>OZ014510.1:19536585-20736585 GCA_963966075.1 Aphodius sticticus
AAATTTCCAAGTTCTTTGATGGGTTTTATGTTTTTGAGTCGTCCATTTTAGCCCAGACATATTAAATTCAATTGCTTTTGTCCAAATTGTTATTAACAACCTAAAAATAAAATTCCTTTCGGTGTAATAAAAGCCTCTTATCTTTGCGTATTTTAATTTTATTTAATTAGGAGACATGTTTCGGTTTTATTAAAACCATCATCAGTCCTAAATAGTCAGTTGTAAACCAAAATCATTATCGAACCACCATCACGACGATAAGTTATTATTTGCTCAATGTCTAAATATTTAAATTTATTTGATTACAAGGGCCGCACTATCAAGATATATATGTTAGTTATTGGGTTTAACAACTGACTATTTGTGTGCGTGGATGTGAAATGGGACCAGTTGACCGTTTCTAGTTACGCAGATATTCGCAAATAAAGTTAAACTGGTTCAAAATACACATTTTTGTGTTATTAGCTAATTTACTCTCCTTATTGTGTTTTTTATCAGATGTGTCGTCTGAAACCCGTCTGTGGTTGGAAAAGCATGAAAAAATGCGTTTTTATTGCGAACGAAAAAGGGACCAGTTGTCGATATCACGCTACGCTCTAGCGCATTACGGTGTTGCCGCATACAGTGGCAGAACCAAATGTCCGTATGATAGCAGTTTATAAACTTGTTTGTATAAAATATAATTAGAAAGTTATATAATATTCCGGGACAATTACTACGCTTATTATTAACTTCACTTTTTGTTTGTTTGTTTGCTGTTTGTTATGTGCAAACCTTGTAATCGATATTATTTCTACTTCCCAGTGTCCAATCAAGTTAAAATTTTGCATGTGGACAGATTTCCGATGACAATACAAGAAGCAATAATTTTTTCAAAAATATGGAACTTTTCCAAAATTTGAAAAAATTTCAAAATTTGGAAAATTTGACCAAATGAGTTGAAATTTTGCCTGTGGACGGATTTCCGGTGACAATGACATGAAGCAATAAAAGAATTTGGAAAATTTTCTAAAATTTTGAAAAAAATTTGAATTTGTACAAGTCTTGTAATCGATATTATTTCTACTTCCCAGGTACAACCAAGTTAAAAATTTGCTTGTGGACAGATTTCCAGTGACAATACAAGAATCAATAAAAAAAATATGGAAACTTGTCCAAAATTGAAAGGAAATTCAAAATTGAAAAATTTAACCAATTGAGTTGAAATTTTGCCTGTGGTCGGATTTCGGTGACAATGACATGAAGCAATAAAAAGATTGGGAAATTTTCTAACATTTTGAAAAAAATTTGGAATTTGGAAAATATGTCCAATTGAGTTGAAATTTTGTATGTGGACAGATTTCCGGCGACAATGCTCGAAAAAATAAAATGAGTAAAAAATTTGTGAAAATTTATGTAGTTTTTAGGAAATGCACTTTTTATATAAATTTATTATGATTGTATTTCCATGTTTTGTGTCCCTAGTTATGTTTATTTCTTATCATTAAACGTTTAAAATAATTTGATACTATCTGATTTATTTGAACTCGCAAATTTGGATTTTTAACTGACATAAGTGTTGAAATCAGACAGCTGCAAAATTATGTAACAGGAAATAGGATGAAAAAAGTTGCAAATTCACGTTAATTTATTATGGTTGCCAGATTGCACTCGGTGCCATTTTAAATTAGAAACATCTAACATCAGATGTTTGTTTTCTTCTGAATCCGACAGTTAATTACATGTTTAGTCGCCATATTGGATCTGCCATTTTTAATTTTATACATCTGACAACAGATTTGGAATCCGTAACCTTCATAATTTAATTTTTGTATAAATTCGACACTTAATTACATCTTTGGTCGCCATTTTGAATTCTAAAAATCTAAAAATAAATAAGATTTGGAATCAGAGGACCCCATAAACCCCGTTACGAGAATGCTTAAGTCTTCTTAAGACTCGAGAGATGAAGCGGTATCTTACACTATACATATTGTAGGCCCAGGCCAATGGCGCTATAGATAAAAAAACCTATAAAACCCAAACGGAATAATGAAATAATAAATTCTACTAAAAATCTTGAAACTTATATCGAAATTGTTCCAAAAATGTTGGAGTCAGCGTAACTTCCAAATATGCGGGAAGTTATTAACATTTAAACTTTGCAAAAGTTTGAAGTGTCATAGCGCAAAAGTTTAATTTTTGCACCAGCAACTTAAATATTTTTTTTTCAATTTCTCTTTATGTTAATCGGCTTAAAATGTTGGAGTACCTTTGCCATAACTTATTCTATCTAAAAACACTCATAACTCAATTTCGGTCAACTGGTCCCTTTTCATATCCAGGCACACATTTAGGACTGATGATGGTTTTAATAAATCCGAAACATGTTTCCTGAGTAAATAAAATTAAAATGTGCAAAGATGCTTTTATTACACCGAAAGGAATTTAATACAACTTTGCAATATGGATTCATTACAATAAAAATAAAATAGACGATTAATGACCATAATCATCATTTAGTACAATATCTACGTTTTGTTTATACATATATGTATTATTTTGTATTATTTTCAACAATCTAGGGCAGTGTTTTTCATCTAGAGTTCCGCGAAATACACTC
The DNA here is from genome assembly GCA_963966075.1 of Aphodius sticticus. Taxonomy (NCBI): domain Eukaryota; kingdom Metazoa; phylum Arthropoda; class Insecta; order Coleoptera; family Scarabaeidae; genus Aphodius; species Aphodius sticticus. The sequence goes on from OZ014510.1 coordinate 19,539,188, forward strand.
GGGGATTCCGCTGAAAATAGTAACAAATAGCAGTGACGGTCACCGGCGAATATGAACATAATATATTGACTTCAAGTGACAAGATTACTTAAAATTATGTTATACAATCTTTACAAATCAACAAAACCTGGCAAAATTATTGATCAAAATCTAACATTATATTTTACAATATTTCTACTTTTGAAAAAATCTGATGTGGCCAGGCACATGACTTTATCATACTATATATAAAATTAATAGTTTAGCTGCATAAGATTCTATTTGATCGAGATCGGCTATGTCTGCATTAAAATAAAACTAGGAGAACTAGACAGATATGTCGATTAAAGCTGCGTTCGGATATTGTACTCCGTTGACACCGGGTACACTGTCCAAATGACACTTACGTATTATTGGGTGTAAAAAGTGTAACGGTGTACAATATCTGAACGCAGTTTATATTGACAGTTGTCAAAACATTAGCATTTGACACTACGTACTGTCATTAGAATCAAAAAATCTGACATATCCTGGCTACTAGTTTTAATGCAGTACGACCGATCTCGATGAAATAGAATTTGCTCCTGCAGCTAAACAATTAATTTGACCAAAAAATTTCATAGGCATAAATTATACAAAATTTCCTCTGCTTTCATTTATTATTGAACTATTTTGACGAATTTACAGAAATGGCGGCTCATTTGCAAAATCGTTAAAAAATGCTAGGAGTAAACATCCAGTTCCTTTGGACCCTTTTGACCCAAAAGCTTTTCAGCTCTAAGTTTGGTCATGAAACTTCTAAATAAGAACTTTCGTCCCGCTACCTTTAGTAGTTTCTCCGGAATCGTCGCCACAAAAACGGGTACACACACACACAGACATTTTTTTGTACCTTGGTCAAATATGTTCAGGGGACCCAATAGGACATATTTCCGCTAAAATCTAAAAAAATTTTTTTGGCAGTTATCATTGTGTACTTGAGTAGTTTTCAACTTCTTGTATGTATGAGGTTTTTCAATCTGTTATAGAAAAATTATAGATTAAATTGTACAATATAACAAGGCTCTAACTTTTTTAAGAATTTGAATAAGTAATGTCAGTTTTAGTACATTTTTTTACTGTACTTTCCTTTATTAATATTTGAAATGGCTGTAGGTTTTGAAGGGAGTGAAAAACAAATAAGTTTATACACAGAGAAAAAATGTCTGTTTAGTCACAGAAAATGAATGTAATAAACTAATAGTGAGAACAACACAAATTAATGCAAATTATATGTAATAAATTACAGAAAAAAATACTATTTTATTTATAACAGAACTTCAATAGTAGAAGTTATTTCTTACAGTTGAACTATCTTTTTTGTTGGGGTTCCCTCAGGTTCCATTGCAACTATATTTCAGGGGTTCCACGGCAGTAAAACTGTTGATAAAGCTGATCTAGAGTAACATTTTAATCATTTCATAGCTTTGTTGCAGCTTTTGTAATTAAATTAAATTAAATAATCAAATTTGTTATATATTTCTGCACAAATAATTCGTTCTTACAACGTTGAGGAAAAAGCATAACTTCTTATTGGGTAGACTTTGGCATTTGACGCAAAAGGAAGGGATTTCAAATGTATTCATTCAAATATATTTCTAATATTCCTGGACTAGTGTCACTATTTATTTTATTATTGGTAACAGTGGTGCTCGGCTTAAGGAGGTAAATGCTCAGTGGTCCATTGATATTATCTGGATTGTAGATTGGGATATTGATTTTTGTTTTCTTTTAATTTGTATTTTTCTTAGTACTTTAATATTGTACTAATAATACAAACCAGATATTAGACGCTCATGGAAAGTTGTTATGGCACATCATAATTGCCTTCTTTAACAGCTTATTCCATAAAAAAAATTAGACATCCAACATTAAACTAAATAGGTGATTGTTCTGATGGCTTTGTCTTTTTTGTCCTTACGAAAGAATCAGACGAGTCTGCAAGATATCCCACGCGACGGCAGAACTGATAGGGCACGCGATATCAAGTCTGATACGGCACTCAGTAACAAAACTGATAGGCCACATGATAGCCGATCTGATAGGGCACCCAATAGCAGACTTGATAGGGCACCCAATAGCAGATCTGATAGGGCACCCAACAGCAGATCCGATAGGGCACCGAACAACAGAATTGATAGAAAACGTGATAGCAGATCTGATAGGTCACACGATAGCAGATCTGATAGGCCACGCAACAGCAGACCTGGAATTGTTCCCAGACCTAAGAAATTTGAGAAAAAAAAAGGTATGCAGAAACAGAAAAGACCCAATAAGAGACCTCTTGGTAATAGAAATAGAGATGAGGTTCCTATTAAGAGGAAGAAGGAAGAACCCAAGCCGAAGAAATCTCGTGGAAATGACGTAAGTTACCACTTAGTCCCAAGTTTTGCACAAGTTTATTAATTTAGTTTATTACGAATTGTTTGCAGGGTTATTATGTTTTAAAACAAATATTTTGTTTTAAATCATTTTTTTTAGAACATGGTTAAAACAGCTTGTTTTAAATGTATAAAACACTTTTTAAAAAATTGTTTTAAACATGTTTTAAAACAAATATTTTGTTTTAAACATGTTTAAAACAGTTTGTTTTAAATGTTTAAAATACTTTGTTTAAAATACTTTGTTTTAACACATTGTTTTAAACATGTTTTAAAACAAATATTTTGTTTTAAACTATTTTATTTTCAACTTGTTTAAAACAGTTTGTTTTAAATGTTTAAAACATGTGTTTTAAACTACCGAAATTTGGACAACATATTTAATTATTTAATCAGAGTTGTATGCTGGTCTTCAAGATTTTTATGCATGAATCAATTAAAAAATCAAAAAAATATTTAAATAGTATATTTATTATTAAAAAACGTTCTTTATAAAATATAATAATATATTCAGTGATAGCATGTAACTACAATACACAAACACTTTTATAATAACATACAGGGTGACCCACGCCATAGGTACTCCCGTTTTTTTTTTTTTATAAAACTGGACGAATGAAATTTGGGAAAGTGTTAATAGACAAAAAATTCCATTATTTGGGATACTCTTGAGGTTAATATGACTTCCGGTTTTTCCGGAAGTGACGTCATCATTGAAATTTTAAATGGCACCCTATATTCTTTGTGTGATATATTCTATCAGGATGACATTCTGAACACAAAAATATATCGATCGTCAATTTTTATCACGAACGCAACGCCAAAATTTTTTTTTTGTGTATTATTCTTGGTGGCTATGAATTGGTGAAAATAGTCGAAAATTGTCAAATAAACACTAACTAAATCGATTTTGGCCGACATTGCATTACTGGCGGCCGCTAGCGTGACAACAAAAAGTCATTCACACAACAGATTTAACTCCACTGATAACTGACGTATGAAAAAAACGCCGATGAAATAAATGTTTACGAATAAAACAATTGCGTGATTTAAAACATGTTTAAAACAATTTTTATTCCTTTTTTAAAACATGTTTCTTTGAATGATTTAAAAAATATTTTTTTTCATGTTTAAAACATGTTTTTTTTGCAGTGTTTAAAAACATTATTTCGTGTTTAAAAACATCATTTCATAAAAAAAACATGTTTGTTTTGTTCAAAATAAAAAAAAAACGATTTTATAACAACCCTGATTGTTTGCTTCTGTTGCCAGCAGAGCTGTGGAGTCGGTAAAAAAACTTTCAACTCAAAACTTTTGTAGTCCGACTCCAACTCCGACAAAATATTATTTGTTTCCCGCGAATTTGTTGTGCGAATTATGACCATATTTAAACAGGATGCTTTTTTATTTTTTTTTATTTTACACATCTCTGAAATCATTAGAAATTCAACTGTTTTTTCGTAAGAGAACACATAATTCTGAACTAGTTTGTGACGAAATCTGCGAATATCGGTGTTTTTCAGTTAATCGCCAGAAAACTACGACATAGCCACCAATAATTTTAAAATCTGTCACCTACACTTGACAGAATTGAGCCAGATATTTTTTATATTATCGGCAAATGTTCCAAGTTCGCTTTAACATATAATTTGAATGGAAATACCTAATCATTTCGGTGTAAATCTGATTACAATATTATGATGTATATTTGGTTGCCTACTCAATCTGAAGCCAACCTTAATCCCCGACTCCGCTCCACAGCCCTGGTTGCCAGGGTGCTAAAAATGAAAATGGGATTACCTGGAAGAAGTTAAAGCATTCATCAACCCTTAAAATTTATATTTTTTTTGCCCATAATCCCCTTTTTTTATTTATAAATTTGAATTTTAAGTCTCGCTAGCAAGTATTTTTTTGGGGACCCATTGTTTTAAATATGGCTTTGTCTGCAGTGGCGGACTGGGTCCAAAAATATTGGTTGCCAGGAAGCCAGGAGGGGGCCCACATTTTTTTTTGTTCATGCTACCGGTTTATACATATACAGATATCCCACTTTTTTCCCCGCAAAATTATTTTTAGAAAGCAAATGTCATTCTGAATAAATTTTTTATAAGGACTTATTTGTTTTCTCAATTCCTTGAAAAGTTTCAGCCGTTTGAACACACACACTACACCTTACAACGATAGAAAGTAAATAAATTTAAATAAAAATATTTAAAAGAAAATCGACATAAATTGAATAAAAATGAACCAAAAAATTCATATGAAGCTTTCTATTATTTTTTTTCTAGAAAACAAATGTCATTTTGAGTAAAAAGTATCATATGGACTTATTGGTTTTCTTATTGGTTTTGCTTAAGAAGTTAGAACCGGTTAAAATACGGTTTTGTTAATAACTCAAACGGTTGTAACTTTGTTATAAATTGAAAAAATAATAAGTCGATATGAAACGTTTTACACAGTATCTCATTTACTATACAGGAGAAAAAAGTGAAAAATGAAATAGTTACAAAAAAAACTTACAAAAATATTATGAAATAAAATGTTCGACTAAATATTATGGAGGTAAAGTGAAACTGTGTTTGGTGTACAATAGTTTTAATATAATATATATAATATAATATATCATAAATGTATATTTATCGATCTTATATATCTTACAGTTTTCCTAAAATGTCTAACTCGGCGGTCTATCGTCAACAGCTAAAAATATATTAAGCATCTAATGTTACATTTGTAACTTATGCACAATATTCCCAAATTACTATTAAATATCCGATTGTTCGATGAAATCCAACAATCTCTCAATTATAATAATTCTTCTTTTCATGCAGCAGCTTTTAGTAATAGCATTTTGCAATTTGATTTATACAAACATATAATTTTTGATATTTATTTTCTTCAAAGATTAAGAATTAGTAATTTATGTATCAATCTAAAATTGTTTAAATAATACTTATCAAAGACATTAAATTGTTCATGGTGGTGCAACGCATTGGAAAACTAGACGCCTGATTTAATCGGGTTTGATTTGTGACTCTGAAGACATAGGTATTGAGGAAAACATTTATGGGAATATTACAACTACCTACGATAGCAAACATGAAGAATAGAAATAAGGAGGCGTCAAAATGTTTTTGTGGAAACCATGGAAAATGTAATATTTCCACCAAGGATTTCCACCGAGAATTTGATGCAAGACTGAAACGCATTGACCTGAGAGGGTTGATATGTGCACTATTGACAATCGTACTGAAATGATAATTATTTATTCAGTTTACAATTATCCATTTATTTAGTTATTTATTCGTATGAGAGTACAGAAATGTTTGGATGTCTGAAGAACACCACATTGCTACCAAAGCACTCCTTGTTTTTGTTATCAGTAGTAACTGGAACATCCCTATAAACTTATTCCTTAACATGTCCCAAAATAAATAAATTGAACAGGCGATTTAGCTGGCTAAGGCGTTAGACCACTACAACCAACCCAAGGATCCATTAAAATTCTTTAAATAATTTAGAATATTACGTAAATAAATAATAACAATTTTAAATAAGTTTCGACTGGTACTAATAAAACTAATTCTTGGATGATCATAAATTGTTCGTTTGTGTAACTCATAGTAGCAGTTTTCAATGACTAAATGTTGCTGCAGAAGAATCTTTACATTTGTGCGATTGCTGAATTTCGTCGTGGCAACTAGATATTTTATATTAATTTATGAAATATTTTGCATGCGTATAAATGTTATATTAGATACTTAATAACTTTTAGCTGTTGACGATAGACTTACCGAGTTAGACATTTTAGGAAAGTTGATTTATCGATCTTTCGATGTCAAGGTATACAGGGCTGTTCCATTTAAAATTCTTAAGTTATTTGACATTTAGCAAATCTCCAGTTATTCAGGATAAATTGAATCGCAAATGAATAATAACTGTAAAAAAATGCGATACTTTTACTATGCAAAATGAGTTCTTTTATTTCTTTATTCTTGTTAGTTACCTTAGAATGATTTTTTGAAAATGCTCATTTTTGACAAACATTTCTCAATATCTCAGAAACAGTTGATAATAGCCTAATACAAATTGATGTCACAACAATTAGGCTAAAAATGTTCATCAAAAATTGCAATAATATACCTAGTGTTCATTTAAACAAACATAAGTTTGTTGGTACGTTATTGTGGGACATCCTGTAAGCATGCCAATATTTTCTGGCTGTAGGGCGAATGATTATCTATAACTTTTATAACACCCTGTACATCAATTTTATGATATCTTCGAAAGTGAAAAAGATATGTTACTTTTTATATCATTGATCAACACAAAAATGCGCAACTTTGTTTCTAATATTTTTTTCTATATTCATGTTTATTTATTTTGTTTTAAATTACATATTGTATTTCATAAATAAATTTTATTTTATTTTTATTGCATGTATAAAAGAACATTCTGTACAAGTGATTCATTTTTATACCCAAGTAAAATTTTATTTATTTGATTTATTTTGGTCCCTTTCATATGTTCAGCCAATATTCCATAATGTTTTCCTATATCAATTATCCGATTAAGTTATAATTTTGTTCATCATAGCATTGATTTTTCTATTTTTAATGTTTCTTGGTAAAAACTACCACATTATGCCATAATAATTCTGTACTCTGTGACGTATTGGTATTTCAATTTCGGATGAATAATATTTTTGCCAGAAACTGGTCAATAAAATTTTTAAAAAAACTTGTGTTTTTATGAAATTTAAACGTCTATTAAAAAATATCAAGTTCGATTAGTAATAGATTTTAAGTTCTCTTAACAAGGGCCTTTTGGAGAATTTTCATTGTTTCCCAAAGTGGGTTTCTTAAAACTCACCATGCAGTTTTCTTATGGGGTTCATATTTATTGCCAAACATAAATATAAATTCTTACCGAATTTATTGCAAATAGGTGGGGCCCTCTTATTGCCTGATATCTTTTCGTGCGGCGGTCCAGTGATAATTTCAGTATAAATAAATGTATTATTAATATTATCAACATATTGTCTAATGGGGGCCCACTTGCCATCGGGCAACCTGGCATTATGGCCAGTCCGCCACTGTTTGTCTGTAATACTTTGTAATTTTTCTTCACAACAACAGTTTAATATTTATATCAAGCATTTTTATTTTTTAATACCGTAATTAATTATCAACTGATAATGAAAAATAAATAAAGAAATGAACAAACAAAAATTTTTGGACAAAATTAGAACCGAATTTTGTGTTTTAAAATTTTGCAAAAGGTTTGAAAAATCCTTTTTTTTGTATTTTTAGTATTAGTAGTATTAATAAATTATAAATTAGACCACAATTTTAAATTCTAATCAGGGCTGTAAATATTTTTTTAAAAGAAGGTTATTCCTATCTAAAATAATGAGACTGAAAACAGCGCTTTACTTTATTCTTTTTTGATATTATACTCCACTCTGTATAATATGTATTATTATAATGTTTGTACCTAATTCTCTCTTAATTTACGTAATTTAATTTTTAAGGAGGATTACGATGACGGTTGGAACGATATCAGAAAGGAGAAGGTCAAATTTAAGCAATTGTTTCCGATCCAAGCGCAGAAGATTTATGCTTTAATGTTGAGAAGGGTAAGTACATTTATTCTATTTCAGAATTTCAAATTATTAACAGTTTATTGTTAGGAAACTCCTATCGACATTCCAGAGACTATAAATGATCTTTCCAAGGACGATTCCAGCAATTTACAAGAGGAGGTAATAATATTGATGGTGTCAAGCAAAAATAACTCCTAGAATTACACCATAAAAATATTCTGGGATTTATTTTCGTTTTAATATTTAAAATAAAATGTTTTAAAACTGGACATTTTATTTTCTCAGGAGAGGTTAGACCAAGAGTTTCATCAACGACGAGAAACTCTTTTACGGGTAGCTGAGAAACGAACGGCTAAGAAGCGTGAGAAACGAAGACGACGAAGAGAAAATAAAAGACAATTTGTAAAAAATTCTTTGGACATGAAATAACTTGACTTTATGTAAGAATAACTTTATTATGCAGTTGTACAAGGATGAATAAATGAATCAGTATGTAAGAATAAATAATTGTCCAATAAATAATTATTAGATTCTCTATGACTTCCTTGTTTTACAATCCTAAACCTACAGGTGTTTCTTACTCATTAGGCTTGCTTCATTGCTGCGAGCCAATGAGATGTGAAGACGCTTAGTTCCAAGTAGTTGACCATGCTTTCCCTGTATTGCAGAACCTGCTTCTTTTAATGACGAGAATGTCACAAAGCCGTACCCTTTGCTGTCGTTGCCTTCCATCATCACTTGCGTACGTATTATCAAGCCGAATTTTTTAAACTCTTGATATAGGCATTTTTCATCAACGTTTTTGTCCAAGTTCTTAATATAAATACTAACTTGTTTGGCCCTTAGCTCTTGTTTTATATAATTTAACCGTTTTACTTCCTTCGCCCAGCGCTGAGCTTCCACACATGCTGGTTTGTTTGTTTTTGCGTCTCCAAGCCACTTATTTTCTTCTTTGAAACTTGGAAAACCAAACACTTCCGACTTTCCGTCGAAAACCATAACGCGTAATGTACCTACGATATTTTATCGTAATCACTAGTACTAACAACTTTACTACTGGAGAGGTTTAGTTCTGTTGAGTGCTGACTCAAGTCTTTAGCGACGAAAACAATCACGAATGTCGGCAGTTGCCTGTTTGATTTGGTAAGTTGCGGTCGTTAGAATAGAACTGGATTAGACAACAGTGGTAAACGCGAGAAAGGCAACCAAAAATACTTCGGTGTACTCCTATAATTATTTATTTATCCATTTTGCTGCATGGGCATTTGTGATTACGGAGTGAGTCACTACTAACGTTCGTGTACTTCCCATAGAAATCTTATATATAAATAGAATGCCAATGGTTCGGGATGCGCAGTAAATAAATGCCCACAATTAAACTTTGGTAGATGATGTGGATCGAATGCGCAGTGAGTTGGCACCAGCGCGCCACCTAACGGACATGACCAAAAGATAGAATTAATTGTAATTGATTATAATCAAATGCTTATAAATGGGTGATCTCTAGCTCATCTGAATATGAACTAGATCTTCAAAATTGCATATTACGTTAGGTTATTATATATTATATTTTTGTTGTTGCTTTTTATCTCCTGTTTTATGAAGACATTTCAACACCACTTATCTACTGTAAATGTTTCAAAAACATTTACATATGAACAAGATTTTTCAGTAGTTTTGCAGGTAAAGGGCAAATATTAATGTTTACAATCAGATCATTTTGACGTTTCTTGGACATGGGTTCAGTTGGCACACATTTTATAAAACTACCGCGGTAGATAATTTTGTCCGGATTTGCTTTTTTGAGAAAAAATTCTACCCAAGACGCAATTTCATATTCAATTCACAAAATCCATGTTTCATATACTTATCAATATTTGAGAAACTTGCCGATGACGTCCTAACTCAGTAACAATTGACGGTCGGAAATTAAATTCTTCACCAAAATGTGTATGTTAATATTAAAAATAAAATAATATTAAAAATCGCCGTGTTGGAGGATTTTTAAAATAACAGTCTCAGAGATTTACTCATGTTTCCACACTTTACGCACAGACAGTAGGTGCTCCACATTTTACAGGTTGCAGAACTTAATGCACATTATATTCTTTCTAGGTCGCATTATAATTTTCTCATGGTACAATTAAGATTGAATGCGCTAATAATATTTTCAAATGCTGATTTATTTAAACTATTGGAAGTATTTTTTTTTTCAATGAACAAGTTTTTTTTTAGCTTCTCATTATATTTTTATGGACTATGGAGGTAACGATTGTATTGCACATTTATTTATTTAATTGCAAAAATACATTGTGAAAGGAACTATTAAAATATCTTGATCCACAATTATTTATTCTGATGATTTTTTTGGATAAATGCACGTGTTATTTTATATATTGCGCATATAATTTGTGCTTCTTGCGGATCTTATACGCATTCAAAGTGTTCTAAGTTTTCTAATATCCATTAATTATCTAGAAAATATCATTATATTTATTGGTACGCCTGCTTAAAGTCAAGTTTTCGTAATTATTTTAGATTTTAAAAGTTAGTAACGATATGGTATCAGCCTTGATTTATACAAGGTATAATCATTGTTTATATAAGTATACTATATAAACAATGGTATAATCATGGGATGGAGTTTATGATAAAAGGTGAATATCTGCGGCTTGTTATGCAACCAGATTCACATATGTGTGCTAAGCTCCTCAACTTCACGTTGTTTTTATTTATAGGTTAGAGTTCGACAACAACAAATTTCTCTTCAAAACAACAAAATTGCCAGCTACTACTCAGCTAAAATATGTCGGGGAGTGAAGATGAAAAGAAAAAGCCAATAGTCGTGAGGAATTCTACCGACCTTCAACGACTAAAATTAGAGAAATTGATGAAGAATCCAGTACGTAGCATTATCTTGATATGTACCTAAAAACCAACCATATTAACTTCTAGGATAAACCGATATTAATTCCGGAGAGGCCGAAAGAACGTGGAATTCCAGTCGTACCAGATTTTGTGCGTAACGTCATGGGATCTAGTGCGGGAGCTGGTTCTGGGGAATTTCACGTTTATAGGCATCTGCGGAGAAAGGAATATGCCCGCCAGAAGTATATGAAGGAAAAGGGTGAAAGGGTATGTAATTTACAAGAAAAACAAGTTTACCAGATCTATTACAAGATTTATTAATATTATTTTGTGTAGGAGAAATTGGAACAGGACTATCACGATAAGTTAGACGACAATAAACGTAAAGCTGATGAAAAGACTGCTAAAAAACGAGCCAAACGATTGAAGAAAAAGAAAAATCAGAAGAAGAAGAAACCAAACACAAAATCTTCTAGCAGTGAAGATGAAGAGAGTAACTCAGACGATGATAGTTCTAATGAAAAAAGCGATGATAGTAGCAAAGATGATCCTAGATCTAATGAAGATAATGGTAAAACTTCGGAAAACGAACAAAAACTTGTTACAGTGACTTCAAATAATACTGAACCCATTATAAATGAGAATGAAGACATTTCTGAAGTGAAAGAAGAGTCACCAAAAGCTGAGAATGGCTTAGATCGTGAGGAAATTGTAGATAAGAAATAATTAGAATATGTGAAAAGTGTTAAAAATGTTGTCTTTTTATTAAAGAATGTTCGAAACTTTAACACAATCTATTATGTATATTAATGTTGCATTGGAAAATGTTTGATGTAGCATGTAATTTCAAAAAATAAAAATCATTCGTAATTATGATTCTGAGTATATTCTGGATACAAGAAAGAGAATAAGTTTTTTGTTGTAATTTGTAACACGCTAAAATCAATTTTGAAATTTGACAAATTTTGAGTGGTGACCTAATGTTGACGGGCCGTTCAGAAAATTTGCTCCAAACTGTAATTTTCACATACTCGTAAGTAAATATAGTTGCATAATCAGTCTTGTATATTTTATTTCAATACCAATTAGATAGCGTTGTTCTAATTAGGACAATATTGAACAATGCACTGATATTTTACAAAAATATATTTTCGTTGTCAACGTTACAAGTATCAATTTTATTTTATTTGTTTGAAATCAGTTTGAATATGCCGCCAATGACAGCTGTTCAATTAGCCTGATTAATAATTATTATTGTACAGTATATTGCATTTACAACATCCATTTTCCAAATTTACGTAAATAAAAGCAAAATATTCGGGAACCCATCTAGCCCCCCTCTCTTTAGAATGTGGTTTGGGATGGGGGAAAATGGAAATGGCGTTTCTCATGTTGGCAATGGATTTATCAGTTTTTGGAGCGACCGCGTATTGTGCAGTTCGTGCGTTGTTCCGTGTTGGTTTTTCGTAGTTTTAATCGTTACATAGTACAGTTAGTGGTATCGCAAACACGCTTCGTAATATTGTAAGTACTCTCAAGTTGTCTTTCGTTTGTTGGACTGTCTCGGTGTGGCGTTCACGATAAATGCTGGTTTGACAAATCAAACCAAAATGGCTGAATATTGATTTTGTCTGGACGGGTTTTTTAAAACTCCACCTCGCGAATGTACAGTTTTCGTTCAAACGTATGTAGTTCTTGTCGTTAGTGAAAATCAGCCGTAAATTCGTATAGATACAGTTACGTTGTGTAGCATGTTTTGGGGGAAGACACATACTTGTCGTCTAACGTCACTTTGAATCGATTCTAGATTTGTAAGCATAAACTCGTGTCACGGCAGCAATTAGCGATTTTACTTGTTCGGTTTCACTTTTTACCATAACAACAATAATTAGTGTCCGTCAATCTGACGTTTTCCTTTTTTCTAAGACGGAGAAACGTCACATTTGGCCGTACACCTGTTTTAAAAATACAGCCTTCACATTGGCTGTGCACCAGCTTTGAACAAAAATATTAATATTTATAGGCAATTCACTAACGTTAATATTGAAAGTATGTCAGATCAGAGATTGCTCTATTTCTTGCGACGCCAAATAAATGTTTTTTTTTATTGCAGGTAATGCAATAATTTCCCAATTCGGAGTTTGAGCCCCGGAACTATCATGAAAATGGTTTTATCACAACGACAGCGAGAGGAGCTGTAAGTACATCTATTTTAATTGGTAAAAAATCCGATCTTACGAGAAAAGAATCGTTGCTTTACGAGATAATGTCATCTGGTCATTTGTTTTGTTCATGATTGCGCGGACCAATGACGTCGCTTTGTGGTTATTCATTGATGACAAGTGAATGGAGTTCCTCTTTTTTTTTTTCGAGTGGTCTTTGTAGGTTATGCCAGGGACCGATCGCGATTTGCATAATCAAGTGGATTGGTATTGATCATCGTTATTATTATTGCGAGGTTCTGTAAAAAAGTTTGCAAAATCTATTACGTAATCGTCTACGTCGGTATTTTTACGATTTTTAACGAAACGTTGAAGCCGCTCAAGTGATTCGTGAAGAATTTTGCGCTAGGTGTGTGTTTTGTTCACGAATCGTGCCCGGTTGCTTTCACTTTCATGGGAAAACAATGGCAATCCCGATCGATTTTTGTTTCGATTGTATATCTACAAACAAAAGTACTACTTTGTATTTATATGCAGTAATAGCGCCCAAAGTCTTATAAGTGTTTTTAGATAAATTACATTAGCCGCTTACATACTTTGATGTATTTAAAAATTAACTACCTGCATTTATGTGTTTGGAGACTAAAAATAAAACTGATCTAATGTAATGTCGCACTAAACTAATTACAATACCATATATGATTAAAATATCAAAAGTTAGAGCAATTTTACGCCCCTATACCTAGTTAATATTCCTACAACCACGCCCATGCTGTTTGAAAAAAATCGTTTTATTGTAATACTATTTTTAACAAAAATAATCAATTTTAGCATTTAGTAGAAAATTAATGAAATTGACCCACTTTGCACACGTGTTTGTGGGGTTGACTTGGTTTAATACAGAATAATTAATATAGAAGATAATAATGTTGTGGCTATAAATATTGTTCTCGCTCTTTACATTGACCGGAAGTGCTTGATAGAGCGCTTAGGAGAAGAAAGAAAGTCAAGGCGCCTGTATTTCCGGCCAAATGGTTTTGATTTGTTTTTGATAAGCCTCAAACTTTATCTTTTTTTTACCAATGTTTGATGAGTGGTTCTATCATTATATTTATGATTCTTGCATTTTAACGGCGTCTGTTAAGCGCACATGATGTTAGGCATATGAAGTCACTATGAAAATTCATATTCTTCTGTACCTAATTGAGAAAAAAATATTCAGATAGGTATGTAAGAGTAAATTTTTTTTTACATACTAAACTACAGGTTATTTCCGGTCAAATGGTGTCTATAATTGAAAAAAAAAATCATTCAGATATAGGTGATGGTAAATGGCACACATTAGTAATTAGTAGTAATATCATGCATATTACTAGTGACTACTATTATTTAAAAAGGACCAGCATGGGACGGTAAACTACAATCATCATAGAAAATTTAAAACGAACCATGTCAATTGTTTCATCGTACTAAAAAAAATTGATATTTTTTTAATCTGAACGTATTATGTCAGGTACTTAGAATTCAGTAGATTTTTGCATTTAATACTGTTATCTACATTACAACAATTGTATTGCAGATAATATCAGTTCTCTCAACAAGGAACTATACGATAATGTCGCAGTTTTGATATTTTTACATTGCAAGGGTGCTAGTTTGCAAACAGAATTAATAATTTGAAGTTGTAAATTGACAAGTTGGCGAGTAGATATATTATTAACTATTACGTGGTATATCGTTATTAAATGAGATATTTATTACACATGTTTGTAGATTACGGTGCTTCTTTATGATCAAAAATGTGTGTTTTACTAGAACATGTTATAACCGTATTTGTTAAGTTTTTTTGTAGGTTCTGAATCTAATGAAAATTTTGAAAAACTATCTTGTTTTTAAGGAAAAGAAGCGTATTTTCCTGTTTTTTGGCACTGATTTTCTCAAAAACTAGACTCAAATCACAATTTTTGTGCACACCGGAATTAGTTGTCAGTTGTTCGATATATTTAATTGTTCGCCAGGAGTTAGTTTTTATTATTGTACTTTTGAAATTTGTGAAATGATCTAAATGTTCAAAAGTTTTTGGATTATTTTTATTGTGATTATGATATGTTAGCATATGTATTTGCTTGTATACTTATGTTTTTAGTACTACAAAAAAACAAAAGAATAAATTACTGTGTTAACGGATCACTGTAACACAAAAGAATTCAGACATTCACCTGACCATAAATATTGAAATATTCCCGAAAAAAAAGTACTCTGCTAGATTTGCTAAACGAAAGATTACCAAATAACTGGAATAGGGAGTGAAGCTAAGAACAAATGTGATATATGCAAAGAAATGTTCCAACTAACAAAAAGGGTCATCAAAACGATTAAACTAGAATCCATGTGGCCAAATGCTTACCTGTGTATGAGATAGGTATCATAAGACTATGAGAGAAGATTTTTCCAAATAATCCATCATGGACAAAAAAGACAATCAAAGATTTGAAAACATTCATGTCTATAACAGAATTGAAAACGCCAGTTCATATCAACAAGAAATATTTTGAGATAACCAATGGAAAGAGAGAGAAAAATGTGGAGCAAATTTGAACATGCTGGCTGGTTCATATGTCCATCAGTCATGGATAATACCGGAAATAAACAACTGTACGCCATATGGTCGGAACACTTTCTGGCAACAGTTTGGCAACATCAAGGACACTAATTGGCACTGTTACAAGAAGACGTAATGACCAATACTACCAAATAATGACAATAACACTGTGTTACAGTAAAAATATACTTATCACGAGACATAGTGTAAGTAGTTGAGCTGGTAGAACTGAATATAATGGCGACATTTTCCAAACACCCCCAAAATACCTATTTTCTTTCAAAAAAACTGTTTTTGTGTATAAAAATGCAAAACTCCCGTCATTTTCCATTCGATTTCCAAAGTAAAAAATGCAATTGAAAGAGGAAACACAGGGTATTATAAGGATCTAGGTACTGTTCGGTCAGATCCAATAAAAAGTCGAATAGTTATGGACGTTCAAATTGAGACGTTTCCCATTATCTTCAGATTTTCTGAACTTTAACAACAGTTTGATGACCTGTTTCAATCCATAATATTTTATTTCTATCTTTTTATTGAAAGCCCATTTAAATTTGCGTTTAATACGACTTTGTTCATTAGAATCGGTTGAAATTTCACTGAGTTATCGAAGTTTAATAACCGTCTTGACATTCACACTATGCGGAAGGAATACACCTACGGCCCGACCGTAATAAATCCGTACTCTTGATTCACATTAACTAGACATTATTTTGTTTGTTTATTACTTTGTTTTATTGTATTTTAGTCTATCTAATATGTTATTAAGTACTATTCGACTTGTACCCAAATATCGTAAAATCATTAAACGACAATCTTAACCTATTACAATTTGTGTATACTATTTGGACGTTTTGAGTTTCTTTCCGGACAGTCTTGGCCAACTCAGTCTCAGTGACGAACAAGGTGAACGATTTCATCAGGAAGCTATTGAAAAACGTTTTCAAGGAAAAACCACCATCAACATGATCGCAGACTACTGCTGGTCACTTAAACGCAAAACAAATGATGTATTGTATAAAGTAGTATAAACGACGGAGATCGAGTCACATTTTTAAGTTCTGTTGTATTTCTTGTTTTTTTTTTTTTATTTTTCATGAATCACGATAGTAACTCAGCTCTGTTCCAATATAGGAGTGAAAATTTTACTTCTGGTGCAATTTATTTTGAACCCAAATATAACTGGAAATGTAATGAACGTTAACTCTAATGTACTTAACATATTGTGACAGTCTGGCAGGTAACAACAAAATGGAAAAGAAAAAAATCGTGTCATAATTTTAGAATAACATTGTAAATATAAGTGCTACACTGATAAAACTGAAAAGGTAATTTTACCGTGTGACACGGCGGTCATTTTTAACCTCCGTGTATCGAAGGGAATTACAAACCATGTGGTTTGTAATTTTACTTTGAGCTTAAATTTACTTCTCATATGAAATGAGGTTTCCGATGTGTACGGTTTTATATATACTTTTGTAAGTAAATTTACTGACGTTCAGTAAATTTACCGTAAACACGGAATTGCAATTAATTGTTGTACAGTAAATTTTCTGCAACTTTAATATTAGATTTCTCTAAGCAACTGAAAACCAGTTAACAATCAGTACTTTTGTGATGGACCACATATGTTGCTATGATAACTCCATTATAAATACCAATGAAACATTATCTGGTTTCTCACAAAAGAGCTGTTTGTAAACTGGTTTTGCGACTGCTCGGACAAGCCTGTATTGTCAACTGTAAAATCACTAGTAAAATCCTATTAATGTGGAGATCATAAATAAAAACAAAAAATAATAGTATGAAGTTTTATTATAATTTTAACAATAAATAACATGTGAAACATATTTATAATATATATATATATATATATCTACATATTTTTAACATTAAATAAATAGAAGTTCTTGACAAAAATGTAATCATAAGTAAATGAAATAAAATAGGAACCCATGGACTATACTTATCTACATATCGTATAATAAAATAAATCGATCTGCTTAACAGAGAGAAACATATCTTTTAAATATAAATTAAATATTATTTCAACAATATTAAGTTGAAATGCCTATGGTAAACTTACGTCACCTTATTCGTTTTTGAACCCTGACTTGGAATAATTTTTAAAAAGCTAAACCGTCTCCAGAGTAAGATAACCTGGGGATAATCCAACCACAGCATATAATATAGTCCAAAATGTGTCACCTGAAATCAAAATAAGAAGTACATGAGTCATATATCATGTACAGTGTATAACAATGTCAGCAGCTGCTTTCCTTTGAGGTACCGAGTGTGTGTAAAGTTATCAATGAGTGTTTATAGAAATTTTTTTTTTTATATTCGTGATTGAAATGATATGTGTTATACATGTTAGTAATAAATTTGATTGTAAGACCGCATGTACAAGAAAGAACAATAAGCGAAATCTTACCTATGGACACCACACAAGTCCTTGAATTTGTATAATGTCAGTATCATCAACACTTGTATCCTAAAAAGAACATCCAATTAGTGAAAGTGAAATTATACATATCAAAACTGCAAACTTTTACCTGCACTTTGTAGTATATATTAGCAAAGTCCTCCATAATATACAAAGAGATGAATGTACCAATATTATATCTTTTAATACTATAGAACCATATGGGGCAAATATTCCACACGACACCGATAAAGGATAAGTCACAGAGGCACTAACAGTGTTAGATTAGTTGTATATAACAATCGCACTCAATAAAACTCTAACTCAGCTCCTGTAAACACAACCAAACGGATGGCGAACGGAACTCTAACTGTATATCCCATTATTGCGCAAGCGCGATAAAAATTATCTCGGTAGCACTTTACCATCTAGAAAGGAAAATTGCACGAGCAGAGGGCAAATTTACATCAGACAGTAGTTTTAATGTATAGATTTGTAATTTTATTCCGTTGAAGTAATTGTTATTATGAAATTTCCAAATTTGTTAGCAAATTTACCTACAGTTTGTACAATTAATGAATGTAACTGCATTTTCAATGATATTTAGTATTTTTGCTTAAAATTATGGTAAAATTGCCGACAAATAGGGTAGGTTTACTGAAAAAAATGTAAATTTCATTTGTAAATTTGCACTCATTTTTATCAGTGTAGTAATGTCTAACGAATGTGTATACAGACTACGGATTTATTACAGTCGGCCTATATATTTCTTCTCCGTAGTGTGATGTGTCTAGCCGGTATTAGAAGAGAGAACGCGTATTAGACGCAAATTTAAATGGGCTTTCAATAAGAAAATAGCAAAAAAATAGGGATTCAAACAGGTCATCAAATTGTTGTTAAAGTTGAACAAATCTGAAAATAATTGGAAACTTCTGAACTTGAACGTCCATAACTTTTCGACTTGTTATTGGATCTGACGGTACAGTACATATTTATAACGGCCTATGCTTCCTATTTCATTAGCATTTTTTATTTTGGAAATCGAATAGAAAATGGCGGAGTTATGAATTTTTATACACGTGCAAGTACCCAAAAACGGTTTTTTTTGAAAAAAATCGAGATTTTGGGGGTGTATGAAAAATTTCAGCTATGCCATTATGTTCAGCACTACCAGCTTAACAACTTCCGCTATGTGTCGTGAAAAGTATATTTAGTTGTTTTTTTTTTTTTGTAACAGTGTAATTAATTGGCTTCCAAAAAGCAAACTCGGTTGGTTTGCGTGCGTCAGCAAATGATGCTCCACAATGTGGGAAGTTTGTGGGAAGTCATCGACATTCAGCCAGAAATGCATTTTATTACCCAAGTTCATCGTCAAGTTCATGCAATACACCTGCCAAACAAAATGTTAATTGGTCGGCTAATTAAAATATAATACAATCGCCCAGCGTATGGCGCAATAAAACTTAAAATCTACCACAATCTTCGAGTGTGAACTTCTAAATTCTATCTATCCGTAACCTCTCTCAATTCTCACGGTATATTCTTTTAGTGCCTCGGGGAAAAAATACACGACATCGCATTGTGCGCGCTGTATGGCCAACCATGGAACGAACAATACTTTCTCTTTCAGATGCTGCGGTTATGCTAAAATGGCACGGCATGGTGTAGCATGGTGTAGCGGCGGGTATAGCGGGAAGTTGAAGGAAAAATACCAAACACCGTTACGCCCGTTCGGAGGCAATGCGAAACAATTTCAACCGCCTCTGGGCTCCATCTGAACTATTTATTCCCCGATAGAATGAGGTGTAACTGTTTTGCCCATTTCGATCCATTCGATAGATAGTTTAAATGCCGATTGTGTGAGGGAAACGCCGCGGAAACCGTTGGTTCTTCACACCGGAAACGGCAATTCAATTAAGAGATTAAAGTAATCCGAAACGCGCTAATGGGCGCTAATTATGTATTTAGCGACCATATTAAGCATATTAGGTAATTGTAGGGTATCCCCTGCATGTTAACCCCTATTTGTATGTAAAGGGGGTGACGACTTTGGGCACCACGGAAATAATCTAACAAATTGCGTCCCCAATGGTGGCGTTATATTTAGGGTGTCATAATTTACCTCGGCACGCGATCTCCTAGGCTCATAAACGCGCGGTGTTTGTTTATTTTCTTCGGGTGTTAATCGACTTCTCAGTATAATAAACACTGGTTTACTTCAATTGGTCTGAATATTGAATGGTTCATGAAGGATTTGGCTCATAATTAAGGCCAGCCAAACAAGGAGAGTGATCGGTTAATAGAGCTAGGTCATACACACAGAAAAGTGATTATTTGGAACGAGAAAACATAATTTCTTGAATTTATCTACTAGATTCAAATGCATACTTACTTGGATGTAGAAAGTTAGGTATATACAAGAAATGCCACATACTCAATATAAGTAAAATAATTTCTTAGATAAGTGCTGTCGACAAATAAATTCTTTCTTTATAAGAACCAATATTGTATTGAAAGAAGTAATTGAATTTTTCGGCCCAAAAATGTCAATTTCTCCAACGAAGTAATAGTAAATCCATCCAAGTGCGTAGTTACTTGCTCCAAGAAAATATAAGACATTTAATATAAGTAAGTATTGTTTACTGAATAAAAACTCACCAATTATTTAACTGAAGTGATTCTCACTTCTTTCAAGTAATCCCTTTCTCTGGAATAAATATGCGCACCGTTATTTTGTCAAGGCTCGCGCGTGGTGCTGGCGCCGTAAAGGAGCGAGACCTAGTACGAAAACAACAACGAAGTACCCGTAGGGGATGTGCCTAGTGATTAGTGTACAATAAACGTTTCAACACGGAATAGTTTGATGTAAGGCACGCAACAGTTTAGAACGAGTAAGTAAATATAACATACCTATCTTGTTAATTAGCAATAGAAAACGTATATGTGCCAAATCTTTAAAATTCTTACATTAAGGGCCGATATATTCACCTATCGTCGAAGTTGTCGTTAGCCAAAGAACAGATTACGCTAACGTTCGCGTTAAAAATGATTCTGTCTTTTCACCGATCTGTAAGTTATCGTCAGGCAACGAGGACGTAAACATCGCTAACGAATGTTTTTCGGCAGTATAGTATCAAATGTCGGTAAAAAAGGTGTACTAAATCAACACTTGGATCATAACTTGGACTAATTGCCGCTAGATGTAGCGCCGTAAATGACATTGATAGACATTGACAAAACGTAACCAAACTTCATTCGCACCCATTTCTAACCGCATCAATTAAAAAAGACGACCAAAAGTAAAAAAAAGTGGTATGAAAGACGGATTCAGCAAATTCGGCCATATTAACTAAATAATGACTTCAATTAATACAGTAGCACGTACGTACGTAAATATTTGTCAGTTTGACTTTTTGTTTGACATTCAGCACATGCTCTGTGACCAATCAAAGTGTTCGTCAATAGTTTACGGCAGGTTCATTCGATCGCTAAATAAATTCGATCGTTAAGCGCATTTATCCGGTCGGTAACGTTAACGACAGGTGAATAGACACATTTTTACTATTTATCTTGTCGTTTAGATGACGAACAGTTTCACGATAGGTGAATATATCGGCCCTAAGTAGCTAAAAATATTTACCGTGAATAAAAATATACATTTCATTGAAGACTGTTTACTTACTTCACCAGAGTATCCACTTTCTTATATCTAGTAATTATTCCAAGAAATAAAATTTCTTGGTTGAAGGTAATAATCTCTCGCGTATATACGAACCTACCAACTACTTCAGCCAAGTAATTCTCTCTTCGTTCGAGAGATCACTTTTCTGTGTGTAGGAACAATCGTTTAGACTTTAGGGTAATGCATTTATTTGCTTTTCATCTGCACTTCAGTAATCTGTCTTGATCATTAGATGACGTTGCGTTTCTGTACGTATATTCATATCATGGTCACTAATAACATTGGACAATTGCCAAAGGAGTAAGGAGATGCGAAATGCATAAAATCTCTAAACTAAATCTGCTACAAGAAAATTGCGCAACTCGGATGTCTCTCAATACGATAATAAATCTTGATTGCAATGAAAACATTACTGTCAGTCAGAATCATATACGCATTCAATCTTCAAACATTTCAAAACTTATTTGTCAGGTTAAACCAAAACAATGTTGTGAAATTGGATTCCTCAGAAATCATCTGGTTATCGAATATGGCAATATCGGACAAGGGCTGTAATAATCATTGTGACAAGCCGTTCGAGTCGGTCAATTATTGGGGTTTGTCTTGAAAATTGAAAAAATGAATTTTAGGTCGTCTTTAAACATTAATTTATGAAGAAAAAGTTGCCATAGACATTTAAAAAAAGCTGAACTGCATTTCTTCACAATTGTTCAACGTTGTGAACGCGATAACGCTGTGTCAATGTAATTCAGAGGATTTTAGAATCGTTTTGTAATGGTTGGTGAAACTTGAATACATCGTCACAAACGTGAAGCGAAGGAACATCTTTTTTTTCATTTTACTTGTCAAAAGAATTAAAGAAAATCTAAATTTGGTGTTGTATCTTATGATAACACACACATCCTACGTTTTCTATTGCACTTTTAATATTGGTACCATCTTGCGTTTCTACCAGGGGTGTATAATTTTTGAAGACCGACCACGGTAAAATTTAATATCTTATGGTGTCTCACTTTTCGCCGCATTTTTTTAATAATGTAAATGTCATTCTGATCAACACTTATCATATACACATAAAAAAACTGTCAAACTGAATTATGTTTTGACATTTGTTTTTATTTAGTTAGAAAAGTTACAGCCGTTTGAAATATAGACAAGTCAAAATAAAATACAATGCGAAAACGATAAAGATTACAGAACATCAATAAAAAGTAAAAAAAAGCAAATACATCTATATTAAACTTTTTACTATTTTTTTAAAATAATAATGATGTGGCTGATGTGGCCAGGCACATGACTTTATCATACAATATATAAAATTAATAGTTTAGCAGCATCAGATTCTATGTGATCGAGATCGGTCGTGTCTGCATTAAAATAAAACTAAAAAAATAAAACTACTTAGCCAGGATTTGAAGGATATTTTGATAACATTGACAGTTGGTAATGTCAAAACATCAGCGTTTGACACTACCTATTGTCATTAGAATGAAAATATCTGTCACATCCTGGCTAACTAGTTTTATATTAATGCAGACACGATCGATCTCGATCAAATAGAATTTGCTGATGCCGCTAAACTATTAATTTTACCAAAAGATGTCTTAGACATAAATTATTCAGAATTTCCTCTACTTTAATTTATTATTTAACTATTTTGACGAAATTACAGAAATGGCGGCTCAGTTGCAAAATCCTTGAAAAATGATTAAACATCCAGTTCCTTTGGACCTTTTTGAACAAAAACCTTTTCAGCTCTAAGTTTAGCCATGAAGTTTCGTCCCGATACCTTTCGTAAGTTATCCGGAATCGTCGCCACAAAAAAAAATGGGTACACACACACACACACACACACACGCAGACATTTTTTTGTACCTAGGTAAAAAATGTTCAGGGGACCCAAAAAGGCATATTTCCGCTAAAATCTCAATTTTTTTTTGGCACGATTACAATACTTTATCTTACTATGTATGATAAAGTAAAAAAATAAATGTCATTCTGAAATATAGACAAAAGTAAAACACAAAATAAAATACAATTCAACAACGAAAAAAGAATACAATCAATAAAAAGTAAAAAGAAAACAAATACATCTATAATAAACAATTTACATTTAAAAAATAATTAGTAATTCTGAGTAAAAAGTTTCATATGGATTTTTATTCGGCGGTAACTTTTTAAGCAATTGCTAAACCTTATGCAACTTTTTACT
Organism: Aphodius sticticus; assembly: GCA_963966075.1. Taxonomy (NCBI): domain Eukaryota; kingdom Metazoa; phylum Arthropoda; class Insecta; order Coleoptera; family Scarabaeidae; genus Aphodius; species Aphodius sticticus. The sequence goes on from OZ014510.1 coordinate 19,563,143, forward strand.
GAGTGTGACTTCTACCATCTTTAAGAAGCTTTTGTACTTAAATTTTGAAGCAAATTTCATCATTTTGAATATGTTAGACCAAGAGCTACTACTGAACGATTTACCCACTCGGCTTTATACTACTTCAACTTTTGCGCAAATCTACTTTTTGAAACACATTTTGTGGGCTAGGTTTTATTTTCTACCGATAGATTAGCGTTATTGTGCTTGGCGGCAGTTTGACATGACTCTAGCGTATACATTTTCGGCTCTGAAGTGTTTGTTACTAAGTGTCACTTCTCGCCTTCACATGTCACTTTACTTCATGATTTACTTCAAATCGGTTGTTTATTATTGGGGATTTTTTCCACAACTAAAATTGCTTGCTAAGTTTCACCTTAATTTCGTTAGCAACTTGAACAGGATAATAACAGAGAGTTGGTAGGAGCGGGCCTAAGTGAACAGTTATTGCGATATAACTGATGTGAAGTTACTGTTTCTTCAATTTATAATGACGACACTATCAATGTCCTGAAACGTGAAATTGTCGATATAAAGAAATTCATTGCGGTTATATGTTTACGTGTATCCGATTGTGATAAATTGCAACCTACTTTGTGCGGCACCTATCGGCGATATTACCCAATAAATATCAATTTTATTAATCGTAAAAGGCAACCTATTGTAATTTACAGCGTTGTAATGATGGTAGATACTATCGAAATGGGCCATCGGAAAGCCTAACTTAAAGAACTGTTCTCGGCGTACAATTGTCCTAACGATGGTAATAATGCCTTTTCATCACCGCAAATTACACGGCCATTAGATCGAATTACACAATGCCATTTTGTTGGATGTTAATTAGCAATAATCGGCTAATTGCTTGTGGATCCTCGTAAGGCTCGACTTATAGAATTTCAAATCACAATAGCGTCTTTAAAATATCGATAATAATAATCATGTTTTACCTAATCAAGAATCTAGTGATTACTGGAGAAACTATATCTAGAGATAATGTTTGGGATTGGTTTGTTTATATTTAGGAGTGAGACGGGCTGGTTAAACAAGAGCCCGGATTGTACAAATAAGAATTTGTAATGTGTGCCATTGAAACATCAGAAGTAGGAAACACAAAAGATAACTGGAAACAATGCTACCAGATTTTTACCGTAATGCTATTTAGATGTGTTACAAAGGTTAGAGGCTAATGTGACAATTGTTCACGGTGACATTGCACCAAATACTCGTGAAGCTACAGTTATCTCAGATTTCAACATTATGTAGTATTACAACGCTTGTATAATGTGTTAACTTACAAAAAATTGCTTGCTTCCATGCTGAAGTTTTCATAAAAGCATTTAGGTAGGTACTCGTGTTGTGGTGTTCATCGTGAATGGTACCAGTGTGAGAGTTCTCTCAGCAATTATTGTTCAGGATGGCTCTGCCAAGCAAAATTGCTGTGGATTCTTTCTACCTCGCGTGGTCGCGTGTTTACTGCAATTTGAATAACTTAATACCGACCGATTATTCGGACCAGACAGTTAGAGAGACAACTACAGATAAGATTGATGTTTAAACCTCATATTAAACTGCCATTGCAGAGAAATGATTATGTACAATAGATTGAAGTTAACAGATTACGATGCTGATTGTTGAGACATCTATAGTTGGCGAAAGAACGTGCATTACAGTTGATATAATTCTGGGGAAAATGGCATCTCTTGTTCGTGTTATAAATTATAGGTCAATGTTATCTTTATGCGGGATAGCTTAAGGCATGAGTATGTGTTCTATAAGAGCCAATACATGCGTTCAACCTGATTTGGACCTCATTGAACCATATCGGACTTCTGTTCGCTTTGCCAAAATGTATAGATTCATGAACTGTAACAGAAACCCCAAGAAGACTGAAATAGTATCCCAAAAAGACCTTTAAACGTTCATTTGAGCATGTCATAAATATCTATAACTTCTATACTATAATATAAAGCGCTAACGTGGTTTTGGCTAGGTTTCCTAGCGATGAGGGTTGACCGCAGCCCCGGGACTCGTATGGGGGAGATGAGAGTGACTGGGATATGACAACATAAGAGTGAATCTATCGAAGACAAAGATAATGGTGACATCAAAAAGTCAAAGTAGAGACGTGAAATAGCCAATACCACAAAAAATAGTCAGTGCTTCCATAAGAGTTATCAAATAGGTACATAAAAGAACAAGATGGAAAACAAGTAATGCACATGGAATATCTGAGGAAAATGATAGAAGTAATCAGAAGGAATGCATTAGAAATCAGATAGTAAGCAACGTTAGTTTTTTTTGCCTCCAAAGTTTTTGAGAAACTCCATCGACTCATGTCAAAAATACCGACAATTACAATATAGCTTTGATTCCAGTAATGTCTCACATGAGTGTCTCTCATTTTGGTTGAATGGTAAAAGTAAAAAAATATTCGTGAACTGCGTTTTTTAAAGTATTCTAATGCTTATTTGAATCATTCTTTGTAAGAGGCCATGCTATTAAGTGCTCGAATGATTCCAAAAACGTATCATTTTCTCTAATATATCATTAAGTCGTTATATTAGCCGATAAAATTTCTCTCATTAATGTCAACAACTTATTTAATGACTTTTACATTTAAACATAATCGTTTACCTTCTTCCGCATGACCTGGAGCTATACCACTCCGCAGCTAATAGCTGCTCCTTATAAAAGAGTTTGTTTATATTGATAATTGCTTCGGAAGTTTACCGTGTATTAGCAAAACATCTAACGATTAAGAAAATCTAGGACATCCTCAACTTTATCTTACAATATCTTTAGTTTGCTATCCATATTAAAGGATGTGACAAATACTACTGGTGTTTAATGTATTAAAGAGCGTATTTCTATTTCTTGTTGTCTCTTCTAGCCTGTTTACATCATGAACAAATTTTGCCCACCGTTTCTTGTTTTTAGCCGTTGTACCTACATGGTTGCTGTCCTCCAATTCATCCTTCCATGATTCTCTTGTCCTTTCTCCCGCTCTTTTCGCTGTTATCCTTGCCTCCAATATTTCGTTACCCTGTATGTCGCTGTGCACTCTTGTCATATCTAGGGTTACCAGACGTCCTCTTTTAACCGGACAAGTCCTTTTTCTAGGGGTCATGTCCGGGTCCGGTATCTTTTTCCGATTTTCCCCGAAATGTCATCTTTTTTTTAACAAAACCATAAAATAACTTAATACCAGATAAAAAATAAGGTAATGTATTGATTCCACAATTAATTATTTTCTAGGGCTCATTGAGAGAAGCGGCGTAGAAAAAATTGTTTCTCCTAAACAACCTTTCTAGAAGTGAATATCCGCAAAAAATACTAAATAAATAGTATATTTTTAATAAATAATAATATAGGTTTATACTTAATCTTAGGTGAAGGGCTCTTGACTTAGCGGTTTCGCTTAATGTGACATAAAATTTCAACGGGCTGTAGCGGCTACACAGTTTGGCCAAAATAACTGATTAAATTATGCAATTTGTAGGGAATTTAATGTAGTTTTATCAGAATCTAAGCCTTTTTTAATTACACGCACATTACATAAAGTAGGAAAATTTGGTTTTCTTTCAGCGCGCTCTAGCGGCAAAACCATTCAACCAAAAATACACTTGAGGGTGCTTTTTATAGGAAATTTAGTGTAGCTACTTTATTTTGTGTAGAAGTCGAAAAATTCATAGTTTTAAGACTTTTTGGCATAAAACTGAAGAAAAGGAAAATTTTTTAGAAGACTACACAGTGAAAGCTCTCCTTGTGGACAGCTCCAATAAGTGGACAGCTCCCATAACCTGATAAGTTTTCTGGAACCAAATTCGGTCGCTCCCATGACCGGACGCAGACACTTTTTCGGACCACAAGCTGATACAAATCTCCCTTAAGACGAATAAAAAGTTCAGTTTTCCAAACTTTCGGTGACCTCTTTTTTACTCGAAGAAATATGGTAACCCTAGTCATATCCCCATACTAGAAGGTGTTTACTTTTATTTTTTCTACCACGCACTGGTTGTATCTTCAGTTCATATCTTACTGTCGTATTTCTTATTCAATCTATCTATACTCTGTTCAGTGAAACTTTGCAGTGGTGGGGGGGATTTAGCAAGCCAGATTTACACTGGCCAGCACGGTGCCTATATAGTAACAGTTTGTAGTTCAACAAATTTTTCTAATTACTTTAATGTCATCGATTTAAAGGTTAAAGAACGTTTAGTTTTGGTAAAAGTTTGAAACAAAAATTAATTGTTACTCTAGCAATTTTGAGAAAGTCTGCTTTGCTTTTCTTTCATATAAATAGGCATTGCCATAATAAAAGAATTGCGTTATTATTATTATTATTAAACAAATAAACATAATTCATTTACAATAACTTGTAACACGGAGAAAAATGTATGTTAAAAATACAATAAATCCACCAGTTAACAATTTTCCGTTTCGGAATCTAACATGGATCTCCCTCTTTTTTCGTATTTGAATCCTACATTGGGCAACATTTGCCATAAGGTAGTCCTGCGCATGGATGGCAGTCCTTCTATTTGCCATACAGCTACCATTAGTTTGTTTAACGTTGGTTGCTCGTTTTGTAAATAAAATTGATGCACAATCCGTCGTAGCGTTTTTATGTGCATCATCCAACTTTTCGTGGACCTGAGGGCGCGGCCTTTTCGTCGATGGAGACGATAAAATTCCTGCTCCTTCCTGTTCACTTGCAATTGCTCAAACAGTTCTTTCTGAAATGTCGATTTCAGATGAGGATAATTTAACACTCTGTGTTTTTGATACACCCTCATTATGATGAGAAAAAATGTTGTATACAAGCGTCTTTCCCCTCGACTAAGCGGTTTGCCCTGACGATGTTTGTATATATCACCAACATTTTCCGCAGGCGCTGGACCTGCGGCAGCTTCACTGATAAACTCATCAACACCAACAACAACTTGGTTGCGGATATCATCTCGCTATTCATCCAGTTCAGCCATGTTAAAGGAAAGTCACAACAAACGTCAAATTATGACTATTTTATTTGCGCTAGTGTAAATCTGGCTGCCGTTTGCACCAATCAACGGCGTGAATTTCGATTCCTATCCAGGCTTATACTGCAAAGTTTCGGCGGACAGAGTATAGTTTCCTTCACCACTTTTCTCAGGTACTCAGGTACATAAGAATTGTTTTCCTTCTTGTCCTTTTGTGTATCTACTGGATGATTCATGACACCATGACTCTTTTTTGTGTTCCTTGTCACTTCTTTCTTATTCAAAAATGTGTCCCATCATGTAATGTAACGTCTATTTGTGCTATCGATCATTTTATTCACTTCTGTTTCTTGATTGCTTTCTTTATTTTCGGTCTTCGCTAGGAAACCTATAAAGGTCTTTCTGGGACGCCATTTCAGTCTTCTTGGAGTTTCTGTTATAGTTCATAAATCTATACATTTTGGCGCCATTAAACAGCAGTCCTAGATGGATTAATAAGGTTTAAATCAGGTTGGTTTGTTCTCGATAGATTTACTCTCATGTTCTGGAGCTTCAGCTTCCTTCCATATATGTTATTTTTGTGGGGCTGTGTTATTTTGTTCAATAATACTATCTCATCTAAAAATTCTCATTTTATGACACTTAGGGCCGATCTTACAAAGCACGTTATACCATGGTATAACTATATATTGGTATAAATACCAGTATAAGTTGTTATTACTATGACAACACAAATATTTTAGCCAATGGGAGGCGGAATAGCACTATTTATACTGGGAATAACTATTCCACTACTTATACGTACACTTGTAAGATCGACCCTAAATCATCTTTCTAAATTGTGTCCCACTTGGAGCTTTGTCATTGTGATGTTCTTATGATGTCATTCATGAACATGACAAAAATTAGAGCCTTATAACACCCCCTTGTCTTAGATCATCTTCTGTCCTCAATTCTTGTGATTTACCATTTTGTAGTTTTGTTTTAATTTATGTTATATTGATTGAGTGGTTTTATAGCCAAAACTAGTTGTTTTTCGTCGTCTCTTTTACTCAATCTTTTTTTGTTACTCTACTTTTGAATAGAGTGGTACTAAATTTCTCAGTTTTAGTACCTTCTCAACCTTCTTTCTTTTCCATATGTCCTGTTGCCTTTGTGGTTGTTTGTTTCTTCAAGAATCAGCGGTTTATGTATTGTTGGTTTTTCGTTATTTTTTTTATCACATTCCATCATAGTGTAGCATCTGTTTCTTATCTGATTTGTTTTCCATTGTTTGCAGTTCTTTTAAAGTTCTTAAATGCCTCCTCCTCTAAACAAGTTTACTTTGATATTTATTAATTTTTAATTTATAACCAAATTTTGCCCATTACTTTTCTTTTGCTTGTTTTATCTGTTGGGATTTTTTATTCACATCCTTCATGGCAGAAACAAACAAACACAAAAACAAGTCTTATGTAAATCTCTGCATCGCCTGCTTTCAATATCCTTTTCTAGAATACATAATTAAATTCGAACCCGAAATTCTACTATGTGCTTCATTGGAGTACTTTCCTCTTTAAACCTTAACCACATCAGTGTGTACACCTATGCGCGCATTTTTAGAACCGCGGGCTATTTTAAAACATTCGCTGGCGTATCAACCTTTTCCGAGATTCTGTTTGGGTACCGTTCAAGCCGCTACTTATAGACCGCATTCAAAGACGAAACAACGATAACGCAGTTGACGCAACGACCGCAGGTCATTCACAACTACTATTCGATTCGATAAAAAAAAAATTGTTGGCGAACATCGTAGATATCGCATTGGAGCATCCTCGGCATCGCTTTGAATCAAGCCATGACGAAGGCATTTCGGAAAAGCCATTAATTTCTATGACGAGCGGCGTCGGCGTCGGTCGCCTTGGCATTGGACGCCTCTGACGTCATCCGGTTTTAAAAATCAATACTACGGTAAGCCCGAAAACACTGCGCATTTTTCCATGCAACGGAATATGTAGGCACATACATATATAACGGTAATCAAATGTATTTTTCTAATTTAACAACTTTGCGTAAGACGACTACGTGGGTGGTAGATTATTAAATTATTCACGGTCTAGATTTTATGGCCAGGTTTGCCATTGAAATGGTAATTCTGACATATGGCGTTGTTCATGAAAGATCTCCACAATCTATCGGAGGCAATTTGTTGTGAAAGTGTTTCTGCTTGTTTTGTTTTGTCCAATTAAAGGTCGGGTTCGTTTGTTCGTTCTTTTTTTCCCTAGATGGTTTCTACGATTGGACTTAGTGTTTAATGGGTTTATGCAGTTTTTTGCGTGTAAAACTTACCTAATAAATATAAACAGTCGTAAATTACTAACGCAAAATCGATTTGTGTACGGTTTGGATGTGTATAGCTCTCTTTGTTGCTACAAGTCCATCGGAAGTGATTGAACGTTGAGCCTCAGGCGATGAGGAATGTTATTTATTGTGAGAAGGTTTCTGTGATACATTGTCAGAGATTTCTATTGAAAAGGGGACAGTAATACATCGTCATAATAACATAATCTGGCTAAATAATAATAATCTTAGTACTGGCTGATTAAGGACAAATATACACTTAGAAAGAACACGATAGGTAATAAATGATCGTAGACATAACAAATTATGCCTCATAAGTCATAACTCATAATAGGGATAATAAAAATAATTAACTTGACTTTAAAAGGCAAGGTTAGATGAGAGGATGGATTTTTTTGAATGATATGAAACTTCATACAAGTGCAGAAAAGTAAATATCAATATCTTTAGTTGATAGTTGATCTTTAGTTGCAAATTTTATCTAACAAAACAAAAACTCGTTATTTTTCCCCAAAAATTTAAGGAAAAAGAAGCATTCCAGGATTAGTTGTCTCTGATCGATTTGTTGTTGGCCAGACTGTTGTTTGCTTGGAGTATCTTGACTTTCACAGTCGATAATGGCCCCTAAAAATATATTTCTGTTATATACAGGGTTAGCCAAAATTACCGGAACACCTAAATAATTCTCCAACCGTAAGAAATTTCCAAAAATTGTTCAAACAAAAGCTTTTTGGCTTTAAACAAGCTATCTTTTAAATATATTTTCAATATACACAATGCTCATTTTATTATAGAAATTTAGTGGCATTTCCTTTTTTTAAATACAATACCCTATATATTGTTAAAGTTTCTAATTCTAAGAATTTTTTATACGAATCATTTTTTTATAAAATGCATTATTTTTTAATTAGAAGCTATTAACTAAAAATAGTCAAAATGACCGGAACACGTTAATAATTCTCCAACTGTACAAAAAATCAAAAGATGTTTCAAATAAAAGTTTTTTGGGTTTCAACAACACTTGTTCAAATATATTATTAATATACAGGGTGTATTAGGGAAATTTGCAAACCTTTCCTTCTTCTAACTGAACACCCTTGTATATTTAACATTTTTTTAATGCTAAGATTAATTCTAAGAATGTTATGTTGGAATTATTTCATTACAAAATATTAAATTTTTAGTTATAAGCAATCAATACTCATTAGCTTTTACTTTAACCAAACGGGTAAAAAATAAAAAAAAATCATAGAGAAAATAATAACACAATTAAATAGAATTAATTAAATGTTCAAACTGTCACATTAAAATATATGTGTATACATATGGGAAAATATTCTTAATTTGAAGTTACTAATGTCAGTACCGTCCTCGCGATTGATGTTGTCAGGATGTTTGTAAATTTCGATGGCTTCTCTAATAAGCCTTCGATGATAATTACCCACCCTTGCCAACATCTTCGCGTCATCGAAATCCATTGTGTGTCCCGACTCGTGGCAGTGTTGAGCAACAGCGGACTGTTGAATCCTGCCTAGCCGGGTGTCCCTACTGTGCTCCTTGATTCGACATTCGATGCTTCGTCCTGTCTGTCCTACATAGCATGTTCCGCACTCACATGTTATCTTGTATACCCCTTCGTTCTTCAGGAGTGGTGTGATATCCTTTGGGTTAGGCAAAAGATCCTTTACCTTAGCTGGTGCTCTGTACCTTACCGTGATACCCGATTTCTTCAGTACTCTACCGATTCTCTCTGATACCCCACTTACGTATGGTAAGCAAGCGAACCCCTTTGACTCTTGCGGTTCCTTTGAGACTTGCGGTTTTCTGTGTGTGACACCCCGTATGTCAGACTTTGCCTAACCCAAAGGATATCACACCACTCCTGAAGAACGAAGGGGTATACAAGATAACATGTGAGTGCGGAACATGCTATGTAGGACAGACAGGACGAAGCATCGAATGTCGAATCAAGGAGCACAGCAGGGACACCCGGCTAGACCGGTGTGAACCTAGCGCCCGACTTTAAAAAAGTCCGACTTTTTTAACGTAGATCGTTTGTACTTTGTTTGTACCCGTTTGTACCACTATTAATTTCGTTTGTACCTCAAACATAAAAAAAATATTAAATAATCAAAAATACCCAGCACCCAACTTTGAGATATTCAAATTTGGTTAATGCCATTCGACAGAGAATCGTTTGTACCTGTTTGTACCTCTATTCAAATAATCTGTAAGGAACCGGAAGTACAGAAGTCAGAGTATCAAAAAATCGCCAAAGAGCTAAAATCTGTATTTTTTGAGATATCGAAAAGCGGTAAACGGCATTCGAAAGATAATGAGTAGCACCCGTTTGTACCTCTTTTCAATTCGTTTATACCTCAAAAGGACCGGAAGTACAAAAGTGAGAGTATCAAAAAATCGCCAAAGACGTAAAATCTGTATATTTTGAGATATCCAAAAGCAGTAAACGGCATTTTAAAGAGCATGAGTAGCACCTGTTTGTACCTCTTTTCAATTCGTTTGTACCTCAAAAGGACCGGAAGTACAAAAGTCGAAGTATCAAAAAATCGCCAAAGACGTAAAATCTGTATATTTTGAGATATCCAAAAGCAGTAAACGACATTGGAAAGAGCATGAGAAGCACCCGTTAGTACCTCTTTTCAAATCGTTTGTACCTCAAAGGGACCGGAAGTACAAAAGTCAGAGTATCAAAAAATCGCCAAAGTGCTAAAATCTGTATTTTTTGAGATATCGAAAAGCGGTTAACGCCATTCGAAAGAGCATGAGTAGCACCCGTTTGTACCTCTTTTCAATTCGTTTGTACCTCAAAGGGACCGGAAGTACAAAAGTCAGAGTATCAAAATATCGCCAGTGACGTAAAATCTGTATTTTTTGAGATATCGAAAAGCGGTAAACGGCATTCGAAAGAGCATGAGTAGCACCCGTTTGTACCTCTTTTCAAATCGTTTGTACCTCAAAGGGACCGGAAGTACAAAAATCAGAGTATCAAAAAATCGCCAAAGACGTAAAATCTGTATTTTTTGAGATATCAAAAAGCGGGAAACGGCATTCGAAAGAGCATGAGTAGCACCCGTTTGTACCTCTTTTAAAATTGTTTGTACCTCAAAGGGGCCGAAAGTACAGTAGTAGGAGTGTCAAAAAATTGCCAAAGTGCTAAAAACTGTATTTTTTGAGATATCAAAAAGCGGTAAACGGCATTCGAAAGAGCATGAGTAGCACCCGTTTGTACCTCTTTTCAAATTGTTTGTACCTCAAAGGGGCCGGAAGTGCAAAAGTCAGAGTGTCAAAAAATCGCCAAAGTGCTAAAAACTGTATTTTTTGAGATATCGATAAGCGGTTAACGCCATTGGAAAGAGCATGAGTAGCACCCGTTTGTACCTCTTTTCAAATCGTTTGTACCTCAAAGGGACCGGAAGTACAAAAATCAGAGTATCAAAAAATCGCCAAAGACGTAAAATCTGTATCTTTTTAGATATCAAAAAGCGGTAATCGGCATTCGAAAGAGCATGAGTAGCACCCGTTTGTACCTCTTTTCAATTCGTTTGTACCTCAAAAGGACCGGAAGTACAAAAGTCGAAGTATCAAAAAATCGCCAAAGACGTAAAATCTGTATATTTTGAGATATCCAAAAGCAGTAAACAGCATTGGAAAGAGCATGAGTAGCACCCGTTTGTACCTCTTTTCAATTCGTTTGTACCTCAAAGGGACCGGAAGTACAAAAGACAGAGTATCAAAATATCGCCAGTGACGTAAAATCTGTATTTTTTGAGATATCGAAAAGCGGTAAACGGCATTCGAAAGAGCATGAGTAGCACCCGTTTGTACCTCTTTTCAATTCGTTTGTACCTCAAAGGGACCGGAAGTACAAAAGTCAGAGTATCAAAAAATCGCCAAAGTGCTAAAATCTGTATTTTTTGAGATATCGAAAAGCGGTTAACGCCATTCGAAAGAGCATGAGTAGCACCCGTTTGTACCTCTTTTCAATTCGTTTGTACCTCATAGGGACCAGAAGTACAAAAATCAGAGTATCAAAAAATCGCCAAAGACGTAAAATCTGTATTTTTTGAGATATCAAAAAGCGGTAAACGGCATTCGAAAGAGCATGAGTAGCACCCGTTTGTACCTCTTTTAAAATTGTTTGTACCTCAAAGGGGCCGAAAGTACAAAAGTAGGAGTGTCAAAAAATTGCCAAAGTGCTAAAAACTGTATTTTTTGAGATATCAAAAAGCGGTAAACGGCATTCGAAAGAGCATGAGTAGCACCCGTTTGTACCTCTTTTCAAATTGTTTGTACCTCAAAGGGGCCGGAAGTGCAAAAGTCAGAGTGTCAAAAAATCGCCAAAGTGCTAAAAACTGTATTTTTTTAGATATCGATAAGCGGTTAACGCCATTGGAAAGAGCATGAGTAGCACCCGTTTGTACCTCTTTTCAAATCGTTTGTACCTCAAAGGTACCGGAAGTACAAAAATCAGAGTATCAAAAAATCGCCAAAGACGTAAAATCTGTATCTTTTTAGATATCAAAAAGCGGTAATCGGCATTCGAAAGAGCATGAGTAGCACCCGTTTGTACCTCTTTTCAATTCGTTTTTACCTCAAAAGGACCGGAAGTACAAAAGTCGAAGTATCAAAAAATCGCCAAAGACGTAAAATCTGTATATTTTGAGATATCCAAAAGCAGTAAACGGCATTGGAAAGAGCATGAGTAGCACCCGTTTGTACCTCTTTTCAAATTGTTTGTACCTCAAAGGGGCCGGAAGTGCAAAAGTCAGAGTGTCAAAAAATCGCCAAAGTGCTAAAAACTGTATTTTTTGAGATATCGATAAGCGGTTAACGCCATTGGAAAGAGCATGAGTAGCACCCGTTTGTACCTCTTTTCAATTCGTTTGTACCTCAAAGGGACCGGAAGTACAAAAGTCAGAGTATCAAAATATCGCCAGTGACGTAAAATCTGTATTTTTTGAGATATCAAAAAGCGGTAAACGGCATTCGAAAGAGCATGAGTAGCACCCGTTTATACCTCTTTTCAAATTGCTTTCACCTCAAAGGGACCGGGAGTACAAAAGCCAGAGTATCCAAAAGTCGCGTAAGAGGTAAAATTTGTAGTTATACGAATTTAGTTTGTTGGACAAAAGTTGCCTAAACTAAATTTTTGCATGGATCACTAGATATCCCAAAAAACTAAAAACCTTTCACTTATTTGTTCATAAATTACTTCCATATTTCGTGCCATAAAATATCTTGATGAACTAATTTTTGCAATTTTTGGTTACACAAATGTTGTCCTATCTAACTAAATTCGTATCTCTTACGTTTTCCGATTTTCCCATATATCAAGCATGTACTTCATGTTCCTTGTGACAACCTTTCACAACCCGACAGTTGTCGGGTGGCCCAGTATAACTAACCCGGGATAAAGGTGTGACTCAAATATTTGTGGGAATATTGTCTAGTCATTTTAGATGCAAAATCATTCAACGTCGTAAATAATTCGCCAGCCTAAGTAAATAGTGTAAACCACTTTTCCAGAACCCAAAGAAAACACCAGTTGATGTAAAACAAACTGTAATAATTATAAACGCAACAACAAATATGAGAAATACTCTACACTTACACCGGATAATTGATACTATTCTATTTTCAAACAACGAACGCCGGCAGCTATGCAACGTTTACAATAGTACCAATAGTTTCAGAAAAATGTCTGAACACCATATTACAATGTTTACTGTATCTTTGATCATATTATTAATGACTAATTAAAAACTACCAGTGATTAAAAAAAATATCTCCGAAAATATTAAAGCTTAGCAGAACAAATTATAGACCATATTTAAGACGAGAGATGTTGGTACATGATAAACAAAGAGTTACCTTAAAATATTGAAAGATATAGGTTTAGGAGAAGGTATAAAAAACGGGTTTTTACATTCAAGATATTATGTCAATATCTGTTCTGTCAAGTCATGTATCATCAGCAAACTTCTGTATTTGTGGAGAAAATAGATATTGACATAATATTTTGGTTTATATTTTATATATATAGAAGTTTTATGACCAAACTTAGAGCTGAAAAGCTCCTTTTGGTTCAAAAGGGTCCAAAGGAACTGGATGTTTACTCTTTGCATTTTTTTACGATTTTGCAAATGAGCCGCCATTTCAGCAATTTCGTCCAAATAGTTAATTAATCAATTAAAGTAGAGGAAATTCTGGACAATTTATGTCTACATTTTTCGGTAAAATTAATAGTTTAGCTGCATGAACAAATTCTATTTGATCGAGATCGGTCGTGTCTGCGCATTAATTTAAAACTTGTTAGCCAGGATTTGACAGATATTGTCATTCTAATGGCAGTAGGTAGTGTCAAACGGTGATGTTTTGACCATACCTACTGGCAATGGTATCAAAATATCTGTCAAATCCTGGATAACTAGTTTTATTTTAATGCAGACACGACCGATCTCGATCAAATAGAATCTCATGCAGCTAAACTATTAATTTTATATATAGTATGATAGTCATGTGCCTGGCCACATCAGATTTTTCTGAGTATATTGTTATTATTTTTATATGCGGGCGAATTATTTACGTCGTCAAACCTAAAGTGACTAGACTAATAGCGATTCGTACGGTATAACAATTTTGGCGACACGTAGGCCGACCCGATACTCGGGCCGCCCTCCCCGGCGAAGGTCAGACTGCTCACGTAGTACACACTGCGCTCGCTCAAGCACTAGGGTCTAGAGTCAAGTCACTAGACTACAGCACCGTATACCGTATCCTATATCTTGCCCAGTATCGTGCGGTACTAGTTACATTGCGAACACAGCATATCAGTACTTTCTACAGTACGTATTGGGTGCAGCTAAACATAATAACTTACAAAGATTACCGCATAAAATATTGAGAATGCCACGCCAACCAAAGCAAAGCGTTGACGAAATATTCGAGTCAATAAAGGACTTGAATTTTTTTAATAATGATGGTCAAGTTCTTAAATTATCTGACCCAATTTGGAGACATGCAGAAACAACTATAAAGGGTCAAATGACTGCGAAGTATTTATATTTATATCTTTCGCAAAATAGAAATAAAATTCTTGAGCGATTTCAAGACAAATATAATATTAATCTAGCAACCCGTAAATTATCAGACTCATTTAATTCAACCGACTCGAATAACTCTAATTGGTCGATGTCTTCGTTATGCCAGCTAAAACCATGGCGCACCATCATATATTTAAATGCGGATTCGTGGTCTAAAATATATGGTATTTATGATAATTATGATAATAAAAAATTAAAGCCCGGATGGACAGACGTGATCTATCACGAAATATGGAAACAGGTAAAGATACCGTGTTGTTATGCTTTTAAATTTGGTAAAATAAGTTCTACTCCAGGCGAAGTATTTTTAAAGATACGAGGAAAATGCTCTGAATGTGGTGCACACTTCAATGCATATAGCATGCAGAGATCAAAAGATGAGGATGCAACACTAGAAATGCATATTTCCACATATGACACCAGAGGCATCGAACATAAAAAAAAGCGACAATTGCGGAAAGTAGAAAGAAGCCGTGTCGTTAAAGATTTGCGTGCAATGTCTACTTATGGCTGGAGGAGAGAAACCGCCAATGAATTAATGACATTCGACGACGTAGAACCAGCGCACTTATATAGCGAATCGGTTTTACGAAAAGCGAAGCAATTGGACATGGACGATAAGTTAGGAATTGCGAAAGGTTCTGATCCTGTTACATCTATTGTCCAATTGAAATATAGGCCTGAATTTTCAGCAACAATTAGGGAAATAGGGTTTGACAAGTTTTTTGTGATATATTTTTCTCCCGAACAATTATTTTTGTACCAGCAGTATCATAAAAAAAATGAGAAAACAGGCATTTTAAGTATAGATGCAACGGGATCGTTAATAAAGAAAGTTAAAAAGCTTGACGAATCTGCAAACACAGTATTTTTGTATCAAGCTGTAGTTCCTTTTAATAAAAAAAATTTGCCCGTTTTACAGATGATTTCCGAAAAGCATGACACAAATATTTTAACATATTGGTTACGCGAATGGCTTCGTTCTGGTGCTGCAACTCCGAAAGAAGTAGTAACTGACTACTCGTTTGCCCTTATTAATGCGGTTTCTCTCGCTTTTAATAACTGCGATTTAACTACATATGTAGAGAGATGTATGAACATGTTATATAATAACGATAGCACAGGTATTCATTGCGTTCTCAGAATAGATATCGCACATTTAATCAAAGCAGTTTGCGGTTGGAAATGCTTTACAGATAAACATGCGCGCGTCAAAGATTTTTTTGTACGGTGCATTGGGTTATTAAGTCAAGCAGTTTCTATTGAGGCTTTTAGTCAACTTTGTACAGATACCTTAACAGTCGCATTTTGTGAAATGGAAGAACTTGGAACTGATACGCTAAGTAGTATGCAAGCTCAACAACGTCTCGTAAATTTAATAAGAACCTACGATTTGCAAAATTACGAAAATAGTACTGCAGAAGAATATCTGACTGAGGATATGGATAATCAGTTCTTGGAATGCAGAAACAGCAGTCGCTTAAATGATTTCCTTGCAAATATTGAGAGGAACAGTAAAAAATTTGTAAATTCCGGAGACAGACCAAATCCTTATTATTGTCCTAATTTTGGCATCAGTTTATTGCGGCTGTGTAAGCAGTTTCCATTATGGACAGCTGTTATGGCTTTCAATGGTATAAATGTTGCGTCATCAGCTAGAAGCGAACAATATTTCAACGAACTAAAAAACTTAGTATTTGGCGGAACAAAAAATATACGTGTGGATAAATTTCTAATAAGGCATATCCAATCGTTAGCTGGCACCGCTAAACTTTTGAACGCTTGCATAAACGTTTCAACCGCAAAGCAAGAAATTGCGAAAGTTCCAGAATACAATATAACATATGAATCTAAGACTGCAAATATTAGCGAATCTTTGGATAGCGCTACACTACATCATGATGCCGATATAATCTCTATACCGTCTATCGAAGAAATACCTGATAAAAGCAGCCCGAGTCCATCATATGTTTTGAATGAAGTAGAGTCGTGGAGGTCTCACAAAGAGAAGAACTTGAAACGTGGCAAATACGTGACAGTATGTCCGGATATAATCAGCATACACAAAAAGCCTCAAGTATCTTCCAAGATGCCCTTATTAGCAAACGGAAATAATTTACAACCACAGCAAATAGCAGGACATCACTATATGGTGGCAAATACATGCGCATTTGATTCCGTGATTCAAGCATTACTTGTAGGTTACCGTGATTGGGAAAGTTATTATAACTATATCAACAGCAGTACTAATGAATTGTTACATTTTATAACAGCAGTTTCCACAAATGGCACACAACAAAAAGTGTACAAAGAGAGAGCGTCCATTCTGGCAAAAATGTTTAAACCTGCAAATGGGAAAATGGATTGCGCGTGTAACATCAGTAACCTGGTAAAAAATTTAATGCAGAATGTAATGTCGTACAGCATCCTAAGGAGATGCTCTACTTGTGCATGGCAGCATCAACAACACACAATAATAACTGAAATAAATACCCAGCCACTATATGAACATGGAATGAGAGGATTGCAAGAAGCCCTTGAACAAACCATATCATCAATACATAAAAAATGTAGTCGTTGTATCAATGAAAACATTGATTTAATGTTCACAGCAGGCGCGCATTTATTTATCGACATAGAATGCATTACGTGGGTCGAACTGGCAAACAGACTCGGTTATCCTGACTGGTCCGGAATGATAACACTCTCCGAGATACCCTTAGACCTACAGGTGTACGAAAATACTTACGCGTTAGTTGGAGCTATCGAATATATCGGCGGAACTAGAACCAACGCAATAGGACATTACATCGCGTATTGCCATCGAATATCTGGAAAATGGCAGATCTATAATGATCTCAATAAAAATAAACATCCAATAACAGCACCAGCTAGAGTGCTCTTACAAAAAAAGAAAATATTGTTGTTAATATATATAAAGAAATGAATATACAAGGTTTGTTTTCTGCAATCATCGGTGCCGTTTAAAAACCTCCTATGTGTATTTTTTTGTGAATTTAAAATATTTGTGTAATGGTATTCAAAATTCCACATATGCTCATATCTTAGATATCTTGAATATATCTATATAAGATTTGTCCACGGCATCGTTGATATAGGGTTTGGAGTCCATAAATACTACGGGAGTGACGAACCGTGGGGTCCCTGCTGTGAACCACTCATACACATACACATACACACACACATGCACATACACATACACACACACACATTCACACACACACGCACACGCGCACACGCACACGCACACACACACACACACACTCACACTCACACTCACACTCACACTCACACTCACACTCACACACTCACACACACACACACACTCACACACTCACACACACAAACACACACAAACACACACACACACACACACACACACACACACACACACACACACACACACACACACACACACACACACACACACAGAGGTGTAAATCCGACCGAACAACCTCCACGCGGTACACCTTGGTTAACACTAATGGCGGCGGTAGTTCATCTTTTGTGAATCTTCACTGAAAAAAACTATATTGTCTATAATTCTAATGAAAGATTGGAAAAAGACCATGCGAAATAAAATATTGGTATTTGGTGGATCGCACTTGCAAACAACTAATATACACCAAAACCTTTGAGGCATAAACGATTCGAAAAGGATAAATTTGGATAGCTAAAAAAATACAGATTTTACGTCTTTGTCAATTTTTTGATACTCTGACTATTGCACTTCCGGTCCCTTTGAGCTACAAACGATTTAAAAAGAGGTACAAACGAGTGCTACTCATGCTCTTTCGAATGCCGTTTACCGCTTTTTTATATCTAAAAAAATACAGATTTTACGTCTTTGGCGATTTTTTGATACTCTGATTTTTATACTTCCGGTCCCTTTGAGGTACAAACGATTTGAAAAGAGGTACAAACGGGTGCTACTCACGCTCTTTCGAATGCCGTTTACCGCTTTTTGATATCTCAAAAAATACAGTTTTTACGTCTTTGGCGATTTTTTGATACTCTGACTTTTGTACTTCCGGTCCCTTTGAGGTACAAACGATTTGAAAAGAGGTACAAACGGGTGCTACTCATGCTCTTTCGAATGCCGTTTACCGCTTTTCGATATCTCAAAAAATAGAGATTTTCCGTCTTTGTCGATTTTTTGGTACTGACTTTTGTACTTCCGGTCCCTTTGAGGTACAAACGATTTGAAAAGAGGTACAAACGGGTGCTACTCATGCTCTTTCTAATGCCGTTTACCGCTTTTCGATATCTCAAAAAATAGAGATTTTCCGTCTTTGTCGATTTTTTGGTACTGACTTTTGTACTTCCGGTCCCTTTGAGGTACAAACGATTAGAAAAGAGGTGCAAACGGGTGCTTCTCATGCTCTTGCGAATGCCGTTTACCGCTTTTCGATATCTCAAAAAATACAGATTTTAGCACTTTGGCGATTTTTTGATACTCTGACTTTTGTACTTTCGGCCCCTTTGAGGTACAAACAATTTTAAAAGAGGTACAAACGGGTGCTACTCATGCTCTTTCGTATGCCGTTTACCGCTTTTTGATATCTCAAAAAATACAGATTTTACCTCTTTGGCGATTTTTTGATACTCTGATTTTTGTACTTCCGGTCCCTTTGAGGTACAAACGATTTGAAAAGAGGTACAAACGGGTGCTACTCATGCTCTTTCGAATGGCGTTAACCGTTTTTCGATATCTCAAAAAATACAGATTTTAGCACTTTGGCGATTTTTTGATACTCTGACTTTTGTACTTCCGGTCCCTTTGAGGTACAAACAATTTTAAAAGAGGTACAAACGGGTACTACTCATGCTCTTTCGAATGCCGTTTACCGCTTTTCGATATCTCAAAAAATAGAGATTTTACGTATTTGTAAATTTTTTGGTACTCTGAGTTTCGTACTTACGGTCCCTTTAAGGTACAAACGATTTGAAAAGAGGTACAAACGGGTGCTACTCATGCTCTTTCGAATGCCGTTTACTGCTTTTTGATATCTAAAAAAATACAGATTTTACGTCTTTGGCGATTTTTTGATACTCTGATTTTTGTACTTCCGGTCCCTTTGAGGTACAAACGATTTGAAAAGAGGTACAAACGGGTGCTACTCATGCTCTTGCGAATGCCGTTTACCGCTTTTCGATATCGCAAAAAATGCAGATTTTACGTCTCTGGCGATATTTTGATACTCTTGACTTTTGTACTTCCGGTCCCTTTGAGGTACAAACGATTTGAAAAGAGGTACAAACGGGTGCTACTCATGCTCTTTCGAATGGCGTTAACCGCTTTTCGATATCTCAAAAAATACAGATTTTAGCACTTTGGCGATTTTTTGATACTCTGACTTTTGTACTTTCGGCCCCTTTGAGGTACAAACAATTTTAAAAGAGGTACAAACGGGTGCTACTCATGCTCTTTCGAATGCCGTTTACCGCTTTTCGATATCTCAAAAAATAGAGATTTTACGTATTTGTAAATTTTTTGGTACTCTGAGTTTCGTACTTACGGTCCCTTTAAGGTACAAACGATTTGAAAAGAGGTACAAACGGGTGCTACTCATGCTCTTTCGAATGCCGTTTACTGCTTTTTGATATCTAAAAAAATACAGATTTTACGTCTTTGGCGATTTTTTGATACTCTGATTTTTGTACTTCCGGTCCCTTTGAGGTACAAACGATTTGAAAAGAGGTACAAACGGGTGCTTCTCATGCTCTTTCGAATGCCGTTTACCGCTTTTCGATATCTCAAAAAATACAGATTTTAGCACTTTGGCGATTTTTTGATACTCTGACTTTTGTACTTCCGGTCCCTTTGAGGTACAAACGATTAGAAAAGAGGTACAAACAGGTGCTTCTCATGCTCTTTCGAATGCCGTTTACCGCTTTTCGATATCGCAAAAAATGCAGATTTTACGTCTCTGGCGATATTTTGATACTCTGAATTTTGTACTTCCGGTCCCTTTGAGGTACAAACGATTTGAAAAGAGGTACAAACGGGTGCTACTCATGCTCTTTCGAATGGCGTTAACCGCTTTTCGATATCTCAAAAAAAACCGATTTTACGTCTCTGGCGATTTCTTGATACTCTGATTTTTGTACTTCCGGACCCTTTGAGGTACAAACGATTTGAAAGGAGGTACAAACGGGTGCTATCGATGCTCTTTCGAATGGCGTTAACCGCTTTTCGATATCTCAAAAAATACAGATTTTAGCTGTTTGGCGATTTTTTGATACTCTGACTTTTGTACTTCCGGTTCCTTTGAGGTACAGATGATTTGACGAGAGGTACAAACAGGTACAAACGATTCTCTTTCGAATGGCATTAACCAAATTTGAATATCTCAAAGTTGGGTGCTGGCTATTTTTGATTATTTAATAATTTTTTTATGTTTGAGGTACAAACGAAATTAATAGCGGTACAAACAGGTACAAACAAAGTACAAACGATCTACGTTAAAAAAGTTTGACTTTTTTAAAGTCGGGCGCTAGGTTCACACCGGTCCCGGCTAGGCAGGATTCAATAGTCCGCTGTTGCTCAACACTGCCACGAGTCGGGACACACAATGGATTTCGATGACGCGAAGATGTTGGCAAGGGTGGGTAATTATCATCGAAGGCTTATTAGAGAAGCCATCGAAATTTACAAACATCCTGACAACATCAATCGCGAGGACGGTACTGACATTAGTAGGGTCTGGAAATCGATCCTAACGCGGTCAGGTGGAAAAGCACATGGAGCGGTAGCTCCAGCTCCAGATGTGCGCAGTGAGGTGTAAATTCAGGTATATAAGGGAGACTTTCTTGGTAGGTCTTCAATATTCAATTAGCTTTGAAGAAGCGAGCAACATGGTTCGCGAAACGTCAGCATTAACAAATCTTGACACACGGCATAACCCGGAAGCAGTTTATTTTCTATTCTGTATATTAACTATATTTAAACGAGAGGTTGTTTAAGCCCAAAAAACTTTTATTCGAAAATTTTTTTGAATTTGTTTGCGGTGGGAGAATTATTTAGGTGTTTCGGTAATTTTGACTATTTTAGGCTTCTAATTAAAAAATTTTATATAAAAAAATGATTCGTATAAAAAATGCTTAGAATTAATCTTAGAATTAAAAAAATTAATAATATATAGGGTGTTCTATTTAAAAAAATGTTACCAAATTTCTCGAATAAAATGACCAGCCCGTACATTGAAAATATATTTGAAAGATAGCTTGTTTAAAGCCAAAAGACCTTTGTTTGAACAATTTTTGGAAATTTCAAACAAGTTATCGCGCACATACAATACCACGATAGTATTCGAAATCCTGGTAGATATGGCGCAGGTTTGTTATTCGCATAGCTCAGTATTCAGGTAAATGGGTCAATTGTGAACGCAAAGTAAAAAGAAAAATAAATTAAACCACTAGGCGGTATCAAAAAAGTTATTCAAACTTCTGGAATCCCCACACTTCTCATACTCCATCCAACTGTGTGGATGCAGTTGCATTGTTGGCATTGATAGCACAAAAGAAGTACCATTTACTTCTTGCTGTCAATAGATTACATGAAGATTACTCTGTAACCGCAAAACATCATTGCTAGGAGGTACCTATATCATTAAATGAATAAATTCCAGCCAGAATTGAATTACTTGTGTTATTATTTATCTGCGTGTACTTTCTACCGTCCTCCGTTATCATCCGGATTTCCTTTCCAATGTACTCCTCGTGTCTTATTATCTGATTACACCATTCTACGTTCTTCCTCTCTGAATTTTTCTTTTGTTTTTCTTAGATCATTTTCAATCTCAGTTGTTTTCATTAGTTTCCTATTATACCAGCCTCCCAACTTCTGTTTCCTAAACCGTCCTCAATCTCCCTGTCAGTTCATTTTGGCACAGATAGGCCAAGCAATAGAGCTACAAATGTTTGCTTTTTTGAAATAAAGACTAGCAGGAAACCGCCTGTGCCATCCTGTGCAGGACAGTTCGTAGTATATTCCCACTATGTTTCCTACTCGAAAATGCCATTTTTTATAAGCAATTATCAACAAAAAATCGCTTTTTTTTAACTTTTTTATTGTAAAAGGAAAACTATTGAAGCAATCTTAATGGTGCAACGGCATGAACTGTAGAGAATTAAATTACGAAGAGAATGACAGGTCAAACGATCCGATCGGATAATTAGAACCGGAGAAAAGCTGGAAAATCCGGAAAATTTAGCTTTTTTTTAAATTCATAACTCCGCCATTCACGTGTACTATTCACATGTACTTTGTGTGCAACACCTGGATTCGGTCGGATGAATAGTTTTCGCACAATCCTCAGTTGATTTTTTTTTGGCAATTTTTGCGGAGAGCTGGATGCGTTTGAGGTCGTCCGATTGCAATTTAAAAAACGGATTTGGAAACGACGTGAACAGCAACAAAACGTCTATTCTGATTTTTCGATAAGACCCGTTTAAGTGAGTGAACATGAGCGAAAACGCCCGCGCCCGCTAGAGTGGTCGAGTGATGGGGGAAGTGTGCGATTACAGGGGAAACGTATATATAGTCATACGCGCGCGCGCAGGGCGCTTGTTTACTATAGATATGCTCTTCCCCGCGTCGACCGCCTACCCTCACTACTCGACCGGTTTGGAGCGCACGGCAGTTTTCGGTCATGTTTGCAAGCATTTTTCACCTATTTCGCAACATTTTAACGCAAAATCAGAATAGACGTTTTGTAGCACAATACTTCTACTTTTGAAATACGTAAAAAAAATTAAAATCACTACGCCTGGGTTGTCCACACTCAAAGTACCCATCAATCGGTACTTTCACGCGAAAAGCCTCCGCTACAACTTTGAAAATGGCGGAGTTATGAATTTTTGAAAAAGTTTAGATTTTTCCAGTTTTTCCGAATTTCCTTCGTTAATATTAATTTAATCGAGTCCGTGCAGGGTTAATTTTTTTTCGTCTTTTCATTCTCTACAATTCGTCTGTTGAAAGCGTCAAGATTGCTCCATCGGTTCAGTTTTTACAAGCAAAAAACGAAAAAAAACACGATTTTTTGAGGTTTTTTGTTTATAACAAATTAAGAAATGATATTTGCGTATGGGAAACACATCACAATACATCTACGGACTGTTCTACGTGACCTGGGATCGTGGGCTTCCTGCTAGTATTTTGTCACGCAAAAGTCTCTATTGCCTGGTCTACAGAGGGTACTTGAAGAACTTGGACATCTATATATACAGTCTGTCCACCGATGTAGCTAATTAAAATTCGTAATTAAAAATAATAGAGACTGGAAATTTTGGAATCAGGTATTAGAATAAGTTTCAATGACAAACTGCCCAATTTTTTTTTGTAATTAATGTTTTCATGTGGCGTCACAGCTATTTGAGAACGGAATTCGAACAATTAGAAAATGCAAAAGGCAAAATTACTTGAATCAAGTGAATTACTGGAACCAAATTAACCGTTCATTTTCTCGTGGAGGTTCCCGATCCTTTTGATGGTAAATTTTGTCCGCAATAGCGTGGTATTTTTATTTTTACAATTATGTGAAAGGGATTTGAGGAATGAAGGATTAAAATTGGTCAGGCACAATTGTTTAATGGTTTTTCATTAATTAAACATATTTCTACTCTACTAAATATGATTCTAAACATTTTAATATGTTACTACGGGAACTATTATTTATCGATTGATATCAGTTTCATCGACTGCATATGATCTTAATATGCCCAATTTAGAATAACTGGACTAATAGGTATAGTGAAGTCCATTTCGGCACACACTGTCTATCTTGGAGCGGGTTAATCATAAAAAGTAGACCCCTAAGAATTTACCGAGAATCTCATAGTTCCGACTGTCAACTACAAAACCATAAGGTCTCAAACAGGATAACGTTGTCCTTCTTTGTGTCGCTTCCTCCAGGTCTATGGTTGTTGTCCATTGTCTCTTCCACCATATTTCTAATTTCCTGACAGACATTTCAGCGTAGTTGTTGTTAGTCTGCTGTTTCTCTTCTTGAAAATGAACATCGTTGTTATCCTAGTGATTTCTTTTGTCCCGTCTTATCAATCTTTGAAGTGAAGATGGCTTCCTGTCACTTTCTAAGTTGAGACTTTATGGCAGTTGTCACTTTCTAAGTTTGTACTTTATGGCATTAATGACCTCGTCTTCTTTCGCCACCGATTTTTGTCCATAATTCATTACCTCCCTTCTATTTTCTCTGGTATTCATTTACTGAACTGAAATGTGTAAAGTGTTTCCTGGATATTTCTGTTATTTGTAAATTGATTCATTTTGCATACCTTATTTAGACGATACATTAAGATACCGGTTTGTCGTATACTGCTATAAAAGCAGTGCCTCTTTTCAGTTTCTATCAGCATTTCCATTTTTATTGAACGCGTTAGTCATTTCCGCGCGAAGTTCAACGTTACTTTCTAATCATTGCAACAGATGGAATCTGAATTAATTAATTTTCGTTTATTACCAGCACAACAGCGATAGGCAGTATCGACGTAAATAAAACAAACAAACCTACACGCCTCCACAACTTATTAAAAGTTAATTTATTTATTTTAGTTAATGTCTTTCCTCACAAAGATCTCCCCACCAGTTCAAGATTAACGCAGTTCACAATGAACTTAATATCCAATGTCAATGTGAGGCGATAATTAAGTAATAAACATTTATAGTTCCTGCTGTTTATTGCTGCAAGCTTAATATGACCCAATAACGTGTTCTCCATAGGTGTGTACTTTAATGTTGACAGGAAAATTACATCGGTATAGTTCTCAGTGGCATTAAAATGAATCTAGATCACTTCCAGGAAGGAGAATAATAAAGTCAACAAACCCGATACTGGCGTGATAACCATTTGAAGAACGCGGCTGAACAAAGCGACGACGAACGGAAAATTAATCACCAAGTTACCATTTAGAACTTCGGAGAAAATTTAAGAAAACCGTAATGGCGTCGGAAAGTCTGAAGTGTTATGCGTATGCAAATTGGAATTTGGCTTACATCATTGTAGGACCGGTTTTGCTTGGTTGTGCGCAATCAGCATGTTCAATAGGATGTCAAAAAAGATTAATTCCTCCCGAGGTTATGGTACGGCAAGACCAGAACACCGTTATTGGGCTTACACGATGTATAAAAACATCATTTCATAATGTGTGCCAGTCCGTTGCTTCTTGTGAACTGTACATATTTGTGTTTTCCTCTCTTGGGGCAAAGGGATGACAAAATTGACTGTTTTATCTATTTCTTGTGGGTTTAGGTGACTTTTGCATTAGCCAGAGTTTAGTTTTGGATACGTGCACCTGTAATTATGGTAAACACCGTAATCCAATAACTGAAATTGGATTTTGTTAGAACGTGCATCTGATTATGTAAATTGTAGACCAAACCTAAAATTAGTAATCTAGTATTAACGGTTCAGTCAACTAGATGTTACACCGAATTAATGCTTATTTAGACACTCATTTGTGTCTATAGATTTTTTTATTTATTTTCTAATTAAAAGATAATAATCAAGCCTTTTTTTGTAGCGTGAGTTCAGTATCTGAATTACTTTGGCATATTGTCTTCATTTGCCCATGTCAATGGTCTTCAGATCAACGTAATTATCGCAACTTTTTTCAGAATGACTCGATCAAATGTCGGGATTCTAAATTCCAAGATTCTGCAAGCAAGAAAGGAATGGCTCTTTGGTTGATTCTCGTGAGTTTGGTCGAGGTGACGTTAGTTTGATCAATTCCTTGGTTGAGACGCATTTTCTAGCGGGAGTTTGCCATCTGAATTATTTATGCATATTATGGTATTCATTTTCCCATGTCAGTGGTGTTCAGATAATAATAATAATCCACGCCTTAACATCCCCCAACAGCTTTCGCCACTACGGGGGCATCGGCAGGCCCGAATTATCATTATTACGGCCGGCGTCTGTGGCACGCAGTGTTGCCAACCCTTTGATTTCAGAATACTCAGCACGCCTGTCAAAAATTCCCATTTTACCATTATTTTACTCACCATTTTAATTTTTCTTTTGTAACACAAATAGTACAAAAATACCTATAGTTATATCACTACTAACATTTTGTAAACTGTAACATGTAATGTAAATTAGGGTTACCCGATATATATATTTTCCAGATTTTCCCTAAAATGTCCTCTTTTCGGTAAAATTGATTTTTGACTTATTTTTGACCTTTTATATTTTTATGCAAGTAACTCCCATCCTTTATTCCTGTGAAATTTGAAAAAAATCAATATACAGGGTGTTTACGGTCTTGTGAGTTTATTTTCAAGCGGTGATTAAAATCACGTAAAAATGTAAAAATTTCTTTACAAAATAACACAAATAAAACTACACATTTGCTCGGTCGACGGACATTACAGAATTCTGTAATGTCCGTCGACCGAGCAAATTTGTAGTTTTATTTGTGTTATTTTAGATTTAAATCCTTCCGTCTGAGCTATGATTAAGATTTTAAATAAATCGAAACGTCAGCAAGGATGAAATAGTTTTTATTAAATTCGACTGCTCCCAACGCCATTAAAGTAATTAATCCAAAACTAATTATCTGTGGAGCGAAGAAAAGAAGAATACTAAGTCTTTACAAAAGTTGCACTGATATCTTATCCCTTGAATTTAGATTCACCCTGCACATGTTCTTGATCAATCGTTTTGGCATTAATAACCTTCTTTTAAGATGTTTAGTGACCCCTTAACAATAAAACCAAAAAAATAAATGACACAGTACTATCACTCTTATTATGCAATTTTTGAGTCATTTTAACGTTAATGATTTTCTATTAAGATGTTTAATAGCACCTTGAAAATAAAATCACAAGACCGTAAACACCCTGTATTTAAGAAGTGCCCCTCAAAACCAAGAATAAGTTTAGTTTACTAATATTATAATAAACATTTATATACGATATACCACAGTTATTAACATAATGAAAAAACAAATAAAAACTCTTTCTGGTATAATTTTTCCGTAAAATCTGAATCTGAAGGCCGCAATTCGGAATTGACACAAGTTGTTAAGTAAATTACTGATAAAAACTAGACACAATTCAAAATCTGATTTCAAGTTCAGATTCTACGAAAGCACACCAGAAACTTTTTTCACTTGTTCGATTTTGTTCATTGTTAGCCAGGATAGTCACTTACTTAGATTATTGTATTTTTAACAAATTAAGTTGGAAATATGTGATATTCGCTGATATCTATACTCAAAAGTTAGTTAATTATGTTTTTTTAAGTTTTGTTAAGTTAATAACTGTGCTATATAAATTTATTGTAGGAAAACAAACGTTATTTTTTATATTAAATTCAACTTATTTTCAATTCCATCTTATTCCCATGGGCTATGGTGTACCTGGAGTGTACCAGTCACCATCGGCGCGACGTCACTTCTTGTCTTCGAATCCTGAAGATGTTGGGACTGAAGCACCAAATTGGCGACATTGGTCACCCCATTATGGTCTCCATTTGAGTGTTTCTTCCATTGAGTGTCCATCTTGCTCCTTGGCTATACCGTACTGATGAGGACTAACAGTCCGAAGCACGTGTCTACGGTTGCTTCTTCGACCTTCGTATGACGGAATTGCCCGACAAATTACTTTTATCCTCTTATTTTCAATGTTGAGCTGCTTGGGGCACGGGTTAGTATGTATTAGTATGTAAAAGGGTCCTGCAAAAAAAATAATCTTCGAAAATAAGCTCCACTTATAGTCAATATACAAAACATTATCACTAAATTAAACGTGATTTATAATGCCGCGACATTGATAAGAAACAGCACTGAAAGAAAAATACTCGCAAATTACCAAAATTCTAATTTTTTTCCCTTTTTCCCAAATTCGATTTTTGTTAGTAAAATTACTCTCCAAATGAAATTACTCACCACTTGGCAACACTGATGGCAATACACTTAAGAAAGTATGGATGTCTAGATAAGAGTGGCCAAATATTTGACGACAAAGCTGTAGTCCTAAACAGTTCTTTGTTTTATAAAACTCATCGAGATAGTATAAAGGGGAGGAGTCATATGTGCTTAAAATTGGGACCACTTTATGTCAAATCATACCGTCCGATAGTCCCATAACGTCAAATTGACAAGCCGATACAATATATAGGTTTAAGTGGTTTCTAGTGCGCTATAAGTATTTTTTTATAACTAATTAGCATGACAGTATGTGATGTAAGAAACTGTGGCAACAGAAAGGGTCCTGGCTGCAATAAATCAGCTGAAATTACGTTTCATCGGTAAGTGACGTTTGAGAATGAACAGGCCCGTATTCAATAAAGTTTGACTTAATTTTTTGTCTATTTAACAATTAAATGTATGTTTCCAAAGATTCCTGCCCAGCAGAAATTATGGATACAGTTTGTATACCGATGTAACTGGAAGCCGACGAAGTCCAGTGTGGTTTGTTCGAAGCATTTTACGAATATATGTATAGACAGAACATCACCAAATCGCATCAAATATATTTTCTAGTTTAGTAAAACATCAAGATGTGTTGGATAAAAACAGAATATTATAAATAGGTATGTACACTATTGTACACACATTCGAATGTGTTACAACAGTAAAACAAAAATAAATAAATCCGCCAGCATTCGTCATAAAAATAATAAAATGGTTTTGTTTAATGGTGAGTAGGTTACAAAATGTATAATATATTTATTTTGTTCATATTCATATTCAGATTTATGTTACACTTATAAGATTTTTTTACATTATTTTTTATAACATTAATCCAGAGTATTTTGGTGTTTATTATATATTTTTACTTCCTTTAGTTAAACAAATATAGTTAATATGTGCTATGTTGCACTGTTTGCAATATTACAGAAAAATAATTATAATTAGTACGGGGCTGTATAGACCGACCGTCGGATAGTCGTCCCATAAGCCACATCTTCTGACGCCGTTTTCGGCATACGAAAAACGTCGTCCTATAGCGTCTCCTTTCTATACTATCTCGATGATAAAATTGCATGAATGAAGTTTGGGCCCATACAAACCCAACAAAACGCCAACCCAACCCATCGTACGTTAATAATCTATCTAATCTAGCCTTAAACTTTGCCGACCATACAAACCCAACCCAAAATCGTATGAATAATCGATTATTAATGGAGAAAACCTCGTGAAGCAAACCATACGATTATGCGAATCACTCGAATACTGATATAATCGATTCTTGAAATAATACGATTATGCCCATCACTAGTATTGTCCTTGGTATTGGCGTATTGCCAAAAATAACTTCCTGGCTGGCAATTTGCTTTCATAGGAATTGAAATTTCTGTACTTTCTCGGACTACATTGTGCTACCTTACCTATATGACACCCCCAACATTTTTAACTGTTCTCTACAGTTCACTCCATTTTATCCAATATTTGACAAAAATTTTTTTATCTCTTGCAGTAACAAAGCCATCGCTGACTACCTGAGCAGTAATGGGTACATGGACGCTCTGGAAGCGTTCAAGAAGGAGGCTGACATGCCGGGCGAGGTGGAGCGAAAGTTTGGCGGCCTCCTGGAGAAGAAGTGGACGTCGGTCATTCGCCTGCAGAAGAAAGTCATGGAGCTCGAGTCGAAGTTGAACGAAGCTGAGAAGGAGTGGTTCGAGGGAGCGCCGACGCGCGCCAAAAGGTGCCCCAACGAGTGGATACCGCGTCCACCTGAGAAGTTCAGCCTAACAGGTTGGTAGTCACCGGGGGTCATCATGCGAATTCCAGGCGATTTTCTTCGCATCGCGATGCAATGCGATGCAATTAATGATCTAGTATCTATCCGTTAGCGTGTTGGTTGACCCGGGAATTGCGATCTTATTTAATGGGAGGAGCAGTATGACCGCTGGTAAAATGTCAGTTTTATGCATACGCTGTTTTTAGTGGACTTCTAGGCGGTGCAACGTTTTGTTTTAAACGTCTTATAAAAGAAGCTACAAAATAATCTGTGATATACACGAAACAATAAAAAACTACATTTTGTTGTTATACTCGTATGTTATGATTATTAATTATCATAATTAAAATCTTAATTAAGAATCAAAGTAAATACGTGGATGCAAATGTAATTAACAGTGGATCATAGTAATAAATTTTATTCTGAGATGTTAAGCTGATTTACTTTACTGATTTACAGGCATCAGGAGGATAATAATGTGGTGACCTGGAAAAATAGGGGAGTTTTCAAAATTGGCAATTTTATGTAATAATTGCGACTGAAATGACTCTTTGAAATCTTTTGCATAGTAGTAGTAAAACAACGTAAATACAAGTATATGGAATTAAGTACTCTACAAATTTTATTTGAAATATTATATTGGATTTTTTTTTAATAAAGTCTTACTCAGATTACAGGGTCTTTTTCTAAAATTTTATTGGTATATAAGAAAAACCCTTTCTATGTAATATTAGGTTATTAGAAACAGTTTTTGTTTGTAGGGAACTAAATGACTTCATTGGTATTTATAATGGTGTTGTAGCTGATCAATAAATGTTGATTTCGACTAAGTTAATTAATTAATTTTAATTGTTTTTAACTGAAAAATTTTACATGTAATTTTGTTAATAAAGTATTGTCAACGATAAACAAAGTAGCTTCTCAAAAATCATCAAAGGGCAAAATATTCTTAGAATAGTCCAGGGAATAACCCTCCATTTTTTGCCGTGTGTTTAATACACTGCGTTGATTATGATAACAGTAGCTTTAAATAATAATGACAGTTCTTTTTAATAATGACATCTTTATCGAAAGCAACTGTTATTATTATTCAAAGCTACTGTCAACACCTATGTGGTTGATAGTAGATTCACAGTTTGCATCACCACTATTGACAAATACTGTTAAAATTTGTATATCTCTATTATTTCTATTTCCAACTTTCCTAGGTTTATACACACGCCTACGGCTCGTGTATAAACTTCATGCTCGCGATTTATATAGTTAATTATGTGCTCGTCAAATAATATACTATTACATTTAAAAAAAATCTGATGTGGTCAGGCACATGACTTTATCATACTATATATAAAATTAATAGTTTAGCTGCATGAGATGCTATTTAATCGAGATCGGCTATGTCTGCATGAAAAACTAGGAGAACTAGACAGATATGTTGATTATTGACAGTTGTCAAAAAATTAGCGTTTGACATTACCTACTGTCATTAGAATCAAACAATCTGACAAATCCTGGCTACTAGTTTTAATGGAGTACGGCCGATCTCGATGAAATAGAATTTGCTCATGCAGCTAAACTATTGATTGTACCAAAAAATGTCATAGTCATAAATTATTCAGAACTTTCCTTACTTTAATTTATTATTTAACTATTTCGACGAAATTCCATAAATAGCGTCTTATTTCCAAAATCTTTCAAAAATGCTAAGACTAAACCTTCAGTTCCTTTGGACCCTTTTCAACAGAAAGCTTTTCAGCTCTAAGTTTAGTCCTGAAACTTCTAAATATGAAGTTTCATCCCGAGACCTTTAGTAGTTTCTTCGGAATCGTCGTCACAAAAAACGGGTACACACACACACACACACACACACACACACACACACACACACACACACACACACACACACACACACACACACACACACACACACACACACACACACACACACACACACACACACACACACACACACACAGACATTTTTTTGTACCTTGGTCAAAAATGTTCAGGGGACCCAAAAAGACATATTTCCGCTAAAATCTCAAAAATTTTTTTTGGCACGATTACAATTCTTTACATACTGCGTATGATAAAGTAAAAATCTGATATGGCCAGGCACATGACTTTATCTTACTATATATAAAATTAATAGTTTAGCTGCATGCGATTCTATTTGATCGAGATCGGCTATGTCTGCATGAAAATAAAACTATGAGGACTAGACAGATATTTCGATTATTGACAGTTGTCAAAACATTAGCGTTTGACATTACCTACTGTCATTAGAATCAAAAAATGCAGCTAAACTTGATTGTACCAAACAATGTCATAGTCATAAATTATTCAGAATTTCCTCCACTTTCCTCCACATTTATTATTTAACTATTTCGACGAAATTCCAGAAATGGCGGCTTATTTGCAAAATCTTTAAAAAATGATAAGAGTTCCTTGGACCCTTTTCAACAGAAAGCTTTTCAGCTCTAAGTTTGGTTATGAAACTTCTAAATATGAAGTTTCGTCCCGATACCTTTAGTAGTTTCTCCGGAATCGTCGCCACAAAAAAACGGGTACACACACACACACATACATACATACACACACACAGACATTTTTTGTACCTTCGTCAAAAATGTTCAGGGGGCCCAAAAGACATATTATCGCTAAATTCTGAAAAATTTTTTTTGCCACAATTACAATACTTTACATACTGCGTATGATAAAGTTACAAAAAATTGAAAATGCTAGTTTATGTATGATTTCTACTATAACTACGTGATTTTTCTTAATCACTAAACATTGTATACGTCGTTTTAAGGTAGTTGAAAATTGAATAAAAAAATCAGGTAAATTTAATGTTATTGAGCATATCAAGCTATGGCAAATCTCCCTTCTTTTTTCAAGATAAATGTATCTATTGCTTGGGCTAAAATTTAATCTGTTATTTTGAAGTTTGTTAAGTACGTGATAACTAGTTTCTTTTTATTTATTATTTATTTTGTTTAAAAAAGAATTTAATTCCTACCTTTTATATTTGGTGTTTTTGTTTTTTTCTGAATTCATTTGTTTTTAAACGCAGGTTATGATGCGACGTTTTTTGTTTAGAATATACTTAATTACTTACCCTCCAAGTTAACTTTTTGTATGTCAGTTCATGTGCAAAAATTACATTTACCCTATGATGGCCATTCTACTCAAAACATGAAGTAATGATTTGATACAAATAGCCAAATAAAAAATACTAAATAGTAATTATTTTTTGCATGTGAACAATTTTTTAGCCAGCTACAAAAATAAGAGAGAAATAAGAGCTTCATGACTTAAATACAGCAGCTCTTGAGGAAGCTAACAATATGGTTAGCAATCATTAATCATCATACACACTCCCAACTAAACCTAGAAAAGCTGTATTATCGGTGAAGACACTAGTCAAAATATTAAGGGGAGGTTCTCAAGTAGAGACCTAACAAGTACCTCAACTTTGGGACTGGTTTTCAAACTAATTGTAAGAGATATCAACATTTTTTCTTTTGCTATATATTTATTATACTTTAGTGTACAAAAACAAATAGTGCCAGAAAAAAAAAGATTGCAAAAAGTGTATACTGCGAATCAAAAACCTGTTTTAGATGCTTATTTTATACATCTCATGGTTCCAAATTATGAAAGAAAAAATAGATTTTTTCAACCGATTACATGAGAACCTTCCCTTAATACAAATATCAAAAGAAAATACGCTAGACAAAATCATTAAAAAACTACAGAAAATAATAATAAAATAGAACCGATTTGTAATTCACTGATCTTGAATCATACTGTAAAGACTTGTACTCAAATCCGTTACCAAACCGTTACCAAATGACTAACACCGTCCACTCTTCTTGCAGGTCACAGGGCTCCGGTGACGAGGGTAATATTCCACCCTCTGTTTAGCATAATGGTATCGGCGAGCGAGGACGCGACAATAAAAGTCTGGGACTTCGAGAGCGGCGAGTACGAACGCACGCTCAAGGGCCACACGGACTCCATACAGGACATAGCGTTCGACTCGAGCGGCAAGCTGCTCGCCTCGTGCAGCGCTGACATGTCGATCAAGCTGTGGGACTTCCAGCAGTCGTACGAATGCGTCAGGACGATGCTCGGCCACGATCACAACGTCTCCAGCGTCTCGTTCCTGCCGGCTGGCGACTTTGTCGTGTCGTGCAGCCGCGACAAGACCATCAAAATGTGGGAGGTCTCGACGGGGTATTGCGTCAAGACGTTTGCTGGTCACAGAGAATGGGTAGGTTGTCGAAATTTGGATATATTGTTATAGTTTATAAGGGGATTTTGAAATATTGGTATTCCTTTTCATATTTGGAGGATAAATTTTGAGAAATCATGTTGTCTTTCTTTGCTATAAATAATCTTAGTATAAATAATACTGGATATGAATTAAAATAAAAATCAGAGTGATTTCCAACGTTTTATTTTAGGGGGCCAATTAGCCCCCTAAATGAATTTTTAATGAATTGTAGTGCTGTAATAAAGGAACATGGTTTAACTGGAAAAAGAAAAAATCTGATGTGGCCAGGCACGTGACTTTATCATACTATATATAAAATTAATAATTTAGCTGCATGAGATTCTATTTGATCGAGATCGCCTATGTCTGCATTAAAATAAAACTAGTAGAACTAGACAGATATTATGTCGATTAAGCTGCGTTCGGATATTGTACACCGTTGACACCGGGTACACCGTTCAAATGACACTTACGTGTTATTGGGTGTAAAAAGTGACGGTGTACAATATCCGAACGCACTTATATTGACAGTAGGTGTTGTCAAAATCATGTCAAAACATTAGCCTGACATTACCTACTGTCATTAGAATCATAATTTCTGACATATCATGGCTACTAGTTTAAATGCAGTACGACCGATCTCGATGAAATAGAATTTGCTCATGCAACTATACTATTGATTGTACCAAAAAATGTCATAGTCATAAATTATTCAGAATTTCCTCATCTTTAATTTATTATTTAACTATTTCGACGAAATTCCAAAATCTTTCAAAAATGCTAAGACTAAACCTCCAGTTCCTTTGGACCCTTTTCAACAGAAAGCTTTTCAGCTCTAAGTTTGGTTATGAAACTTCTAAATATGAAGTTTCGTCCCGATACCTTTAGTAGTTTCTCCGGAATCGTCGTCACAAAAAACGGGTACACACACACACACACACACACACAGGGGACCCAAAAAGACATATTTCCGCTAAAATCTCAAAAATTTTTTTTGGCACGATTACAATACTTTACATACTGCGTATGATAAAGTAAAAATATTTATATGAAGGGTTGATTTCTATTTAAAATAAGCTCCCAAGAGTTATGCTTTTTTGACAAATGTTATTTTCGAATAAATCATTCTTCAGATGTATCTAGATGTCAGCTGGTCACTAAGAAAGATACTTTGTAAATACTGCTTAATTACAAAAATCATTAAACTCAAAGAACCAACTAAAAACCTTCTGAAATATACATATCAAGAAGCAGATATAAGGTTGGATAAAGCAGTGATATGAGGATAAAAACAACAAACAAAATAACTAAAGAAAGTCTTACCAGAAACTTTTGTTTACAAAACAGCGTATAATTAAAGCACTTTGTTTAAAAACAGTGTTTTAAATATGTTTTAAAACAAATATATTGTTTTTAACTATATTATTTTAAACATGTTTTAAAACCAATAGTTTGTATTAAACATGTTTTAAACAGTTTGTTTTAAATGTTTTTTTCTACTTTGCGTTCGTTATAAACTCATAACAAAACTGCTTTCGGTGTCGTTATGAAAGCACTAGATCACAATCTTTTAGTAACTTTTATTTTTTCAAGATTGATGAAATTGACATCTAGTGTCAAATAAGGCTGACATCTCAATCGCTATTGGCTCGCTTCAATCGTATTTGTGAAATTTACCACAACTACCAACTGTTGAAGATAAAACTACTACTCTAGATTGTAAGATAGCAACTGCAATTTTTGAATGTCGCAAAGTAGAAAAAATAGTATATACACTCGTTTTATAAGACGTATTGGCGCACTCGTTCCATTTGGGCACTCCTCGCTGCGCTCGTCGTTCTCAAAACAACTCTTGCGCCAATTTTTGTCTTATAAAATTTGTATTATAATATACTACTGATATTTGAACAGCATATTTAATTATTTAATCAGTAGTATGCTGGTCTTTAAGATTTGTATGCATAGATCAATTAACATCAAAAATACTTTAAGTTTAGTATTTATTAGTCAAATAAAATCTTTTTCATAAAATATAGTAATACAATAACAGTGGATCCAAATTCTTACAAATAAAACAATTGTGTGATTTAAAACAAGTTTTACTTCATGTTTAAAACATATTTTACTTCATGTTCAAAAAATGATTTACTTCATGTTTAAAACACATTTTTTGTGAAATGTTTAAAAATATTATTTAGTTAAAAAACATGTATAAAAAGAAAACATGTTTGGTTTGTTTAAACTAAACAACACACATTTTTTTTTATAACAAACCTGGTTTCAAGTACCAAAATGCCTGTACAGCTACGTCCTACAAAACAACCATTCATTGTGAGCTTAATTTAATATCAATTTTCACAAGTTTTACATCTACTTATAGATAAGGTGTATTACGTAATGTGGTGTAGTAATGTGGTATGTATTAATTTTTGTTGTTGTATCCACGCTATGTGATAAAATACAGTAGAGCGGCGATAATCCGAACTAATTGGGACCGAAGGTGGTTCGGACTATCAAATTGTTCGGATTTTAAAAAATAACAAGAAAATGACACTTTAGGCCTAGAACACGCCTAAAAATGCACTTTAATCGATTAAATATACATCTATTAAACAAATTATTACATAATTATGTATTTAAACTGTTTTAAAACGCGTTCGGATTTTTGACGTTCTACTGTGTGTCGTATTTATGTACTCCAAGAAGTAATGTTTTGACTGAAAAAAAGCATGTATGTTATTGATATATTTATGTAAAACTTCGGACGTATAGACGAGATACTTTTAACTTTGTTTAACCTGTGTTTTCCGTAAAAAAATTGCAAAATCATTAAATTTGATGTCAGATTCAGTAACAGATTTGTCAAAAACAAACAAAAATATCAAAAATCTACCACTAGACGGAAAATTATATACCTTTCATCTTTAATTTGATATATTGCTTTTACGATTCTGTGAACTAATAGCTGACAAAACCCCTCAGAACTTTTACGCATCTTGTGAGTAGAACGTACGAAACGGATTCTTCTTAAAACATAATCCATTACGTGATTACGTAATATGTTCCTAATATTTTCCCTAGCAAGTGGCAATTTAGTATAGTTCACTTAATCATTGTGGTTTTACTATCTATTTCCTGTAAGAAGTGCAATAATGAACCTGCTAATAATTGATTAGATCTATAAAAACATTATTTCTTTGGTCATTCCTACATTTTTCTGATAATCTGACATACCGAGTAACCATGGGTGACTTCTTTTATGGACAATTTTATGAAATATAATTTTTATTACATTCGGATTTTTTCCGAAACACTGATAGTATGAGGTAAAGTTTAGCCATTTGAAGACCTATTTTGACTTACTAAAATGTAGAAGCACCGGATGGTTTAAAAATAAGTTCTAAATCACATCAATTTTTATATTTCTCAAATTTTTCTCTAATTTGGTATTTTGTACTCAAAAATCTTTTCGTCATACGAATTATATATATAGAATCTAATGTTTCACTATCT
Organism: Aphodius sticticus; assembly: GCA_963966075.1. Classification (NCBI taxonomy): domain Eukaryota; kingdom Metazoa; phylum Arthropoda; class Insecta; order Coleoptera; family Scarabaeidae; genus Aphodius; species Aphodius sticticus. The sequence continues at coordinate 19,601,108 of OZ014510.1, forward strand.
TTAAAATATATAATTTTTACAAAATCAAGTAGTTTTCTCTCTTTAGAAATGCAATGAAGCAATCGTAAAACAGTTGTTTTACTTTTTGTTTTCAGTTTTTTAGTTTTGACACTTGGACCACTCTTTAATTAACATCTTCACTTCCGATTATCGATGACTTGTCGATTATTTCATAGTAGTTTTGTCTTTTCCGTGCAGGTCAGGATGGTGAGGCCATCTCCTGATGGTTCGCTGTTAGCAAGCTGCTCAAATGACCAAACGGTCCGTATTTGGCTCGTCTCGACGAAAGAGTGCAGGGCAGAGCTGAGGGCTCACGACCACGTCGTCGAATGCGTGGCATGGGCACCGGAAGCTTCTTCGTCTGCGATCAACGAGGCTGTGGGTGTTGACAACAGAAAGGGGGCGCACATGGGGCCTTTCCTAGCATCTGGATCTAGGGATAAGACAATTAGGTATGTCTGTTGTGTCCATAGGATGTGAGCTGTTGATTAATTTGGAAACTTAGCATTTTATGACCTGTAATTTGAGGTTAATTTTTGAAATATTTAAATTTGGTGAATAATTTTAAATAGTAATTAGGAATGAATATTTTTACTTTGAATACAATTATGATTTTAAGAATTGATATGTGTTACTCTAAAAAACAAATGAATCGGTGAGTGGAAGAACAGAATAAGTCCAAAATTTGACATTTTAAACTAGCCATTTTGTTTAAAATTCCTCGATATTTTCGTAAATATGGAAAAAATAATCATATATATTACCAGTACTGCTGTAGAAGCACCGTACTTCATGCATTGACTGGAAGAACAGAATAAGTCCAGGACATACTCTGTTTTTCCACTCAATGCATGGAGCGCGGTTGTTTTTAACAGATGACGTCGTAGACATTTTTTTTAAGTGACAACCCTATATTTTTTTTAGTGTATTTGACAGATCTTTTAATTGTCTTAATAATATTTTTATGGCCTGACATAAGAAAATTTTCGAGAAAAAGGCAATTGATGGTTATGAAATAAAAGTGACAAAATCTCCGGAACGGTTCGACCGAATTTAACGAAATTTTGGAATTAAGTATTTTGCAACCATGTGAAGTCACTGGCGTTATTATCGTTGATGCAACGTTTCTGAGATATAACCTCAAACTTTTGAATTTGAAATAGAACACCTGTATATTTTGACATTTTCTGTAACAGTCTTCCATTGCCTGTTCAATGTTACTGCACTTGTTACAGTGTTATGTAAAAAATATACAGAAATTAACAATAACCTTTATTACCTAGGTCTAAAAATTAACAAAGAAAAAATTGATAACAAAAAATAAAATAAACCGATCAAATTTAAAACGATGTGTCAATGGTTGAGATACTGTAGAAAATGTAATAATGTTTTGTTATCTATATTTTCTTTTTTAATTTTTAGACCTAAGTAATAAAGATTTTTGTTAATTTCTATAAGTTTTTGATATAATAATGAAGACTGTAACAGAAAATGTCAAGATATGTATAGGCTGTTCTATTTTAAATTAAAATGTTTGAGGTTATATCTCAGAAACTGTAGACGTTGCATCAACGATAGTAACGCCAGTGACTTCACATGGTTGCAAAATACTTAATTATAAAAAATCGTTAAATTCGGTCGAGCCGTTTCGGAGATTTTGTCACTTTTATTTCATATCTTCAATTATCTCTTTCTTGAAAATTGTAAGGCCATAAAAATGTTATGCTACCATTAAGACAATTAAAAGATCTGTCAAATTTATTAAAAAATATAGGGTTGTCATTTAAAAAAAATGTCGATGACGTCATCTGTTAAAACAATTGAAGGTAAAAAAATTAATTTGATATCTAAGGTGTATTTTGATAATTATAATTATGTTTCCATACTTTACGCGCTCACTTTCAAACTATCAAAAGAAACTAAAAATCTTCCCACACTTCCAACAAAATCAGCATACAAAAACCCAATACCTATTAACTACTTAAAAATCGTTTACTTAAGAAAAGTGATGGACTATTTAGAAGGACAAGATCTTCAATTTTATTACCATATTACTTCTTGGGAAACATGAAATCATGATGAAGACTAATGACAAGTTTAATAATGTTGTTTTGTTTTATTCTGTTTTTTTTTTGGTTAGTTTTAATTTTGTTTCTAATATTGTTCTTTTCGTTTTTATGCATTTTTATTTACCAGTTGTGCTAGTGGCATAATTTTTTTCAACAAATAAGAGATTATTATCGATAAGCATGTCGTTGACATGAAGAGCAGAACGAGTGCAGCCAATGTTTTTTCTAATTGCTTATTTATTATTGCCTTTTGAACCAAAATTTACTTCCAGCACAATTTGCAAATGAAATTTGGTACAACTTTTCTGTGCTTACCAAATTTGTAAACTACACAGCTGCCGAATTATACAGTTTTTTTTAGTTTGCCACAAAGCCTGATTTGGTCTTATTCTGTTCGTCCACTCACCGATTCAAATATTCTGTAAGAGAAATGATTTTTTTACCTGAAAAGGTGACGTATGAAACCTCTGCCCGAGAGAAGTTAGGTATACAGGTTTCTGCATAATAAAATAAATGTTCCTAAGAAAATTGTTGACAATGCTACAAAAGCCACACCAAACCAAGAATATCAGAATCTTACAAGGATTGTTCAATCCCTATCTTCCAATGTTACCAGCGATATGACGTCACTCGCGTTCATTGTCAAATTGTTTGGACGCACGAAACAATGTTCGGACGATTTCGCCGACTCGGCGTACCGGGTTGCCTACCCAGATTTGTTTAAACTGTCACTTGACACATAAAAACGCGCGGATTTCAAACAGACCAACAAATTTGTGGTTATGTTTGTTTCAAATGTCAAAAACACACACTTGACACGTAAAAATGCGGGAACTTCAAACAGACCAATCATTGCGCAATAATACATGTTGTGATTGTTATTATCTGAAACGTCAAAAGCAGACCTTGAAAAACACATTTGACATTTGAAGCTTGAAATGTTGGTATTGCGGTAACCGAGGGATGATGACGTGCAATGCGTTCATTGTCACAAACCTAAAAACGGTCATTGAGCAATCCTTGTAGATTCCGTACGGTATTCTTGACACCAAACTACCTGTTTTTAAAGAAGAAATATAAACATAACCTAACATAACCTAAAAGGTGGATTTTTGTGTCATTTGTGTTCAGAATCCGATGAGACTACTAATAGCGTTTTCGACTTAGCTGCTCTATGCACGCTCTCAGTGCGACCCGGCACCGTGCCAGTGGGATGTGCACTTTTTTCGTGCAGTTGGTAAGCCGAATGCTTCAGAGTGTCACAAACTGTCAATGGTCGGATCGTGATCGATCGTGATTAGGGTTAGAATCATGGTTAGAATCATATTTTAATCAATTATAAATAAATTTTAATAGATAATGGTCCAAGAGCTAGAACTTTCAGAATCTGTCCCTTTTAGCGTAACAATAAGATAATATCAAGTCTGGCAACCTTCCGAGGGTGGTTTTTGCGCCCATAGATTTTTAAAGGGTAAACAAAATCAAAAAATTACGTTATTATAATCAGTCTGTCAGTTTGGGATATCAAAAGTTGATATCAAAATTTTTTATTCGCGGCTGTTTTTTCTGCTTTTCTGCATGGCAGTTAAAATATCTTCTTCGCCCGCAGATGACGAAGACGATAATAAGTCCATAAGCCGTGACACTATCACTTTGGCGCAACCTGGCATCGCTTGTTGACAGTCCGCCATATTGCACTGACACTGCACCGACTCCAGAAGTCGGAGCAAGAAAATTGCCCTCAGTGCGCACTGAGGGCAACTTTGGTCGTAAGTCGAACACGCCGCACTCGACGAGTGCCACCTGAAAATTATAAGTCGAACACGCAAAACTGCCCCGGGGCAAGCCAGTGCAGAAAAAGTGCAGTAAGTCGAAAACTCTATTAGTCTTTTGGAGGAGTGTCACACTTTCGCAGTACCATCACACTGCATACCCTATCACAGTTTGATATATATCACAGTTTATTTGCTTGCTTGTTTCTTAGTAAAGGCAAACAGAGGAACAAATCTGAAACATTTGTCCTAAATATTTTTTATTATTTAGGATATGGGATGTTAGTGCCAGTGTTTGTCTAATCCTTTTGACGGGACATGACAATTGGGTACGAGGCATCGTGTTCCACCCGGGGGGCAAATTCCTCGTCTCGGCAAGCGACGACAAGTCTTTGAGGGTGTGGGACCTCCGGCACAAGCGTTGCATGAAGACGTTAGACGCTCACAAACACTTCTGTACATCGCTAGGTAAACGAATGATAAAAACATCAATTATCACCGTATCATTATAAAATTTTTCTTTTTCTGTTTCAGATTTTCATAGGTCACACCCGTATGTAATATCGGGTAGCGTAGATCAGACTGTGAAAGTCTGGGAATGCCGTTAGATACTCGGTACGGGAAGAGATGTCGGATGTAATTATTATTTTTAAAGCAATTTCTTTCTCAATTTTTTTTTGTTTACGCGGAGGAAAGACTTTTACTGTGGTGTGCATATTTAGTAATTTTATTTAAGCCAATACAAATCTCTTACACTATCCTTGAGTGCGTACTGGTTAACGGAAAGATACGGAATATAACGTAAAGCATATACTCGAGCGACGGGAAAGAGTACGAGTATGCACTCGGGAATTTTTTTCCTTTCTGTATCGGATGCACAGGAGAAAAATACTTAAAAGTCAAGTTTAACTTATTTAGTTAAGAGTAAATTTTTTTTACGTATTGGTTAAAAATGTTATCTTCGTCGCGTTCAAGGTGATTTTAACAATCTTGTAGTCTAAAATTTACCAGACAAGGTGTAGAACGTAACTCAGCTATTTTAGATGAACAGCAAAACGAAACTCCGCTCGTTTGGGCCGTTTGGTTTCGGGCGACCGTGACCTCTATTTATTTGGAAAATTTGGCAGGCCCAAATGCGGCAAGGTATTCGTCGCAGTGATGTCCGTAGTTCTTAGGTATACCCGCGCCTCTGTGTAGCACTCAGCTAGCTGAAATAGCTTTATTGGAGCTTAGTAAGTATTGCCAGAATAATCACGTATTTAACGCAAATCGCTGGATAATTGGGTTTACTTTTGGCAATTCTTACCGTTCATTTCAACGTATATATTCAACCGGAGCAGATATCGTGATCTTATTCTGTATATTTTTTTTTCGCGAGATAGTAGATACCTATTTTTTAGTAAGTTTTATTATTTCAATATCCACAAACCATGATGTAAGTTCTAAAACTTGATTTATTTTTGTTACTGTATAAATAATTTAATCCATGTTTTGTTATTTTAACAATAAAATTTCATGTCGAAGTACAGTTTTGTAATTATTTTTGTGCTTACCAGCGTACATAAGTGAAACTTGTAAAGTATGTAGTGTAGCCTTTTGTTCTTGTCGCTTGAAGTTGCACTTGCACAATTCCTGTATTAACTCTGTCATTTGTAACAATTATTATAAAGTAATAATGGTAGTGTCAAATTGTTTATATAATTTTCTGTATATATTTAAGAATATATTATATCTCATTATAACTGATTTTTTATTTTCTTTTTTCTATATCTTCCATAAAATTCAAAGGAATTTCAAAGCCAACTATACACTTTTTTGAAACCTAAAAGCTGCCCAAATTAGAAAATTTTATCCTACCTCTTCATTTAAGATGGGGTTTGAAATGAGTAGGCTACCAAATATACCTCATAATTTTCTTGTCAGTATTTCACCGAAATGATTAGGTATTTCCATTCAAATTATGCGTTAAACTGCACTTGAACCCTTTGCCGATAATACAAAAAAAATCCGGGTCCATTCTGTCAAGTGTAGTTGACGAATTCTGTGAATATCGGCGTTCTTTTGTTGAACGCAAGAAGACTACGACATAGCCACCAACAATCTCAAAATGCTTCGCCTAGACTCGACAGAATTGAGCCGCGTATTTTTTTTATTATCGGCAAAGGTTTCAAGTTTTAGTTCAACGTATAATTTGAATGGTAAAACCTAATCACTTCGGTGAAATACTGACAACAAAATTATGAGGTATATTTGGTTGCCTACTCATTTCGAACCCCACCTTAAGTGAGAATCCCATGCATTCTTATGAAAAATAAACACCCTTCAAACATGTCATGTTCACTAATTACAAAATTGTTATACTAAAGAATTTGTCTAGAGCATTCTACTGTTTTTTTTATTACTTTATCATACACAGTATGATTGTGTATGATGAAGTATTGTAATCGTGCCGAAAAAGAAATTTGAGATTTTAGCGGAACATATTTGACCAAGGTAAGAAAAAATGTCTGTGTGTGTGGTTCAAAAATGCATTGCAAAAATTTTTGTGATGATAGAAAGCAACGATCCCTCCAACTCGATTCCAAATCCAAAAAAGGTGGACATGTATTTATTTTTTCTTGCATCGTGCCTATCGATGCAACAAATTTACATAAGAAAATGCATGGGAAAAAGACATTTTTTGGTATTTTTCGAATAATTCTTCGGGGTTTGGGAAAACTTAAGATTAAACTTATAGGACTTGTAGAGGAGTTTCCAATGAAGAATTTGAGCTATTATACATATGGCTTTGACGCCCCCAACCCACCCCCACAGTGCCCTTAAAACTACACTTAAATGAAAAATGTACATTCTTCATAAAATTTACCGTTCTAATCACTTCATTCTTTTTTCTCATAGAAATCATTACTATAAGTCTAGTTGAATGTTTATAAACATTTGTCAGGTAATCTTCATTTGTTTAAACAAATTCCATTTGTTTAAATAATTCGCTTTTCTCGAAACTCCGTCGGACATTTGTTTTCTGAGTTCGAAATGGCAGTTTATTATCTTAGAGTGACATTATTCATTAAACAAACTCTTCATATTGTTTAAACTATCAATGATTATTAATTTTTAACTGTTGTTCTAATTATGGTAGAAGTCAGGTTTTTTGTGAAATTAACTTATAAATTTCATGTTCGAGGTATCCTGTTATTAGCTAATAAACCCATATTTGTTTAAACAATTCATTTTTAAACATTAATTTTTTTTTTATTGGTCTGGTCAACTGTTATTCTCAAGTGACATCATTTATATTTTGGGATAATTTCCATTGTTTAAATAATAAAATATTGGTGATATACAGGTGGTATGTAAATTTTAAAATAAACTAAAAATTACAGCTACAACCTGGATATGAACCAGGGACCTGGGAATGAACCAGGGACCTGGGACCTGGTTCAAATCATTATTAAATAAAATATTCGTTTTCAATAACATATATTCGAAAAAATTGAATTTATTTAAAATCCTTTTTTCGGGAAATTGGGGAGTTACATTTCTTTGAAAAATATTAAATTTTCTACCATAGTTAGAAAAAAGTTGAAAATGAATAATTTATTGTTTAAACAATAGGAGGAATTAATGAATAATGTCACTCTAAGATAATACTGCCATTTCGAACTCAGAAAACAGAATTCAGCCGGATTTTCGAGAAAAAATAATTTTAAACAAATGGAAATTAACTGACAAATGTTTATAGGCATCCCACTAGACTTATAATAATGACTTCTATGAGAAAAAAGAGAATGAAATAATTAGAAGGGTCAATTTTCTGAATAATCTACATTTTTTTATTTAAGGGTAGTTTTCAGGGCACTGTGGGGGTGGGCTGGGGGCATCAAAGCCATATAAGTCAAATTCTTCCTTGGAAAGTCCTCTACAAGTCCTATAACTTTAATCTTTTTTCCCAAACCCCGAACAATTATTCGAAAAATACCAAAAATTGTCTTTTTCCCATGCATTTTCTTATGTAAATTTGAGGCCTCGACAGGCACCATTAAGAATCAAAATTTCGAAAAAAGAAAAAATACGTGTCCACTTTTTTTGGATTTGGAAACGATTTGGGGGGATCGTTGCTTTCTAAATAAAAATAGCCAATTTGAACCACCCTAGTGGGCACGTACCGTCACTTACATACCTATTTGTTTTGTGTGAGTTTTGAGTTTAGATTGGGGAGAACAATTATAGAGTTTGTTTTGTGAGAGTTGGTTCCTTTATGCTGTCAAATTCAAATTATATGAACTTTTAATCTTGCAGTTTTCTCATACAAAAGTTAAACAGAATAAATCGTACTTAATGGAATTGCACTGATAAATTGGAAACTTAAAGCAAATGTTTGCTTAAATACCTACTCAAACACGTCAATTTTTTATTATTAAAATACACATTTCTTCAAATATTTTCTTATTTCAGATAATAAAATTTGTATTTAGACAATTAAGAGATCTGTCAAAATCAGAATGAAAAATATTGGGTTGCCTTTTTAAAATAAAGCAACGCTAGAACACCCAGAAATAATCTGATGTGGCCAGGCACATGACTTTATCATAATACAGGGTGTTCCTAAATATCGTGTAAATACGAAAAGGGGTAATTCTTTGGCTTATTTAATGACTAAAAATTCATATAAACATAGGTCCGCAAACTCTTCGTTGCCGATCTACAGGGTGTTGAAATTTCAAGGTTTTTTAGTTTTTTCTTTATAGCTCTTGGATCCTAGTTTTAATTTTTAACAGTTGGTGGCGAAGAAAATGTCAAAATAAATACAAACAAAAGGTTATCTAAATCAAGCCAAGGCATTTGACCAATTTGACTAATTTGACCAATTATTTAAAAAATTTTAATTTCATCTAGCGAAACAGAAAAGCTTTTATTTTTTTCTCGATTTCGGTGGTAAATACGAAAAAACTACAAAAGATTAAAATGCTTTAGAACAAAACAAAAAATGCATTATGTATTTTAGAATCCAACAGCGGTGCACCGAAAAAAAGTTCATGGGGAGAAAAGGGGGCATGACCCCTGAAAAAGTATCTCCCTCTAGATTCTTAAAACCATTTGGTATGCCCAATGATGTAAGTCCTACAGCGTAACCCATGTTCCAAATTAGAACTAAATATCTCAAAAACTACAAGAGCTATAAAGAAAAAACTAAAAATATCTTGAAATTTCAACACCCTGTAGGTCGGCAACGAAGCGTCTGTGGACCTATGTTTATATGAATTTTTAGTCATTAAATAAGCCAAAGAATTACCCCTTTTCGTATTTGCATGATATTTAGGAACACCTTGTATATATAAAATTAATAGTTTAGCTGCATGAGATTCTATTTGATCGAGATCGATCGTGTCTGCATCAAAATAAAACTAGTTAGCCAGGATTTGACAATACCTACTGTTTATAGAATCAAAACATCTGTCAAATCCTGGCGGTCATATGTCATTATAATTTTTTTTTAATATTCATACTCCAAGACCATTATCAAAATTGTGCCTCCTATATTTGAGCAAAAAATTGAAGTGATTCTCTTTTTCTATACATAAAGCTTTGACACTATTTTACAATTTGGAATATTTTTAACAGTTATGTAACTTTTAGGCAATTATATTCATTATATTATGTCATTCAAAGAAGTAGAAAAATATTTGAAAATTTGAAAGAAAATCATTGAATTACTAGTGTAGTGATAAATGAGTGTGCATGACCTTACTGGTTGTGATCTTACATACAGCACGTGATGAAGTTGTATGTACAAGTTACTTACCTAATAAAGTAATAGGATGCGGATTTACAATGTTTGTGATAGCAAAGTGATATCCGCCGCAAAGCAAGACTTACACGCTTCTAGTATGTTGCCACCTGCAGTAGTATTGAATTTTCAAAATTAATCAAACAAAACAGAGTATGCAGAGTACCTTGAAAAAAAATGAATTGTGGTATCATTCTGCTCCTATCAAAATTAAATAATCTAAAATTATACATGTCAGATCACTGACATATGTACGTCATGTGACATCTCTAGTATCAATTGAAAAATTCTTGTATAAAAAGATGAAAAATATGCTTAAAAAAAGCGATATAATTTACCTAATTTTATTCAAACGGTTCGTCGATAAAGCACATAGCGATATAGGAAAATGCGTTTCGTCCAAATCCCCAAAAGTCATCGATCATTTATGTCTTTCGAACGAACATTTGAACAGTAAGTTTCACCAATTTTCAGTCATATTTTCTGCGAATGAATTTTTCAGAGTACGGCAGTCCATTTAAAATGTTAGGAGATGGTATTTTGATTCGGAAAATCCCAATGACCGGCATCGATAATCTTGAAAAGCAAATGGCGCCCAACGTGCGAAGAAATATGTATGTAGTAGAGCTGTATGATACTCATGTCGCCCATTGTAATATAAATGCGCAGGCAGATATAGGAGAGAAGAAATTTGGGAAAACTGTGCGGGACCACTTTCCTGAAATTGTATCTGCTAACAGTTACAATAATAAGCGCATGTATTTCATGTTGGTGATATTATTTTTTATACATAACATTATATACAAATTTCGAAGTAAACTTAGGTAATTCAATAAAAAGTTCACACCCTGAAATATTTAAATTTTAATTTGCACATGATGTGCTAATATTTTGTTCTTTTTTCACTTTGCTCGGATGATTGATTTCAACAATGCTACAATCAGAAAATTATTCCTATTTCTGAATATTAGTGGTTCAGGTTTTCAGCATTTTATTTATTCTTCTATAAGGATGGTTTTCAGGTATCCTGAATTATTTTTAACCAATTATAACATAGTATTCAGAACTAACTGAAAGCGATACAAAGATCCCTTGCTCAAATCTAGGTTGTAGCTGTAATTTTTAATTTATTTAAAATGTACATTCCTCCGTATGTCACCAATTTCTATACATTTCAAAATCTTATTCAGATGTTTATACGCATATGCATCGCATATGTATAATAAAAGTGAACAGTAGGGTGGACCTTATGTTCAACTGTGAATTTCTTTCTGCAGGCCATCCTCAATTCAATTTTTATCTCCACACTTAATTCCTGTGAATTTTGTGATCGATGGATACATATTAACATGTTCCTCAAGCTCAAAATCGAGTATAAGTAACTATAAGTATAAGTAGGTACGTAATTTAATAATATAAAAAAATATTTTGCTTTACTACATACATTAACATACCACAGTTACGAACTTCATAAAAAAATAATCTGATAATTTTTTCTGGTATGCATTGTTTCTTACAATGAGTCTGAAGGTAGAAATTCCGAATTGAGCCTCGTTTTGGAGAAAAGTTGTGCCAAAAAACTGCAGGAAACCCAAAAATGCATTTCTTCTCCAAAACTAGACAATTCAGAATTTCTGCTTTCATTTTGATATAGATTATACGGAAAAGATATATTAGAAGCAGTTTTCACTTGTCCGAGTTTGTTCTTTGTTAGTCAGAATACTCAGAAATATGTGAAATGCTCTGATATCTAGACTCAAAAGTGGCAAAAGACGCAAACTCTCGTTTGACGTCTGACATGGTCTGACATATGGTCTGACACAAACTGATTCCACCAATAGGAAGCAAGTATTTCAAATTTGCGATCAAAAAGATCGGAATGCGATTTAATTGAACAGATCGCGGCCAGAAATCGAACACAGCTATAGATCTATTTAAAATTTCACAGCTATTATGTATAAAATTTAAGTTTTATTTTTACTATGTAAATAATGACCACCGTTGCGAACAGTTGTCGGTGATAAGATGACGTCAGTGCCAACTCTGGCTGAAAATATGGTATGTATGTATGCTGATTTGGTTGCCTATAATCAATCTACCTGGAATATTTTTTAATTGAATGTTTGAAACTATGTAGAAAGAAATTCCTAGTTTGGTGGTCCCAGATCGGGACTCCACATGAATTGAGTGCAAAGTTACATAAAAGTTTATCATTTTAGAGACATACTACAAGTACGGTAAGGTTATGTTTTTTTTTTATTTGGAGGTTAACTTTTTTTATTTATCTAAAATACATAGCAAATAGGAAAATTTACAGCAGTACATCATACATGGATCACAAATATCAAGAAAAAGATCACTGAAAAGACAAAAATGCTGAAGTATATTGTTATTTTAACGGTAATAATACCAATAATTTTAACAAAATCAGAAACTTGTGACGACAGTATTGAGCATCATTTTGGTACAAAATCAGCCTACAGATATGGAGCAAACAAAGACTACCAGAAGTACCAACAAGCTGATGGTAAACTTTCCTCTCATCATTACTAATTATTACTTATTCTATTAACTTTCAGAGTGTGCGAAAAAAATATGGATGTTTATCCGTCATGGTACAAGATATCCTAGCAAAGCTCAAATAGAGCTTATGCAGGATAACCTGCAAAGTTTAAGGGACCTTATCGTAGAGTCTAATAAGGAACGTGAGAGTATATTGGTGAAGAGTGAGTTAAGATCATTCGAAAAGTGGAAGCCAGGTGCTGAATTCAGCGATGCTAAAAAATTAACTGTCGAAGGCGAAAAAGAATTGTTGGAACTAGCGGAGCGCATGCAGGCCAGGTTCCCTAAGCTCTTATCGCCTATATATAGCAACACTTCTTATATGGTACCTATAATTAATTATATAATTTTGATATTTTTGAGTAACTTGATATTATTTCAGTTTAAATATACAAAAACTCAAAGGACAAAACAAAGTGCGAGATATTTTTCGATTGGATTATTTGATAAGCGAGTTGCTAAAGATGTGTACTATCCAGAGGCATCGTCGGCAGATCCAATACTAAGAGTAATTATGTTTTTAAAATCATTTATACCTACTTTTCTAGGTGACGTATATACAGATAAAAGTTGATTGTCTTCAACTTATATGTTTTAAATTTTAGATAAAGAAAGTAGTTTAGATAAGAATTTTATTTTAGTTTTACAAGTTGTGTGATAACTGGCGCGTTACTGTAAAGAAAAATGTAACAACTTATCTAGAGAGGGAGTACTTTGCTGATGACTCAATTATGAAACATATAGCTGAAAAAATTAGTGGAAAACTTGGATTGCCTACCACTCTAACTTTTGGTAATACAATAATAATAATAATGAAAGGTATTGTTAACTATATTTTGTTATTTAGCTGATTTACACATCATGTACATCACGTGTGCTTTTGAAAGTGCATGGAACAAAGACAAGAAGTCCCCATGGTGTATTCCGTTTGATTTGGAAACTATAAAGGTACAACTATCAAAACAAAAATACTGGGTGGCAAAAAATCACTCATAGAATGTGTGATTGCTATTATTAGAGATAGAAAGTTGGTGAAATCGATGGTATGTGGTAAAGAACATTATGAGAATTGTGAAATGCTGTTCGAATTTTGAAAATATATATACAGATTACGTATTATACTGGAGGAACCAAATGGTGTTTTGTTGTGTAAGTTTGACATCCTAATCAGTAAATAGGACTTACAGTTCGGAAACTGTTAAATAGTATGATAAAGTCATGTGCCTGGCAACATCAGATTTTTTCAATATTGTAATAGCAGTTTACAATTCTCATTATAATCTTTACAATATGCCGAACAAATGGTAAAAATTGTATCGATTTAACCGACTTTCTCTAATAATAAAAGTACCCATATTATCCAACATGCTGTGATACACCCAGTATATTTATTAATTACACTACTTTTTTATAGGTTCTTGAATATGCAGACGACTTAAAATATTACTGGGTGGATGGCTATGGGCATGAACTAACATGTAAACAAGCATGTCCAGCTTTCAAAGACATGTTAGATTTTATTGAAAAGTAAGTAATTTTTATTTTATAAAATAACTGTATTCAAGTAAATTGCTTCATACAGTGAAGACACATATCCAAAAGGTATTTTCTACTTTACTCATTCTGGAGCCTTGCTAAAACTTTTATGCCACTTGGGAATTTATAAAGACGACAAACCATTAAAGGCTTCAGATTATCACGACAACAATGATAGGAAATGGCGCATTAGTAAAATTGATCCATTTGCCGGAAATCTGGCTTTCGTTTTATACGAGTAAGTCCAGTTTTGTGTTTTTGAGTTGTGTTTATAACATTTCATTTTCAGCTGCAACAACACGAAGAAAATTTTAACACTTCATAACGAGAAACCTGTTAGATTACCGCCATGTCCAGATGATGATTTCTGCGATTTATCAGCTATTAAAGATTATTACGCTGATAGTATAGAGTCTTGTCACTTTAATAAGATGTGCCAGTACAAGATTCCCCCTGCTGCTTAAACTTGACGACATTCCACATTATTTATACATTTTATTTTCTAAAAATTTTTTATACATACCTATTTTGATACGTAATAAAATTTTTTGATATTATTCTGTTTTTTTCGTTTTAAGTTGGCTGGAATACAAACACAATCAGACAATTTATAAATTTATTAAAATCTCTCATAATATTTATATAAACTCAATAAATGGTACATAGAACTTATATTACATCAATTAAATTGTAATAAATTGCTTAATATATAAAAATAATCTATTTATACTGTGTTCAACAAGGTTAATACATAGTTAATGCACCTTTCCTTAATTAGACAAAAAGAATAAAAACAAGGAAGGAAGAAAACTCGGCTCTTAATAATAGTAATTGCGAACTGTTTAGAAGACAAACAAATTGAAAGCACAAGTACTTGGATTTTTCTCTTTATCTTACATACACTTGTAATTGTAAAGCACATTGTAACAACACCTTTATACCGGGCATAAAGCTTGCAATTTGGGAAAAATCAGGACCTGAAACCATTTGCATATGCAAGTTCAATCCGTTTGCGTAATCTCCATTCTGAACCATCTGCACCATTTGATGCAATGTAGCCAACGTATTCGGAGACAGCTAGAAAAATTAAATTTAAAATTCATAAGCCTTAATTACCAATTTAATAAATACCTTATGCTCTCTTAAAAGATCATACAACGTCTCTAGTTTCTTAGCAACATCATCCAATTTTCTTTTGGTTTGCTGAAAATTAAAAATATGAATTACAGTAGTTTCGCAACATTTCTCAAACTTTTCTACGGAGCAAAAGGAATGCGAGGGTCATTTTTCAATTGGTGTTCTTTGGTAGACAAAAATCTGGTAACTAAAGGTCTCTACAATACCACAGGTTATTTTGAAAAAAATCACAATCTTGACATTTATTTTCCAGAGACAATATAACTCCTATACGTACGCCTGAACTTTGAAGGTATAAGTTTCTCCTTACTACTTAGAGAATTCTGTCAAGTAAAGCAGGTAAACTCCTGTTTTTTGGATGTATTAAACATAATTTACTTTAAAAATACTAATATTAAAATATAACTTACCGGATTATTACTAGTACAACTGCATTTGTTTCTCAATTCATCGAAAACCGTCTGCATGTGAATGTGTTCTTCCGGAATTGGTGCCTTCTGTATTGGTTGCGGGGTCTCAACCCTGCCCATTCTCGTTTGTTGTTGTTGCTGTTGCTGCCCCATGTTGGCGTTATTCATCATCTGATTGGAATTGTTAAAATTCGCGGCTGTTACCGCTTGCGTGTTGAAATTGTTTGGATTGAAAGTTCCTGTTGGAGGAGCCTGCTGCATTGGCTGGAACATTTGTGTTCCGTCCTGTTGTGGAGGTGGCTGACCGTACATTGGTGTCGGGTTGTACGGCTGACCTGGGTACTGATTGGGATTACTGAGGTTTGGCATGGGAGCTGAACCGTATATCGGATGAGTTATCGGATCTTGTGTTGCCATGTCGGCTTTTGGCTAGATAAAAGTTAAGAAAATTAGATTACAAATCTAGAACATTAAAGTAATCATTAGGTTAATTGCCTGTAGAGACTTCATTAAGTCTTCAACTGGTGAATTGTTTATAATTTGGACTAAAACGAACAATCTGAAGAAGTCTCATTTAGAAACGGTTTTAAGTGCCAAAATAGTAGAACTGAAATAAAACTTGCTTATGTCCAGAAGCTTGCATAACAAAAGGAACATATCAATATTCGCATTATTGTCACCGGGGAAGCGCGTATCTATAGTAATCCCAACGCGCTGCGCGCTTCCCCTAGTCGGCCGCCTACCCCACTACTCGACAGCGTTTGAGCGCGCGGCAGATTTCGGTCAAGTTTGCAAGCATTTTTCGCCTATTTCGCAACATTTTAACGCAAAATCAGAATAGACGTTTTGTAGTACAATACTTCTACTTATGAAATACGTTAAAAAAATGAAAATCGGACCACCTCCGACGCATCCAGGCTCGCCGAACCATATTGCATAAAAAAAATTCACATCGCAATTGTGCAAAAACTAATCATCGGACAATGCCTGGGTTGTGCACACTTAAAGTACCCATCAATCGCTACTTTCTCGCGAAAAGCCTGCGTTACAACTTTGAAAATGGTGGAGCTATGAATTTTTGAAAAAAATGCAGATTTCTCCGGTTCTTCCGAATTTCCTCCGTTAATATTAATCCGATCGGGTCCGTGTAGGGTTCATTTTTTTGTCTTTTCATTCTCTACAATTCGTCTGTTGACAGTATCAAGATTGCTCCATCGGTTCAGCTTTTACAAGCGAACAACGAAAAAAAGCACGATTTTTTTAGGTTTTTTGTTCATAACAAATGAAGTAATGATATTTGCTATAAATAATAATGATATTTGCTAGTCGAAAACACATCACAATACATCTACGGACTATTCCACGTGACCTGGGACCGGCGGCTTGCTGATACTACTTTTGTCACGAAAAAGTCTCTATTGCCTGGTCTAAAATTTCCATGATGGTGTTTTGTTTTTATTTTTAACTTTCTATCTTTGATCATAAACCATCCAAGTAAATTTATCAATATAAATTTATTTAAACACTTAACCGTTCATTATAATTGTTACTTCATTTTAATTTTTTTTTACTTTTTGGCACGCTGTTCACGCTAAGAGTATAGCATAGGGAAAGGGCTATATTTTGCGACTTGTGATTGTCTGAATGTTGAACTAAGTTTACACAAGCTGTAGCGTCAAATACATTGAATAAATGATGGTATAAATAAATACCACTATAATTATGAAGTGTCTTGTTAATGATAATAAATTGCTTAAATATAATTAACAAACAACTCGAGCAAGTACCAACTTTTGTAAATCTGTTTTCTCTTGTTTTGTATATAGTGAAACAGAACTACAAGAAGATGTTAAATTAACATTTGTTATAAACCCAAGTCAATAGCAATAATAACAATAAGTTCTACATGTCCAATTTTGTTTGGATTTTATTAACTCTAATAAACAATTTTGTCAACACAGCATTTTAGGTTAGTTCCCATCTCAGGCAACGATTAATCAAGCATGTCTCAATCGTTAGTACTATTAATAAACCGTAGTCTTCATTTTGTATACAAAGTAGTACATTTTTATAAAAAAAAGTATGAATACCCTGTTTTTTGCACGCAACCAAGATTACATCTCACAACCAGATGTTATTCCTCATCGTTAAGCGACAAACAAATCATCAACAGAAGAGTTAAATTAAATTTTTATTACAAAATGTATTTGTTTCTTCTTTTCTGATTTCATGTTATATTATTTTCAACAATTCGATTGTAAACTCAAAAATTTTCAGTTAACAAATTTGATAATTAAGGACATTTTCCTCAAAACTTGGTTGCCTATAGGCTGAAGTAAAACAATACAGTTAGGTATTACATAAAAATAAAAACTATGGCATAATAGCATAACCAGAACAAATTACAAACAAAAAATATCTACATATCAACCAACACCGACAAATTCTAACCTCACGATGCTTACGCTTCCACAACCTCAACCCAGAATGCTCTGCGGACATCTGAACCTTCTCCCCATACTAAATTTCACGATCACAAATTATGTTATGGAATGCAGCATCATCTTACCTGCGACCTAGCGGACTTGGTGAAAGCCGGTGGATCGTTCCAGCCTGGTGCTGAGCTCCTCGGCATCGAGTTCATTGCCGACTGTCCCACGTCAACAGGTGGCGCTAGCGGAGTAGGATTTTGATATGGCGACGGAACTAATGGCGTAACGGGTGCAGGAATTAGAGGGGTTATATTGTTCGATATTGGATTAGGCATCATGGGATTGTTTAAGTGTGACTGACTATTTGGACTGAGAGGAGCGGGATTCGGCATGTAAGGATTTATTGGGGCGTTCGATAAGGCGTTTGTTTGGAACAAGAACGGTTGATTTTTAAGAGGAGAAGGCGTTGCATTTGGTGTGTATTGATTCGTTCGGTATTGGTTTGATTGCACAGACGGATCCACAATGTACTTAGCTCGTGAAGACAACCCACCTCCTGAGAATCATTTAAAAAAATTTAAATCAAGAATAGAGTAAGAAAAAATAAGTATACACCCCCATATTTATGTTATTGATATTATAAGAAATCAAACAAAGATAATAACGTAAAAAGTAAACGAAGTGTGTTCAATAAAATCGGACCTCTAGTATGCCATGACCAAAATTTGTCTCATTTGCCAATTAGGGTTGCCAGGTCCAAAAATTGTATTTGAAGACAAGACTTGTGTTCCTCGCGGCCACACATAGAAATCTTGCAAAATCAAAAAGTACAAGGCGTACGTTAGAGACAATTAAATCTGAATTGGCAAGATTATTAATGATTTATCTTGTTTTAATTATCTCTAGTTATTGATGATATTTAGGGATCAAATAGCTGCATAAAATAGATAAAATAGAAATACAACAGTTATGCTCTCCTAAAGCAATTGGTATTTACAACCACATTAAAATAGATTGTAATAAACACGTCTTGTACATTAATGTGTAAAATAATCACTGGAATGCAAAAGATTTGGAAATAAACAATAACAATGAATGGTTAAAAATAGTAGATATTGTTTCAAGGTCACCGTCGATTACACAGTTGGTAGTGTGTTACCAACTGGAACTTACGTCACTCGTTTTTTTCACCGAGAGGCCCAGAAACCAACTAGGGGACTTAAGTAACCGACAAAGCTGTCATAGACGAGGTGCATCGGTACATTCCAGCATATTGGTCGATGAGGCAAACATCCATCTCACATGAACTTGCCACTGTGCTTACTGTCTTAATTAACCAAGCCTTCTGTGCAGGTAATTTCCCAGATCTACTCAAACAAGCAGTGATACACCCCATATACAAAAAAGGAGATCCAACCCAAGAGAGCAAGTACCGCTCCATATCTATACTCGCAGTGCTGTCAGAGATATATGAGGCTGCGATAGAGACAAGAGTTGTCGGATATCTTGAGGCAAATGTATTGCTGAATAACCAATTTGTCTTGACCTTGAAAAGTTACATATAGGACGTCTGTACAAGAGAAATAAGGTTTGCAGGTTGGTGCATAATAAAGCTAGTAAGAAAATAATCTTCAGCCGTGCTGTTTTGGTTTGTTTTGTTTTTGTACCTATAGAATAGAATTTTCACAAAATAGGTCAACATTAACAAACTAACTACTAAGAAAATTATCTTCAGCCATGATGAAGTTATAATACACACCAGCATAAAATATAAAAAAAAAAAAAAAAAACAAGTGAACCAATTTTGCCCTTTCACGAAGTTGTCCTTACTCTGTATGAGATAAGCTTGTATACCAAATTTCAGATCAATTACTTAAAAGTTATCGCAGTTATCGTGTACACAGACGGCCATAGCTAAATCGATTCAGTTTTCAATTCTGATCAAATCCATATAACGGGTGATCTAAAATGACTGAGGACAGGTTGAATTTCCCGTCACAGTTTTGAACTTATTTAGTGTTACTAAGATGGTAAGCGTGCATGATACAGGTTATGATCACTGTCAGATACCATAGTGAACTCGTCAGTAAAGGGTCCTACACACACGGCTAAGTAGCAAGTCAAGTAGTGTCTGAACATTGCAACTTAGTCACTTTTTAGGACACTTTGTATGTATTTAACGGTTAAGTAGTAAGTTGCTACTTGCAACTTGACTTGCTACTTAGCCGTGTCTGTAGGACCCTTAAGGGTTACGTTCCTCTGCAACGATATTTCATCTTTTTTTGCAATTAATTTGTTATTGGGTTCTATTTGGCCACCTCAAAAACAGAATTTTTTCCAATAGGGTCCATACTATAGAAGAATTGCAAGCAGCCATCGTTCAAGAAATAAACAATGTAGGAGAACAACAACTAGAACATATATTTAATAATATGAAACGAAGAATTAACTTATGTATAAATGCCGATGGTGGTCATATTGAACATCTCTTATAATGAATTACATTATAAAAAGGATGTCATTTTATTATTTATTTAACCCTCACGGCTCACAGAAATTAATTTGAATTGAAACTACATATGTTACAATTAATTCAATTAATAGTTTCGATTTAATATACCTAATTATAAGAAGGAACCTTTACAAGAAGGAACACCTACGCCACTGGACCAAAATAACAGCTGTCATTTGCAACCATTGCCAACACCACAATTATTCAAATTGGTGAGAAATTCAATCTGTCGTCAGTCATTTTAGATCACTGTGTATATATAAGTCTGTATCTGCCACACCTCCTTAAAGGTGTTACAAATGTTGAATCAAACTCAATATACCCTCACCACATTAAATGTGGGGGGGTATAATTAATGTTCCTAACAAAACTGGTGACATTGACAACAAATTCCCTGTTTTTAAAGAAGAAGATATGTAAACATGTGTCAACATGTGCTTTCAACTGGATTAAATTGCAATAAAACTCCTGTAGTGTTTATTATTAGTTGGAAAGTGTCCATAATGCAAAGTAACGAAGTATAGGAAAATAAAAGGCCCCTTTTCTTTGCAAAGTAAAATTTAATTTACTATACTAGTTTCGACATATCTATCATCTTCAGTAGCATAATACTAAAAACAGAAGATAAGTTCTCGCGTCCTTATCTTCTGTTTTTAGTATTTGCTACTGAAGATGACAGAAATGTCGAAAGTAGTATAGTAAATTAAATTTTACTTTCCAAAAAAGAGGCATTTTATTTTCCTATATTTATTATTAGTGTTTTTCTTAATTGTTTATATTTTGAATTATTAGACAATCAATTTGGTGTGGCTTTTGACGCAATATCACTAGTTTTATTAGGCACATTTGTTTGATTATGAACAACCTGAGTACCTAACATCTCTTGGGCAGATTTCTTATGTCACTTTTCAAGGTTGCACTCTAGGTAAACGCTCCAAATTCCAAAAGCAGTTATGACATCATTATATAGTGTGTATACTTATTTTTATCACTGATTGAATAAACCAAATATTTTACCTTGTGAAGGTCCGGTACTTGTAGGCCTTGGAGGTTGGCTAGGTGGCACCACGGGGGCCGGCGAGAATGGTTTCGGTGGCATAGTAGCCGTTGGGCTAATCTGGTCCTGCCACGCTTGACCATAAATCGGATTCGTATTAAATTGATTATAACCTGCGTTATATTGATTAGTCTGAATCGGCTGCGAATAGCTGAACGACTGACGACCGCTGGTTGTGCGTTGCTGAGTTCTCTGAACGTAGCCGGGCTTTTGACCCAAGTTGACGAATAGTCTATTTCTGAGTTGGGCGATTTTCTCATCCTGAGAGTTTCCTAGGTAGTTTAGGGCAGTTTGAAGGTTACCTTGCGATGCTAGGATGAAGGCGTATCTAGATAATAGATCAGCTAGGCTTCCGGTAATCTAAAGTGAAAATTAAAAAATATAACCGTATCTGCATATTTGCTGTTTTTTTTTTTTTTACAAAAAAACGTATTTTGGTGCATTTTTTAAATTTCTTTTGTTAATGTATATTTAAAAAAAATGTAATTTTCAAAAATTGTATATTCAGAAAAAAGAATATCTGTTGAATTTCAAAGGAAAAAAATACAATTGCTGAAAATAGAGACGCCAAAACATGAAGCAAAATTACCCAAACACATTTAAAACACTGTAAAATATGAATCAAAGGAATAGGGTCACTCTCACCGTACCCTACCCGATTATTCGAACGCGCTCTTATGCTTCTCCCGTTTGAATTTAATAGCAGTGCCATGTAAGAATAACTTTGTAGGTTAAGTTAGACCTAACCTTAAGCTGTCAGATAATACCTGGTTCGAAAATACGATAGATAACTTATTCTAGTCAGTTTTACTTATGTCGAAGTAATCTTCACAACAAAAAACACTTGTATTGGTCGCTATTTATTTCATTTGGATTTCTACGAGCTAGTCTCAACCACTTTCTTCGCAGTTTCAAATCTTGCAGAACAGCTACAAATATCCGGAGTTTTCATTGACGTATTTCTGCATTGTGGATTTATACACCATTTATAACCCATTTTTATGGAGAAATTGTGAAAACAACACATCATACAACACAATTACCAAACGGCGACGATGCCGATGCTGACAGACCATATGGGCCGATTTGACATCTAGTATTGTGTCACACAACAGAAAGTATCGTTCAATAGGGTATTTGACTGTATTAAAAATATGGCATGTATTATAGTCATCCTAATAGATTACAGTTTAAGAAAACTATTTGTTATTACTTTTCAAAAAAAAAATGCTTTATTTTTATGAAAAACCAAAATTAAAATTGAATTTTATTCACGTCCTATCACGTGATTGAAAACGCTCTGTAATTGGGTCAGTCTCCAGTGATGTCATTCGTTAGTCCGCCTATGGTCCGCCTTAGAGCGCGTTCGGTTTGTCAGGGTATGGTATGGGGAGAGCAATACTTAGATAACTTGGGTCGGCTGTCTCTCTCTTATATGCAGATAAACGCCGTATGACGTTAGTCCGCCTATTATGCAGCGCGTCACTCTCACCGTAAAATACCGGGTTATCCGAACGCGCTTTTATGCTTCTCCCGTTTGAATTTAATAGCACGAAAGCGTCATGTAAGCATAACTTTGTAGGTTAGGATAGCCCTAACCTTCAGCTGTCAGATCAGATAATACCTTTCGAAAATACGATAGATAACTTATTCTAGTCAGTTTTACTTATGTCGAAGTAATCTTCACAACAGAAAACACTTGTATTGGCGGCTATTTATTTCATTTGGATTTCTACGAGCCAACCAACCACTTTCTTCGCAGTTTCAAATCTTGCGGAACAGCTACAAATAGTTTATCCGGAGTTTTTCTTGACTTATCTCTGCATTGTGGATTTATACACCATTTATAACCCATTTTTATGTAGAAATTGTGAAAACAACACATCATACAACACAATTACCGAACGGCGACGATGCCGATGCTGACAGACCATATGGGCCGATTTGACATCTTGACATCACATCATCTTGACGTCTTGACATCACTAACCGGTGACGTCACACAACAGAAAGTATCGTTTTGGCGGGACTTTTTGTGATTCAATTTTTAACGCTGATTTTTATGAAATATTGAGGAAATAATTACAAAAAATAATGCATTTACAATGTAGAGTGAAGGAATAAACACATTAAGATGGTTTTCCAAAAATAGTCAAATACCTATTGCAGTCAATTTTTAGTTTTATAAATAATAAACTCCTTTTGTAAAAATTAAGAAATTTACTGATTTAACATTAGTATTAGAACTTTGTGTATTTTACCAGTGTAAAGAGCTTTTTTTTTTGATATATTGGAATAAAACAATGGTTGTTTTGTGAATGTCGAGTTTATTAATTACAAGCGATCGATTTCGGTCTTTCAAAAAACCATATTCAGGCCAATCTGGAAGGTATTAGAAACAATGAGTACACGTATAATATTATGGTACACCAAGTCACTCACAGTCACTAGGTTAAACAGATAAAATATGATGCGAAATAAACAAACATGGAGCAGCAATGACGTGTGTTATTAGCAAACTAGTTTGCCTATAATTAATAAACTCGACATTCACAAAACAACCATAGTTTTATTCCAATATATAAGTCACGTGAATGTGCAGGATGGAACAATTCATATATACAAGCTTTCCTTGGTTACTAGTCTTCATATTTCAATAATAAAAATTACTTAAAAATTTCTGCCTGAATGCCTGCGATATATTTAATGCAAAAATATAAAATAATTTAAAATAATATACCTATTGCTCTTTATAAGCTATTCCAAGTTTTTTTCTAGTTATGACATTGTTATATTTAATGTGGAAAGTTTGGAGGTTACTATTTTACGAGATAGATTAGAGCTGCAGCCTATGCTATAAAAATATAAAATGCTATAAAATGCACAATACTGGAATGCTGTTGAAATTTTGAGCTGTACGAAATGAACTTTTGATCTGTACCAAAAGAAACTTACTGCAATATCACTTACATTGACGACCTTATTTTGACGTTCGATGCTCCTCTGCAAGAACATAACCAATTCCACCAATTCTTGAAGGTCATTTGTAGCATAGTCAGACTGTCCTCCCCAAGAATTAACTAACCTCTCAAAACTACCGGAGCAGATATAACATAATTGAGCGTCTTTTGCAAATTTTGGATTTACTCCACTTTCCTGTTCCAGGCGATATCCCAGTTTTTCTGAAACAAAAAAAAGATTATAAAATAAAAACATTAAGTAATGATTTTATTAAGACTGACCGCATAAAATAGGGTAATCATCATCACTGCAATGCGTAAGAATACCAACCAATGCCTCCTTCCACGAAGTGATCTCACAATTCTCCACAACGGTATTCCAGTCTTCACACACCAGCGCAGAAATCAGTGATGATAAGTAACCCCCAGCTTGGTCCAAATATTTACTTTGCGTCTTTAGATATAAATCGGGAGTACCTAAAATCGTACTTTTGAGGTTAGATATTAAAACAAACTAAAAGACGACTACGTACCGGTTCTCGCTATGATTATAGCTTCCGTAAACTTTTTAGCTTTCAAGCATAACTCAACCGCCGCGTCCACGTTTCCCATTAAAATAGCTTCCGTAATAAGACCATCAGTGTCTAATAAAAAGATAAAACGTTCATAAAAAAATAATATATTCCGAAATAAAACAAAAATTACCGTCCCCGGTTTCGATTTTAAATTTAGCTAAATTTTTCTTCTCTGTTGTCTTGCAAATCATCTCAAACTCGTCTAGGTTTCCTCCTGAATTATTAAAGTCTCCCTGCTGTGCAAATAATGCGATTAAATACATCTCTTGTAAGGGAAAAGTACACTTACAGCGTTCAAATTGGAGATGCCATCGGTGACTCCGTCAATATTGTTTGTAATGCCGTTTAATTTGCTGTTTACATCATCGAGACGGTAACCCAATAAATTTAAGATCTCGACTCGTGGATTCTCTTCGAAATTTGCTCGCAAAAAGTGCCAGATGTACTTTTTATGTTGATCGGTTATAGAATCAGCTTTATTTCGGCAGTAATCTGCATTTATACAAAAAAGGATTGATAGTGAATTTTGTTAAGAAAAACGAAATTGTATAAAAAAAATGATACAAACCATAATCTGGTTGATATGAAGAATGAAACAAAAAGTAATAGCTTATTTTATAGTATAAACTAGTAGAAATAGAATCCCCATATGTATTTTTTTGGCGGGCATGTTTTCCAAATGGGACATATTATTTGTTCCTTTAAAATTTACTAAAGGATTTATTTCTGAATGTTAATGTTCCAAATGTTTATTTGGTCTTACATAAGAAAATTGTTGGGAAAAAGACTCCCATCATGTAAGGTTTTCGAGAAAGTTGAGGTCTTAATGACAAAAATTATAGTTTTGGAACTATTTGTCAAAAAATAGCTCCTGAACCCAATACCCTAGAATCTTCAAAAGGGTTTTAACGTAAAAATAAAACTTCGTACTTTTACCTGATATCGTGTTAGAACAAAAAAAAAACAAGGTCTCAACATCACAATTTATGTCACTTTGGCCTCAACTTTTTCGAAAAGAATATGTGATAAACTTTTGAGGTCGGATTCTTGATCAGCGCAAAAAAAATTTTATATCCAGAAATAAATCCACTGCTAGGTTTTGAAGAAAAAAAATCTGATGTGACCAGGCACATGACTTTATATACCATATATAAAATTAATTGTTTAGCTGCATGAGATTCTATTTGATCGAGATCGGCCATGTCTGCATTAAAATAAAACTACTAGAACTAGACAGATATTTTGATTATATTGACAGTAGGTATTGTCAAAACATCAGCGTTTGACACTACCTACTGTCATTAGAATCACAATATCTGACAAATCCTGGCTAACTAGCTTTTAATGCAATACGACCGATCTCGATGAAATAGAATTTGCTCATGCAGCTAAACTATTAATTTTACCAACAAATGTTATAGACATAAATTGTTACGAATTTCTTCTACTTTAATTTATTATTTAACTATTTCGACGAAATTCCAGAAATGGCGGCTTATTTGCAAAATCTTTCACAAATGCTAAGACTAAACCTAGAGTTCCTTTGGACCCTTTTCAACAGAAAGCTTTTCAGCTCTAAGTTTGGTTATGAAACTTCTAAATATGAAATTTCGTCCCGACACCTTTAGTAGTTTCTCCGGAATCGTCGCCACAAAAAACGGGTACACACAAACACACACAGACATTTTTTTGTACCTTGGTCAAAAATGTTCAGGGGACCCAAAAAGATATATATTTAATACTTTACATACTACGTACGATAAAGTAAAAAACAAAGTCTTAACATCACAATTTATGTCACTTTGGCCTCAACTTTTTCGAAAAGAATATGCATAAACTTTTGAGGTCAGATTCTTGATCAGCGTAAAAAAAATCTGATGTGGCCAGGCACATGACTTTATCATACTATATATACAATTAATAGTTTAGCTGCATGAGATTCTATTTGATCGAGATCGCCCATGTCTGCATTAAAATAAAACTAGTAGAACTAGACAGATATGTCTATTAAAGCTGCGTTAGGATATTGTACTCCGTTGACATCGGGTACACCGTCAAAATGATACTTGCGTGTTATTGGGTGTAAAAAGTGTAACGGTGTGCAATATACGAACGCAGCTTATATTGTGTCAAAACATTAGCGTTTGACACTAACTACTGTCATTAGAATCAAAATTTCTGACATATCATGGCTACTAGCTTTAATGCAGTACGACCGATCTCGATGAAATAGAATTTGCTCATGCAGCTAAAATATCAATTGTACCAAAAAATGTCATAGTCATAAATTATTCGGAATTTCCTCTTCTTTAATTTATTATTTAATTATTTCGACAGATTTCCAGAAATGGCGACTTATTTACAAAATCTTTGAAAAATGCTAAAACTAAACCTCCAGTTCCTTTGGACCCTTTTCAACAGAAAGCTTTTCAGCTCTAAGTTTGGTCATGAAACTTCTAAATATGAAGTTTCGTCCCGATACCTTTAGTAGTTTCTCCGGAATCGTCGCCACAAAAAACGGGTACACACACACACAGACATTTTTTTGTACCTTGGTCAAAAATTTTCAGGGGACCCAAAAAGACATATTTCCGCTAAAATCTCAAAAAAAATTTTTGGCACGATTACAATACTTTACATACTACGTATGATAAAGTAAAAATATTGATCATCATCTCCAGAAATAAATCCACTGCTAAGTTTTGAAGAAAAAAAATACCTTTGCATTTGAAAACCAAAACTTTACATATGCCTGTCAAAAAAATACAGTGGCTATGGGATTCTTGGTTGGCTTATAATTTTTTTTTTAGTTTTTTTATTATTATATTATTATTTATATATTTATTAGAAATTTTTTATTATTATTTTACTTACTATTTAGCAACATTCATTAGCAAAAAAAAGAAAATGACATATTTTATAAGTATATGGGTAAGTGTAATAAAAGCCTCTTATCTTTGCGTTATTTTTACATGTCTCCCATGTAAATTAATATAAATAACGCAAAGATAAGAGGATTTTATAACACTACCCATATTAATATAAAACTTTGCAATATGGATCCAGCTCAATATTTTATAAGTAATTCAATATTTTTTTTACAAACGAAAATTGTATATAGTCATCTAAAAAAATGCTTAATCTCGACAAAAATGTCGGCCAGCTCAAGAAATCCTTCAAGGTATCCAAAGTTATACAAAAAGTAACATAATATGTAAATACGTTGTCGTCTAATAAGTTTAGGAATTGGAAAGTGTCCATAATGCAAAGTAATGAAGTATAGGAAAATAAAAGGCCTCTTTTCTTTGCAAAGTAAAATTTAATTTACTATACTAGTTTCAACATTTCTGTCATCTTCAGTAGCATAATACTAAAAACAGAAGATAAGAAAGCGAGAACAAATTAATTAATTAAGTACAAAAAACTCACGTCAAACGGTAAAAACAAACGTCAGGATGTAAGTGGAAAATATTAACTGCTATTTTCCACTTACATCCTGACGTTTGTTTTTACCGTTTGACGTGAGCTTTTTGTACTTAATTAATTAATTTGTTCTCGCTTTCTTATCTTGTTTTTAGTATTATGCTACTGAAGATGACAAAAATGTCGAAACTAGTATAGTAAATTAAATTTTACTGTGCAAAGAAAAGAGGCCTTTTATTTTCCTATGATAAGTTTAGGACAAAAAAAATCTAATAAATGTTGTAGAGATTTAAGATAATTTGTATCTTATTACAAATCGGAAATACTTTTGAATATATAAAGTGATTTATTGTAAGAAGTGTATGTTTGAATCATTTGTAAGAAAAGTTATATTGTTTTAAATGGTATATGTTAAATAATTTTTTGTATAGACTGTATATGTTTTATCACGTTACCTATGAAATTTCCATACTCTAAGGCCTGCTCTAATTCCATAGACCTAGCGATAAGTTCGGTTTCTGTAACGACTTGACTGATATGAACACAATGTCTGGACGTAAGAGCTGGTTGACCAGGCTGGATGTTTGGATTTTGTATTTTTTCATTGGTAAACGTGATCAATTTACCACCAAACTAGAAAAGAAAGAAATTTATTATATCCTTCCTATATTTGTAGCAAACTATAAGAATTATACCCCGAAAGATGCACCAATCGGCCGTTTCAACCATTTCGGCGGTTTCGTAAGATCCACGCTAACTGGAGCGACGTTTTCCTGTTGAACGGGGGCCTGGACATACCCGTCCATACCAGGGAAGCTATCGGCTATCTTATTTGTTGTCTGTATCTGCGCAACTTTGCCTAAAAAAACACAAACATAACCTAAAACAAAAAAACTAAAATAAATAAAAACATACCACCCATCAATGAAAAGACGGAAACATGCCCGTCAAAGCTAGGACTGGCGATCAACGCTGGATTTTTGGGGCACCAGGTGACGTCAAAGTTCCACTGGCTTGTCCTGGCGATTTCTGAGAGGACTTCACCGCCTTGCTGGTTTGAATTCGGGTTCCAGCAGAGGATTCTGCTGTCCTTGCCGCTACTGATCAATAAATCGGAATCCTGCGCGCACCAAGCTATCGACAGGACGCCCCTTTGGTGGTTTTCTAGCGTTTTCAATGGTGATGTTGCGAATCGCAAGTCCCACAGTTGGATTATAGGGGATTGGTCTTCTTCTGTTTTGCAAAAGAAAAATATACTACTTATTATTATTACTTAACATTAAACTGACTCATTGTAAACCGTGACATGCAAATTCCATGATCTTTATATTACAGTAGAATCTCGATTATCTGTGGTCGGATCTATGATTAACGAAATTAATTTATACATGAACATGATGAAATACACAGGGTGTCTGAACAGTGTGATCTCGGAAGATTATGACTCTGTTAATGAAGATCTTTTAAAACTGATTTCACTCATATATACAGAACGGCGAGGCTCACATTTTAAAATTATTAGCGTGTATACAGATTGTTCCATAAGGTAGCACCAACCCAAACTTTTTTTTTTAAATGGAAAAACCTATATTTCGGCACAATTTTGAATTCCTCGCAAAATTTTACAACAATGAAAAATAACATTACCTACCCTAAACTTTATACTTTTTGATTTATTGGCACTTTTATGGAAAAATAGCAATCTAAGAAAAATTGTATATCTCAATACCTGTTTTTAATTTTATTGTGCACGCTTAGATTATGATTAAGTAAGAAGCATTCTATTAGCGTGATTACAAATCATAATCTGCATAATCTGCAACCAAATATTGCTAACAGTTTTTCCTAAGAAAGTTAATTTCTTTAAATGGAACAGCCTGTATCTAATTAATTTTTTGAATTCTACACATTGTTCTGCACAAAAAAAACTAGCACCCACCCGTGCTAAAATAAACAATTGCAGAGATAAAGTGCCAATAAATGTATACACGGTAATAATTTTAAAATGAGCGCCTCGGCGCTCTGTATATATCAGTGAAATCAGTTTTAAAATATCTTCATTAACAGAGGCACATCTTCCGAGATCACACTGTTGAGACACCCTGTATACATGAACATTTAATTAATTAATTGGTTTGATTTTTCATTTGGCAAAGCTATCAAAAGGATGCTTTGAATAACAAAGTGAAAGATCAGTTCATTTCATTTCTTTTCTACAGTAGCAAATTAGGAATTCAACAAGTTTCCATTTCTTTTCATACAATTCATTTCATGGTTCTTACAACTTTACTTACTTTACTTATTTCTTAATCATTTATAAATTATTTATGAAGTGTTTAGTATGTACTAATGCCACTTCCTTATCTATTTTACGACATGCACATGATATCTGGGTAGACAAAAATAGAAAACTCATAGTATCTCTGAGCTATATTATAAAATAAATGGATGACAAAACTGCACTATTTAAGTGGTTCAACCATACTACAAAAATTATAAATTTTTCAGTCACAGTTCTTCGGAACAGGTTGTGATTTTTTGTCAGTTCTTCGGAACAAGTTTTATTTTTTTTGGAGTGTGAGACGGGGGCTTGGAGTGGATGGGAGAGCGGGGTATGAATCAGCACACGATGGGGTGTCATAAGGTATAGGGGTCCCGGGGCTGTGGCCAACCCCCTTTGCTAGGGAACCTGAACAGGCAGACAGACCACATTAGCACTATATTTATTGATATTGACTATTACTTAATATGCTGATAAGTTCAAACAATCAATACAACAGCAGAACTACTTTAAGTATATTTTACGTAATTAGTGTTGATAAAAACAATCTTAATGTATTGATCTGTGGAAACATCACGTAACAATGTAGATTATATTATCAGTTGAATTTAAGATAAAATAACATAAAATATTACTTATTTTATTAAATACCTTAAAAAAAATTAGGAAGGTATAATATAATTACCTTCTCGATACGTGATAATTTATTCAATTTTTTTATTCGTACTGTAATAAAACCTCTTTTAGTACAGTAGAGTCCCGATTATCCGAGTTAATGTGGACCAACAACATCTCGGATAAGCGTAAACTCAGATAAAGCGGATTGCAGGATATACGATAAATAGTACGAAGTATTATCCACTTTATGCATCTGATCTATTCTTTTGTAGTATAGTTGAATCTAAATTAAACACAAAATAAATATCCGAGGCGCCTAGCACATCATTTGATGATGATCATCATTTGACGATAAGCATCATTTTCGCAATCAGAGTATGCACAATGCACATGTACATTTGTATATTACAAATAAAAAAAAAACATATATGTGTCCAGCTTTCTTTCCAGAAATATGTGTATTCACAAAGAAAATATCATAATGAGTAAAATATTTTATATAGACCTATTTATTTTTGAATTTCCTAAAAAGTTATCTACATCTGGTTGAAATATTAACAAAACCGTATTTTGTATGGCTCTAATTTCTAAAGGAAATGAAAAAAACAATAAGCCCATATGACACTTGTTACTCTTACATTTACCTTAAAAAAGTATCATTACAACAATATTATATTTTAATAAATAAATAAAATATAAATTGAGTAGAAAAAAAGAAACTATTAAAAATAATTCTTTGTTTCTTTTTTTATACTCAATTTATTTTAATATGTTTTTATTACTAATTCATTTATTTAATTTATATTGCACATGAGTATAATATTATTATTATTGTTGATGTTCCTTATTATTATTATGTAATTTATTTTTTGTTTTCTTTGATTTGTTTATATTTAAAACTTTTTAAGAAATTGAAAAAAGAATTGACAAAACATTTTCGGAAAACAGTAAGACAGTCCGAATACTCTGTAATTTAAAACTAGTGTGTGAAACCCAACATTCAGATTATCATTTTAAGTTGAAATGTAAGAGTGAATTGGTGTCAAAATCTGCTTAATTTCTAAGTTATCTGAGATTGATTTTTGAACTTTGTCATTTATGAATTACACTAATAGCATTAAAATAAAGTGACACAAGCAGGAAAGCTGAAGTTGAAGTTCTGAAAAATCTATAAAATCATTCATTATTTGTGAAATTTTGTAAAACCAACAAGATATTTTTGATACTTTTCTCAATTTTGCATGTGTTGTCAATACAAAATTGTTAAAAGTATCAATATTTGAATATAGTTTTTGAAATATTTAAAATGTCTCCCCAAACGCTAATGATTATGATTACTGTCTTATTATACTATAAATTGTTGATAAGCCAAGAAGCACTATAATTATTATTGTTAATTAACATACCGGAAGCTAAACAAAGCTGGGTTGCAACTTCAGGGTGCCAAGCAACCATTTTCCAACGTATCCTCGAAACAGTATCCGTTAATTTTATAATGGGCTCGTTTTTCCTCAAGTCCCAGACAACACACTTTGAAACAAACGTTGAAGCAAGTATATGCTGCACTTGTTTATTCCACTGAATAGACACCACATCTTCATGCGGCTGCGACTTAGCCCCTAAAAAACTCACAATTTCAACAACTTATTCATCACAATTATAACAAAAAAAATCATACCTGGTGTCATCGGATTACTGGTATTATTGATATCCCAGATATAAATTTCCGATTCTCCAGCACCGCTAGCTAGTAAATTACCTTGGAATGAATTAAAATCTAGCGAGTGTACCGGACCGTTATGCTTTTTAGGACTGGCAACTAAGCCATTCTCCCCATTTAATAATTTAGAAGCGTTATGTATTTGTATAATTCCGTTATCACAACCGCCGACGATGGTGCCACAATCTGAACCGTGGGAACCCCATACAACCTTGTGGAACCTATGTTCGCTATTTGTTGTTGATTTAACTTCTAATTCCGAGCTTGGGTCAGTCAGATTCAGAGCAAACACTTCCAAGGCTGCGTTGGTGCTGAATGACGCATCAAATTGTTGCGCTGCAGTCCCGGCAGCCAAATAAATTGGGGTAATACTTGCCGGCGACCAGGCAATATTTGCCATCCTTTCCAAATCCTTTACCTTCATTTTTCTGGAATGTATATGGTGTTGTTAACAGTTAGTTTGAACCGGTATTTCGCGGATTTTACGAATGAGAAGAAGTGTTTGTATTATACCATGGGTTACTCACGTGATTAGCTAAAAATTAATACATTTAATTTGTAAATTCAATTATATTCCGTGCAGCTTTTGAATTTATTTTATAGACTTCCAACGTGGCTACAGCTCAGTAGTTTAGTAACTTTTTGACGTTTCCAGCAAACGTCAACATACTTGGGCGACACTGCAAGCCAACCTAACAACAATTATAAATTACTGCATGTCTATTTTCAAAGCAACTGATGAAGAAATATAATTGTTTTATTTTATTAAATAAATGTATTGTAATTTTGAGAATAAATATTCGTAAAATGTAGTTGTGAATAACTAATGTTTTGAACTTAAGTTTCTAGTTTTACGCAATTTTCTTTGTCATGTTGTAAGCCTTGCCCGGAGCAATGACATTTCACTAACCTCAAAATTTTAGGGTTGGATGGTATCAGTACTTATTTGTCTTTTGAATTATGTTAATTAGTTACAATTAAGTTAATACTCTTCTATTATCAAAAAAAATGGTTGAAGATACTTCAAATACCACTAACAAATCAAAGGTACGACTTGTTCTTATTAAGAAATGTAAGTAACTAATAATTATTTTGCAGGAAAAAGCATATAGGCCCAGTTCTATCTACGCTTGGAGTGTGGCAGATGTGCAGAAGTGGTTCCGAAGACATTGTGGAGAGTATATTGATAAGTATATAGACAGATTTGCGTATCACGAAATTACTGGGCGTAGTTTGTTACGTCTAACAGATAATACACTATTAAGGATGGGTATAAATGATACAAATGATAGAAATGCTATATGGCGTGAAATTTTGAAGTTGAAACTGAAGACTGATATTGTAGAAATAAAGGATTTGGACACAAGGAACCTAAACTACGATTATTCTGTAGAATTTATATAACTTGAATGTGGTATTGTTTTTTTTAATTAATAGGATTACTGTGATAGGATAAGTTAATAAACAAATAATTACAAAAAATAATTTTATATTCTTGTAGACAAAACGGTACAATTTATTCTATTTACATTATAGATAAAAACTGTAGCTGTTACAAAATAATTAGATAATCGGCTTATATCAAAATATAAACCTAAAAGCTATTTGTATAGTGCTTGCTATTTGAAATAAATACTTATAACTAGAATAACAAAAATAAATCATAGATTACAGTATAAATATACGCTTCTAAACAAAAAATAATACTTCTATAAATAAGTTGAATATATTAACATAAGTATTTATTTCTTTGGAATGTGTTACAAAATATATCAACAAATATCGTCTGTGGTTTTTAATTCTTACGAAAATCTAAGTTAGTTATTTATTACTCGCTATGTCTTCATTATGCAAACCGCTGTCTTCGTTATCGCTGTCCTTTTCATTATCGGAGTCGTCTGTCATCATGTACTTTTTGATGCCCTGCTCGAGCATAGTCCTTAATATTTTTGTGTCTTGGAATATGTCTAGGTTGTCGCCATTCTGACGTTTTCGGCCCTTTTTCCCTTTTGTGTTGCTACTCGAGGAAGATACCCTCTGCAGTAATCCGCCAATCATTGGCAGCATTGCCACCATCTGCGTTCCAATCAGACGTTCGAACTCTAGCCTCTGTTTTTCCATCTCTAGTCGCTGCTTCTCAATCTCTAGGTGCTCCTTTTGAATCTCTACTAGACTCTTTATTGCCAATGATATATCTGAAAAATAAAAGAATACAAGTTAGCCATATACAGGCAGCAATGTTTTCTATAGTGTTTGATATAATATGGATAGAAAGTTTGTAAGAGGTGTTATAAGAAATAGTTATTTTTGATAGTTATACAATGTCATGTCTTCTTCATTCTAGATCAGATCTAGATCAATGCATAGGGAAAGGATAAAAGTTTGAAAAGTACGCCCAAACGTTGCAATCTATACTACACAGCGGCGCTGTATGTATGTTGTTTATCGGTAAATGGCAACCATCTTTTTTACTTTATCATACGTAGTATGTAACGTATTGTAATCGTGCCAAAAACATTTTTTGAGATTTTAGCAGAAATATGTCTTTGGGTCCCCTGAACATTTTTGACCAAGGTACAAAAAAATGTCTCTGTGTCTGTGTGTGT
This sequence comes from Aphodius sticticus, assembly GCA_963966075.1. Taxonomy (NCBI): domain Eukaryota; kingdom Metazoa; phylum Arthropoda; class Insecta; order Coleoptera; family Scarabaeidae; genus Aphodius; species Aphodius sticticus. The sequence goes on from OZ014510.1 coordinate 19,636,566, forward strand.
ATCCGTTTTTTGTGGCGACGATTTCGGAGAAACTACTGAAGGTAGTAGGACGAAACATCATATTTAAAAATTTCATGACCAAACATAGAGGTGAAAAGCTTCCTGTTGAAAAGGGTCCAAAGGAACTGGAGGGTTAGTCTTAGCATTTTTGAAAGATTTTGCAAATAAGCCGCCATTACTTGAATTTTGAACTAGTTAAATAATAAATTAAAGTAGAGAAAATTCTGAATAATTTATGACTGACATTTTTTGGGAAAATTAATAGTTTAGCCGCATGAGCAAATTCTATTTAATCGAGATCGGTATACTATATTGTAGTTAGCCAGGATTTGTCAGATATTTTGATTCTAATGACAGTAGGTAGTGTCAAACGGTGATGTTTTGATAATACCTACTGTCAATATAATCAAAATATCTGTCTAGTCCTAGCAGTTTTATTTTAATGCAGACATGGCCGATGTCGATCAAATAGAATCTCATGCAGCTAAACTATTAATTTAGCATATAGTATGATAAAGTCATGTGCCTGGCCACATCAGATTTTGTGAATGTTTGTTATTTTTACGATATCGCGTAAATATTGACTATCGTGCTTATTATTGATGGTAAAAGTTTCATGTGTGGCGAGTAAATACCTTAAACATGGCCAAACTAAATGATGATTATAATTATTATATGACTAGATATGAATATACGGACATACCATACCGTATCATACGGACTTACTACCGTAATGATGAAATAATCAATGTATAGCCACAACCTGGATTTGAACCAGGGACCTTTGCGTTTCTAGCACAATGCCTAGGCCTCAGTAGCTCAGATGGGAGAGCATTGTGCTAGAAACGCAAAGGCCCCTGGTTCAAATCCAGGTTGTGGCTGTAATTTTTGAATTATTTAAAATTTGCATCCCGCGTGGATATCACCTTTATGGAATACCCTAAGACTTTGTATATCAATACTTTAGTAGTTTTTGAGTTTTCTTACATTCATTAAAATGCTGATTACAGTCACATATACCGGTATGCTTATGCGCACCGGGGCCACGCCTACCGTTGATTTCCATGGTTGCCTTAGTAGCCAATTGTTGTTGTCATGGTTGTAGTGACATTTATGCGAGAAGTAGTGTTCGTTGTCATGGTAACGATAGCAATCCCATCGGAATTTCAGATACGCGCGGATTGCGAACCCATGACGGCCGGACAAGTGTGCGCGCGTACTATAAAGAAAATACAAGGATACCATTCATCGGCTTTCGAGCCGATGCGAAGCGCGTAGACAAAGACACCGCTAACTACAGACTTTTGATTTGCCGATAATTTGGCCGGATTGTACTTTAACTATATAAATTCAAATCGTTTGAGAGACACCACACACTACAGACTTTTGATCGGCCGATAGTTTGGTCGGATTTTTCTTCATCCTATATAAATTCAATACGTTTAAGTGTGCGCACTTACCTTATGACCTAATGGTAATTGAAAGGCCGACAAACTATACGCCGATCAAAAAGTCTGTAGTGTGCGGTCTCTCTGAGTATGCGCACATACAATGCCCTAAGGCCGTTTGCACACGCACCGGCAAAACCGGATCCGATTCCGGCTCAGGCCGCCGCGGCGGATGCAATGTTTTTAAATGAAAGATGGCACACACAGCCGGTTTACCGGGCAGGCAAATTGATATCTGGTTACATTGCTTCCGGCGCCGAAGCCGGATTCGGATCCGGTTTTGCCGGTGCGTGTGCAAACGGCCTAACGGTAATTAAAAGACCGACTAAACTATCGGCCTATCAAAAAGTCTGTAGTGTGCGGTGTCTCTTATGGTGGCTACACACCTAACTGCAAGCTTGACAAGCATGCTTGATCAATCAATATGTACAAGCATGCTGTAGCGTCCGTAGGATAATTTTGTGCAAGCATTATGATTGTACAAGCCGCTTGATGATGGATTGAATTTGAATCATGCGAGCTTGTGCAAAACCGTGCTTGCACATTTTATGTGTTTTTTAATGCTGTTAATCTTTCGGTGAGGGGTTATAGCTTCTCTCACGATCGTATCCATCTTTTTAATTAAATGTATTACGAGTGACAAAATCTTCAGATAAGTATCTTCATTCATTCTGTGATAATTATCCATAATTATGCCAATCACGAGGGTATATCTTCAATTTACTCAGTAAATTAATATGGGAATACGCTTTTGTTTTCATCAACCACTCTTTACACCAAACATTAAGCTTTTTATTACGCGTTTTCTTCTTGTGGATGAGGCAAAAAGCAGCCACTGCCAGCGCATCGTCGTTAGAGATAGTCCAAGCACAAACTGGCGCTTGTTAAAGCATACTTGTATCGTGTGGTGTCGAAGGGAAATTTTACGTGCTTGTGCAAAAGATTGATCAAGCATGCTTGACAAGCTTGCAGTTAGGTGTGTAGCCACATTTAAGCTGCGTTCCCACGGGGCGTGATACGATAGCGTGAGACACGCGTTCGAGGAACACGACCGGTGTGAACGAAGTGTCGTCGGTTAGCTGCTGTCAAGTGCGTCCTGTCACGCGCAAGCGTTCTGCTCACGCCTCAGATCAAACTTGTTTGATTTTTTGTCGTGAGTTCGCTCGCGTAGTCATCACCATCGTCTTTTCTTCCGTTTTTTTTTTGGTTCGGGCAACCGATTCATCCTTTGTGCTAAAATAGCACCAAAAACCGAACTGACCAGTGCACAAGTCTCGATGAGCAGCTCGTTCATGGTCGACTTTCCGCGATCAACTGTCACGTTTTCGTTGACACGCAGTCCGTGTGAACTGTCCACGACCCACCACTGGTGGAATCACTTTAGCAGATGCACAACAGCAACTACGAAAGTGTGATACACATTCGCTTTCACGCCTCGTGGGAACGCACCTTTAGAGACGCTGATTGTGATTCCCTGTATAATCAGCCCAAGTTCGAATCCCTAAACTAGGAAAAAACAGTCACGTTATGTTGACGCGCGTACGTCTATTTATGTCCAGCATATACGTTTTTCTATAAACCTATCTCTGATAGTATAACGTTCCCATGTTATTTTTAACGTATGTGGATATACACACTTGGACTGATTATTATGTATAATGTGTTTGTTGCTACTTGTTGAGACGTTTTCAGCCGTATAACGAAAAAACGATTACTCTACGGACAGATTATTCACACGTGACGTGTTAACACACCTGTTTTGTGTTCGGCATCTGCCAAACCAACAATAACAAAACTAGTCAACAGCGTGTTAACTCAGCATGAGTGAATAATGTGTCCGTAGCTTGACTCGTACGCAGAAGATGAATTTTCTGTTGCAGAAAATTAAAACCTCTAGGTACCAATTTCAATCTATCCTTCAAAGTCGTCAGACTAATAAGAAGGAAGATAATTTCACATACTATTTGGCACATCTTACAAAATCGTTATGTGTTTTTTTGCAATATCTTTCTTCTTATGTTCTGGCGAGAATAAAAGTTAGTAAATAATTGCTAATATTTTAATCCTCTACAATAAATCGTATGATTTTTTCGTAGAAGCAAACGTTCATACCTAAAATGACTGAAAAGCATCACCCACATGTAAGAGGAGCAAGACACACATTGGGTCATGTACTTAAAATTTACAAGGGAGTTTGAAGAAGCATCATAGATTATGATAGAAACACGTGGCCGTTTTCGATATACGTTATTTCTTCAGAAGAAGAAATACCCGTCTTGTTTTTATGGGATTCTTCCAAATACTAACCGTTATTAGCGTCATTTGAATACATAGTTGCAGAAGTTTTGTTGCATTGGCGCAAAATAAAAACAATGTGAGTATTACATAAGACACGTCTTAACCTTCTGATGGACATATCTCGGAAATAGTTTAGTTTTAACATCGTGCTGTTGTTTTTTCTAATATAAAATATGATGCTCTATTATATTTAGCGGATGGGTTTACCCAGCAGATAAGTACGTTGTTTCTCTTACGTGTTTTTCACGAATGACGTAAAAGATCTAGAAGCTTCCTAATAACATTCATTACCGCCTAATCAATAGAAATCCAGATATTGTTAAAAAAAAACCAAATCGATGGGGACTTTTTGCACTCTAGCGATAATAACACGCATGGAATCAAGCAAGGTCCAATCCTTTCTCAACATTTAATTTTTTTATGTAAATACCTACATCATTATCTCTATTACTTAAGGAGATACAAGCAGAACAGTAGACAATAATTACGAACTCTAGTTTTGAAGTGAAGATTTTACCTCTACATCTCAAATCTACGCAAAAGGACATCTGGCCACCTAATGAGCGTGATTCCTATTCCAACATTCCCGAGAGTATTTGCTGAGACGGGGCTTGTTTTATAACGTGGCCGTTCTTAGGGGATTGGAACGTACATTGCGGACCCATATATTGTCCCATTGGGTCCCTATTGCGTCTGTACAGACCAAATTTGAGCTTCAAAGCTGTGTAAATTCTTTAAAAGCGTCTTGTCTTGTTGCATTCCCAGTTCCTTTAGAGTTGCATAACGTTGCAAAGGATACTGAAAAATGTTCATGCGCATATTTCGTAGAAACACAAACGTCACGAAGCAGACTCGTGGAAGAAAGCATCAGTTCCATATTCTTCAGAGGGTTTATTGTTGACGGCTTGGAAGAGATAGTTTAAAGATTAGCTTTCCGATCTGGTCCACTATTCTTGAGGATGCTGGATGATTTCAGATGAGGTTCCAAGTCCTTGTAAAAGTTGACATCCCAGAAGTAATATGCTGGAGTAACGTGCATTTTTCGTATTTGTTTTTGTAATTTATGCACATTTCTCCTTTTACTTTTCCATTGTTCCTTCTTTTCATTAGTTTCTTTATTTTATCTCAAAACCATTTTGTTACCATTGATAATGCTGTAATATATTGTCGAATATTGAGGAAGAGTTTAAACACTTACCATTGTTTCTTTCCGAATAGTTGGATGAATCGCCTGGTTTCTTATCTTGCATATTGTGTGGTTGCATACTGTTCAGAATTAATAATGGAACTGGTATTGATCCTGGTCCTCTAATACCATTAACGTTACTTTGGTGGGCTGCTGCGAGTGCTTGTGTTGGTATTTGAAAACTGGATATGGACTGTGGTATTTTATTCTGGGGCGGACACGTGAGGGTCGACTGATGGTCCAGTTTATGTGTACTGGTTGGAGCTGGTTGCAAAGGCGGTGGACTAGTATGGTTTGACAGCTTCTCCTCATAGTCAGACCTAAAATTAGAAAATAGAACGGTAAAACATATAATTTATATCTGCGTTAAAAAATATTTTGGTCTACTATCGAGTACCTTTTCGTCATAAATTGCATTTTTCCAGCTGGTATGACATATTTTATTTTTGTCAACATGAAACGTCAAGAATAATAATCTTCTCAGCAAGTTTCTGGTCAAAGGTTTGCCAAAATATATAGATAATGTGTTCGGCTTACTCTCGCTCGAATAGTTCCTCCTTAAGTTGTGAACGTTTCTGCTAAAAACCATTTGGTACACAGCGAAACACTCGTCTCAAAACTATTCTAGCAAATATGGCAGCGGGAACGACTTTATTTGTTTATTTTGCGTATTTAAGGCAATCTTATTTTTTGAGTACCGCCACGTTGCCGCCACTTTGACAGAAGGCTTGCTGATCTTTTTGGTCATCGAAAAGATTCGAGACTTTTCAAAAGTTTTCTTGTGTCAAAAAAGTTTTTTGGTGCCCGAATACTATTTTTTAGGGGACTTTTGGCCACTTACCCCACACTGTCGTTGGTGGTCCAGTCATCATTGAAGTCTATTTCGATTTCCTGCTTAATGTCCTCGCATTTGGGCCCTTCGAGGAGATTTTCGTGGATGGGTTCCTTCCTGAGTCCTTGCTTGCTGAGTATAGCGTCCATTGCTTTGAAATGTGGCCAATCTGGATCAACGGTTCCTAAACCAGTACCACAAGCCATAGTTCGTTTGATTCGATGGTAGAGACATTTTAAATTTCTAATTCTGGTCTTAATTTCGTCTGGCGTTCGGTAGAAACCGCGCTGTTGCATATTCGCGGCTAGTATTCGCATTACCGGCGCTTTTCTGTGTGTTAGGAATAGTTTATTTTGAATAAGAGGGTTACCCCATAGTTGGATCAATAATTTTGTCTCGTCCTCGCGAAAATTTGCGGTACGCTTCTTTGGTACTGTTCTCAGGTGCCCGTCCATCTAGCAGGGGAAATGTACAAAACAAAGCCAAAGCTGTAGTTACTGCTCAGTTATGTATGGCTTGAATTGTGCGCCTTTTTGTTTGACAGACAACAGACGATCGCTTTTGTTTAACATACGCGCAAGCTTAATTCAAGAACAGACCTCGCCAGAACAAAAAAAGGACCATTCGGCAAACAATCAGATATTAACGTAATAGGGGAGTTACATAGCTAAAATTGCTCTAACGAAACTTTTTTAGGCTTCAACTGGCTGAAGAGGACAGTTATCTAGTTCGGAAGCCAGCTGCTTATGATGGACTCGATGTGACAACCGAATAAGAAGCTGAAACTTCGGAAATGTCTGAGATCAAATAAATATATTAGGGGATAATTGCAAATACTACGTAGGTATGCATGAATGTATGAATATGCGAACGCATCACAACATAACAACATTTTCAGATCTTCAACCTTTTTCGATCGTATTAAAGGAGACACATAATAAATAAAACAATTCTTCTTAATATTCATTCAAATAAACCAATCGTAAAATTTTCTACAGTAATCCTTTACAAGATATTCATTACAAATTTTAAACTTAATTAAATGAATAAATAAAAATTATCGTTGATTAATATTCATAATATTGATTAAATTGCATAAGATGCACACGAAAATAAAAAAAATATTTATGCTAACAAAATTACTTAATATTTACGAATATTTCTTTTCTCAAACTTTTCTAATTATATCGCCATAGCTACAGTATGTTCGCAAATGTGTCAGGTATGAACTAAGAAACGACGTACTGCCATAATTGACATAAATAACCTTAGTTTTCGGACAGTTTGACAGTCGATCACTACCAACGTATCACTACCACCAACCTTTGGCTAGCTACATCATTCACCATGTTCTTTTATAGTTTATTGACTCCATTACTGACGTGCTATCATGAGGAGATGAACCCATGGAGTCAACAAACGCTATATAACTATGTTAACAATATTTATTTAAAAATAACAATAGTTTTAGATTGTGTTTAGTCCGGGCCTGTTCTATACAACACTCACTTATGAAATATTCCGGTTGATTTCTTCTTATCTACGTAATGTCTGCCACTACAGCTACACACGACACAAAACACCATGTTTGTTCTTCAAAAAAATATTGAAAATAAACTGAAATACTTTGCAGAAAAGCTTTAAAAGTCACAAAAGCAACGGCTTGACACTCTTGGCATAGGTATCGTAGCAATATGGAACATCTTTTGACTTTTTTGTAAACTATTTAGTCCAGTCAATAGGTTGTTTGAGCTTGTAAAAGGCCGGACAGAGTTTATGATTTGCAAGTGTGTTCATTTTGGGGCGGCAATGAAAGACTAAATTTGTCGGCTGACCAGTACCGGAAACCTCCTCATTCTTGGTTAAAAATGGCTGACAAAACAGGTAGCCGACTGATTCAATGTCCCGTTCCCTCTACATTTTACGGTAAAAATATTTCTATATAAAGTTGTAGATTAAAATTTACTGCCAATGATGCATAAAAGATTGTATTTGTTAAATTGATAGTGTAAAAATTTACAAACGGATATTGTGTCTACACACAGAAAAGTGATTATTTGGAACGAGAAAACATAATTTCTTGAATTTATTTACTAGATTCAAATGCATATTTACTTGGATGTAGAAAGTTAGGTATATACAAGAAATGCCACATACTCAATATCAGTAAAATAATTTCTCAGATAAATGCTGTCAACAAATAAATTCTTTCTTTATAGGAACCAATATTGTATTGAAAGAAGTAATTGTATTTTTCGTCCCAAAAATGTTAATTTCTCAAACGAAGTAATAGTAAATCCATCCAAGTGCGTAGTTACTTGATCCAAGAAAATATAAGACATTTAATATAAGTAAGTATTGTTTACTGAATCAAAACCCACCAATTATTTAACTGAATTGATTCTCACTTCTTTCAAGTAATCCCTTTCTCTGGAATAAATATGCGCACCGTGATTTTGTTAAGACTCGCGCGCCCGCGCGTGATACTGGGCGCCAGTACGGCGCGTAAAGGAGGCAAAGGAGCCTAACCTAGTACGCAAAACAACAACGAAATACCCGTAGGGGATGGGCCTTGTGATTTATTGGGGATGTGTATTGTGATTTATAGTGTACAATAAACGTTTCAACACGGAATAGTTTGATGTAACGCACGCAACAGTTTAGAACGAGTAAGTAAATATAACATACCTATCTTGTTAATTAGCAATAGAAAACGTATTTGTGCCAAATCTTTAAAATTCTTACATTAAGTAGCTAAAAATATTTACCGGGAATAAAAATATACACTTCATTGAAGACTGTTTACCACTTTCTTAAATCTAGTAATTATTCCAAGAAATAAAATTTCTTGGTTGAAGTCAATAATCTCTCGCGTATATACGAACCTACCAACCTACTTCAGTAATTCTCTCTTCGTTCGAGAGATCACTTTTCTGTGTGTAGGTATTTTTTTGGACTTATAAATAGTTAGGGAAAATATACTTTGTTTTTACTTTCGTCCGCTGAAAAGTTGGTTTTATCCTGATTTCATATTTGTCGTTCTGTGTCGTTGGCAATATTTGATCGATTTTGATGATTTTGTCCTCAGCTTGTAAGAAATATTATTAAGATTGCCATTAGGGTTGCCAGGTCCAAAAATCGAGTTCGCAGGACAAGGGTTCCAAAAATCCAGGACGCATGTCAGAAAAACAAGCATATAAAGTGCATGTAGTGGTAGATCTCTTTGTTTGAGGTTCTGCTTTAATATGCTCGACAAGTAGTGTGTTTCAAGTTTCAAGCATCGACCAGGATTCTGCACAACAAAAATACTCTTTTCGGGGTCTTAATTTGAACCATACCTATATGGAAAATATAAATTGAATAATTTTCAACAAAATTCGGTAATTCGCTGTATGTCAAGAAAATTTTACTCCACTTTTCAATGACTGAACTACTATAGTAGCTGGTGCATGTCACCTAACATCTAATTTATTTGAGTTGTCAACAATAGTAATATATCTGGTCCGATGTTGATGCCTGTTGGCCTGGTTTAAACTAGGCTTTTCATTTTAGCCTGCTTCATGTTTCACAAGAATAAACTATAGACCAGAAGCACAACAACAAGTGGTATGTTCAATATTTATTGTAGACTGCAAACTAAACAAGAAACTTAATATCCTTTCAACGAAAAAAATCCACTCCAACCAGTACGTGAACCAACGGGAAATTTTAAATAAATAAAAAAAATAAATTTTTAACGAAACTGATTGTGTTATATTAGTAGCTTGAGTTGTAAAATACTCCCAAAATCTCCTAAAATACAAAATCAATTAACCAAAAATGTTTGTTAGTTTTCAATAAATAAGTCGAAATTTTATTAGGTAAGGTTTCTTTTTTTCTGTTAAAATACGGTTCACCGAAATTCAACAATCTCACAAACTTAATAGTATATCTTTTCATCCAGCAGCTTTTAGCAATAGCATTCTGCAATTTTGAATTACACAAACGTTTAATTTGTGATGTTGGTTTCCTTCAAAGTCAAAGAATTAGTAATTTATGTACCACACTAAAATTGTTTAAATAACATTTCTCAAAGACATTCGTTTTGTTTATTAATGTATGGCGTTCACAAAACTTGAAAGTCAAATTTCTCGAAAACTAAGGCCGATCGGAAAAAAAGTTATTTCGTCCTTTTCATTTAGAATTTTAGTCTGGCCGGAAGTCTGGCACAATTTTTGCCTCGTTATAAATTATCCTGTATTTTTACTTTTCAAAGGATTTATTTTCTTTTCCACTAATAGAACACATAATGGTGTACTTATACCCCCCCTCCCCCAAAAAACTACATTTTCCTTCTTCAAATGCATATGACCCTGACTTATGACAATACAAATCAAGAAATCATTCTAGGAATATTTTTATCGATACGTTTTTTTTGTAATCATCCTTCAGAATTTTATAAAAACCTTAAATAAATATTCCCATTCCAGTGGGTGCACTTCCATATTTTTCATATTTCATATTTATAAGAATAGTATAGTCTGTTACCAGACAATTTTTCCAAATTTAAAATTTCTTTTTAAAGTACCTACTCGAAATTCCTAAATATAAAGCTTTACCAAAATTTTATTTTTTTATTTTTTATTGTTTTATTATTATTTATTTAACCCATCCACTTTCATATTTTAGAAATTAAGTAAGAACGGTATCAACTGTTAGCAGGCAATTTTTCCAAATTTAAAAAATTATGATTTTGAACCACCTTTACTAAATTTAAATTGTATAATAATAAAAATCCGAACAAAAGCAAGGGAGTCGCGCGTCGTCTTTCAAATTGTATTTTCTTGGACAATTTGATGTCATTATGCTCCAACGTTAAAACCAGGGAGGAATATGAGGAGACCGCACTCTATATGCAAAATCTGACCCAAATCACTGCACAATAACTCCAAAAAAGTTTGTAGACATGCGCAGTACGCACATACTGCTCTCATTCATACGTTGAGCGACGAATCGGCCTGTGAAAACCAAATAATTTATATTGCTATAATGCGATTAGACAGAGAGGTTGTTCACCATTCAAAGCGAAATGGAAGATGCTCTATTCTATTTCTTTCTACAATAACAACGTGCTCGACGCGCATGCGGGAGCTCTCCGCGCATGCGCAAATTAGGCCGCAACAGTGTTATTTAAAATTCGCGGTCAAATTGAGTCAGCGCATAGCGTACAAAAACATTCTACCCATCTCCTTTCATACGCGGAAGGTCAAAACGTATGGTTGTGAGGTTATGGTGGTTATGTCATCTAGTGAATGCGATTATTTTATTATATATTTACATTATAGGTACCGACTGGGATAGTGATAAACTAAATGTAGATTTCACTGGTTTTCACTATGAAGTGCTGTGTACCAGGCAGCAAAACGTCGAACAGGAAAACTAAATTAACATTATTTTCTGGTAATACGGTAGACCAACAGTTGGTTTGTTTCCATTCGTATAGCCGCAATTCGTAGAAGGTAAACCTCTGTTGTAAAGCTTTTATTAAAAATAAGTGAAACAAAGTTCTGTATAACTTCTTTCAACAATTTTAACATTCTGTTGATAATTTTTAGAAACATAACCTCACCACACAATGACAATCGTCGCTAATCACATGGGTCAATTCATGAATGAGAGAAAAGAGATAGCAATGTGTGCGCACTGCGCATGTCCACAAAGTTGCCGTTCTCGGCCGGTAGCATCGCAGCCAGTACTGACGGTTGTCTTGGTATCAAGTCAACACACATTATAACATCCCAACATTTGAGTGTTGCCAAGTAGTCCATTATATCTTCTATATTTTTGTTATTTTTCAGCAATGTTTGACATATTGTTTGCAAAAATACATTCAGGACGTTGCATATATACTCTATAAAAAATCAAAATTAAAAAGCGCAGTTATATTCCCCATTAAATTAGATCGTTATTATTATAGATCGTTGTTAAGTAGACGCATATAGCTCGCTTTTTGTTATAAGTTATTTAATATAGATTGTTATGTTGATCAAGTTGCATACATACAAACACACATACCTGTAAAATTTTAAGTTCACAATAAGCCGAACTTTGGACTCAACACGTACTTAACTAGCGTTAAGTAAACTTGGTATTTAAGACAAATGACCGTTATCAGTAAGAGTTAGTTTCGTTACAAAGATTCTAATAAAATGTAAAATTCTAATATATTGACAATTAACGTTTAATAAATTATTTTCAAAAATCGTAATATCACAAAACAAAAAAAAACACGATTGGTTTTATCTGAATAATGAATAATGCGACGTTAGTTGCCAGTCAACAGTATGCAGAAATAAACCGTTTCTTTTTCTCTTATGGTACACAATAAGCGCAGTATGAAATTGAGGGTATTATTGACTAAACATCTGCTCGCAGCTTAGCGGACTTACCTGTCCGTTCCCGGTATTTTTCTGCAAACCCGCTGGCACGCACTATCACAGCTAAAATCCTTCCGTTTCTCGTCGATATTACCAATTCCAGTTGATAATTTCTCGCTAATCGGTTGAGATATTTAATAAAATTGTCTCTTTGGTGGTCACTACTCAGCTCGTCAGTGCGAATTGGGGTTTATACCCTACTGAAATAAAATCGATATGCGTGCGCAGCAATCTACGTTCACTTAAGCCACCGCACCGGTTTGCGTCACGTTTGGAAGTGGAAACACGGCCCTGTGTGTATGAGACCGAAGGGGTGGGGTACAAAAGGGTGGCGCTACCCTTCAATTTTTATTATAACGATTTTCTGTGAGATGGACAAACAAAAACCTTTCGTATGCGATCTACGCGAAACTAGGCACGATTTTGTTTGTAGAGCACTGAATAATGATGATGTTTTGATACAGTATAAAATGCAACTCGAAGCAGTGGCGTAGCTATTCAGCGCTCTGGAGCAAGTAAAATCGGTGTACCCTCGTGGTTCTAGAAGTCTGGCAAATATTTGCTTTCAAAACCATACAGTATGTTACTGTTAGGGTGGCCAGATTTTACTTATCAAAATACACTATGGGACAAAAACAGTACACATTTTCTATTACTCATATTTGCACTAATATTTAGTAAATTTTGATATTCTTTAAGCAACGAATTGCTTATATTGTGATTGTTAAAAACATACCATATTCGCAATAACGGAATATTTTCTCCAATGTTATGGTTATCTTATGTTATGGTATGGCTATGCAGCGTTTCTGATCAGATAAGATCAATTTAATGTGAAATGTAAGTTGTATTAAAATCAGTAGGTAATGACATTTGTCTTGTTTTGATTAAAAAGCACAGAGATTTTATAGCATCGTATACAGATCTCCCAGCAGTGGCGTAGCTACATATTCAGCGCCCTGGAGCAAGAAAAATCTGTGCGCCCCCTTGTTTTTCGGAAGAGGTCTGGATTCTTTTGAACATTTAATTTAATGTATCCATCTTTCAAAACACAATTTTTCAATTCCAGATTGAACCAAAAACGGAGTTTATATATACAAAATCCTTGAGTAACTTAGTTTCGGGTTGTATGATAAAAAAGTAAAAAAGCAATTAGTGAACAGCTGGCTATTTTCGATTTCTAATAAATTAAACTGACCCCAAAATTTTTCAAATGACAAGAGTGTTTTATATAAATACCGGCATCGTATTTTATGGAATTTTCTAAAACGAATATCCTTTACTAGCGTAGATTTAAGAACATAGTAACACACTACTTTTGGTTTCCGTAAAAACCGAGGTGGGTATTACATAAGCCATTTCTTAACCTTTTGAATACTGTCGCAAATGGTCAAGTTTTAATTGCACGCTATCGTTCTTCTTATTATTAATTATGATGCTCAATAATGTTTTCAAATACTTGGGACGCGGAATGGCTCACCCAGCATATAAATACGTTATACTTGATTTTGACGTATTTTCAGACGCATAACTTGAAAGCGCGAACTCGTACTTAAACGGTGTGTACCTACACATTTTATGTAGAGAATTAAAAGATCTAGAAGATCTGCAAAAACTCCAGAATTGCTTCGTGAAAAGATAAAAAACTCTATGGAGTCATTTGTTGAGTGGTGTGCATTAAACAGACTGGTAGTGAATGTAGATAAAACGGTGTGCGTGCAGTTTACTCGGCGAAGATTCGTGGATTTGGATGTTTGTGAGAATGTTGGTTTGTCTGAAAGTGTGAAGTTTTTGGGGACCGTACTAGACCATGGGTTGAATTTTGGAGATCAGGTTGGTGGAATATGCGGGAAATTGAGTCGATCATTTTTTGCGTTGCTTAGGCTGAAGCTCTCATTACCTTTCAGTGGTCTTATAACCGCTTACTATGCGCTGGCATTCTCGGTTATGTCATTCAATGTTATTATTTGGGGCCGGGCAGTGGGATGGAGACGCGTGTTCATATTGCAGAAGCGAAAATATTCGCCTAATATTTGGACTATCGCCACGGGAAACATGCAGGCATACCTTCATATCAGGTAAACTTCTAACATTTCCCTGCATTTATATTTATAGAGCGGTGCTGTTTGTTAGGAACAACCCGCACATGTTCACCGTATCTGCTCGTCACTACAATACACGCCGCGACAATTTGATAGCACTACTTCCCCACTCCTCAGCACTGTTTGAAAAATCACCAAAATACTCGTTTGCTAAAATGTATAACGCCTTGCCTGCGACTATCAGGAGTCTCACGGATTTTAAAAAGTTTAAGGCGGCTGTAAACTCATTTCTGTTGGATGGAGGTTACTATTCCTACGAAGACTACTTGGATGTATCTCGTCGTGATTAGATGTAGTATCGTTACCCGTCGATTAGTGCTGTCTTTTATATATATTTATTTTGTGTGTCGCAAGTATGCTGATGTACCTATGTATTTATTTGTATTATGTATTATGTTTTGACGTGTCACATCTACGTACTGTAGCTGACGTGAATAAAGATCTATCTATCTATCTATCTATCTATCTAGAAGTTTCCTAAAAAGCCATTATTGTCCTATCAATAAAAATATCCAATTGGGTCATCTTTGACCGTGAATAACTCGCAACCCAGAAACGATATCGATGGGAACTTTTTACACGTTATTTCTAATACCCAATCCAAGGCATATTTAAAAATCCAGCTGGGTTTGAATTTTTCCGAACTGATTAGCTTTATTTGTTTTATTTCACTATTTCACTACTTATTCCCGTATTTTGAGTTAGCAGGCTTGCATTTAGAGCTTGTGGCGATATTTTGAGTGTACTACAATATAAATAAACAAATTTTATTGTTTATAATTTCTGCTTTTTTTCTTTTTTTGTAATTATTAATCTGAAAATTTTAAAAATTCTAATATCTACAGCTTACAACGTTACAACCGCAATATGCAAACGCAATCAAATAAAATTACGTTTAAAATAATTTACAACCTTGAAAACATTTTCACAGTTCAGGTGAAGGTTGGTTGAGAAGCCACTGTACGCTTTTCTAACCCCACTTAAATGATGTGTAGGGACATTTTTTCAAGTTTCTTAAAAAGATTCTTTTTTTTTAATTTTTATCAAAATTATTTGGAAGAAAGCGATTTAGGCAATTGAAACTTTTACCTACCACTAAAATTTTAGGAATGACAATTTCTTTCTTATAAAACAAGTAAAATTATGTGTTTCATATTAAAAAGAAAAGACTGAAAACCACTTACATACTTATACGTTTATGAATAAAAAACACACTAATTTAGTAAAATAATAGCCATTTAAAAATCATAATCATTTAAACTGAACAATATACTACAATAGTACGCTCAATAAGTAAATAAATATGAAATGCGCTTGCTTCAAAAAGTATACATTTACAGAAGGCAAATGTACTACATGGAGTTATATTCATTATGCATACATATAACGCACCAATCTACAATCAAAATTAAGATAATTAAGTCAAGATCACAAAACATTTAGATCCTTAGAGTTTTATTTAGAAAATCTGGCCAATTGAATTTTTTACACAAAAGTTCTTTTATTGACATTCCAATTTTGCGCCCCCTCTACTCGTGTCTCCCAGTAGCAACATAAATAATTTTATCGAAACTCTAGAAGCTACTTTAACTACAATTTTTCAAACAAACCCTGATGATGCAAGAGTGGTAATAGCAGGTTACACAAATGTGAATTTGATAAGTGACAGTTCAGACAAAAGAATGCTACTGGATCTTATGTCTTCTTTTGACCAGAAACAAAAAGTAGATAAACCCACAAGGATCGTTAAAGAGACAGAATCGTGTATAGACAATATCTTCACTGACCTCGAAGAAGCGACCAGAAAAATAATCGACATACACTATGGCGACCACAAAGCTTTAAAATTAGAAACAAAGTGGGCACGCCAACAGATGCCCACCATAAAATACATTAGAAGATATACAGCACAAAATAGGCAAAAATTTAAAGAAACCCTTGAACAGGAAAGATGGCAATTGGTGACAGAAGAAGAAGACGCTAACAAAATGATGGACAAGTTTATGTGTATACTCAACAAACACCACAACGCAGCTTTTCCGCTCACAGCGGAAAGGAAACAATCAATAAAATCTAAAGTCTCAAACAAATTGCAACAAATAAGAGAAACGCTTAAGGCTCCCGTATCCCCCATTCAAAACGTTGAGTTGCCGCTCTTTTCTCTAGAGCTTCCGACCAATATTTTACTAGATGTAGATGGCGACACAACTACCAAATCTGGAATTATCCCGTATATTTTAATTTGCGGCAAGTATCCACCCCACCACAAATATCGAACCGTATACAATTTCTCGTAACCATGACAACCACGGAATATACCAATCCAATGAGAGGTTATCTACTTCTCAATATAGGTTATGCAGGGGTATGTTCGCTATTGTAAGCAGTTTTTTCAAGAGCGATTTATTTATGAGTGTATCTCTCTAAATGAATATTGATCAATTATTTGTTTATTAGGAATTTATTGATAGGTACGTACACAATTTCACTGGTTTTCATATTTTCTAATTAAATATTGTTTAAGGTGCTCCATTTCCATATAGAACTTTACGATACCATCCAAGGACAGCAGCTCTGTATACTTTAGTCTGAATACACGATATGTCATTAGCGGCTGGTTTAGATCAGAGATGGTCTGTGTTAAATATCCTTAAGTACGATTAGACGGTAACTCAAATTGTGTTGTATTACATAACCTTTGCTCTCCGTAAAATGACTCGTCTAATCATACCTTTAACGCAGCAGCCCATTCCGAAATAACGCCATACAATGGAGATCGTATCATTCGTCGTTTTTTGTTGCTCGACACAACTGGAAGATTTCAATATTTTATTACGCAGTCTTGAGGGGCAATTTATGTTTTAAATGATTCTTACCGTAAAACCTTTTCATATAGAAAAGAGAATTCTTTGTGCAATTTAAATGTAATAAAATCTGCCACCTTGAGGTAGGAAGGTATATCGACCCATGCAACGAAGACTAGTAACTACATTTAGTTTGTTACGATAGTCTTTGTTGCATGGGTCGATATGATTAATAATTATCTACATAAATATAGAAATAAATAAAAATTGTGTGTTGTTTACTATTTACGTCAAATTCAGCAGCAAAAAAGAATGTCAAAAATGAAATGGAGAAAAATACTAATAAAATGCTGACTGATTTTTGTTTTAACGTATGATTATTTAGCTGTCGTATAGCCTGTACTTTACAATGACGGTATAACTATATATTATCAGCTTTGCTCCGAAGAAAGGTGATTTGTGACTAAACTATCAACGAGGTTTTTGTTTTGAACACATTTTGATTGGAAACTATTTTACAGTTCATCTGTGATTTTTAAAAACCCGTAGACACTTAACTGAGTTTGAAGGTCGTTTATCTGAATTTAGTTTGATTCGAAGTTAAAGATTTTTTTGTGACATTTTGCGCTGATTACAATAACAGATTTTTAAGTAATTATTCCTAGAGCTTATATTTAAAAAAAAACAACTTTAAACGACCTTCAAATGCAAATAGGACGACAGCTACGATTTATATTAATTAACACGAAGACAAAATATCCAAAGTGGCATTCTTTATGTTACGTCTTGTTTTCAGTATTACCGATTTTTAGTGTACTTTAGGTCATATCTAAATAAATTATTTATGTTGTATTTACATTTTCAATTTGAAACATAGACAGACCGTTGAACTATTTTGCAATGCCAACAGACTAAAACTCTCCCAGAACGGTATTCTAGTTACGTTCACTAAAAGCTACACCCCATCGTTATAAGTAACATTTAATGTATTTTTATAATATATTACAGTACACAATAATCATACGCCAGTAAGACCAAAAAGCAATTCTATATTTATAGTTTAGTTTTTTTAACACTAAAATTTGCAAGTATAATTTGCATAAATATTGAAATTCTTTGTGGACGCAGTTGCGTAAGGACCTATTCAATCGAATAGTTGCTATAGTTTCACAATTTAAACAATATTTATTGTGTGGTGTATCGGCGCGTTTTCGACGTAGGATACGGGAGCCTTAAACTACTACAGCGAATTCACGACAATAACAACGATGACCAAAATAGTTACAACCAGCTCAAGAAGTATCAAGGGTTCTACATAAAATCTGCCGAACAAGAGCACAGGTGGAACAACACAAACTCTATCACACTTGCTCAAAACAAACCAAAAACAATATGGCATGTCATCAACACAGAGACTCGGAGAAAAAAGGGAAACATCCATCCAAACAAACCAACATGCGAAGCTCTAAACAAATACTTCACTCGACAGCCACATGAATCTTCAACTTTACCGTACAGATAAAAATTGTAACGCGAGCATCTTTTTCTACCCAACCGACCACGTGGAAGTGGAGGGCATCATTCAATCCACAAAATCAAAACCAACCGAGGACGGTTTGTGCACACTCAAATGGGCAAAATCACAAATAGCACATCCCCTAGCAAATATCATCAACCAATGCATTCTACAGGGCATCTTTCCGGAATAATTAAAGGTTGTAAAAATAACACCAATCTACAAAAAAGGTAATGTAAGAGAGTGCCAAAACTACCGTCCCATCTCAATACTACCTGCCATCTCAAAGATCTTTAAAGAAATTATACTTAGAAGAATCTACCAGCACTTTATCAACTATAAACTCCTTACAACTGAACAATTTGCTTACCAACCAGGAAAGGGCACAATTGATGCCATAAAACATCTCGTGACTACGGTTAGTAATGCTCTGGAAGAGTGGAGAAAATGTGGTGCCCAGCTGTGTGACCTTAGCCGTGCCTTTGACACAATGCCTCACTCGGTTTTCCTTTCAAAGTAGGAACAGTACGGGGTCCGAGGAGTGGCGCTCAACTTGGTGAAATCATACCTTACCCGACGACTACAACAACTGACAATCAAAGGCACAGCCCGTACTTTGCGTGAATCAAACATTGGCGTCCCACAGGGAAGTTTTCTAGGTGGTTTGTTTTTCTATTATATACATCAATGACCTGCCACTACATCTCAACTGCACCACAATCATCTATGCAGATGACACAACAATAATAACAACCGGCAACAACAAGTCTGAGCTACAAACAAACCTGCAAGAGGAATTAGCAAAGGCAAAAGAATGGTTCACTAAAGATTCCCTCGCCCTAAATGACGAAAAGACTGAGAAAATCCTATATCAAATGGATAGATGGGAACAACGAGACCCAGCCGTGCGACTTCGGGGGTGCATATAGACCCCCGTCTTACTTGCTATGACCACTTCGAAACCCTTGGAAGGAAGCTTGCTGGGGCCACATATGCCATACGAAGTGTGGAAAAAAACATCAGGCTGTGAGGCAGCAAGAATCGCATACTTCTCACTCTTCCACTCAAGGATGACGTATGCATTGGAGGTCTGGGGTCACAGTGCACACACAAAAACCATCCTAACACTGCAGAAGAGAATCATACGAAGCCTTACAACCGAAAGTCCAATGACACATGCCAAACCATTGTTTAAAAAACACAAGATACTGACAACGTATGGAGCATATATTCACCTCTGCGTCAATGCAATTCATAAGAACGCAAGCAACATACCACGGCAGGCAAACAATCATAATTATGACACCCGAAACAGAGCCCTCCAGACTGCTTTCTATCGACTGTCTACAACAGCACACCATGCCCAGCAGATCAGACTGTACAACTTGCTTCCTGCAGAATGGAAATTCAAATCCAGAAGGAGCTTCCGGAGAGTTTTAACCGACCATCTCATGGAAACAACCCCGTACAGTGTGGAAGAGTTTGGCAGGGATCTACCACACGTCCCAACTAATAGTCTCAACAACTGAAAACACTTTGTGATTCAATATTTAATTTTTATTATGATTATTATTTTTATTACGTTGTAATTCACTAAATGACTTACTCGGTACAGAGTGTTAAATAAATTTCTATTTCTACAGGGTGATTTTTTTAGTATACAGAGTTTTTAGTATACACAAATATGAAATCGTGTTCTTTTTTTTGCTTTTACTAAAAAAACCAGTGGAGTTGGACGTTTGCAGCTATAGCATTGCATAGGCACTACAAATCCAATTGCAGACTTAAGTTATCTTTAAATATGGCCAACTTTTAGTTTGCTCAATGGTGCGATGTTTGATTTTTCTTGTTTGTTCAATGATAAAAAGGTAAAATATGGAAGTAGTTTTTATTCAAACTGATTAGTTGATGATCTCTTTCGAGACACCTGGTCGCATCTTCAGATCTAGCTACAAAAACATAGGGCGAGTTAGATTAACACATAAGACTTCAAAGAGGTTGGTACTTACAGTCTAATTAACTACTGTGCGGCACAGGATAAGGTCATAGGGATGAGCATTTTTAAAATTGTGAAAACGTAGGTAATATCTCAGGTTTAGGACCGAAGTATAATGTGGTCAATATTTGGGTTTTGTATGGGTTAGTTTAGATTGAGTGGTGTAGATGGCGCTAGTCGGTATATGCTCTAACATAGTTTCCAAGTTAAACATGCTATTACAATCTATACTTAAATTTCATGGATAAGTTTTAACATCATTTGATTGAGAGTGAAAAGATAGTCTCCTGGCAATTCTGTGATGTTGTTCAATAAGGTGTTGTTGTTGTTAGTTTTGTGTTTCTCTTTGTGTTTATAGATGTGGTAAAATTCGGTGAAATCCATGTGCTGATTTTTGAAGGTTCTTGAGTAATTTGATGTTTTTTTATGTTGAAGTGGTGTCCTTCTTCGATCATGTGCTGATGTACTGCAGAGTTATTCCTCGTGACGTGTTCTCTCAATCTAATTCGTAGACTTCATATTCCACTCTTATCCAGTAAGGGGATTGGGTCTTTATTGTTAACTAGAAGTCTCTCAATGTTGTTTCGTGTAGGGTGTGCCAATGTGATGTTGTTAGCTGTCATTATTGATTTTACTTTGTTGTGCAGAATTGGATGGTATGTCAGTGCTCTGTAATTACTTTCGACTCTATTATGAGGGTATATTTCTTTTAGGATCTTGTCACGTT
Organism: Aphodius sticticus; assembly: GCA_963966075.1. Lineage (NCBI taxonomy): Eukaryota > Metazoa > Arthropoda > Insecta > Coleoptera > Scarabaeidae > Aphodius > Aphodius sticticus. Next base: position 19,657,891 of record OZ014510.1, read on the forward strand.
TTAGTTTTGTGTATAGGTGGTCAATCAACTAATCAGTTTGAATAAAAACTACTTCCATATTTTACCTTTTTATCATTTAACCTTCATATTAAATATGGATCAGGTGGATATTTTCATTAATCGAATTTCTTGCTTCTGTTTCACGTAATGCATTACGTGTTTTGGAACTAAATTTAACGTTTTTTTCTATTGTACTAAAATTATTACAGTTTGTTTTCACCTGTCTGAGGGTTAGGTGTTAGCTGTTCTACGTACAACGTACAAATTACATCTTCAAATGAAAAATAAATAGGAAGTACCACATGTATTCAGACAGTTCAGGCTGATGTTGGAAATATTTAAAAAATGGCAGCAGAAATGAAAAATTAAAATATGTACTTAGTTTGAAGTTATTTGACATTCTCAATAAACGTTGATTTCAGGTCCAATTCACTCTTTGCAAAAACAAACAATGAATAGTAACATTCGTCTAAAATTTACAGCTAAACGATAAGTGTGATATATGAAGTTGAAGAAAAGACCACCAAAAATGTTAAAATAAAACATGGCGGCCATAAGAAACCCAAAAGTTGGCGATGGTTTCTCCATATATAAAACTCAAGTACGCGATTGGATTTCTCGTACGTGTGCAATGTTTTTGTTATTAACGTCCAACTGCACTGTTTCTTTTGTTTTTAGTAAAAGCCACGTTTTAACGTGGCAACGTCTATACGAAAAAAATCATCCTGTATACGATGCTATAAAATCTCTACTGTGTGTTTTCACCAAAACATGACAAATTGTCATTAGCTAGTGATTTTAATAAGCCTTTAATGTCATTAAATTGACCCGATATTATCAAAAATTCTGCATAGCCATACCTATAGTAACAGATCATTGGAATGAAGTATTCTATTACTGCCATTATTCACAATACAAGCAATTCGATTTTCTTTGGACACGTCAATTTTTATACACACTTATATATAACAAATTCAATTTTCATCCTTCAATTGTTTTTGACTTATAACGTCTTCGACATTTTCTTTAATGGGAACCCTACGTTTTTGTTGTTCATTATGAAGGTGTGTTAATTTTTTCATGGGAGCGTATAAATTTTATGACCTTACATCATAAAATTTAAAATCAACGTGTTCGAGAATTTTGTAAAATAACAAACCACAGAGATTTGCTATGTTTCCATACTTTACGCGCTCACTATACCGTATACATAAAATAAATATGAAAGTTAACCACTGGCACTAAAGTGGTGAATTGAATCGGCCTAATACTCTAATGGCTTGAATCCAAAATAATAAAACGGTTTAGATTTGTATAGAACCAGATGGAGACCAGCAGATTTATTTATTGGGGATGCAAGGATTTATACTATAAATTATTATTATAATGTTGCGTATTTTAATCGATGAGAAATTTGCTTATCGAATTATATGTAGCACAAAAGCCATTTTGGCAAAAATTGCAGTTAGGCTATTTTCGTCTTAGGCTGACAATTCATTATAGGAAGAAATGGTTTAAAAGCGATATAAGCTAAATTTATTCCCTAACAAGGAAATGTGTAGGAATCCCAAACTACAGGAAATGCCTATTTATGTTTTTCGAAGATTATTTTATATTTTATTTCTAATCTATTAAAATGCTTTGGTAAGTGATCAATTCCACAAGATAAAGTTGTTTAGTTGTTGCCAATTTTTCGATTATTACTCTTCCTTATCAAAGTATTTTTTTAATTTTTTTTCAAAACCAGTGCTTTGCCCAGTTTTTGAATCATAATTATTTCAGCAACTTTCCAACTGGGAACATGTAATACATAGTCTAAAGGCTCCGTTTATTAGGTATGTCAACAGCGCTTTTATCAGACAATTACTTCAGAATCTTACCCGTAATTAGGTCAAATCCTGGACCTTTTTTCGAAGAAATGTGTTATTTTAGTGGTTTACGTACCTTTCCTGGTGTTACGAGGTGGATGTTTCCTCTTTCGGTGTTTATTTTTTATTACCTCTAGACAATAATTAGGGCAACTATAATTCACCTCCATATAAAGTCCTATAAATATATCTGACAGATGTCAGGTGAAAATGCAAGTCCTAAGATAAGAGTGGGTTTTATCCACGATTATTGCTAATACCATGTTATCTATATTAGGGTAGTCCAGGCAATTAAAAAAACTTGAAACTTGGTATTTACTGCTCTTAAAAAATAACAACAACCTACCTACTCAAACTATATACATATACAGTGTGTCCAGGAAAGTCCGCATCATATGTACATTTTTTTTATTATCTATTTCTCAGAATATTTTATTCTTTATAAAAGTTGGCGGCATGTATCAAACCAAAACGGTAATAGTCAAATATGTAAATTTTGCTGCCATATACCGAGCGATTTAGAATATATGAATTTGTGAAAAGAGTAATGTTCCTTTATTTCCATTATTATCGATAAACTTTATTTGGAAATGTTGTTTAGAAGTAAAAATTATATTCAAATATTAAGTCAGAGCCACCTTTCTTGAAATTTTTCTAATTTAGATTTTTTAAAATTTTAACTTTTATGACAAATATTAGTCAATACCAGTTATCCTAAAAGGTCCATTTTAATCTATTTTTTAGAAATTTGAATACATTTTTTACATTTTTATTATTTTGGTATAATAACTAATGTTTAGTTAGAAATAGCGCAAACTTACTCATTTTCTTGATGCGAAGTTGATATTTCACCCTGTAGATAATAATAGATCATACAATAACCAGAAACATAACCTATATTTAATTCATTAATATTAATGACTTTGGATATGTTTATAATAGTAGTTATGCATCTACAGCAAGCGATTATCTCGATGTTGGTGATATTTTCAATGAAAGACACCCGGACAACCAAATTGCCCATTCAACCATTTCTAGAATAATCAGATATTTCAAGCAAACTGGGTCTGTTGAAAATCTCTTGTGTAATGTTGCGATAATTCTAAATAAACATTACTTATCATACCAAAATGACAAACAATATAAATAATTTATAAAAATTTCAATAAAATAGATTAAAAGGAAGCTTTCAGTACCAATCACTGGCATTTACTACTATTTATCACAAGAGTCTGAATAAAAGAATTTGAAGATAGGTGCGTGTGACGTTTTTTCCATATAAATTTTACTTCTAAAGAACATCTCCAAATAAAGTTGATCGATAATAATGAAGTTATACCAGATGCCATAGTCGCTTGCCTTTAGTTTAGTTGTTATTTTGGTTTATAAAGGTGATATTTGTTCAGTTATTGTATGTTATGTGCGTTGATGTACTGCATTGGGTGTGAGAAGCAATTACACTGAGAAAAATAATGCGAAGAAATAGCTATTTCAAATTAGATGCCGAAAAAGTAGATAAAATATATAATTCATTAGTTTTATTACAGATTGTAGGTAGGTGTTATAACGTTTTTAGATTAGTTAAAATAATAGTTGTTAATGTATCCATTTTTTTAGATGAAAGACTTAAATTATTTGTTAATAAGATATTTTAACTACAGATTAGATGAAATATCTACTACACAATACTTTGTTATTTTGTTTCAATAGTAAAAAACGCTAATCATTATTATCGTTAATATATCTACCTAATGAGAGATACAACAGCTACTTAGTTAGATAAAGACCTTACAAATTGTAGATATTTCAACTGTTTCAATGATCTGGATTATCTAATTTGGTTAAGAAATGTATGAATTAAGTAAAACAAGTCTTTAAAACATCTACAAAATTATTGTTAAAATATCTACAACGGCACACGAAACTGCCAAAATTTGTAGGTAATTTTGATTGGCGCCGTCTTGTCGCTTACACAAAACGTCGCCACACCAACAGCTCGTTTCGCCGGGTCTCATTCATACTTGATTCGCACGAGTGAAGGGACGCGGAATGATGGAAGCAGCTGCGCTGCAGTGATCGAGAGTACCAACCAAGGCACCAACTATGTTGAACATTTGTTGGAGCAATGGGGGCTCCTAGAGCTAACTAACAATTTTAACGGTAAGTGTACTATAATAGCGTTTTCCTTTGGTAACATGTTTGTTAGTTTTTGCGAGTCCAAACTGGTTATTTTCTTATCATCGTCCGGAAGCGAACGAGGACTACAAGTTATGGTGGCGGTTTGTAGACGCAACGTTTTTGGATCCTTGGCCACAACATTTCTCATCCCATCACAAACAACACAAGTAACCCCTAGGGGTTGTATCCAACTACAGTGATGAACACTCACAGCTTCCATCTCACTGATTTAGGTGTACAATGGCATTAATTAATCCCCCCACACTTTACTGTCGCTTTTAGCATTCCTTTTAACTGTAGTTTTTTAACTTAAAAAATTACCGCCATCTTGTATTAACTATTTCAAAGTTTCATATCAATATATGCAGGTTGCTGCAAAGAATTAACATCCATTATACACTTATATTACACTTATCTTGTAATATCGTTTCTTGTGACTTTGTATTGATGTACACTTTGTCCATGTAATCTATAAACAATATTTTGCTGTATGAAGTTTTTGTTATTATATAATATTGTTTATTTTACATGATCTTAATATTTAAGTTATTACTCCTATTATGTATGAAAATATTTATGCAGGGTTATTTACTTTAATGGTTTATTGTAATATTGTTTATTTTATACTGAGAAAATACATATTATGTTTATTTTACTAAATAAAGGCCTATTATTTATTGACCTATATACTATTTAGTTCTATTATCTATTTCATATATTGTCGATTTATGTAAAAATACCTAGATCTATAATCCAAAAAATAGATGTAATATCAACAATTATACTTTAAATCAAGTATTAAATATTAGATACATTATCCAATTTAAAAGTAGATGAAACAATAATTTGTTTTCTATAAAATATTTATTACTAGACATTAAAATGACTATTTTATTAGTCAATAGATTAGATAAAACGTCTAATGTTAGGAAAAAATTAGATATTATAATAACAATAATTCTTTAAATCAGTTGCAGATTTAGGTTATTAACTGAAAAAAGTAGATGAAAGAAATGTTTATTATCCTTAAAATGTCTATTAAAATTTCTATAAATTTTCTAAAAAAATTTTTTTCTATAAAATATTTATTACTAGACATTAAAATGACTATTTTATTAGTCAATAGATTAGATAAAACGTCTAATGTTAGGAAAAAATTAGATATTATAATAACAATAATTCTTTAAATCAGTTGCAGATTTAGGTTATTAACTGAAAAAAGTAGATGAAAGAAATGTTTATTATCCTTAAAATGTCTATTAAAATACATTAAAATGTCTATTTTCATAAATATAAATGGTTAATTTGCCGTTTGACATTCAACTAATTTAAATTAGCTATATTAGATATTTTGTTTAGTTAGCTAATTTTTAACCCCGGATTTTAGTTTTTTTATATAAAATTTAGTTAATTTATATACATTATTTTTCTCAGTGTAGTCGAGCCAAAGTCGTTCTATGCTCGATTACCGTTTGCAACACTGGTAAAATTGCTTCCTTATTTTCGGCAACATATTTTTTGAGATTTCCAACAGACTTAGTCTGGTTGAATTTTCTGATTATCCTAGAAATGGTTGAATGGGCAATTTGGTTGTCCGGGTGTCTTTCATTGAAAATATCACCAACATCGAGATAATCGCTTGGTGTAGATGCATAAATACTATTATAAATATATCCAGTCATTAATTTTAATTGAATTAAAGGTAAGTCACGCTCCTGTATTAGGTATTGTATGATCTATTATTATCTACAGGGTGAAATATCAACTTCGCATCAAGAAAATGCGTAATTTTGCGTTAGTTCTAAATTAGTTATCATACCAAAATAATAAAAAATGTAAAAAATGTATTCAAATTTCTAAAAAATAGATTAAAATGGACCTTTTAGGATCACTGGCATTGACTAATATTAAAAATTAAAAAAAAATACCAAAAAAGAAAAAATTTATGATATGTGGCTGTGACTTCATATTTGAATATAATTTTTACTTCTATACAACCTTTCCAAATAAAGTTTATCGATAATAATGAAAATAAAAGTACTTTACTCATTACAAATTCATATATTCTGAATCGCTCGGTATATGGCACCGAAATTTACATATTTGACTATTGCCGTATTGGTTTCATACAGGCCGCCAACTTTTATAGAGTATAAAATTTTCTGAGAATTGGATAATTAAAAGAAATTCCATATGATGCGTCCTTTCCTGGACACAGTGTATATTTGATATACAGTGACTAACCGATATGTGAAAATAGTTGGTTAGTTGACTTTGTACCGATATGTGAAAATAATTTTCGAATGTGCATCCAGGCGTTCGTCATATACAGGAAAAAGTTCAGTTTTAAAATATCTTTATCAGTAAAGGTATACAATTTTTGCGCAAAAGTATTTTTTTAGCAGTAGATATAAATTAATTAGAATAAAATCAGCACAATAAATTATTACCACATTACTTACTTTTAGCGCGCTAAGTGTCTTACATCTCCGCTGTGGATTTGTACATACTCACGGTAACAAATCTTTCAACAAATAATAACACATGTTTATATCGAAAAATCAACTGCGCCATGCTTAAACAGAGCGCGGTATGCGATCTAATCCAATCTAACAGTCGCCAAAAATACCACGATTTTTAGCTTCCTCTAGTTCTTTTAGTGATTAGATTCTGTTCAGTTTGACGAGTTTAATATTGATACTGATGGCATTAATTGAAAAAGCACACTTAATAAAAACAATTTAGCAAAATTTTGTTTTAAGAGAAAAAAAAATTTTTAGTCAGTCACAAACTTCTTATAAAAATTATTTATTTTTACATATTATAAAATACATTTCTTTTAATTCATTCCAGACAATTTCATCTTAAATCATAATGATATGCATATAATTTAAATATACCTATATTAAATTAAGGTAACACGTGAACTTAATAATTATTCATTGCAATCGCATGCAGTGACCAATGATATAAAAGGTGCATATTTAAATATGTATTTTAAATATACCAACAAACAGTTGAAATCTCACAAGGTGACTAGTATATATAATCAGATTAATCACAGGAACAAACATGCTTTAATTGATTTTCACTGCCAGACAAATCGCAACCACTAGCAATAAATGCTCCTTTCAATAGTTTTCCATAACTTTCAACATTTCATGACTGTTAAAAGTTTCACCCAAGTCGGGCCATTAACTATATTCTCCCAATAATTTTCCCCCAGTCTTTAGTTTTTGCCAAGGCATCCTTTGCGGCAACTCCTATCATTCCTTCAGATGAATTTTCTGGTTCATAGCCTAAGATGACACTTGCATCTTGAAGGTACCTAGCGACTTCCCTGAGTCGCACTCGCAATTCATTTTTGGATATTTGTTGGCTTGCGAATTGTCTAGATGTCAAAATCATGATTGGTGCATGCAATTCGTATAACGTCACACCTGAAATGTTGTAAAATTTGTCATAGTGTTTAATTGGCATTGCTTCGCAGTTCTTACCTCGTATTCTGGTAAATCCTGGTTCGACAACGTCGAATATTTTAAGAATTTCTCTGCAAATTTCCATTTTTCTGTAGAGGAGCTCGTCTGATAGCTCATGTATTTCGTATCCGTTGATTTTACCGTAAAGTTGGCTTAATGAGAGCTTTATTCCTAGGCATAAGTAATGCGTGGGATGTAAGACGTTTCTGTACTTCTCTAAGAAATGTTCCATGCCAAGGATGTCGTTGCAGTCTATTTCATCTATTTCGGTCTGAATTCTAAAAAAATAATAAATTTCTTAAGTTTGAGAGAGTATGGGGAGAAAATAGGATAAAATTATGAAATAGAGAATTATTTTAGAGATAGATAATAAGTGACATGCAGGGATGTTAAATGACGGTAATTATTTTTTTGGTAAATTACCGTTGAAATTAAAATTATTAATTTCAAATATTAAATTACCACGTAAATAAAAATTAAAAATGGTAAATAACGTTGACTTAAAATACCGAGTAATTAAAAATTCAAAATGGTAAATTACGCTGGTTTAAATTACCGGGTCCTTAAAAATTCAAAATGGTAAATTAAACCGGAGTTAATACCAATCACTGTAGGTTATGAATGCTACTTATGTTAATAACAATGTTTGGTAAATAAAAGTCACTATTTTGTAGATAACTAGCAATCTCACTGGATGTTAAGTTTCCGTAATATACGATAATTTACCAATGACAGTAAGTTATGTAAAAGAAGTTTGGGTACAGCCTTATAAGTCATTATATTGAAGATAACCACCAATCGCTGATGCTTTTCCTGATTTAATAGTGGTAATTCATTATTAAAATGAAAGTAGGGACTACAATAAAAATACTTTTTATACCAGCAATTTATAAAATGGACAGTCTAACAGCATAATTATTGTATAAAATACTGTAATTTATTACCGTCTCACAAAACGACATTGCCCGATTTCACAAACAATTATCACTACTTTGATAGGATGTAGATGGCTTCTGACTTAAAATGTGCATTATTGGCTCCGGTGAATTAAGTAATTAAAAATCCGTAAATTAACATTAATTACGGTAATTTATTTAGTAATTTACCCGCTCTTAGATCCCTAAGTACCTCCCAGGCAAAGCACAAACAACAGTGCACTTGTCGACTGCTAGGGAGTGGTGGGGTGCATTCACTGATGGAAGGTTTTTGAAATTAATTTATAAATTCCGGGAATTTAGCAACTGTAATTAAAATTTTCGGTAAATTACCGGTAAATTGCCAACGGTAAATTAAATTGACGGTAAATTACCATCGGTAATTTAAGCCGTAAATTACGGTAATTAAAAATCGGTAAATTACCATTAATTACGGTAATTAATTTGGTAATTTACGCGGTAAATTACGCTTTTATATCCCTGATAGTATATTATTTGATGACCACATAATTACTGCCCGCATGTCAAATAACTGTCATCCACGTAGGGTTTGACAGACTTGACAGTACTTTCGTATAATAATGACAGCTCCTTTCAATAATGAAGTCATTATTCCAAAGTGATTCAAAATGATCGCGAGCAAAGTGATTCGGTGCAAAGTGATCCGGGGCAAAGTGATCCGGGGCAAAGTGATCCAAAGTGATCCGGAGCAAACAGATCCAAAGTGATTCGGAGCCAAGTGATCCGAGGCAAAGTGGTCAAAGTGATCCAAAGTGATCCGTAGCAAAGCGTGTCCGTGCGTGCACGCACGCACAGTAATCCAATACAATGATGTAAAAAAACGTGCCGTTGGAGTAACAACGTATGTTTGAAAACCTTCCGGTTAAGCACAGACGGACAGACGGACGGACGGACGGAGTGACGGACGGACCGACTGACGGACGGACGGACAGACCGACAGACAGACAGACAGACCGACAGACAGACAGACAGACAGACCTACAGACTGACAGACAGACAGACAGACAGAGCAGCAGCAAGTCGCGTAGCAAAGATCTAACGTCAGTTTTAGTCATGATTGAAAATTTACTCGACTAATGTCCAACACTTCTTTGAACTGAACTGAAATATGCATAGGTATATATATATATATATATATATATATATATATATATAAAATATATAAGCGTCTTTTTTAATTTATAGCGACAAAAGTATACCATACGGTGCCGCCATCTATGGTCAAAAACTGGGTTTACGTTAAACTAAAATACGCACCCCATAGGACGGACACGGTTGCCGGTAATGACGACGTGCTTAAACACGTAAATTTAACGGGCTTGCCGGTATTGATACAAATTAGTAGCCCGGAGATTTTACGGGCTTCCCGGTTAAGTGGTTAAGCAACTAAAATTCCGGAAATTACCATTAATTACGGTAATTTATTTCGTAATTTACCCGCTCCTAGATCCCTAAGTACTTCCCGGGCAAAGCACAAACAACAGTGCACTTGTCGACTGCTTAGGAGTGGTGGGGTGCATTCACTGATGGAAGGTTTTTGAAATTGATTTATAAATTCCGGGAATTTAGCAACTGTAATTAAAATTTTCGGTAAATTACCGGTAAATTACCAACGGTAAATTAAATTGACGGTAAATTACCATCGGTAATTTAAGCCGTAAATTACGGTAATTAAAAATCGGTAAATTACCATTAATTACGGTAATTAATTTGGTAATTTACGCGGTTAATTACGCTTTTATATCCCTGATAGTATATTATTTGATGACCACATAATTACTCTCCGCATGTCAAATAACTGTCATCAACGTAGGTTTTGACAGACTTGACAGTACTTTCGTATAATAATGACAGCTCCTTTCAATATTGAAGTCATTATTCAAACGAACTGTCATTATTATAAAAAGCTCCTGTCATCATAATCATCGTTGTGTATTATGGTAGGTATTATATAGTCATAGATAGGTATGAAATGAACTTATTATATGTGAGTCGTAGATCAAATGATATTTCAACAGTTTAAAAATAAAAAGTAAAATGACATTAACATTTTTGTCTGCCAACTTGTGTTACTTACAAGTTTTACAATATTACGTAGAACTGGAGTAGTACGGATAGCTCCGCATCTTTCAATTTGGTAAGAAATATTTCCATTGTTTCATCGGATGTGATATAAAATATAAAACGCAAGGGTTCGATGAAATCTTTATTTTCAGTTGGATTCGTGCAATATTCGAATTTCAGGCGGTTCTGCTGGTTATCAGTTGCATACGTCGGTTTCTAACAATGCAATCCGATGAAACAATGGAGATATTTCTTACCAAATTGAAAGATGCGGAGCTATCCGAACTACTCCAGAACATGCACAGGTACATGGAAAACGTGAAAGGACAAGGATTACGTAGAACCATGTACCGATTGATTAGATACGTACCTGTCTATTAAAAGGCCCATTGACCTAGACGAGACTGTATATCCTGGACACATTTCATTAGGCTTTTTAGATTTGTTATTACACGACCAGGAGGAGTCGTTATCTAACGGATTGGTCGATAAAACTAAGCCGCACTTGCACTTAGGACACTGCAATGCGCTCGTATATGTGCCAAGTTCTGTCGGATCCCTGCATCGATTGCATTGACACTCGAAAAATTTGTTCTCCAGAAGGTGTTCCCGTCTCTTCAGTGTACCCTAAAATGTATTAAGTAATAACTAATAACAGCACATGAACAGCTACATAGTTATACACACTATTTCATAATTTAAAAGTATTAACATAAGTGAGTGTATTGACGTTTAGCAAATTCTACCGACTCAGCCACAAAGAAGACACGGACCTATAGCCTTGTAATTAGGAAAATGTTATTGATTAGATGTATCACAAATAATTGATAGAATTTTATACATATTGCTACATTTTTAGCGAATTGATTGGATTGTCAGGTCCAAAAATTGAGCTCCCAGGACTAGCTATTTTTGAAAAAAATTTTTGTTTTGACTAACTAGGCGTTTCAAAGATATGAGCATCTAAATTTAGGCTGCATAACAACAGGCAATTAAATTCTCTTGCAATTACTTTCTATATCATGTATTAAAAAAACGGAAAAGTTATAACTTTGTTGTTATCATTCGATTGATGTAAACTAAGAATAGAACAATTTTCGAGAAAGGGACAAATGAACATGGTAAATTATTGGTTACTTCCGGGGATCGTGGATTTTGAGAATTGTAAGCTATACATAATACGTAACATTTTTGAAAGAGTTGAGGTAAAACTTGTCAACAATTGCGATTTTAGCAATGTTTGTGAATTTATAGCGGCTGGAAATAATATCTTGTAATTTTAAAAGGGTCTTAAAGTAAACATGAAACTTTGTAGTTTTACTTGATATCCTGAAAGTTTGTGTAAAGCAGCGTTTCCCAACCGGTGCTTCGCGGAGCCCTAGGAGCGGAGTGGACCTATGCGGCTGACGTGAGCGGGAGAAGGACAGCGGAAGTAGGTTGGGAAACGCTGGGTTAGAGCATTGATTTCAGTCGTTATAAATTCATAAAAATTGCCAAGTCGCAATTTTGACATTTGACCTCAGCTTTTTCAAAAACCATACTTGGTAGAAACCTTTTAAGCCCAGATTCGTATTCAACGCAAAGATATCTGTAAAAAATACCTATGCACTTTCCAGTCCCAAAATTAAAGTGCCAATTTTCAATTGTCTTACTAATCCACACTTCCATCAGTTCGTGCTATGAAATAAGCCTTTACACTTACGTTTCGATTCACATCAATCGGATGATTAACAACAAAGTTATGGATTGTTTTCTATTTATTTTCTATACATGCTCTATGATTGTTCTATTTTTGGATGGTAATTCTGGGACCCGTAGCAAAAATTCTACACTTGTAACAAATCTAAAAATAACAAGTTACCTGAGTAGCTACAACTGCTACAAGTGCCGTATTATAAGAGCTTGTCAAAGATATGTAAGAACATAATAATATATCTATTATACATGTCTTTCTACAAATCTTTGTATTGATAACGTTCATAGTACAAATTTCTTGGAGAAAAATGTACATTTGTCACAATTCCATGATATAAAGTAAAATAATATAATAATTGCCTTTAACTGTAGGTTAAAGGCAAGTTCCGTAGGTAGGCCGCACACTGAACGAGCAGGCAGCAAGCAGGCAGCAAACAGGTAGCAAATGCATCAAGGTACAAAAAATGGTCCCATGTATTTATATGTAGACCCGCACACTGAACGAGCATTTGCTCCTAGGTGCAAAATGCACGCTGCTTGCTATATGCTTGCTGTATGTATGTTTTCTGTAAACCGTTTTTTTGTGGCGTCGCACACAAGCAGTATCCAAGCAATCTTGATTTCCGTAATTTTTGTGACTATTGTAATGAATTTTTAAATTAACCCATTATCATAAATGTCGAATTAGACGCAAAAATAGGATTGTTTTAATAAAAGAACTACAAAAATTAATTTAATTACAAAAATTAGTAAAAATAAATTTTTATTTGACTCAAATTTTGGCATTAAACTATTGATCTAAAATTTTCAATAATTTATTTTCAGATGATAAATTATATATTATATATGCATCAATATAGCAACAGATTATGCCAGGATGATGTACCGTCAATCATTCAAAATGAAAGATAATTTTGATTTTTAGTGGAATTAATTGCTGAAATTCAGGACAATCCCGTTCTATACAATCCAAACTATAGCAATAAATGAGTTAAAATTACTATTAGACGGATGAACCCAGTAACTTTTCTTACGTTTTCTAATTACACGCCACATAAGAAAATCGTCATCCTCGGATGACGACGACATGGCTACTAACTACTAATGTTTTGCATGACATTGTGAATCTTGAGACTGTTCTTTAAATTATACATATATTAGCATAAAATGCAGAAACATTAAAAATACATAATATATAACTCGATTTTCATTGAGTAATTATTTTTTAACAAATTATCATGCTTACCACAGTTTTATTTATAAGCGATGGGTTCATTACCATCTTTTAACGCATATTTTTTTAGAAATTAAATGTCACAACAAACAATCGTCATGTTTGAGTGTTGTGCTCTTGCTGTGCTCTCTCAGACAGGAAGCAGGTGCTGCCAGCTTCCTGCTTGCTTGCTGCCTGCCCATTCAGTGTTTACAGTTCACAACGTTTACAGTTTTTTCGTTGTCATAGTGATTAGCATAATTGTACCATTTTCTCTAAATATTCAGAAACGTATGTACATGAGCGTAAAACTATCATATTCAATACAATTTAGGGATGGTAGTGATGGGCCCCTAATTTCAATAAAAAGATAACGCTGGTAGTGCTCCAAGGGCACACGTAAATAAATTTCCTAAGCAAAAGTATAAATTATAAGCTAAAGCTCATTGTCGCACTTGTTGTTTTCTAGTTTAGTTTCTACCTATAACGCGGATTTTGCTGACAATTTGATCTATTTCTTCACAATTGTGAATTGTTATTGACATTTGACTATTGGGCACAAAAAAGCATATATCCAGGGTCTCCTGCGAAATTCAGGACACCTGGCAACTCTACCCCCAACAAAATCCATGCTCTATTATTAAGAGCAGACCCAAAGAATAACAAAACTAATGAATTATGTTGTAAGAGAGAGAGAGGTTTAGAATTCCAAAGACAATGAGATAAAAGGGTTCGTTGGTGATATAAGGCGAGAAAATTTTTACATAAGAATTTGGATAAATCTTAGCAAATTGGACCTTGATAGTTCTATAAAAAGTGGCAACGCTCTGAAAAGACAGTGGACCCCCTCATGGAACTTTTCTGATTCCTTTTAAAAATCAATCTGTCAATTATACATATATAAACTTACTTGTAGAGTGTACGCATAACTTAAAGTAATCGGTTGATCAGCGTATACATGTGTTGACGCTCGAACCGTGAGCCTGTAGTCCTTCTCTTCATCGCTATGAGATGTATTCGGGACACAGTCGTGTGACATCAAGAATGCTGACGGATACAAACCCCTCATACTAATCCCTTGCTGCCCAATTTCAAAACAATTAACCTACAATAATATCCAAATAACTCTCAAAGTTACATCATACAAATCGCTAGCTATTACTTCTAAAATTCCACATATACTATGAATCTCCTCATCAGAAAACTCAACCAATCCCCAATCATTCCTAATCTTATCCACAATACCAATTTGATTTAAAGCCCACAATTCAGGAATGTTTCTTCTAATATCATTATGGTGCTCCATGGTCATTATTTGCTCGTAGATCTTAGGTGAGCTTTCCCTCAAGATCAAGCATCTCAGTGGAACTATGGCGTTGAAGTTTTCTTTCATGGAATCGAAATCATCGTAGGCTAAACTTGACGCCGATTTGCACTCCTTTAAGACAGCGCACTCTGTGGCCGTGTGTCCAAAGTATTTACCGAGTCCTTGGCAATGGGGACTACATAGCGGCCAACCGCATTGTAGGCATCTGGAAGCCGTTAAATTGGATATTTATAAATTTATTGTCGGAATGCTTACTTTGAGTATGCGGAATTTTCTTCTAGCGGTTGGTAGCAGCCTATACATTGTACTTTACATCCTGTGCATGGACCTATAACCAGTGGTAGTTCGCTGATTATAACTGATCCTGGAGATAGGTCTCTAGAAGCTACCATATACCTGAAAATGAGAGAAAATGTAAATAAATAATATTTTAACAAAATATGCCGTCATTTTTGTACTCGCGAAGAGGATTTATTTTAGGTACTTTTTTCAATCGAATAGAAATCTTTAGGGTATCTTCAGAGAATAAGAGATCTTGTTGTTCATGGCAAGATGTTGACTTCATCTTTTTGACAGAAGTTTGATAAAGAACATGCGACATGGGCGCGGGAATTATCTTATAAAAGTGCAAGATTTGAATTGCGCGCTGTGTTTGCTGTTATAATTCGATAGGTTAAAGAGTGAGAGAGGTCAATAGGAGACAGATAGGAGTAAGTAAACATGGAGCGCCGCACGACAGAACAACGAGTTGCTAAAGATTACTATCAATATGGTCAAAGTTTCGATGATACAGTTCGTAGATTGCGTCCAATTTTTGGTAAAAATAAATTCATCAACTGTGAAAAGAATGGACGAATAAGTACTGGCTCAAAAACATACGACACGAGCTCGTAACACATACAGACAAAAACTAATTTAAATGCATGAAATGTGACTATACTTATGCACAACGTATCAATGTTAGAAGCCATATGAGAGTGCACAGCGGTCGTTCCGAAACAATTGACTGAACAACTTCTCACACCAGACCATGCACCGCGAAGGGAGTTCACCAATTGGACCATTAAACAACAAAGAGAGATGACGATTTTGTGGACAAAATCATCTTCGACGAGGCTCACTTTCACCAAAGCCGTTGCGGCCATTTACTGGATGTGTTATTTCATGCATAATTCCCGAGTGTCTACATTACAAAACAATAATTATTTTAATATTTAGCTACAGATAACCATGTTTGTTTGTTATTGCTGATGGGGGTAAGTATGTCTCCTTTGGTGTCCATGTGAGGCAATGTGGCAGCTCAGAGGTACATTGAGGAAATGGTAGAAGCCGATGTGTTCTAGTCTTACAACAAATGTTTCTGCGAATCATTTATTCAAATTTTAGTTTTGGGTATATACAGCGTGCGTACATGATCCATAACCACGAGTCATCCACATCAAGTGGATACATACGGAAAGACACTAATAACAAGGTTCTCAAATTATAAGAGATGCCTAGTTTGGAAGTGCACCCATTTATTCTAAAAATTACAGTAATAACAAGATAATAAATAAATCAGTGATAGGAACAAACAACAAAATCTATAAAATACACAACGAAGACTGTTCATTCACATCGGATTGAAGTATTTTGTCTAGGAAATTGACAATTTTAATAAAATCCGAATCAAAGCGAAGTCTAGCCAATTGAAAGGTTGACAATTATTCATATTATTATGGTTATTTTCCTGAGCTTAGAAAACCTGCCATCAGGGTTTGTGATCAATTTCACAAAAATTGAAAATAGGCCGACCTAAAATAAACAAAGTACAAGACAATAAGGTAGCTTGTCACAGCTACATAGTACATACCTATCCCTAAATGTCTATAAAATACGACATAGAAAGGATAGACACGTGTATGATTTTAGTCAACATGTAATGTAATGAGTTATTGGGGCGAAATCCGTATCAAAATGGTTAATATAAACAGTTGGCTTGGTTAATTTAAACTGACGCAATTAGTCGATACATGGCAACAAAGTTACTGCCCCGTTTGCGTAACTTTTGTGATATCTCAAACTAAACAATACTATTGGAAAAAATGCACTGTGATTCCCTCTCTAGTGAATTTCTCGAATTTATCAGTGCTTTTTAGTTTTTATCAGAGTCAAGTTCCAATTTTCACTTTTTCAATAGTGCACGTAGTGGTTTACTTATTACCACCCTCAAGAGAGTTGTTCAAAATTGCCCAAAAATAATAAGCACAAAGTTTCATTAAAAATGTCTTCTTACTTAGTTTTGAAGATATTAACAAGAAAATGATGTTAGCGTGTTATATTTTAACTCAAGCCCGTAACTAATAAAGTATCGTTTACATCCACTTAACTTAACGTAACGTACGAAAAATTATAATTAACGTACGAAATTTAAATCGGTTCCATTTACATTCACTTACGGTAGATAGCTTGACATGCGTATTTGACAATGACTCGTATTGACACAATATGAAATCTGTCGCTTTTGTCATACAAATATGTTTATATACACACAAATGGGATCAAGGTTCCATCAAGCATGATAAAAATCCGTGTATCGTGCAAAAAATATTGCAAAACTATAGAAAGAAAACAAAGCTAAAGTCACATGAGTTAATTTTTAGGTTATGTTAATGTTACTGTCATCCGAATTGTCAAAATCAAGAGCCTGTGATTGGTGCACTTAGCGCACGGATTATGCTAAGTTGAAGTTGAGTGAACAATTCCGTACGTTACGTTAAGTTTTTCTACGTTAAGTGAATGTAAACGAACACATATAATTCAATGGAGTTCAACTGTCACTAATTTTTAGGTTTCCGTACGTTAAGTTAAGTTAAGTGGATGTAAACGATGCTTACTTGTGAATTTAATTATGTTAATTGAAGTTAAAATAACCTTAAAATGATCTAAAAGATGACAGAAACCATCTGTTGTCGACTTGTGTTGCCTAGATGTTTATTTTATTTTACTACGTTACCAACGTGTGACAACGACGTATGCTGGTTTACAATATTGTTTCAATCAGATTTTAGTTTCTAGAAAGTCAGAGTTATTTTATACGTTTTTATTTGAATATTTTCAAATATATATTTTCAGCGCTCTTCCAAAAGTATCAGGAAACAATTACAACATTTTCCATAATTTTACAATGAAGAGGTTTAGAAGTAGAGTAGTTTTATTTATTTGAAGGACATACAAATAATTTTGTATTCTTTCAATTTCATAAAGAATTGCTGACATGCGTTTTTCCATATCTGAAGCGATAGACAGAAATTATTAATGGAAATCAGTTATTGAGGAAAACCAATGCCACAACGCACCCTGAACATTGTTGCCCTGAGTAAATACAAAGGTTGTCATTTGTGTTCGATTCATGTATTTTTGAAAACTTCTGAAAATTATACATTTTTATGTGAAATACTAACAACTGAGGTGGAACGTCCAAAAATTTCATGCGAACTGTCATCATTTTGCTTCAAAGGTGATTCCTAAAATCTAAATCAAATAAGTGAGATCTATCATTCGAATCAGAAAAACAAAACAGAATTCGAGGATATAAATATTAAAATATTCGCTTAAGTTTGATTTTGACTAAAACATTAAACCCATAATTAATTTACTTACCATATCACGATTTTTTTGTCATAAAAAATATCTTCAAATTTTCAGAATAGGTATTCTTTTTTGTTAATTGATGTCCTCGTGAAGAGTTTTCGAAAGGTGCCAACACTACTAGGTATGCATTATGAGAAAACAATGAATAATAAAATAAGGGCTCATTTTTAATCAAAGTGTGTAATATGAATCCTATTATTAAAGCATTGAACAAAATATAACATAACTTAGAAACTACACAACGTATGTGCGTAATGTGAGTATCCAAAAATGGACACTAAATGTGGACCGCATAGATGTAGATGTCAGACAAATCATGGGGAAAATTTGTTCACGTCAAACAAGAGAGCACACGAACAAATGGTGGAGGCGAGGGTTTATTGAGATTAAGGCTTATTGGTGGTTTGTAGCTCCATTGGAAAATATTACGTATGTTACAGCCTAAAATGCTCTGGGAATTCCACATATATCAGATAATCTTACTATATTCAGTTAACATCATATGGCAAGTCATTCACAGCAATCTGAAGAACATTCACGGTCCAACTTAATGTATTTACTTAAAAAATATTTGCTGATATATTTAATTCTTAATTAATTGTTCATTTTACGTTACACAGTTCAAGTAAATTTTGCTTGTATGCAGTGAATAGTAGAAGATCTAGCACATGAAGTATTTTACTTCGTGTGCAACACATTAATATGCAACTTAGTTTGTATTGCATTCTTTGTTGTGAACACCGTAATAACTACGACAATTAAAACGGTTGAAACATCTAACGAGGCATCTGTTTGAAAATACCAGATGCCCATAAACAATCGTACGACCGAGTGTATACAAAACCTGAAAGCAATAAATCCCGTTAACTAACTTCACAATAGCTGCCCAGACAATAAAAGCCACTGTTTTAAAAATAGCGGCCCATTTAAATATATATTTGATTGGATTCCATCCAAAACTGCTTTCATCGCTGCTATTATTGCCCTATTAACGACATGTAAGTTTCGGAACAAGTTGTTGCGTGAAACCCACTTTCGTTAGTTCATATTGCTACTGCGATTTATAATAAAATCGAAGGCTGCTCTTGAACTGGCTGAATGAAAAATCGTGTAATCGCACATCGGTTGAGTGGCTTTGCCAAGTTGTTTTAATCTGTCAGAGAGCTCTTCTATAAATCAACCACTTTGTCCTGGTGACGGCTAGTAGATTAAAATGTTCAAAAATAAACCTTGTTTTCAGAACTGTGGCTATTATTTTCAGACGATTAAGTGTATTTGGAAATGCATGTATTTGATCTTTCTTGTGGGCTTAAAATCGTAATGTATAGGAGAAGGAGATAAAAATTGAATCGGTGGTACAAGAATATAAGTCCTAAATATGCATCTTGAGTAAATGGGAAAAGTCTGCATGTTTTAGCAACTGTACATTTAAAAGATTTAATCAGCACAGAAAAGTTGTAGGAAATGTCGCTGATTTTTGTTTTCGCTAACGTGGATGAAGAATGATAGATATTTTGTATATTTTTGTTTTCATTTTGAGTAAAATACGATTTCACCGCTAAATATTTGTAACTCTATTAGAATAAATTTGAAATTCAATTTAATAGAGATCTTAATAAGATAAAACAATCTCTTCGCGTACAGACTGATCACAATTTGCTGGAAATTGCAAAAGAAAATTGTTGAACACAGTTGAACTCAATGTCCTAGAAACTTCAGAGGGCCTGATTGTCATTAAAAATTTAGATACGAAATCCCAAACATAACCTGACGTGATATGCAACTTTCAAACGCAAAAAGAAATCTATCAAGAAAGTATATTCGCTATATATACTTACAGAAAGCAAAAACAAAACAAATCAAGATTACTCCAATTTAGTGATGTTTCTCGAAAATTTTATCATGTACTGGCATACAATTTGTATTATAAGTAAACCATGGGGTTGCCATTGAAAAAAAAATTGTTACTTTTATCATCAAGGATCGATGTACCCGAGCTTTTTTAAATAACGGCTATTCAGAGATTTTGTCTTCGGGGCTTTCCCTCCACATAGGCTTTCCAGGTTTCCGCACCAGAGTTACGACTTTGACTTAAGAAATACCTACATTTGTCCTTTTTAAAATTCTTCTTGGTTCCTATTATATCGTGGGCTTAAAGGTAAAAGTCACTAACATTTTGTTACATTTTCTTGAAACACGAATTAATTGTAGTCAAATGCTTCTAAATGCGCATCTTGTACAAGGGGGCGATCAGAAAGTGTTCTAAGTACTCGAAAATGCATTAATTATCCAGAAAATTTCATTATATTTGTTGGTAATACATCTTAAAGTCAGATTTTCGTAATTATTTTAGATGTTAGTTAGTGACTTTTACCTTTAACCCGACGATATGTTCGTTTTTTATTATGCATATCTGAATTGTTTCAATATTATTAATAACAATAAGTTGAATACATTTAATATCAAAACTATATTAATAACGCTTACGGCCGCGGCGTTCTTAATATAGTTTTTCCCAGAAATGTTTTTTAATTGAATGCCTAAAATGCCTAATAAAAATTAAACATTGAAAACATCTACAATACCTTTGAATTTATAAATTAATAGTTTTTACTGATGAGCAAAAGCAAAATTTATGCAAACAAATATCCACAAGCTGATCTTAATTATAAAAGCAACATACAGCGGCAAAAGTAATTTTGGGTAAAACCAATTTTAGAAAAGTGACGTAGAGTTTTTAATGTTTTAACACTTTTAACATAGAGTGCGAACTCGTACACTTTCTGATGTCAGGGAATTTATTATTTTTTCGGCACATAAAAAATTCTTTAGTTTTGTGGATTAACTGGTCCGTTACATTATTACTATGAATGTTTCGACTTCTTGGTTCTTCCGGTTCTGTTTATTCCAAATTGTTCAGTTGTTTTCAAACGGAATCTAGATTTGGCAATGTTTGCAATGTCTACTGTGATCTTTAAAAATCAATTTCAGTAGGTACAAGTACATTTTAGGTATAGGACATTGTAACAAACTTGATCTAAAATTTTCCATAGAATTAAGAAATGTATTCATATGTTAGGGTTGCCATTTGAAAAAAATCGACTTTTAGTACTTTTCTCGAATTCAACTTTGATCTTATAATTTGAACAGCCTTTATAACTTTTAGAAGAATTCTACCGATGTGTCGATAATATGTTACCTTCACAACAATTTTGCCGGACAACTTTTTTCCAACGGTCACAGGGGATAATTTATGAGTAATTGAAACAAACCGTGCAGATGTTAGGTATAGGGAATGTAACATAAAATTGATCTAAAATTTAATGAAGGTTTCAAAAATGCGATAAAATACAGGGTGTTCCATTTGAAATATAAAAGTTGACATCATTTCCGGTGTAACAGGAAGTAACCGAAAACTCAAAATATTTTAATTGAGACGACCGTGTTCAACAATATAATTCCACAAATTTTCAATCTCTCATTTCATTTGGTTCTCCATATAATTCTAATGGCAGCTCGTCGGGGGAGACCCTGTATATACAAGTCTATACCTGCCACTTCCTTTAGGGTGTTACAAATGCTGGGACAAAGTCAATATACCCTACTACTATAGTAAATGTGGGGATATAACAAGTCTTACGTTTTATAGCGTAGTTATTGAATAAAAAGCTCTTTTCCTTTGTTAAGATTTCTTTAATTTCTCGGTTTTGTTCTTAAAAAAATTTACTAAATAATGAACTTTTTTAAATGTCTGATTTTGGATTCAAAAACAGTTGTTGTATGTTCAAGTCAATTTTTACATTTGCTTTACTTGATAAAAAGGTATTTGAAATTTCAGGCATCTCATCAATAAAAAATGTATTGAATTTTAAATTATTTAAAAAATGTTTTACTAGCTTTAAAACACATTTCTCTGAACAGAGCACTCATTTTGACACTTCTATTATTTTGTTTTATTTGCATATCACTTTTCTCTAAATTTTGTAAAAATGAAATTAAAGATTATTATTGCAAAGTAAATTAACGTATGAATTTATGAACAAATCACGTTAATTTTACACTATACGATTATAATACCAAAACAGAAAACACCCTAATTCAGTAAAATAATTACAATCAATCGAATAGTCACTTAAACAGACCATCAACAATACACTCAATAAGTTTTCACTATTTCTGAAATCAAAATTATGCTACGTCAAATGCTTAAAATATTTAGGTGTTTTTTTAATATCATTTATATTATGTTTTTATTCATTTAAAAATCTGGCCAATATAATTATATTTTGCACACGTTTTTACAAATATTTCTTTTGCTCTACCAATTTTGCGACCCCATAATTCGCCCGCTTGGTGCAGGTTGCTCCAACAACTTTTTTTTCAAATAGCTAAAGCGTTCGATAATCTTGATGAATCTCTTTACACTGTGATGAAATAATCATCAGCATTTGTAAAATACTACAGTCATTGAACATCAAAGTTTAATTTTTTGGACTTATTCTCCCATCGATTTAATTTTAGTTATTCTGGCGAGGTAGGGTAGGCCAAAGATCGCTTTGCTTGCTATAAATATGATGTTCAATAATAAAAAATGCGAATTAAATTTTCACAGGACGTACACACTATTTTGTCGTTTGGTAGAGATTTCAGGACAAACTTTTTAAAGCATTTTTGTTGTTGTAAATTTGCCTTGGCTGTTTAGGAGACACAAGAAAGCATTTACTTTATATTTATATAGATTTGAGAATGTTAAATATAGTATGAAGATTCTGTAACTGTTATATATAAACCTGTCAGACTGTATTAGAAACTGTTCTGTTATTATAGTGAATAGTGTATATTTTAGTTGTAATGTGTGTTTCATCCTGTATTGAAAAGTACATATCTTTACTGAATACCACTGGCCAACACATCAAAAATTCCGGACAAATGACTGATTTCGATAAGTTTTTTCGTGGCACTGTATTGTGTGGAATAGACAATTGAAGTTGGTCAAAATATTATGTTCACGTACTCAAATGGAGATTTAAGAAACACAAGGTTTCCACATGATTGCAAAGATATCGAATCGCTCTATTCTGGATGACATCTTCAGAAATCCTCATGTCACTCTTGTAGCAGGCCCCAAATAAAGTGAACATATGAACAGTACATGAATTTGTACAAATAAATTTGACAACTGACAATCGTCAAAAATAAGTTATTTATACAATTCATACAACTACGAAACTTATAATAATTGATAATAGTAGGAACACATAGTAACAAGTTTCAAAGAGGTTTCCATTATTTATTATTCTATTTGCTATATGGCCATCATAACCAGGTCCCAAAATGTACCCACGTGTTTTACAGGACTGTTTAAGAGTTTTGCGCAACAAGAATTCGTTGTGTAACAAGATTTATGCCGACCGCATAATTAAGGAGATTTGTTTTATTAGTGTTTTCGTTGAAGTCGTCCAAATTTAACAGCAAAGTTATGCATTTGTGCGCTGCGTAACAATGCATCCACCTCCTCGTCCATTCTGTAATATAAATAGCTGATCAACATCTGCTTCAGCAGTGCATTGAACATAATGCGTATTTATTTAAGTAGTTTTATTGTGTGTATATTATACAACCAAAGATTGTCTTGCACTATGAAAAGCGCCTTAAATATAATTTTATGAAGGTTTGTTGTTCTAGAACAAACTGGATCTGAGATTACTTTTTGGGAAGATAGAAGTAGGTTTGAGTACGGAATTGGTCAATATATTCTCATTTCATTTTCATCTGATATCGTTGATAGTTAGTACAATTGTTAATACAACATGGTTTATTCATATTGGAATTGTTTTTTTCAGATTTTGTAACCTGTATTTTCAACTATAAACATTTTCATTCTTTGAGTTTTCAATTTGACGCATTTGTATTGTTTATTATCTTGCTAATTTTCAAGTCTAGAACATTAATTTTCAACTAACAACAACTAACATTTCTTCCTTTATATTGTTCTTCAATTTGTTATTAATAGTTTTGATTGTAGGCTCGATGAGCACTGTTCTAGAAATTAGAAATTCGTCAGTTTTCTTCTCTGTATAATTTCGGTTTGACATTCTCTCTCGGCGATACTTTTAGTAAATAAAAACGCAACCTACATATAAAATCGTTGTGGTCGATCCTGTGGTGGTCACACTAGTTTTATTTTTTCTGAATTTACGGTTTTAAGCAGTCGATCTCGATAATTGACTCCAATTAATATCGTCGCCTTTCGGTTGCTATTAAGAATTTGTTTTGCACGATAAAAATGAAAGATATATCATATTAGTTAGGACATATCTAGGGTAGTGAACACCAAAATCTGTTAGTTTCAGTAATAAGTAGGACTGCCATATTTTGTGGTGGGACTGTCGGTTGACCGGTGGAATATACAGTGCGTTCATTTCAAAACTTCCCACCCGGAATAACTTTTGTCACAATATTGAGCAAAAACACGTCAATTTTTACATAAAGGGGGAACTTTAAAACTAGTTCTAATCTAATCATAGGTCCCACCCCTTCACCCCCATCCACCCCTACTTTCGATTTTTAAATGGGACTACCTATCTTCATATACCTCATTTTAAAGGGGATAAAAATATGTATTCAGTCATAAAAAATAAATGAAATCGGTTTATTCATTTCCGAGATAGAGTTAAAAGCGTATCATTTAATTTTATCGAGTTAGCCTAGCTCTCACATACGACAGATAGTTTATTTTGTAAATTACCATGGTTACTATTATGACATTTCCTAGATTCCTAGATTTAAAGCTTGATCGACCTATATGCGATTGCTACAATCTAGTATTTAGTATTTAGATGATTTTATGAAGATGGTTTATACCTTAGAAGAGAGAATAGATATAATTCCTATTCACGCCGGTGAAAATCGTTGTGCTCGTCGGGCGCCAAGAGTTGTCAACATAAAATTTCTTGAAACTCGTTCAGTAGAAAATAAAAAGAACAAGCAACCGAGAGTTATGGTAGAAGGAGCACAAATTGAAGCTGTTGGTCATTTTGCAACGGATCCAAGAATATCTATAAAAAAAGGTTGCTGCGCAAACCCAAATATCGCTTGGTTCGGTACATAAAACATTAAAATTAAATAAGTTCTTTCCTTTCAAGATTTTCAAAACGGACGATTTACATGATCTTAAAGTTCGGATAACTCGAGAGTGCCGGCAGATATCCCGCGATACATTTAGAAGTGCGACGTGCCTTCGAGAGTAGACTTTATTTATGCTTAGAAAAAAAATGCAGCACATTTTGAACAGTTTATAAACTAATTGATAAAAATTAAATCGTTGTTATTAGTTATTTTTACAAAATAAACTGTATCCGAATTATGACGTGAATAATAATTTCACGATACTGCTTCTTCTAAGATACTAAATGCAGATATCACATTTAAAAATGAAAAGATTGTTTCATCCCCTCTACATGATGGTACTTTCATTTGTAAATCAAAAGTAGAATTGGCTAGCTGTGAAGAGGTTAGAAACAAAATTCTATTAGATATAATTAATTAAAATTACCCTTGAGGACAGGGATTTTGAAGTTTCCAGTTTAGCTTCTAGAAAATTCTGTTTTTTCAGTTTATGAAAAAAAGTCTGTACATTTTGACAATTCGTGCCATTTTATTTTTAAGAAAGCGTGTTATTGGTTTTATTTAGCAGGTTTAACTGAAAACGTGGAACTGAACGTTAAAACTTAAGAGAAAAGCATGCAAAAATTCTGCAAAGTGGCATTTCCTCTCTGTCAAAAATATAACATTAACTCTTACTTTATTTGTTCTATCTCAGAAACGAATAAACCGATTTAATTTATTTTTTTTTATGAGTGAATAGACATTTTTATCCCCTTTAAAATGAGGTATATGAAGATAGGTAGTCCCATTTGAAAATCGAAAATAGGGGTGGCTGGGGGTGAAGGGGTGGAAGCTATGATTAGATTAGAACTAGTTTTAAAGGTCCCCCTTTCAATAAAAATTGACGTGTTTTTGCTAAATATCGTGACGTCATTATGTCAAAAGTTATTCCGAGTGGGAAGTTTTGAAATGAACACACTACAATAAGAATTTACCTGTCCAAGCAAATATTTGTATATTTTCTTTATTTGAATGGTATTTTCTTGGACCGTTCTTAGAACGATTGGATTAATATTATTGAATATAATATAATAACAATGAGAATTTTAATATATAATTTTCTTCTAAATCGAATCCACAATAATGTTTTTTTAAATTAATCTAAATATATGTAAACAAAACAGCAAAAATAGCTATTGGAGAAAATAAAAAAAAATGATGACAAGAGTAATTTTATAGAATATTCTGAAAGCACAAATTCTGAATTCTGTTTAGTTTTTGCGAAAATCAGTGCCAAAACTGTACACAACGTGTTTTTGTTTTGGAATTTGATTATTTCAAAAATTGAATCAATTTACAATTTTTGAGTATTGAAAAAAGCATAACTTAATCACTCATTTGTTCGTTATAGTTTTTGTTTTTGGACCGAGTAGTTATTTGTTTTCGATTATTGTCTTTTTGAGAAATCAAGTATTTTGATATCTGTCGTTGGTTTCACATATAAAGACACACTCAAAAAGTTTGCAGCTAATTTTTTTAGCGACCGTAATACATTACTAAAACTAAAATTTTCTCCGTTTTTTGTTACTTCCGTTTTCACCGGAAATGGTGTCCACTTTCATATTACAAATTCATTTTTCAAATCTTCGTTAAATTTGATGTCAATAGTATCTTACACACCCTATACGGCTATACTTAACATGTGTCATTTTTGAGATATTCAATTTAGAAAAAGAACTGCTAGGTTACATTCAATTATTTATAAATTATCCCGTGTGACCGTTGGGAAAAAGTTATCGGGCAAGTTAACATATTATTGATACCTCGGTAGAGTTCTGCGAACAGTTATACAGGGT
Source organism: Aphodius sticticus (assembly GCA_963966075.1). Classification (NCBI taxonomy): domain Eukaryota; kingdom Metazoa; phylum Arthropoda; class Insecta; order Coleoptera; family Scarabaeidae; genus Aphodius; species Aphodius sticticus. The sequence goes on from OZ014510.1 coordinate 19,685,267, forward strand.
GTTGTATGTATACATAACCATACGCATTTAGGTACATTATCGAGAAATCTGAAAGTCTACGTATATGTACAGAAAAACAAAAAAAATGCTCTTAAAATAACTAGTTAAAATATACTTGATATCGACTTCCGGTAGACCGGAAGTAACTGACACCTTGGCAGTATTTTGTAGTTTAAAAGTTCAGAAAAAATCCTAGTTCCAATCTATTAAATATACAAATACTGAACATCAAAAACTTCGAATCATTTGCATGAGGCACCTTGTATAATTAACTTACACGGAAGAGCAATAATAAACAATGTGGATATATCAAAGGATATCAGCGAATATTTATTACATTAATTAAAGTGATGATGTTCGATTCTAGTAATTTTGTAATGAAGTACATATAAACATACAATACTTCTTGGTTTAATGTAAAATATCGTTCCTAACTCTATATATTACACTCGCAATATAATCATCATCATCAAAATCATCCATCACTCGACAATACGCACATATATGACTCACCTGCCCATGACTTTGGAAGTTTTGACATAGAATGTTTTCTCATCACGTCCATTTTCGTTACAGCTGTCAACGCTGCCATCATCTGTAAGGAAGTTGCTCGCTACACTTTGGGATCGGCTCTTGGAGCACTTGGAGCTCCTCTGTGAACATCAGGATACGCTTACATCTTTGATCTCGCACATATTTCAATTATTATATATAAAAGCTGACGGATTTACTTTAATTATGGCTGGTAGTGAGCTCTTAAAAAGAAAAAAAATGTGTCGGAGAAAATAGCATCAGAAGTTACGCGTGGGCCGATTTGTAAGCAGCAATTTTTAGGTCGCATGCTCGTAAATTTTATATGTAGCTTTAACTGTAGATAAGGTTTTTGGTATGTTATGTTATAAGACAAGAGTTTATTTTGATATAATTGGAAATGACGAATTTGTATGAGTTTATTATTTCGATATATTTAGTTGTGAATCATTACAAAAAGAATATTTGTTTAGACTAATTTAGTGTGTATTAATTAATTTGCAATTCTATTATTTCAAAATAGATATTGTGAATAGTTTGACTAATAGTTGTAGCGTCGACTACTACGGAATAAATAGTAAAATAGTAAAGGCCATCAAAGATACATATTATTATGTGGCCATTGACAAAGTTGTTCAATACCGCAATTGATGAAAACACATATCCAAGTGTATTCAAAATATCTCGTGTTGTACCGATGTTTAAAAAGGGTGACAGGAATGATGCATCTAATTACAGGCCTATATCCATTATACCCAACATTTGGGAAGATATTTGAAACTGCCATTAAACGCCGCCTTCAACTCTATTTTGATTCAAATAAACTATTAGTGGAAAAGCAATTTGGCTTTAGAAGCAACAGGTCAACTATTACGGCACTACTCAAGTTCACTTCTGTTATAAATGATTCAATTAACGACGGCTGCTATGTTAGTTCGTTATTTTGTGATTTAACTAAAGCGTTTGATCGTGTATCCCATGATCTACTAGTGAATAAACTTCAGCACTACAACATTGGCAACAACTTATTGAACTTCTTTCGCTCGTATTTGGCTAATAGATATATGTCAGTGGAGACCAATTCCAAAAAATCTGACACCAAATTAATAACTCAAGGAGTCTTACAGGGATCGACGTTGTGTCCTTTATTTTTCTTATATTCATTAATGACCTTGACATATCAGTTCCAGACTCCACTTTAATATTATTTGCGGATGATACTACATCTATAAATGTTGGCAGGCACATTGATGACGTGCTGTTACAAACTGAAAGAGTGAAAGAGGAACTGACCAAATGGTTCGATGCAAACATGTTACAATTAAATGAAAATAAGACCCATCATATGATTTTTACGATAAGGCCATTTTGACAACTGTAGTAATGCAAAGCTTTTAGGCATTGTTTTTGAGCCACAGCTGACTTTTTTTGCTCATTGTGATTACACAGCTAACAAGTTATCATCTCTGGCCTATCTGTTCCGTAACATGGTAGGAAAGGTATCAAGATCTGTGCTAATGTGGGTATATTACAGTCTGTTTCAGTCTGTTCTATCGTATGGAATGCTTTTATGGGGACATGTCCCATTAGCGGATCGACTTTTTGCTGTCCAGCGGAGAGTTATAAGAATCCTGGCTGGTGTACACTATCGCGACAATACCAAGCCACTGTTCAAAAGCTTGAATATTCTGACGTTTCCGGCACTACATATTCCTTTGCCTGCTATATATTAAACAAAATCCGTCACAGTATGCAACGGTTGACACTGTCCCTGATTACAATACGCGAAACATTTTAAATTTGTACCAGCCCTTTTGTCGCCTACATAAAACAAAAAACAGTATCAATTATTATGCCATAACTTTTTTTTCACAATCTACCCCATTCGGTGCGTCTGTATCCGGCAGTTAAATTGAAAGTATTTATCCGCAAAAGTCTTATTTCTCTAGCGCCATTTAATTTTAATGAATATTTAAATTCCAATCTAGAAGTTAGTTAATTCCTGTAATTTCCTGTAATTTCTGTAATTCTTTCTTGTGTTGACTAGTGTAAGCATATTGTAATGTATGTTTTCCACAATAAATATTATTATTATTATTATTAAAATATGTAGTAAAGGAGAAATACGTGCCTGTATCATACACAAAGTAAAACTAAAATAAATGCAAACTAGATCTAGTTCTAGTTTTATATCACGACACCCTCATTTTTGTCGGGTAATAGTAAACCTATTTACAATATTTTTACCCAATGTATTAATACATTAATGTTTTTTATAGCTATACTTTCGTGTATTTTCTGTATTGTTTTCTATTTAAACAATCTAATTTACTAAGATTGCATTGATATCCATACATCGTTTAATAGAAATAATAATTAATGATATTATGGCAATATGCATTGGAAAACTGATCTATGTTAGTACTAAACAATACATAAGGTTGGTGTTTTAAAATTCTGCCCGTTAACTATACCTATTTTATCACTAGGTGGGACTTAAACGACAATAATGACCTAAAATATTTAAAATTTGTTGACTTCAAACTAAGTATTGGAGCATTTATTGAACTAAAAGCACCGAGTTGTCTATTTCGTTGGTATATTTAACTGATTCTATACACTCAGTATACCATATTTACTAAAGGAATCACAATGTCTGAAATTATTATCTTATTCTAATTATAGTTAACTCATAGTTAACTAACCAAAACAGTTACCGTAAATACAAATCAGTATCATTTTTTAATTTTTACTTTATCATACGTAGTATGACAAAGTATATCGTGTCAAAAATAAGCTTTGAGATTTTAGCGGAAATATGTCCTTTTGGGTCCCCGGAACATTTTTGACCAAGGTACAAAAATGTCGTGTCCCCGTTTTTTTTTTGTGGCGACGATTTCGGAGAAACTACTAAAGGTATCGCGACGAAACTTCATATTTATGTTTCCTGACTAAACTTATAGTTGAAAGAAGTTTTGTTCAAAAGGGCGCAAAGGAACTGGAGGTTTACTCTTAACATTTTTCAACGATTTTGCAAATGGGCCGCCATTTCTGTAATTTCGTCAAAATAGTTAAATAATAAACTAAAGTATAGAGGTAATTTTGTATGATTGACATTTTTTGGTAAAATTAATAGTTTAGAGCGCTCGTTCTACATTAAAACTAGTTAGCCAGGATTTGACAGATGTATTGATACTATTGATAAAATTGTCACATCAGCGTTTGCGTTGCTAAACACTAATAAATAGTATCGTTGATTGTCAACGGATATAGATAGATAGGCCTGGGTTAGTTGGGGCCATGCCATCTAGAGGGCAGTGGTTTGAGCAACATTAATTCACTTTATGGTATTTGACTATTATTGGAAAACCATCTTAGTGTGTTTATTCCTTCACTCCTTCACATTATTTTTCGTAATTATTTCCTCAATATTTCATAAAAATCAGCGTTAAAAATTGAATCACAAAAAGTCCCTTAACGTTAGAGCTATCCTAACCTACAAAATTATGCTTTCATGGTACTTTAGTGCTATTAAATTCAAACGGGAGAAGCATAAGAGCGCGTTCGGATAACCCGGTATTGTACGGTGAGAGTGACGCGCTGCATAATAGGCGGACTAACGTCATACGGCGTTTATCTGCATATAAGAGAGACACAGCCGACCCAGGTTATCTGAGCATTGCTTTCCCCATACCCTTCCCTGACAAGCCGAACGCGCTCTAAACGTACTAACGAATGACGTCACTGGAGACTGAGCCAATTACAGAGCGTTTTCAGTCACGTGATAGGACGTGAATAAATTCAATTTTAATTTTGGTTTTTAATAGAAATAAAGCATATATTTTTTAATACAAGCCATATTTTTGATACAGTCAAATACTCGTTTTTTACTTATATATTTATGTTGCATGCATAAAAGTGTATAAGTCGAAAACGCTATAATTTGTGAGTGAGTCTTGCACAAACGCTTGCCCTCTTGATGTCATGGCCCCAACTAACACATGCCTAACTATCTATATCCGTTGACAATCAACGATAGTATGATAAAGTGATGTGCCTGCCCACATCAGATTTTTGTTATTGTAGATATTATTAATACTTGTTTACTTATTTTTTTCTTGCAGTCATACTTCTCTTATGATAGTTGTAGATGCCTACAGTGTATTTAAGGCGGTATGCTATATTACTACTTAATGAAACTTGGTTGGTAGACAGACTATCCAAGAAAAAGCGTTGATATACGTACATTATCAGCTGTATAAAAATGAAAAAAAAATTTCTCGTGTCAAGGTGAAAATAAATTACCTATAATTAATTACCTATATTTGTACACAAGAAAGTGATGCCACAATTCTTGTAAAAGTACAAAAAAAATGTTACAGCTGATTGTGGTGAAAGAATAAGTTTGAGGACACCTTGTGGGATAATTTTTGCATTGTTTCTGCACCAGAAACACCGGTAAAACGTTATTTTCCGATCTGGCTGAATATGCCGCAATACCCCACAATCAAAAGAACGTATCCACGTGCTGTTATTTCAACAAGATGTGGACATAATACATGGTATTAAATTATTATGTACACGCTAAATTTCACTTATTAACATTTAGTATTTTACTCATCTGTTTATCTGTATACTTCTGGGTATTATCTTTAAACTAAATGCTTGTTGGTAGGTATTACAATAGTCGAGAGATATATAAAGTATGTATTTTTGTAACAAAGTACTTTAGAACTTGACCAAAAACACCATTATAGTTCACCTTGTGTAATCAGCCACAAATTTTGGTTTCTTAAACTTACGATGGTATGCGTTAATTTTAATGAATTTCTTTACAATGTTTTGAAAAAATAATGAAAATCGGTCAACGATTACAAAATTTATTGAACATCAAACTTCAATTGTGCCTGTCGGTGCATTATAACTACCGTTGTAACATTGTTGCAACAGTTAAATTGGTGACAATATAGACTTTTTTTTATTACAAAGACCTCTTCACTGTTTTAAGGGCAGTATAAATATTGATATTTTAGTCGCTTTAATTTTATTTTCGGACTGTGCATTCCGTTCTAGATATTTAAAGAAGCAACATAAATATTAAATGGACTAGAAAATATGGTGACATCATTTTTACTTCTAATATTAAAGATATTAAAGATACCTTAAGAAGAAAGTTTCAGAAGAAAGAAAGAAACACATAGGTTCGTCACCGTTTGATTCATTACGGACAAAAATATTATAAGCATTTTCAAACAAACGACCCAAATATTAGCTATTTAAATATCTGATAAGATAGATAAAATATTGGTATGGTTTCGGTTTATGCATTGCAAGGCCAATGTCATATAATTAAAAAAAGATGACACATGATACCTATTTGAATGATGAAATATGCGTTTAAAATATCTCGTACCTTGAGATAGTTGACCATCTCAATCAGCAGAAGTTTTGAAGTCTGTCGGAAAAAAAATAAGTCGTGTATTTTCTTTCAACATGTTCTTCCTTTCGTTTTTTTCGTTTCCTCAACCAATGTTTTGAAATGTACATCTTGTATAAATAGGGATTTGAAAACATCAACAAGCAATAATTAATATGTAGGTTAATTACAGTAAGAAATTATGCTGAACATAAATGATGACTGATCGATAAATTAATTTTATAATAGCAAAATGCTTATTTATTTTTACTGTAGTAAAAAACTATGTATTTAGCATTACTATTAACATTAACTTCATAAAGGTCTATGGATGTTATTTAAATTTATTCCGCATTTCTTATATTTTTGACTGACTTCATTATTTTATTTGTGTTAATTTAGTTTGAAAATGTATACAAAGCTAACCCATTATCATTGTAATTAATTAGTAAATGATAGCTTGCAAGCTAAATTAATGTAACAGTTATGTTTAAGATCTGTTCTAAATTTGAGTTTGTGTGTAGTCATAAATAATAAAATGCTTATTTATTTTTACTAACAGCTTTTGGCTGTACTGTTAAAATTTACTTCATAAAGGTCTATGAATATTATTTGAATTTATTCTTTCCGCATTTCCTATAATTTGACTGAATCAATATATTATGTGTGTTAACTTATCTATTTAGTTTGAAATTTTATACAAATTATCAATGTAATTAATTAGTAAATGATAGCTTGGAAGCTAATTAATACAGATAATTAATTTAACAGTTATGTTTAACATTTGATCTAAATTTGAGTTTGTGTGTAGTCCTAAATTAGTTTTATAATAATAAAATGCTTATTTATTTTTACTAACAACTTTTGGCATTACTGTTAACATTTATTTCATAAAGGTCTATGAATATTATTTAAATTTATTCTTTCCGCATTTCTTATAATTTGACTGAATCAATATATTATGTGTGTTAACTTATCTATTTAGTTTGAAAATTTATACAAATCTAAACCATTATCACCGTAATTAGTAAATGATAGCTTCAAAGCTAAATTAATTTAACTTTTATGTTAAGATTTGTTCTAAATTTGAGTTTGTGTGTAGTCCTAAATTAGTTTTATAATAATAAAAAGCTTATTTATTTTTACTAACAGCTTTTGGCATTACTGTTAAGATTTACTTCATAAAGGTCTATGAATATTATTTGAGTTTATTCTTTCCGCATTTCTTATAATTTGACTAAATCAATATATTATGTGTGTTAACTTATCTATTTAGTTTGAAAATTTATCCAAAGCTAAACCATTATCAACGTAATTAGTAAATGATAGCTTCCAAGCTAAATTAATTTAACTTTTATGTTAAGATTTGTTCTAAATTTGAGTTTGTGTGTAATCAAAAGTTAGTTTTATAATAACAAAATGTAATTTGTAAACGATAGCTTGCAAAAGTGTAATTTGTAAATGATAGCTTGCAAGTTAAACTAATTTACCTGTTATGTTAAGATTGGTTCTAAATTCGAGTTTGTGTGTAATCAAAAATATAGTGGGTGATGATTTGGTAAATGACCTGTCGAGAAAACGTATTGAGACGCAAAGTTTGAAAGTTAACAGTGAAGCGTGGGGAATTTGTATATGTAAAACTAAACCATTTGAAAACGGGAAAAGAGCAGTTGTAGTAGCAATAGAAATAAAAGTGTACTCACTTTCTTCTTGTGATGTCTGTGCATGGCAAAGTAAAAATACGCGCGGCCGCTATATGATTCAAACACTGGCACGCACTCAACTGAGTTTTTCGCGCACAAAATCAACAACGCGCGTATATTTGTTGTGGTGCATTTGGTGTCTTACCAAAAACACTGGTCGCGTGTGAAAACCCTGACTGTCATCCGTAGCCGGTTATTTCTAAACCCCTTCTCCATCCCAAAATCCTTCTGAAAGACTTTATTTTGGGAACGTCGCTCGAGGTATCTTTACTATTTACACGTGTTATCTTTACTTTCAATTTCTGTACATACCAACAACATGCCATTGACTTTTTGCTTCTAAGGCTTTGTTTAGGGGCAAATGTAGTAAATGTATTTTTCTCATATTTGCAGGGTTTATTTTATGATTCCGAAAAATAAAACATTCTTAACAATAATATTCCAGTAATTTGTAAAATTTGGAAACAATGTTCTGTATATCGTAATTAAGCTGCAAACTTTAACGTTTTTTCCACTTTTTCGTTTACTTTTCTGACTTTTATTATAGGAAAAGCATCGATAGTGCCAAGTTAGGCACGACATAGAGAAAATGGAGTGATATGAGATATCTTTTAAAACCAAACAAGTTTCGTATATTATTTATTTATTTAACTGTCACTGAATTAAGTTAACGAGAACCGAAATTTGGTAACTTTGGAATCAATTTGATGAGAGCAAAAGTCCCGCTGTTCCGACAAGGGCCGCTGGGGGCTTAATTATCCAGTATTTCATTATTTTTCATACCCTTTGGTATAAATCGAGCAAATCAAATTTTCTAATATGTGGAATATCTTTTTCAGTTGTTGAAAGATAGGAACAAACAAATGAAGTCATAGACTGTTTAAATTGTGGAACTATTTTTTTCGGAAGTAAACTCTGTATTAGGTACACCACTCATGCCAGTCTTTTTTCATGGTTATATGACATCATCACATCCTAGAGGCTCAGGAAAAAAGTAGCATAACATAAGCCTTCCTGAAGAGTTTTGTCATAACTGAACTCAAGGATCACAATTTTAAATAAGAACGTAGATTGTGTATAATAATATCATTGAATAAGTATTTTAAAAAGATTTTTTCCTGTACCTCTATGACGTCATATAACCTAGAAAAGAGCCTGGTGGTCTGATTCATACTGTAGACTTGAAATAACTACATACTATGTATGTATGAACAGTGCATTTATTCAATAAATGTATCAAAAGATACTCAGTTTTTACAATGAATAATCATACAGTAAACATAATTTTACAAAAAAACACATTACTAAAACAATGTTACAGAAAGAAATAGCTTTCATTAAACTACATATTAAACAAACAAATTAGACTTCTGATTTAAAAAAAAATAGCAACTAGCTATTTAATTTATTGTTTGTTGTATGCACGTGTATTTTGAAAAATAGTTTCTGTAGATGGATTAATTTTTAAAACATGTTTAAATAGGTTTGAGTAAAATAACAGCAGTCATTTTTATCTTTGGACACAACAGATTTTTACTTTCCCTTCACGATAAACGTTTTAAAAGTATTGGATTAGCTTCAGCATGACATGGTCCGTGACAACAGATTATATTCTTCTTCCGTATATTCTGAACTAGAGGCAGAAATTGTGAATTGTGTCCAGTTTTGAGACAATAATTTTTAAAAATGTACGAATCCGTTTTATTGTTATTTATTTTAATCGAAAACTCAAAGGTTTATTCATTAATATATTTTTTCATTATTGAATAATTGCCGTATTGTGTTTACCTTGTATATTTTATATATTTTATTATAATATGTGTAATAAGAAACTTTAGACACTCGCTAGCAACATATTTTTTTCAGCATTTATTATTTGGAATGATGAAAGACACGGTTTTGTGTTTCATATCATTGAACCTTTAGAAAACGTCTTTCTTGAAAAAATAAATGTAGAATAAGAATCATTTTAACGAAAAATCGGTCTACAACAATATTCGTGTTAATTTGGCATAATTTTGCCAGTTACCTAATGCTCTTGAAAAATAACCACAAAATAATGTTTTTTTTTTTAATAAAAACTATTATTACAGAATACTGACACACAAAAGTGCATACAAAGTAATCGTTAAAAATGTCCCGTTTCCAAATCTGGTCAGTCGTACCAGAGGAGAAAAATGCAAGAAACCAGTGAGAAAAACGATCAGAAATTCTTTATCTAAAATTCTGGAATTCCTTCAAAAATTAGTAATTATGAAAGTTTATTATATATGAGTAGTTGTTATTTTTTGTAAATCGAACTGTATATAGAAAGCGCTGTCAAAAATTAGTAGTTCCTTCATAATCTGTCAGACCTTAATAATAACTAGCGTTTTTAACCGATTTATCATGATCTATCATAATATAAACATTATATTATATATTATATTATATAAACATTTTCTGTATTTTCTAATAGGTCCAGAATCATCCATTCCCAACCAGATCAATTTTGAAGACGCACCTCTCATTTCGCACGTACTCTTGTTTTTGCCGTATTTGTTTTCACTCGTTCGTTATTTTCTTTAAATACACCAAAAATATTAGTGCAACTGATGTAAACATGTGTGAAGAAAACATTTCGATCTTGAAGTAACCTCATTATTGATTATTTAATTAATAATTTATTTAGTTTCATCATTCACTTTAATGTCAAAAAATATCTTCTTCTCTCCGATTGAGATACAGCCTTATTCGATCCTTAAGATCTTTTAGTTTTTTTTTTGCCTCATCTGTGTCTAAGTATTTGAAAATTCAACGAAAAGCCTCTGGTCATAAACAAATACTATTGTGACGACTGTATTTTGCGTGACGTACATTTTTGAAGTTTTAAAGCCATAAAGTTTTCCAATTTTATTGTATATTGCCTTTGTGGGCTCCTTAACCTTCGTATTGACGCAGAAGCGTTGGTGTTTTGACATACATAACACTTAGCCAAACATAATAATCCGCTATGCAAGTCTGCATATTGAAGTGATGCATTTCGTTGTCAATCGTAAGTTCGCTGATTTTATGGCGGATCTTCATATTTTTAGAGTGCCAGATAATAATAGACGTTACGGTATTTTGCGAAACTTTAAATTGAAAACTGGATCGATTCGGGTTATTTAATGGTTCTATTCTCGATCCTGGGGAGATTATTTCAGTAGTGATTGATATACTATAGAAAGAGTATTTTAAGTGTGCATGTTAAATTTTTAGTCTAACGGGATTTATATGAAGAATACTCCTATACAGAGAAATATTTCTATAAATGTACCATTCATGTGTGTGATACACTACAGCAAATATACAGTAAAAGTAAATGCAATGTTGCAAAAGTCAATTACAATGTACGTAATAAATTGCAGCAATAGCTCGATATAACTAGTTTTGTATTTATTTTCCTGTGAGAACGTGGCAAGTTTTTTTATTTACAGTGCAGATGCAAAGATTTTTTGCCATTGTGTTTTTTTTTTACAGCTGGTTATTTGATACCAGCGACGTAGCTGTAAAAGGGAAATATAGTTGTGATATTCCGGTATTTCTGTATTTTTATTATTTCATTTTATTATGTTTATTCTTATTTATTTGTATAAGTTCTTTTTATTACCTATGTTAAAATTGTAATAGTTATTGCATAAGACCTCTCACTTCTCAGTATTGTAGATCGGATAATGAAACATATATACAGGCTGAGCCTGTGAGGCGCCACAATAAGTGGTCAAAGTCATAAAAATAAATGGTAGAAAGTTGTAGAATTGTAGAATATATAGACAGCACTTAATTTGTTGTGTTTCTTGCATTAAAAGTGCCGAAGAAATTAAGAGCAGGCTATAGAATTAATGTAATTAATAGTCATTTAACCAACAAGTATATTAAAAAGAGTGATTAATGATCGAGACTAATTATCGCACGAGCGATTAGCGAGTGCGTTAATTGTCGAGATCTTGAATCGCCGTTTAATATTCGAGTTGGTTACAAACTTTTTTCGTCGATCGTATTCTTCTGGCGGATTATACATAGATTTTATTCGACGATGTCATTTGAGGGTATATGACCAGGGGCGCCCGCAGAAATATTTCCAGGGGGGTGCAAAATGAAAATCGGCCATGGGTTGGGTTAAGAGTTGCCAACTCCAAAAAATAGAGTTAACGGAAACCGGGTCTACTGTTCCGCTTACAAAAAGCCAACTAGCTAACTTTGGCATAAATTGTTGCATCAATTTCTATCTTACCCCAAATTGTAGGTAAGTAACAAGACATAGATCCGAGTTTTTTCCCATGGACAACTAGCCCTAAATGGCGATAATGTCCGGTCGAGTAGCAAACGTATTTCAATCAGTTGCTTCAGAAAAATGTTTATAACTTTTGCAAAAATTGTTGCATAAATGGTCTATCATTCCTGAAATTGTAGGTAATTAAAAGACCTAGTGGCCTTTTGGCTCCGAGGTTATCCCCATGGACAACAGCCCCTAAATGGTGATAATGTCCGTTCCAATAGCAAACGTATTTCAATCAGTTGCTCCAGAAAAAAATTGAGAAAAAATTGTTACACAAATTTCTATCATACCTCAATTTGTAAATAATTAAAAGTCCTAGTAGCCCTTCAACGTTTGGAGCCCCATGGACAACAACCCTTGAATAGTGATAACGTCCATTCGAATAGCAAACGTATTTCAAACAGTTGCTCCAGAAAAAAATTGAGAAAAAATTGTTACACAAATTTCTATCATACCTCAATTTGTAAATAATTAAAAGTCCTAGTAGCCTTTCAACGTTTGGAGCCCCATGGACAACAACCCTTGAATAACGATAACGTCCATTCGAATAGCAAACGTATTTCAAACAGTTGCGACAGAAAATTGTTTATAATATTTGCAAAAATTTCTATCATACCCCAAATGATATGTAATTAAAAGACCTAGTAGCCCTTCGATGTTCGGAGTTTTGCTAAATGGTGATAATCGCCGTTCGAATAGCAAACGTATTTTAATTCGTCAACTTTTGCAAAAATTGATAACATAATAAGTTGTCACTTGGTTGCTTCTGTCTTTTTGGAATGGAATATCTGTCAATTATTATGTGTAAATTCAGAAGTTTATAATTATTTTATTATTAATATTTTTAAGTTCTACATATTATGTTATTATGTTTTTTTAAATTAAATGTTAAATGTTTTTAATACTAGTTGTAAATCAGCATGTATTTCATGATTCTTTTGTTGATCTTTCTCCTGTTATACCAAAAGCCAGGGGGTGCGCAAGTGCACCCCCTTGCCCCTCTCTGTGGGCGCCCATGTATATGACCATTTATGTAATTTGACACTGACAGTCCTGGACTGTGTGCCTGGTGCCTGGATAACGGATTGTTTTGATTGGATGGTTTTATTTTACCTATGTTCGATTGGCTATAATGAAATCGTTTGATTGGCTATAACAAATCATGCATTAATAGAAATCGTGCATTTATAAAGCTTTTTAATAAACGATTCCCTATTCACTAAACATAGTTATTTAACTAACAAGTATATTAATAAATGTATGTGAAAAATATTTTTTTAAAAAACTTCGCTTATAAAGTACACATTTATTTTCTCCAGTGTTGAATATTTTTGAAAATTTATTATATTTTATTATATAATTTTTCAAATTTTTGAAAATTCTCCGAATTGTTGAACATTTTTGAACATTTTCCAAAATGTTGTACTAGAGCTGATTTTTATCCGCAATTATTAAAAACAGGGTATGTTAGGAACTGCGGTAAGAAATTTCTAGTAGATGCCTAGGTTTAGCAAGTGGTAAAGGTAAAGTCACTATAACTCTGTATTTGGGAAATGCATGGCTGTTTAATCATCAACATTCATTTTCAATATAAATACCCTTTGTTGGTCATTTTTGAGATCTCTTCAGCGCCTTTTCTGTATGCTGCAGTACATCACAACTAACTGATTCTACCAATCAGATCATTAATTTTCTTTTATAATACAATCTATATTTGATAGAAAAGGACAATGGCGTCAAACTATCTTCGATGTAGATAAATTTTGTTCATTATGTGTTTGTAATGAAATTTAAATAAATAATAAATATTATTCACTACGTATTATATTTTTATTCAAAAATAAAGTTAATTTCCTTTGCACGCAATCGTTTTCTAAATTAAGTAGAAATAAAATATAAATTTATATATAATAATCCCAATAGTCATTTTTTTCAGGATTTCCTGTTTAGACTGGTAAAAAATATCTGCAGCTTTTTTATGACGTGTTTAGACTAAACTTTAACGGCAGAAATGCGTCTTTTTTTCATGAATGGGGCTATTCAGCATGAAATGCGTCATTTTTAACACCAGTGACAAGAGTTACTGCCTCTCTCTTGTGTAAATACGGCCGTAAGGCATAATTCTTTAATTCCTACAGGTCTATTTCTGTTCTTCTTACGGAGTATTCTAATTTACGGTTTCCTTATAACTCCATTTCCATTTCCTATTGTGTAAATCCGGCTAAAAACGTCACGAAAATGGTATATTTAGCTGGAAAAGCGTGTTTCTAGACTATTGACTTTATTTTTTAATTAAGATCGTGCAATAAAGTAGTATCATATTCATGGTAATTTGGAACATCTCCAAAAATTCCTGTCGCGTATAGTATTTTTGGCAACCAGATTAAATACTCAACTAACCGTATGTGTCACGTACAATCGATCTTAGAATCGTTAAAAAAATCTACATTACACATGTAAGAAATGTGCTACTGCTCATATTAAAAACACATATAATTCAAACAGTTAGGTATACTATACAAATAAAGGTTACGACATCAAAGATATCAATACCATATCTTAATAAATAACATATTAACACATTACTATTCGACAGGCAGACAGACTTCAAACGTTTGTTAATAGCTTACAATTAGCTAAGTTTATTTTTTCTGGCAGTTAATTATATTTAAAAGCCATTTTAAAACAACTCTCTGAAACAAATGGCACGTGGAGTACGATGTATTAACAAATAGATTTGTCATGCAATATATTGGTGCGCTTAATGACTTTTGTGACAAAAGTCAACTTTATGAATGCACATATCGCCCACGCAATGTTGGCATTGCAACACTGATTGAGGACATGCCAAAAGCTAAGGAAGTAGCACAATAGTGCCAGAGCGTATTTTAGATCTATCCATAGCTATTGTGACTAATAAAACTCAAGAGAAACTTAATCCAGATTTTTCTTTTTATGAGAACGAAAACTCGTTTTTTCGTTATTTTACTGATTATGGTGAACATAAGTACGACTTTAAGTCAAAGTTTGCAAAATTAGCTAAATTTATTATGCTATATAATAAAGCGCTCACGTCTTCTCTAGCGAAGAGGGTTGACCGCAGTCCCGATACCACTATACCGTATGACTCCCTACCGTGTGCATATTTATACCCCGCTCTCCGAAAAAAACAGCAAACGAAGGACAAATCAAGAATGCTAAGTGTAGAAGTTCATTTACAGATATTTCGGTATCTGCAACATGGAAAAATAGGCCAAAGTTTAAAAGAAGTTTAAATTGAGAAATACGAAAACTACAAAACCAAAACTTGGAGGCGCGGAAAAATCGGCCTTACCATTGATACATGAATCGACAACTTTCCATGGTTTAGCCACCAAGTCATGGGTCACGCAATATCATACAATCTCTAGTCGTGCCATAGAGTTGGTGCAAATGGTCGATCTACAACGATTTTTATCATGAGAGTAATAACCCTGGTGTAGTAGATTGGCAGGAAATGTCATAATTACTCGATATGCGTCCGTAAACTTCACTTTAACTTTTAACGCGGTTTTCTCGAAGCATTTTTTCACGGCTGGTTAACATGATATTCAAGAAGTATTGGACTTATCAACTTGAAATGTTTACTGTATGTTCACGAAACATCGCTTTATAGTTTGATGAACTCACTACGTTATGTATTTTTTTTATTTAATAGCAAAAAGTCAATTTTGTGAGATAAATTGATAATTTGCGGTTGACAAGCAACCATTTCCTCAAATATATATTTTATAAATATATCTTAGTGCATAGATGTACTAACATGTGTAACACAGTAACATGTACTAACTTTTGAATTAATTGATGGCACAGTGACGTCAATAAAAAATCCAAATAACACCGTAATGAACATGGTTTTCAAACGAATTAGCACCACTGTTCCCTTGCTAAATTTAATGTTTATTACTTTGGAAATCTCGTATATTTGAAGAGATATAGAATTGGGAGAAAGTTTACAGTTGGGCACTTTTGTTGTGAACGATTTTATCTGATAAGAAGAATTAGGTACATATTTTATATAGATTTTAAGATATCAACAATTACTCCTATATCCAATAACATTTAATCAATTCAAATATTTCTTAAAGAAGCAAATTGCGTACATTTTGAATATTGAAAACATACCATATTTGAATAACAAAATGTTTCAATCCAATGTTATGTTACTTTATGTATGGTTTATTTTACTGGATTGAAATGTTCAGTAATTGATTGCATATATGGTATGTTTTCTCAGTTAAGTTATCTAATTCATTTTTTATAGAAATATTTGAATTAATTAAATATTAGTGGAGATGCGAATAATTGAAGATGTGTACCCTTTTTCTCCACAATGTATAGAAAAGTAAAAAGAAACAAAGAAACCTAAGTCAACCTGAGCACAAAACGCAGTTCTTTTGTCTTGCGTAGGTTTGAAGTGCTTCAAATTGAAATGCTTTTTGAAAATGCTATTTTTACAGAAACACAGCCGTGGTCAGGTTGTCAAATATAAAAAACTAGTAAGAGCATTCTCAGCCGGGCCGAAGTTAAAATATCCCCCACCATAAAATATTTTTGGTGTGGAATTTGAAAAAAAAATGGATTTAACCGATTTAGCCCATTCATGAACAGAGGATAAGCTTCTATACCAAAATTCAGATCAATTTTATTGTTCTAGAATTACGGCAGTTTTTTCAAATTTCACACCAAAGATATTTTACAGTGGGGGGTATTTTAAAACTGCCCGGCTGAAGATAATTTTCAATTACTTCAAAATTACGGCAGCTATCGTGTATACCGACTGACAGACGAACAGACGGAAGAACTGACAAACGGACCGACTGACAAACGGACACACGGACAGACGGATAGACGGACAGACGGACATAGCTAAATCGATTCAATTTTCAATGCCAATCAAAAATATTTATATATACAAGTCTATACCTGCCACGTAAGGGTGTTACAAATGTTGTGGCAAAGTGTGAACATATCGTGTCCATAAAAAAATCTTTAAACTGGTTTTATACATTAGATTACACGGAAAAGATTTCGAGTTTCTTCTTTCTTTTTACAGTAAAGAAATCTAAACTAAAATTAGATAAAATATTAAAGTGTTTAGATAACTAATAATAAACATAAAAATGTGGCCTGATCTATTCAAAATGTTCTATTTTTTAAAGCTGGCAACCCTAAGGAAGTAGTTAAGTAAGTACCTACAACTTTATAAAAATCTGCGATATCTACTACCACTATTATTTGTTAAAATATTACTATTTTCTAAAAAGCGGCACTATATTTATGTCAGTATTTACTTGATATAAGCTGCAAAAGTATGAAAAATATATAAAAACAAATTAAAATACTATTTAAATTTAAAAAAGAAATGTTCATTACTTAATTTGTAATTATTAATAATTTCGGTAGTCGATTGTTAGGTAAATCGGGGAATATCTGTGCGTCAATATTACGAGTATTAGCAATGTTGCATATTTAATTAGAATAGTTAGTATAGTTTCTAGATTTGTATGGTTCTCCACGGAAATGGTGATAACCGAGCGGACTGAAAACGAAACAAAACTGTAAACATTGCCAAACTCGCAGATGTACAAAACATGAATGTTCTTAAAATAGAGTCAATTACTGTTCAGAACTATGGAGAGTATTGTTATTATTAGCGGTACTGAATGACGTGCAGAAGTGAATTTCGAGTTTTTACCTTTTCCTGGTCGGTGTAAACAATTTACACGTTGGCGTTTTCGCTTCCTTTCAAGATGGTTTGGCACGCAGCCAGCCGGTACATAATATTGCTTATTATAAATTTTCTACTTAAACGTAACCTCCTAGTGACTTAGTGAAGACATTTCTACGCACTGTGACATATTTAGTGGACGTTTCCTAGAGTTTTTCCATGTTTCCGTATGTCAAAGATCTCGTGTAGTAACACATATACAAACGATATTTATTGATGACTTGCTTAAAATCGATCTCTTTGATATGCTACCGGAGTTGGAAGATGATATGATTCAGTGGGGTTTCCAGAAATTATTATGGTAATAAATTCTGAGTTTCTGAAATGCGTAGTACTGTGAAAATTATAACTAAACTGACCTATTTTACAGTTTTATACCGTGAGAACAAATGAAATGACCCGAAATGTTGATCATATCTCAGGCTAGGTTACACACATATGCCCTTTAGTTAGATTGCAACCAAAGAATATCATTGTATGTAAGCTAGATAATATAAGTCTGGTAATACTAATAAAAAATAAAAAGAGCGTGTATTATATATTACACACCACCGAAGTAAAACTTGTAACAAGCAAAATCAAAACAAACAACCCTCTAATCTAAAATATCTTATAATTAATTCAATTAACCACCATAATTTCCACTATGAACCGACCGTTGTAATTGAATATTTTATTAAATTCAATCGTTTTGAAACGTTCTTCAATAGCAGTCAGATATCTGTCATAGTAAATCGATGACGGGTGCCCTCCATAACTTATGAGCATGATGAGTGGGATAGCAAGATTTCCAAGAAAACATTTTTTTCTTTTTTTATTTAGTTCAAACACAGAGTTTGTGGCATAACACCTAGTCAATGACTAACAAGTTATTTTCACTTAACCTAAACTGATAAAATAATGAGTATTTCTACAATTTTGCCCATTGGCCCAAGTTGTTTTAGTCTGACAGTTTTTACCACTGAAGTAGACGGCGGTTGTTTTCACTTATACTATCACTGTGAATACACTACGGGTGCCCTGCTTTTAATCACTCCCGCACTAGTTCGAATGGTTTAGTTCTTTTCAGCCGACGCACTAGCGCACTGTAGTCTAGCAGCTGGATGGCGTCAATGTTGTCGTGGTGGAGTAGACGATCCTCGTGCTTCTTAGCAAATTTTGATATTTCGCTAGTTACCATCCCCATACGAAGGTCCCGATGAATATTGGTGTTTTTGATGCACCATGGTGCACCAACAATGGCCCTTAGAACTTTATTTTCGAACCTCTGAATGAGGTTGATATTGGACTGCTTAGTGCATCTCCATAACTGTATTCCATACAGCTATACTGGCTTTAATAATTGCTTGTAAAGTAGGAGGTAATTTTGCACTGACAGGGCTGACCTCCGTCCCATTAGCCAATACATTTTGCGGAATTTTAGGTCGAGTTCGTCCCGCTTTTTCTTGACATGTACTTTCCATCTAAGCTTGGCATCCAGTGTCATGCCAAGGTATTTCGCTGTATCCGCGTATGGAATATCGTTCCCATTAATGGTTACTGGAATATAGTTAACTCTCTTATTGGTGTAGTTTAGCTGCGTGGATTTTACTTCATTTAGTTTGATGCGCCATTTCTTTGTCCAAAGGTTGATTTTGTTTGCAGCTATCTGTAATTTTTCAGTTGCTTCTTCGACACTGTCACTAATTGCCAAAATAGCCGTGTCGTCTGCAAATTTTGCCACTGTGCTTTCTCCCAAGAACAACATGTCGCAGTTCCAAGAAATTATTCAGTTACTCGTAATGCTTGTGCAGTTTCGATCATGAAAAATATTCAGTCAGATGATTGCGGATGTACCTGAACTTCAGGTACTTCCTTATTCTGCTGATACATACAGTACATACGGTACATTTATAACTATACATTTTCCATTCTAATGTCCTTACTTCTGAGTTCTTAGCTGGTTCTGAGTTTCGTCACGGAGTTACGAGTTATTATCGATTTACAGAAAACCAAAAAGCTATTAAAAATGGGATGAGAAACCAAATATTTTTACTGTAATTTGTTTGTGTTTAAATTGAGTGTTATTTTTTTTAGTATTCGTATGTCTGAACCCAATGCTTTAGAAACATCAAAAGACCATCTAGAATGATTGTACTTTTACCTGATTTTCTGGAAGTTTGTGTAAAGCACTGATTTCAGGCGCATCAGAAAAATGCGAAAATAACAATTTAGTTTAGTTTCCTTCTTTGCTAAAACCTTATATGACTGGAAATATTAGAGTTCGGATTCGTTTTCACACAAAGAAAACCTATTAAAAAGGCCCATGCACTTTCTATTCACAAAATCCAAGTTCCATATTTTTAATACTTAAAAAATATAGTGGATATAGTAGATATATAATATAGTAGATTCAACCTCCAGTACTTTATATTCTAAATTAAGCCATTACGTTTACTTTTTGCTTCACGTGAATCAGAGGATGAATAACAATGTTATAGCTTGTTTAGTTCTTTGGATATAGCCACGGATATAGCGAAAATAACAATTATTACTTGAAATGGGGTTCAATAAACGAGGTTCAACAGAATTCAAAGAACAACACTTCCACGTCCAAATGGTGTTGTTTTTTGGTACTAACATGCAGGCCCGGCGCGTGATATTTTTCTTGTGTGTACGAACAAAATTCTGGTGCCTTTCGGAAAAAAATCAGTTGCCAATTCACCGGTTTGTGGTACGATTAAAATACTTACCTTGGTATCAGTCGGCTCTAAAATATAATCTGAAATTTTATAATTTGCATGTAGAATTGAAATACTACAAGGGAATATGATAAAAATAGACTTTTTAATCAACATGAGATATCACAAAATAACGTAAAGCTCCCTTAAAAACTTCAGTAAAAAGTTTTTATTCCATGGCCTAGTTTTAACTTTTAACTTCGGAGTTTTGCTGTTTAAAAAAGCAAGGCTGTGCTAGAAAAACTACCACCAAAATTGGCCAAAAGTTTATTTAGAACAACTTTTTCAAAGATTTTCATAATTTTCTAACATTAAATATACAAGTTGGCATCTTGTGACGTCACAATATCTACATATAATTAGGAAAATACACATGTGCAATCAATATAATAGTGGCTAGCCTAAATTTCACTAGAATTATTTCTAAACTAGAATTATTTATTACTTTTATTAGAATAGAAACTTTACACTAGGGTCATTCGCGAATTTTTAATTTTAGGTTACCAAAACCAAGAGATGGCTGTGCTGGTAACGACCGTCACGGCTATTTAAAAAGGTTTTCCATAAAACTTATCAGTTTGAACACAATCTACAGCAATTATGAAAGCCCCCGTTGCTTATGTATAGTCGTTAAACGGGCGTGATGGGTTTACTGCGGAATAACCCACAACTAGGAGATTGGCATTTTTGAAAAATCACAATAAAAATTTGTTTCCTCTGTGTACCTCAATCCGTGGAGATATACTGTATATTTATTTGTAAGGAACACATCAAGCTTTAATTTTTAAAATTTGTCTGGTAGTTTGTCATTTTTATGTGACTGTGCAATTGCCTTTTCGATTGAAATAATTGCCTTAACTATTCTATTTTTCCTAGACCATGTCCGTCATTTTTTAATCCGGAAAAGCTTCTATTGTCTTTTTCCCTCCAGCGTATTTTTATCTGCCGTTATGGAACACACGGTTTGTAAAGATCTGCGCCCATATACGTGGTGCAAATTTTTATCCGCGGCGATAAAAAATCCTTACCTAGGCTTAGCCTAGGTTTAGCAACTAAACCAGGCAAAGTCAGTACAAGTCTGAATTTGGGAAAATCATTATTGTTTAATCATCATCATTGACTTTTAATATAAATACATTTCTCTCTTATTTATAAGATCTCTTGGACTGGGGTTTTTAATGCAGATTTCGTATATTTGACCTCTGTTTATTGTTGAAACTGGCATTGAAAAATGTAGCCTTTAGCGCTCCTTTATTACGGCGCCCGTGTGCCCCGCACACTTCGCACACGCCTCCCGCCGGCCCTGCTAACTGATTTAGCTTTAATACTAATAAGCAATTTAGATTTTATGTTTAAGTATCAAAAAATGCACCAATGCCTCTAGTGAAATGCTTTTATGCAGTGGCTACCATGAATTATGTGCAATCCTGCAAATTGGGACTGACTGGAACAAGGCAAAAATTGTTTCGTATATTTTGTTCTTCTGTACGAAGCTTTAAAGTTTGCTCTTTGGCTTGGGTATGGCATGGATGGCCCTTGTTATCAATGCAAGAACTGCCATGTATGCCTTCATGTACTGGAGGTATCAAAACTGTAGAAGATTTGTCAATCATGTTATAGTAGTATAACATCCAGGTGCTAAAATATGCTGTTTTAGTTCTATATAAAAATAACCACGTTTTCGACCTTGACACGCATTTGGCGAATACGAATATCTTTATTGCATTGTTTGACACGAGGGCACGGTTGGTTTTGAGAGTTTTTTATATTTGTAATCTGTATACGTCTCAATCAAACTACCCAGGTAATATATGTTTTTATGTATAGAGACCCATATTAATGTTTTGTTCCTAACAAAGCTTTAATTATAGCTAATGCAATGTATTTAGTTATAGGTTATGAACATCCTGAAAGATTTTTTTAAGACAAGGTTAACATCTTCTACATATGTATTCATACTCAAGAAGGAAACAATAATTGACTTGTGAGTTTCTGTGACATCTAAAAAACCGCAAATTGTTCTGTTTCGATGTTAGTCTTATATTATATTTGTATTTTAGAGTTAGTCCGAAGATGCCCATGAAGGGCGAAACGCGTCACTAACGTATATTCTGAAAAATAAAAGAACAGTGAAGAACAACCTCGAACATTTTATTTTAGAAACCTGTTCACCTGCGTACAATTTTACTAAAAAATGTTATAGAAGATTCTCAGCAAGGACAAAAAGGCATAGTGTAGACCAGGGATTCTCAACCGGTGGTACGCGTACCACTGGTGGTACACGAAGGACTTCCAGGTGGTATGCAAAAGGTACCAAACTTAAAATCATATTTATTCAGATGATATTGTTAAATTGTTTGACCCAAAATTATAGCGGTCAAATCAGATAATACTCATTACCGTACGCAGACGTATTTCAAATGGCACATTGTGTAAAAGGAAGTGTAGTTAAAAAGATAAATCATAGTTAATATTTCGCGTCTTTATCCGATTCGAGGTGGAAGAGAAAATTGCAGAGGAATAATTATTTTGTAAACCTCTGCTCGAAAGATCAACTGGTGAAATATTCAAATTTCTTAATAATGTTATGTTTAACAATTCCATTCCATGAGCAGTGCATTTCGCTCGGGCTTTAACAAAAAGGAATTGCAGTCAATATTATTAAAAGTCGAGCATTCAGTTCGCGAATGTTTTCAATATTATGTCAGGAGATGAGTAGCAACAGAAGTCACTCTTGTTACATTCCGATGTCAGCTGGCTCTCGAGAGGTAAAGTTTTAAATCGTATCTTCGAACTTAAATCAGATATTTTTCTTGAAAACGCTAATTTCGAATTCAAAAACTCTCTCTTTGACGAATTGTGAATGGCCCAGTTAGCATATTTAGCTGATATTCTTTGAAAGCTGTATGAATTGAATTTAGTTTTGCAGGGATCAAAGGTTCATTTAATTATCGTTGAAGATAAAATTAACAATAAATAAATCGAGTTAATTATAAAAGAAGTAATAAAAATAAATGCAGATTATTGCCAGCATTCGACGGGTCGCTTGAAGAAAGATGGGAAACATCAATGATGAATTAGTGGGATATAAAAAAATTATTGATTGCACGACAATGAGAATTGGATCAGAAATCTAAAAGGTATGTAAATACCATACTTCACAACCTAATAGAAAAAGCACATTTGATAAACATTTCCTCACACACAGCGCTGATAGAAGAATTTAAAATTATTGCAAACACCGTTTTTTGGAACCAGAGGAAGAATTATTTTAAAGAAACTGCAGATTAAGATATTAGATTTGTAATGCCTTTTTGCGCTACTGATTTATGTGAAACTTATGTATGGGTTTTCATCAATATTATATGTAAACAACAAACAATCCAAAATTAATGATTGAGCCAAATTTGAGCTTGAAACTAATTGACACTGAACATGATATTTAAAAAAAATTGGTTTAGCAAAACAACACCAAGGGTTACATTAATGCCTAATTATTTTATATTATTTCACGTATTTTTGTATACCAAATGAAATTTTGTTTTATAATTTTTATTGTTATTCTTCTAAATGTATTTCCATTTCTATTGGTTTTGGTCGAAGAATATGTTTTTACCAAGTGAACTTTTGTTATAAACGTTATTATTTTATTACAAAATAAATAAGTAGGATTATTTCTTTCCCTGTATTAATATGCATTTTTGTATAAAGGGTGGTGGTACGAAGAAATTTGGATATTTTTTAGGTGCTACACGGAATCTAAAAGGTTGAGAACCCCTGGTGTAGACTATACAATAACCGTACTTTTAGAATATACAGTTTATTTCAATCTTGCTATGCCAATGAGTTTTGTGTACGCATTCATTTATTGGCTTATTAAGTGCATTGTGCGTCTGTTTCAAATGTAGTGTCAACTGTCAATACAATACTGTACCTACTGCATTGCAACATTGTAGACCACCTATTTTAAATTTTTTTATGAACTGTATCTAATCTAAACCATCAATAACAATGAAAAGGAAAAGTTGTGTATTGGCTCTTCCGCTGTCTCTATCTCCGTGCCCCCTCTCTCTCTCTCTATCATTAGTCTCACTCTTGTGTAAACTGTAAACAGAG
Organism: Aphodius sticticus; assembly: GCA_963966075.1. Lineage (NCBI taxonomy): Eukaryota > Metazoa > Arthropoda > Insecta > Coleoptera > Scarabaeidae > Aphodius > Aphodius sticticus. The sequence continues at coordinate 19,709,823 of OZ014510.1, forward strand.
ATCTGTCAGTGTTTGAATAAATGCGGTATATGTATAAGCCAGACTCACTATGACTCATTAGTTGACAAATTGATGCAGCAGCGACGAGCCGTTGCTTAATTAATAAACAAAACACGCCTATGCTTTTTTTCCCGAGGCCGTCTGACGATCAGTGTAAAATTTTATATTCCACAATAGAGGTAGGTACCGGTTATTGGTGAATGTATTCCGCTATTATTAGTGCTTGTGTTATGGCTGTTATTCATCGACGCAATAGTTCACTATTCCAGAACGCCTGGTGCCACTAGATCGAATAGAATCCATCGTTTTTTTCACGTTATACCTATTACGATAATATAATTACCGGTAGCCGTGTTCTATTTTCCGCTAGCATAGTTTCAGATCTATTCTTAGCCGGCTAACTATGCCGTTTGTGTGAGTTGGAAAGTGCCCGACGAGATTTCATTGCAGATGTAGCCGATGCAGAGCCATCTTCACGATTACGTGCCTTTCCACGTTGGAAACAAGTGAGTATTTCGTAAATTCTGGACCGTGTATATTGGCGACGGGATCACCGTAATTATTAACGCAATGCCAGGCAATCTTACGTCACAGTTTTGTTACTTGGAATCAAGTCAAAAATTGAAAATAATCAGGACGCGTTTCAAGTAACTCAGAACAAAAAAAGAACACTGTTGTTCCAGCATGGTTCGTTAACCTAGTCTTTATTCCCAGTCGTCAGACTCTTGACTGGTACTTGTTGATATAATAACTGAAGGAATTAATACTTTTGTTTGGGGGAATGGTAAATGAATTAAACGACAATCGACAAGTCGTTTCGCTCTATTCTCTAAACCAAGGTATTAATACATTTATTTCTAGTGGTTTGCGTAAGATTTCCCCTACGTGTGTATATTTACAGATTCCTGTGTAATAAACTTGATAACGGATGGAGGACGAGACCAAGTGTGATGTTTGCCAAAAGCCTGCGCAGCAAAAATGCGCCGGTTGTCACACGGTATACTATTGTACCAGGGAGCACCAGAAAGTTGGCTGGAAGAAGCACAAGAAGGAGTGCAAACCATTTAAGGTACTATAATTTAGCCCTATTTAATTGGAGATTTTAAAATTGTTTTAAAGTAAGTTTGTTTGTCATTGTCTTGTATATTGGGAAAAACGTTTTGGAATGTTTCTCTGATATAAACTTCTCTAGTAGTCCAGAAAGTTTGATTAAAGATTGGGGAATCTTTAATGTTGGTTCGATCCAACAATATTTCGCATGGTGAGATAGAGATATAATTATTTGTAATAACTAATGAGTAATGACTAATGTTCAGTTTTGTCTCAATATTTTGGTTAGTATGATAGGTCATTGATGTGTCATGAAATCAGTACATATTTCTTCTTGTGGTACCCATGTACCTACTCATGAATATGAATGTCACCACTATCATTTTTAATAGTTTTTCTTTCTCTTGCTTTTGCGACAATGCCCCCACGTAAAGCATGAAACAGTCACAAGATAAATTGTGCCAAGGTTACAATACTTACCTATTTTTTTCTCTGTAGCCCAAAAGGGCCATGTTCAAGTTTTTATTTTATCTTATTTAGAATGTGCCATTGCCTCGCGCTTTTTGGACACTGTTGACCCGTTTCTCAAATATGCATGGTGTTAAAGAAACAAGTGTTAAGTTTTGAGTATGGTACCACCTTTAGAAACTGTATTTGGAAGGTAGGCCAAGCAATAGAGGTACAAATGATTGATTGTTTGACATAAAGACTAGCAGGAAGCCGCCTGTGCCGTCCTGTGCAGGACAGTCCGTAGTAAATTCCCACTATGTTTCCTACTCGAAAATGCCATTTTTAAAATTTTTAAACAATTAACAAAAAATTGCGTTTTTTTAAACTTTTTTTATTGTAAAAGGAAAACTATTGAAGAAATCTTAATGGTGCAATAACTAATGGAATGAACTGTAGAGAATTAAATTACGCAGAGAGTGACAGGTCAAACGATCCGATCAGATAATTAGAACCGGAGAAAAGCCCGGAAAATTTTGCTTTTTTTAAAAAAAAAAATGCATAAGTCTTCATTTTTGAATATTACAGCTGAAACTTTGCACAGTGATAGTAGCTATTCACATGTACTTTAAGTGTGCAAAACCTGGATTCGGTCGGATTAATAGTTTCCGCACAATCGTCATTTGAATTTTTTTTGGTAATATTTTTGTGGATAGCTGGAAGCGTTTGAGGTCGTCCGATTGCAATTTAAAAAACGGATTTGGAAACTAGACGTCAACAGCAACAAAACGTCTATTCTGATTTTTCGATAAGATCCGTTTGTGGGTAATAAACTACTGAGAACATGAGCGAAAACGCCTGCGCCCGCTAGAGTGGTCGAGTGATGGGGGAAGTGTGCGATTAGAGGGGATACGTATATATGTATAGTAATACGCGCGCGCAGCCCGCTTGTATTACTATAGATACGCGCTTCCCCGCGTCGACCGCCTACCCCTACTACTCGACCCCTTTGGAGCGCGCGGCAGTTTTCAGTCATGTTTGCAAGAATTTTTCACCTATTTCGCAACATTTTAACGCAAAATCAGAATAGACGTTTTGTAGCACAATACTTCTACTTTCGAAATACGTAAAAAAAATTAAAATCGGACCACCTCCGACGCATCCAGGCTCGCCGAATCATATTGCATACAAATATTCAAATCGCAATTGTGTAAAAACTAATCATCAAAAAACGCCTGGGTTGTCCACACTCAAAGTACCCATCAATGGCTACTTTCACGTGAAAAGCCTCCGCTACAACTTTGAAAATGACGAAGTTATGAATTTTTGAAAAAAAGCAGATATTTCTGGGTTTTTCGAATTTCCTCCGTTAATATTAATTCAATCGGGTCCGTGCATGGTTCATATTTTTCTTCTTTTCATTTTCTACAATTCGTCTGTTAAAAGCATCAAGATTGCTCCATCGGCTCAGTTTTTACAAGCAAAAAACGAAAAAAAAACGATTTTTTTGCGTTTTTTTTTGTGTATGACAAATTAAGAAATGATATTTGCGAGTAGGAAACACATCACAATACATCTACGGACTGTTCCACGTGACCTGGGATCATCGCCTTCGTGCTAGTATTTTTGTCACGCAAAAATCTCTATTGCATGGTCTAAAGCAGGACATGTAAACTATCATACAATAACCCTACTAAAACTTTGCTTTTTATTCACTCTCGTCAAATAAGGTTAAATAAGTTTCAGACGAAAGATACTTGGTTTTAAATGAGCCATCCTATGAGACCTGGCACAACCACTTTCCCTATACTGTTTCTAAAGTTGGTTACGATCTTTCGCATCTCTTTGATTCTCTGCTCTCTGCAAACGGTGCACTTCCGGCCAACTGTTTGGGCAGTTTCCATGGAATAACTGAAGGTAGTTTAAGCGCAATGGAAAGTCTGGAAAAACTCACCAAGCAAATCCAAAGGCGCTAGTTCAGCACGGACAAAACTCTCCAAATTGACCTGATGAGAACGGGACTCTTGATGGCCAGGGATTAACCACACTAAGCACTTTGGGGTCGCGTTCTACGCGAAAACTATAGTATTTGAGAGGGTTGGGCGTGTATTTTCTCACACGAAACGACGCACTCGGGTCACTTGCCTATGGTTGAGAGAGTGGTATGGTGGGAAATTTGGGGGGCAAGGGGAGAGAGGGAAAACTGGAATTCGCCAAACATTCTGGTTCCAATAAATAAAAATACTAACTAAATAATAAATCAAAATTAACTGTTGTGCCGCAACAATGACCCCGTTTGGTATACTTTAAATTATATATTATAAATTTTATATAAATTATTTTATTTTATAAACAAATTTTAAACAGATTTCACCTAATATTGTCGATTCCAGTCATTGTTAGTAAAATAGTAATAATATTTTTCTATGTCGACGATCGTAGAATTTTAGAATTTGTCCATTTCTCGCTTTATATTTTTAATCATTGTTTATTGTTATTTCGGTAAATTTTAAAATCCTATAATCGCTGTTTTATTGTTTATCAATTTGTCAATATGGTCGATGAAAACGATTATTATATTTTATCCCGAAGAAGAGATGTTCCGACATAAGAGCAATTCAGATTTTTTTAATTTAGTTAAGCGGTGTTTGCACGCTAAAACGCATTTTAGACACTAAAATGACGTCTAAAATGCTAGAAAACACTTATAATTCTAAGAGACTTAATTGGAGCGATATAAGATTTTTTTTACGAATGCAATTGTTAGTAGTTGTCTTCCTGGTAATTATATACATAAATCTATATAAATATAAATATTATTTTAAATTATTATAAATACCTATCGGTATTTCTAAAATTTAAAAGTTATAAATTTAAGCGACACCCTTTCATACTAAAAAAAATCTAAGGAAGAAACCAGATTTATCCAAAACTAGTACCCTTTACTAGCGTCGATTTGGAAACAGTTCTTAACTTTCAATAGACGATATCTCGGAAATGGTCAAATTTTTGCATGTGATTGTTTTTCTTATAAAATATGATGATATATAATATTTTCAAATGATTGGACGCAGAAGGGACCATCCAGCCCAAAACTACGTTATTACTCATAACGTCTTTTTTAACGTTTTTTCAGAAGTATAATGATATCGAAGATCCAGATGGCCTTGAATATTTCTGAAGTGAAATCTTTTCTTTACTAGGCTACAACAAAATTAATTTAAAAAAATATGGACGTTATAATCAACTTTGTGCTACACACTCAATGATTCAAACTTGCTTCTGCAAACTTTATTTGATCACATTCTGTTGGTCAATTGCTATACGATAAAATTGTCAAAAATTCTTAACTTGTATATTCTATTTTTTAGATTTGTGAAGACCCAGTTTTAGGACGATACTTAGTGGCGACCAAACCTCTAAAACCTGGGGACCTACTGCTGAAAGAATCACCCTTAATATGGGGCCCCGCACAGATCACAGTCCCAGTGTGCTTAGGTTGTGGAAAATTGGTCACACAAAAGAACTGCAAACCATGCAAAAAATGCGGTTGGCCAATGTGCAGCGAAATATGCCAGAATTCTCCAAGCCACATACCCGAATGTTCATACACAGCCAAAAGGGGCGATAAGGTATATATTTCCTCATAAATTTGTTATACAAGAAATTGATATTTTATGGATTATAGATTAATATTAAACACTTCAATATAACACATCCAAACTATCAATGCATTACAGTCTTAAGATGTTTATATCAGAAGCAATTCTTGCCGGATGTATGGAGCAAAATTGAAAAACTGGAATCGCATTGTGAGCACAGAAAAGCTACCAATGCTTATGAGAATGATAAACGGAATATTGCTGATTTTATTAAAAGATTTTTTAAGTTGGATAAGTTTACAGATGAAGAAATTATCAAAGTTTGTGGAATTGTAACGGTAACTAAATTATAGTTTTTGTAGTCTTAACACTAGCAACAAACCGAAAGAATGTTTTTAGGTGAACGGACATGAAGTGCCCTTAAATGAACCATCGCATGTTGCGATATATGAACAAGCGTCACTGCTAGAGCATAATTGTAGAGCAAACTGCTGCAAGAGTTTTCGTTCCAACGGAGATATTATTATCAGCGTAGGGACAAACATTGAGAAAGGCGAACATTTAAGCATCTGCTATACAGATCCTCTTTGGGGCACACCAAACAGGAGGCATCATCTTCACGAAACAAAATTCTTTTGGTGTTCCTGCAAGCGCTGCTCAGACACCACTGAATTTGGCACTTACTTCAGCGCGATGAGATGTAAAGAAGAGTGAGTGTATTTTATTACTTCTGGCCAATTTTTTAAAACTTTCTTCCAGGGAGTGCAAAGGTTTCATGTTGCCTAAAACGTTTCTCCAGTCAACTACAGAGATGACTCCTTCCACATGGTACTGCGATACATGCTCTGCTGATATCAGCGAATGTGAACTCCTCGATATTCTTGAAGACATTGGCAAACGCTTAAATTCAATGCCCAAAGGAATTTTAGGAATATGCAAGGTTTTCTTAAGAGACACAGCACATTATTTACCAAAGAATCATTATTATTTAACTGATGTTAAGTTCGCTCTTTGCCAACTGATAGGCGAAAACCCAAAACTCTCAGAGGTGCCAGATGAGGATCTCGAATTTAAAACAAGAATGTGCAATGAATTACTTGATGTAGTCAGGATTTTAGTACCAGCGGAAAAAAGGATTTTAGGTATTATCCTTTTCGAGCTACACGCTGCAATTGCCGAACTTGGTAGAAGGAAGGTTCAGAATGGGCTGAGTGGACCTGAAGAGTTGAAGGTTGCGCTTTTGGTATGCTCGTATTTTGTTTGAGTTCTCGATCTGGTAATTTGTGGTTTATTTTCAGGAGTCGCTGAAGATTTTGCACGAGGTAGTTGACTTACTCAAGTATGAACCTATTGAATTACCTGAAGGGAAGATTCGGGAGCAAGCGCAGAGGAATATGGAAGAAATTAATACCATTCTGAGGACGGTTCACGCCAAAATGGGAGACGACTTAATTTAGATTACCTATATTGTTAATTTATTACGTTTGATATACATTGTTTATGTAGTTTTGTTTGATTTTGTTTGTCCTTACAGTTCCCGAAAAGATTTGAGTAGAAAAGACTCAATCTAAAGGAAGTCTGAAAGTCAATCTAAAAGGAAAGGTGTATAAAACCTCTTTTGTTTTAAAACTATTTTGTCTTGGAAAAAATGTTTCTTTTTTATTCTGATGGTGGGTTCAGATGAATCAGATGAATTGTTCATCAAAGTGATGGTAAATGTATTATACATTGATCAAAATCTGGCTAAAAATAGAAATCAGAAATTTTAACTGATAATAGATTTAACACTTTTTTAAAATTTTTTTTGCGTAATATTTAATGTTTGCCGTAGTACCAGTCTCAATTCAGTCAATTTATTTTATGCACCAGCGTTTATTTTGTTCAGTGTTCCAAGAGTTGTGTAAGTTGTTGAAGAGTTATTCATGATAGATTTTGATAAATTTGCATTACTTTCGAAATGAAATAATTTAGTGCAAGCCAATATTTACACCCTTTATGTATGCTTGAAGCCATATTTCTTTACGGGTTTTCTAAACATTAGTTATTTTGTTATATAGCGTGTAAATACAAGTACAAATTCCTACAGTTGGTTACGCTCCAGTTTGTAACCTACTTTTTACAAAAGGAAAATATTTGCATTTATATTTTGATTTTTGTGCTGAAAGACAAATCAGCAAAAAAGAGAGAAATTCTGTTTTTGCGATTATCTGGAAAAGTATTAGTTTTTCGGTTATTATCGTTATTATTCAAATAATTGCTGATACATATCACATAACAAAAGTATAAACTTTTTTTGTTACAACTAAACGTTCCAAAGATGTAGTGGATAGTGATGTATAATCACGTGTGTAATATTATATAGTCGACTACAAATTCTTCACTTGCCATGCGTCTATTTAGATGCTTAATGGGCTTGAAAAGGTTAGATGTATGTATTTAATATATATATATATATATATATATATATATATATATATATATATATATATATATAGAACCTACCTTACTTATTGCAAAACTTACGCTCTTTAAAACCAACATCTTTAAAACGGATACACAAAATATCTGAATTCAAAGAAACCTAAGTTAAACCAAAATAACGGTTGTTTTATATACCTATACGCAAGAATATATATCGTTTATTGACGAAAACCGTTGTTTTGAAGTTTTGAATGGATACTATGCTTTTTTGATGTAAGAATTTGATCCTTTAAACCAAAAGGTTCGGTATTTAGATTAATCAGCTCACATTTTTTGATTAAACATTCACCTAGTTACTTCATTTAAATATGAACATGTTATTATGAAAGCAATAATATTTTACATGGAATGCAATTAGTGCATCCAAAGAAGAATATTGTTTGTTTCCAACTAGAGAAGGGATTGCGGGTCTTTCAGTATAGCACAATCAATGATGCTGCATGGACAATGGATGCGGTTATACAAAGTGTTTCATAAATAACGGATAACCATGAACGAGCATATGCCCAAGGACGTAAGAAACGTTTTATGCCAAATAACGAATAGTCTAACTTAACGCATTTCCGAGAAAACTAATAAAGAAAAGCGGAGTCCGGCCCTGTATGGCTATTATTACACGACCGCCGCCTACCATAGCTAAGCGTGAACTTAGTGCACGGCCATATTGGCGCGTCGCTCCTAGTAGACAGCCTGACCGCGCTGCTCGCTTCGCTAATGTTCTAACGTATTCTTATGAGAGTGGCCACAGTGGCGCGCCTAGCGTCAAGCACCTTCGCTTCGCCGCTCGCGCTGACCCTTGCGCCTTGCGCCAAGAATACAGCAAGGAATTATTTGGCGCGAGCAGCCAGGCAACTACTGCGCGCGCCGCTTGTTTACACGGGCTATGTGGTCAGGCAGGGTTGATTTTATGGTTATAGGAATGCAACTGGTTCCGATATGTGAACTGATTAGATTAATTTTTAATAATGATTATTTTTCGTTCGATGGAGTATTTTTTTCACAATTAGATGGAACTGTGGTGGGTTCTCCAATTTCTCCCATTTTGGCCAAAATTATTATGGATAAACTTTTAGATGATATTATCCCAAAATTACCGTTTAAATTTTCATTAATTCATAAATACGTTGATGATATTATTTGTGCGTTGCCTGGGGACCAAATTGAAAATACATTAAACTGTTCTAATAGTTTTAATAAAAATATTCAGTTTACTGCTGAAAAAAAAAATAATTTGTGTTTCTTTTTTAGATATAAATATTATTAGGACAGATGAAAATATTTTGCTTTTAGATTGGTTTAGAAAAGTTACAAATTCGAGTAGATATATTAATTTTTTCTCATATCATTCCATTAATCAAAAAATCAACACAGTTTTGGCACTAAAAATACAATAGAAAAAAACTGCAATTCCAAATTTAGACACAAAAATTAAAAAAAATTGTTTTTGATATTTTTGAATAATGGTTTCCCAAAAAATGTACTTAATCGTTTATTATTTGGTTCTCGGTCAAATCATAACTATAATGTTCCTTTTCTTAAACAACCTCCATTGTATTTATAAATTCCGTATATAATGGGTTTAACATCTACTTTAACCAAATTTTAAAAAGTAATAACATTAGATATGCATAATATAATTTGTTAAAAATTAATAGTTGTTTTTCTTTTGTTAAAGATAAAACACTGATGTAGAAAATGTGAGCATAATTTATACAAATTTATTAACGTTATTGAAATCTTTTAAGAGTCGAAATTTTTTATTAATTTATATTTTTTTCATGGATATTGAGATATCATTTTATTTAACGTTGTTATGAAGTATTATATGTCAACGAGTAACCGTAACTGAAACTGCACCCCGACTGCGTCTCACTACTACACATGGCATGGTGTTACACTCCAATATGGCCACACGTTGCGTGCGGTGACTCCTGGTAAAATAAATGCGAGCGGCGATGCTAGGCTGTCTACTAGGAGCGACGCGCCAATATGGCCGTGCACTTACTGTGATGCAGCCACTACTCTTCAAGATACTCCACCCCACCACATTCGGTTCACGCGTAAATGGCATTGACCTAGATCGTACACAGTTGTCAGCTGTTTCTTGTTCTTTGGAAAGTCTGATCAAAATTCAGTAATAGTGTTGTTAATGTATTGTACTAAACAGTGTGTGTTGTAAAATGAATGCTCCAAATGCCAGGTTTTTCTGGCCGTAACTTACATAACTGATCGGTTCTACGATTCTAACCAACGTGATCGCCGCGGCCGCTATCATATATATAGTGCAGTGGGTGCACCTTGTTTATAAAAAAAAAACTAGAAACAATAATTGTAATCAAATCCTTCTTTTTAACGTCAAATAGTTTTTGAAGGTTACAACAAAAAACAAAAACAAAAAAATTGTTTTCTGTTCAACCCATATTCAACCCCTGTACTTTTTGAGGGTGTGCAATTGATACGGACTTTTGAGATATTGTTTGAAACATTAAAATGCACAAAAAAGTTATGAAATGTTTTATTAGTAATAATGTATGATGTAATTTGTTAAAGATGCAAAATACTTACTGTGTTCCAACGCACAGTGTTCATGCACTTGAAGGTGAACCAGCTAAATATCTCTTTTATTTAAACAGCAAACAATTTTAATTTTTTATGCAGTTATGCAGGCCATTATGATGCACCTTTGTATGAAAGTATATTATTGTACTTTATTGTAAAATGTTAGAATATGAAATATTTAAGCAAATCTTTGTATTTGGGCATTTCTTACAATTTGCAACAACAGAACTACTCGCAATTTTTAGATTTCAGCCAGTTGAGGGGTGAAAAGGGGGTGTTATAATCTGTATTTCCTGCCCTTTCATCGTTTGTATGAGGTATAAAAGATGTATGTACACAAATTTTACGTTAATAAATCAAAAAGATAGGCAAAACTTACACGCCCCTAATGTTAGAAACTCGCAAAATAATTAATCTATTCCTTAAAAAACAATCACTTTCCAATTTGTGATCGATCCGTTCTAGTTCTATTTTAATTGTTATGATAATTAATTAATAGCAGTGAGTTCTAATACTTTTGTATAATTAGTGTATCAATTAAACGATATCTAAAACTCTAAAAGCTCTTCATGCCTACACAAAATATGAATTATTTATTGGTGAATTACGTGGTGGTTGAGCTTTTGAAAATAGTATAACATAACAAATAATCGCCGCTAACCTTTCTACAAAATTATTCATAAGTACTTAGGTAACGTATTTAAGACTGGTTAGCTATATCTTTCATTAATTCCAGTTCATATAGTTGCGAATGATGGTTGAAAACGATGTGATTAAACATTTATCTAAAGGTATTAGCATTTCAAAACAAATAGCAATCAAATTTTAAAATATTTCGTTTAAGATTTTGATAGAGACGTCAAGAAGGATGAAGCCAAGAGACGAATCCTTCCCGCAAAATTATTACTACAGGGACTTTGTTCATGGCCAGACACCAACAAACCTTTGATAGTATTCGTCAACTGGTTTAATTTGATCAACGAAATGGTCATAGAAATATTTCACATTTCGTACGTTTTATTGCATCTAGATGACGTCATAGATGTCGTCACTACGTTCACCACAGTAACAACTACTTTTGAAGTAAGTTAATCTGGGAGTCTATTCTCATCATCGTTTTGAAGCGAATGTGAGACTTCTCGAATGGTTAGGTGGACGGAGTGGGGATATCAGCGGTTTCTCTCTGGAACGTATCTATGAGCAAGTTTACTTGTCGCTAAGTACAATAACGCACACGCCACGCCCATACGAACGTATCTATGAGCAACTTTGCTCGTCGCTAAGAACAATAACGCACGCGCCACGCCCATACGTTCAAACACAGGGCAACCGCCGATATCCCCACTCTCATCTAACCATTCGATAAGTCTCGCATTCGCTTCAAAAAGATGACGAGAATAGACTCCCTGAACTCAATAGATCATTATTTACATGTATTCCAATTCTTAGGCATTGGTAAGAGTATACAGTTTGATAGTAAGGAAGCAACTAATCAACGACATCCTTTACAAAATATGGAAAGAGTTTTGGCCATTCGATATAATAAGTGAAGCAGATAGACCAAAACTCAAATTTAAACTATCCGCAAGCGTTGCTTTACCTGGCACTTTCCTGTTTTTCTCGGTGATCAGCAATACTGTCATAGCTGGAGTGCCGTACGTGCGTCACCATGCTTTAATTATGAACTCAGCATATCCGTTTGCTTGGAATCAATCTTTTGTGTTTGAAGTAATTTACGTCTGGCAGTATTATTCTGATTGGTTTGCGTTATTCATAGTGAACGGGTTTGACTTTCTCTTCATGCCAATAGTTATGATTTGCGCTATACAATTTTCAGTGATGGAGGAGGTTTTCAGGCAAATATTAACTGAGGGATCGAAAAGGCACAGGCAGTTGATCTTTGGTGATAAATGGAGGCATATTACAGATAAAGATATGCTAGGTCACTGCTTGCAACACCATAGGATGTTATTAGAGTAAGTTGGTGTATGGTAAAGCAAAAAGTAAAAAAATGTATACTGATGTAATACTATACTTGTTTCCAAAGTTATATGACTTTGACAAGAAGATTTCTGGTGAATGTATTGTCATTGCCTGATAAATATTAGATATTTTTATGACCAGAGTATTTTGCTATTTAGCCTCCACAGTTTTTCTTTGTATAGAAACAATCTCTGGAATGCACAAGATCTATTTTAATCAACCTCAATCAATTTTTATTATTTAGTGACAAATGTTTTATCTACCGTACTGAAACCAAACCGATCAGCCGATAGTAAAACCATGGAGCAAATAACGGGTGATCTAAAATGACGAAAGACAGTTTAAATTTCCCGCCACAGTTTTGCACGTATTTAGTGTTACTAAGATGGTATGCGTGCAGGATACAGGTTATGATCACTGTCAGATACCATAGTAGACTCGTCAGTAAAGGTTACGTTCCTCTGCAACAATATTAATTTATCTCTTTGGCATTTAATTTGTTATAAATAGTATATTTATTTTATTTGATTTAAGATATGTTATTTTCATTTGATTACATATGGGAGGATTTTATTATTTGGTATATTATTTTTATGTTATATTTTAAAATTTTGTTTTCTACATATTATATTTATGAAATATAAGTAGTTTTAAAATATGCTGTCTTGTTTATGTTTTATGTCTTGTTAATGTTTTATTCATGTCCTATGTCCTTACCAGGACTAGCAAAGACTTCTAAACCCTCATTGGTTCAATGTAATATACCTAATTATAATCAGAGAAAGAATACCTACGCCACTGAACAAAAATAACAGCTGTTATTTACAACCATTACCAACATCACAATTATTTAATGCGGGAAATTCAACTTGTCCTTCGCCATTTTAGATCACTCTGTATATCTACTGGTTACGACTACAACATATGTGCGCTATATATGCGCAATACATGTGCGGTTGCAGAACATAATGCAAATTATATTCTTTTAAGGGCACATAATATTGTTTATAGGGCGTATTAACACTTTCTCATGGTAAAATGTAGATTATAGAATGCGCTTATGAAATTTTCAAATGTTGATTTATTTAAACTATGGAAATGTAGTTTTTTCATTGAACAAGTGTTTTTTAAGCTGCTTATTATATTTTTATAGATAATATACAAATACAGGGTGTCCGGTAAATGTGTTCCGAAAATTAGGGAGCTGATAGAGGACGTCACTGCCATCCAAAAAGTGTATATACATTTATGGCTTTCGACGCTGAGCAGTTCAGCAGTGCATTTCTGCTACAGCGAATAAAGGGTGCCTGAAATGGCATTCGAAAAACACCTGAAATTTTTCAAAGAGTCCGGCAGGATTTGGGAAGTCGTGCTGAAATGTGCATTCACATGGAAGGGCAACATTTCGAGCAGTATTTGCAAAACTCTTTTATTTATTTTTGTTATTTGTAAGTATTTTTTTGTTTCTGTTAAATAAAGAACGCCGACTTTGTAATCAGTTATATTTTTAAGGGAATATAAAACTGAAAAATAAAAACTTTTTTATAACTTTTTAATGAAGCGTCGAAAGCCACACGTACACTTTTTTAATGGCAGTGACGACCTCTATCAACTCCCTGATTTTCGGAACACGTTTGCCGGACACCCATATTATGAAACTGAAAGGAACATTCAAATAAATAAATGCACAATTATTAATCTTGATGTTCATTTATATTATCACTCATTTATTTTTTTCAATCTTCAAGTCGTTTTTGCATTGCTTAAATATTTTTTGTACTACTCAAATATTTTATCAAATGCTTATTATTAAAAATGCACATTTTATTTTACATATTGCGCATATAATTTGTACCGATTTCAGTAATGGTAATTATTACGAGAATGGAACTTGGTAATTAGATCCTGCTTTAAAAGTATAAATAAAACTTTGTTTTATCGAAAACTCCGTTATGGGGTCAAAAATTGAGTAACTTCATTTTAACGTTGGCAGGGCATTTATAAACATTAGTTAGGATAAGAAATCATGTAAGATTTTTTAAGTACATAAATAAAAGTTGATCGTCGCCAACTTTTTTTGCCATTGAAATTTTGAAGTTTTCCGAAACTTTTGGTTCTTTCACTCCACCTTATTGTTATTCTTATCTGAAGTTCATAATATTCTTTCAGCATTTGCACAAAATTGGAAAATTCCTTCAACATGGTCATTTTGATACAATACGTTACAAGCACCACATCGATATGTTCCGGAATCTTGACTTTGGTAATATCTGCATTCACAACGCACACCAATAAAATTTATTTATTTACTGTTATAGAAATTGGATAGTAGCCAGGGCTTTGAAATGTGTACGTATTTTGCTGCGCATTTTATGCAATTGTTTTACTACTGCTACGTCGGACAGGAGTTAATATTTCAAGTAATGCACATTTAACGATTTGTTGATCTTAAACATCATTATATCATATTTTTAGAGTTCAAATCTCTCCGATGCCATATATGAGTGTAACTGGCATTTGGGTTACAACAGAGATTTTCGCAAAACTTTGGTGCTGATGATTCAGCGGAGTCATCGGGAGCAATGCTTGACAGCTGCTGGTGTAACAATGTTGGATTATGCTGGATATATAAAGGTATATGTATTTTACTGAAACCGATTGATTGTTATTATTATTTGCGTTGTTTTTGCTAAATATGTGTTTAGTATACCTTAATTCTGCAATCGATTGCAGTTCTGGCGTTTCCATAGTGCTTTTTTTCTAGGTTATATTACTAAAGTCTACTAATTGCTTGTTCCAGGTGATGAGAATATCCTTCTCGTTTTACACATTGTTTGATTCTCTGGTGAAGAAAGACGACTGATTTTCTGCGGCGATGTACAATGTTGTTAAATGGATTAATCAATAATCACTGCAACCTTAAAGATTTAAACACACTTTAGATATCTTTTTTTAGTAATCGTTATACGTCGTTTGTAAAATAACTGTAATAAATTAGCAATAAAGGGCATTCCAAAAATCTAGATATTGTTTGAAAATTGTGGATTTGGAAAGGCTAAGAATAAGAAAAGAATATTTTGAAAACCAACACCATTAAGATTAATGTATTAAATTAATGATAAGTAATAAACTCTGGAGCATTCTGATCAAATAACTGTCACAAAAACTACTTATGTTACTTTATTTCCGAGATACATAATCGCAAAAAACGATCAAAGCAGATTTACAATAACAGATACAGAAAAATTTAATGGTCCGAGCCAGTTCCTCAATCCACTGATTTTTCACCTCTGATGCCTGGACTATGTGGATTCCATTGTCCATACTTACTATTACTATACATAGTCAACTAACAATATGATATATGAAAAACTATAATTATCAAGGCAATGCAGTGGAAAAAGCAATTTATTGGTTATTTGAAGAACTTGAAGAAATAGTCTAAAAAGCTGATTGAGACACTGTCATTATTTGTGATAAACAACAAAAGATCAAGACAGTATAAAACCAAGAACAAATAAGTGTTCACTGTTCAGTAATGCCAGTTGGAGATTTTTTCTATTATCAATTGTATCGAGAATAATAATAATTTTAATTAATTGTTTACATGGTATATTGTCTTTTTTTGGGTTTTGAGTTTTGATTTTTACCTTTATTTATTGTATTATTTGATTTTGTTTAGAGTAGGTAATAGTATATTTTGTTATAATTTTTTAGTATTAACATAGTATACAGGGTCCTGCAACTCAGTTCCCGTCTTCTGTAGCTCAGTTACTAATTAAGCTAAGAGTTTGACATTTTGCAGGCTTACCCTGTACTTCAAGGTACATTTCAAGAAATTATTTTTGATTATACAGCGTGTCCCAAAAATCAGCAACGCCATGGTAATATATTTTTTTAAATTGCATGCTATATATTTCTTTACACATTTGGAAGCCTGTTATGGTTGCCTATATACCACCGAAATTTTATTGAAATGGGTTGAGTGACTGCAGCGCAAAAAAATAAAAACAAAAAAAAAATTGATTTTGCATCGTTGGCTTTAAAAATCAATAAACACCACAAATTGCACCTCGTTAATAAAATTTTGCGACGTGCTTATTAAGTTATATCTAGTAGTCTCGCTAACCAAGTGTCATTGATCCAAATTATACAGGATGACCAAAATCTAGTGTCAAACTTGGCAAACTTCAAAGCGTGTTATTGTTCTTATTTTAAATTGGTACCCCATACATTTTTTTAGGTAAAGCGATGCAGAAATAAAAAATAAACATTGTTTCTAAATACAACCCCACCACAATTCCCAATATTTTAAAAGTTATTCGCCAAAAACTCATTTTTCAACGTTTCCAACGGCAGTTTTCGATACTAAATATCGTACGTGGCGTTGAAAAGCAATTTATTTCCTAAAATATAATACAGAGAAGTATTTTAGATTTGGTTGTACTTAATTAAGTAGTTGTTCGAAATGTCTTCCGTGCTCTTCGAGGCACAAACGAAGACGAGTATCAAATGACCTCGCCACTGCTCTTAGGTCGGGCGTAATAGTTTGAATTGCATCTTTCTTGCATGTTTTCTGGTGTTGTTGGAGGTTCAGCATAAACGATGTCCTTAACGTAGCCCCACAGGAAGAAATCCAGTTTCGTTAAGTCCGGTGATCGAGGAGGCCAAGCAACTGGTCCTCCTCTTCCAATCCACCGATTTGGGAAGATTTTGTTGAGCTGGTCCCTGACATGTAACGAGTAATGTGCTGGAGCTCCATCATGTTGCAGCCACATCTTCGCCCTTACCGCTATCGGTAAATTTTGAAGTAAATTTGTCAATTGAGCAACTATTTAATTAAGTACACTCAAATCTAAAATACCTGTCTGCGTTATATTTTAGGAAATAAATTGTTTTTCAACGCCACGTACGATATTTATTACCTAAAATTGCCGTTGGAAACGTTGAAAAATGAGTTTTTGGCGAATAACTTTTAAAATATTGGGAATTGTGATGGGGTTGTATTTAGGAACAATGTTTATTTTTTTATTCTGCATCGTTTCACCTAAAAAAATGTATGGGTTCCAATTTAAAATAAGAACAATAACACGCTTTGAAGTTTGCCAAGTTTGACACTAGATTTTGGTCATCCCGTATAATTTGGATCAATGACTTTTGGTTAACGAGACTACTAGATCTAACTTAGTAAGCACGTCGCAAAATTTTGTTAACGAGGTGCAATTTGTGGTTTTTATTGATTTTTAAAGCCAACGATGCAAAATCAATTTTTTTTTGTTTTTATTTTTTTTCGCTGCAGTCACTCAACCGATTTCAATAAAATTTTGGTGATATGTAGGCAACCATAACAGGCTTCCAAATGTGTAAAAATATATATAGCATGCAATTAAAAAAAAATGATTACCATGGCGTTGCACATTTTTGGGACACGCTGTATAATCAAAAATAATTTCTTGAAATGTAGCTTGAAGTACAGGGTAAGCCTGCAAAATGTCAAACTCTGAGCTTAATTAGTAACTGAGCTACAGAAGGCGGGAGCTGAGTTGCAGGACCCTGTATAAACTAATAATTTTTACTGCTCAATTATATTGATTTTGTCTACACAGAAAAAAATCCAGCTTTTTATGTCTAAATTTCATATTACTGAACTATCTGGTATGTGATAAATAATACGGCAAAGAGAAAACTTCTTAACTTATTCAATAATTAATTTGGAAAAAGGGTGTCAAAGCAATTGTATGATAATAAAAAAATGACTATAATTTGAAAGATTGATAAGTGATAATGATGATATAATTTGAAAGAGATCGATATGGCGGCGATATATTAAAGGAAGCTGAAAATATTATATTTAGTTCTAGCTTATAGCTGAAAGCATGAAGCCTAAACACGAAGTTAAGAGTTTAACCCTAGGTAAAATATTACAAATATGAAAATAGACATTATTTACAAATTTTTTCGAAAAGCTTTCTCTAGGGATATTTACAAAGATGAAGCAAAAAAGGGACTTCTCCCAGCCAAGATTCTACTACAAAGTCTATGTACCTGGCCAGATTCGAACGCACCAATAATGGTTTTTGTTGCCTGGTTTTTGTTCATAAATTTGGTAATTACAGAAATATTTCACACGATTTACATTTTTTTCAACATGGACAACGCTATGAGTGTGATTATCACGTTAACTACAATAACAACAACACTAGAAGTAAGTTAACAAGAAATGTTGAAATCTCTTATAATACTAATTTTAATTTTGAGGGATTGGTGAGAGTACATAGCTTAATCTTCAAAAAGCACATCATTAATGACATCTTATATAAAATCTGGAAACTATTCTGGCCGTTTGAGATAATAGAAAAGCAGAAAAGCGAAGCAAAGCTGAAACTTACTATATGTACAATCCTACCGATTAGTTTTTTATTTTTTGCGTGCTGTAGCAACTCATTTATTACTGGTATGCCGTTCGTGAGCTACCACGGTTTAATCTTGAACTCAGTTTACCCATTTGATTGGAATCAACCCTTTGTTTACGAAGTAATATACATCTGGCAGTATTATTCCGACTGGTTCGTGTTGTTTATGGTGTCTGGCTTTGATGTGCTGTTTGTAGCCTTGGTCATAACTTGCGCTATGCAATTCTCAGTTATTCAAGAAGTTTGCAGAGATATCTTCATGGAAGAATCAAAAAGGCATAGGAAGTTGATCTTTGGAGATAAATGGAAGGAAGCTACAGACAGAGACTTGCTAATTAGTTGTTTGGAGCAACATAAGATGTTACTTGAGTAAGTTGACTATACATATAAGAAAGTTACTTAATATAAATTTATATATGTGCACAATTCCTTTTCAGGATATGCATACAATTAGAAAATTCTTTCAATTCGGTAATTTTAATCCAATATGGTACAAGCGTTATGTGTATATGTTTTGGAATTTTAACTTTGGTAGCATTGTTCACGTTGATCATAAATACGTGCAATTTATCTATTTGCATTTCCAGAAACTGGATAAGAGACAATTCTTCAAAATGTTAATGTATTCCGGTGCGCATTTGGTGCAGTTATTTTCCTACTGTTTTGCAGGGCAAGAATTGACATTTCAAGTATATCGTTATTGTGTAATGATGTAATTAAAACTGATTTTGAAATTTTTAGAGCTCTCAGCTGTCTGATGCTATTTATGAGTGCAACTGGCATTTAGGTTACGATAGGGAATTTCGCAAGACTCTAATTATGATGATTCAGAGAAGCCAACGAGAGCAATGCTTGACTGCAGCTGGTGTTTTAAATTTGGACTTTTCTGGTTATTTAAAGGCATGATTAAATAACAGTTTTAAGGAAAAGTCTTAGTTCTGATCTTTACCACTGTTTTAGGTGATGAGGGTGTCATTTTCGTTTTACACATTATTTAACTCCATAATGACAAGAAGGGGTTTGTAGTAAATTTGGATGGTATGGACAATACGGCCATGGATATATGGAACTCAATATATTTGTAGGCACATTGTACACATTCACACTACATATTTCCACATAATTTAGTTTTGTTTCCACAAATTTACCAATTGATCTATAATCTTGCTGAATTCTTTGCATTAAGCTTGTAGTGGGTATTGTTTTGAAATGGTTACTTTTGTTACATTTTGTTAAGTATTTATCAGTTCTAGTGAACTTTGTATTACATTAATTCTATTATTTTTTATTATTTCTACTCGTAGTTCTGTATAAGTTTTGATTTTCTTATAGCATTATTGTTGTGTCCAAGTTTATGTTCATGTATGTGTTCTATTATTATGTTGGGCACAATTTATTTGACATGTCTCATACATCAGTGTAATTTGAAGACCAATAAATATCTATCTATCTATCAATTAAGCACATTCTCCAAAATAAACGATTGCTGTTTTGGCCATATTCTTTCAACTTCGGCGTAATTCCCATGAATGTTAATGGCAAACGGTTTGGTGCAGGACACATTATATAGAGGCTGTTCCCAAATATCATGTAAATACGAAGAGGGCTAATTCTTTGGCTTATTTAATGACTAACAATTCATATAAACATAGGTCCGCAAACGCTTCGTTGCCGATCTACAGAAATTGAAACTGAAATTTCAAGATTTTTTTTAGTTTTCTCTTTATAGCTCTTGTATCCTAGTTTTAATTTTTAACAGTTGGTGGCGAATAAAATATCAAAATAAATACAAACAAAAGGTTATCTAAATCAAGCCAAGGCATACTAGACCAATTATTTATTTAAAAAAATTTAAATTTCATCTAGCGAAACACAGAAACACTGGATAACACTGGCCAACAAAATTTTACCGACTTCAAATTGCCTAACAAATGACAACTGATTCGGATAGTATTTTTTCCCAGGAATCCGAATCTGAACACAGAAATGGCGAGTTGGCCCTAGTTTTCTCGAAAAACAGTCTTAAAGTTGCAAAAGCGCGTTTTTTTGCTAGATTTGACCGCATGCAAAAGAGTAATGTTATGTAGTAGATGTTTATATATAGGATCAAATAAAACTTTGAATCTTCTCTTTAAGACCATATAGCGAGACATCAGATGGCATAAAGTTTGAACATTTTACACCTCTTTTTTTTATAGGAGCGCGCGCCGATTGCAGCACCGGACGGAGCGCACTGCTTCTTCCTTTATTTATACATTGCACTGGCCAAATAAGAAGTTGTGAAGTTGGTAGGATCTTTGGCCAGAAATCCGAATCTGGACACACAAAGAGCGATTTGGCTCTTGTTTTCACGAAGAACAGTTTTAAAGGTGGAAGAAAAGTATATTTGCTACTTTTTAACACAAAATAATAACGTTACAATGTAGATGTAGATATAGATGTAAATATTAGAATCAAATAAAACTTTGAACCTTCTGCATAAAGCCCATATAGCTATAAATCAGATGGCATAAACTTTGAAAATTGTACAAAACCCTTTTATAAAAGCGCGCACCGATTGTAGCACCGGCACCGGATGGAGCGCTCTGCTTCTTCCTTTATTTATAAATTGAACTGTCCAAATAAAATGTTGTCGGACAAATGATAACTGATCGGATAGGTTGTTTTTTGTAGAAGATAATGTATTAATGGGTCAGTGTAAATCTTTTTTTCTAGAAGACATGCCAATACCACAAGTACCAATCTCACAACATGTTTATCCATGGTCAGATGACAAAGTACTCCCTAAGCACAGAGCATGATTTATTCTGGCAGTGAAAGCGAAGATGAGACTTTGTTAACTGTAATAAATCTGTGAAAAATATATCTTTCCTTCTTACAAGCTTTTTGTATGTTATCTTAAAAATGAAAACTAATGTTATAAAATTGATATCCAATTCGAAATCAACAACACAAAATCACCCATATTTAATCTAATACCAATACGAAGCAAAGAAAGCCTCTGCCGTTAGGAAAAGTGTACATGTAAGCGCTTAAATTGACACACGCTCCTATTCAAAAATGGTGCCACAAATTTAAAGTTTAGTCAAATCGTTTCCGAGAGTGCCTGTTTCAGGAAAAAATATTGAAGTTTCTTTTCCCTCGGTCTATGTTTTTTAGGGCGCTGAATCCGAATTTCAACTTTGCTACTTCCCACGGATGTGGCTTTACAACGAAAATCGCAAAAAAACTCAAAATTTTTGACCTTTTTTCAGTTTTTTTTTGCGAAAAAGTGATAAAGCTATGCACTTTTCGAGGTAGACCATTCTATACAAAAATAAAGTACATTAAATTTCTGAAATGCATTTTTTATTGGACGGTTTGGCTGCTTGAGCGCCTTGAAAGAAGGGAAAATTTTCCAATTTTATGTAAAACCCAGTTTTCGAGTTAGTTAAAAAGGCTAGGATTGTGCTAAAACTACATTAATTTCCCTATAAATTGCACATCTCAATCATTTATTTTGGCCAAACCGTGTAACCGCGAGCTCGGGTTGATATTTTATAGTCATATTAAGTCAGAGCCGATAAGCGTCGCAGACTAAATAAAAAAAAACAAAAATAATACATTAAGTATTAATGCAATTTGTAGGGAATTTAATGTAGTTTTATCAGAATCTAAGCTTTTTGTAATTACACGCACATTACATAAAGTAGGAAAATTTGGTCTTCTTTCAGCTCGCTCTAGCGGCCAAACCATTCAACCAAAAAGTACAAAAAGTAGAAAATTTAGTGTACTTTATTTTTATATATAGTGGTCTACGTCAAAAAGTGCATAGTTTTATGACTTTTTGGCAAAAGAACTGAAGAAAAGTCGGAAGATTTAAGGTTTTTTGCGATTCTCGTTGTGAAGCCATATCCGTGGGAAGTAGCAAAGTTGAAATTCGGATTCAGCACCCCAAAAACCATATAGAATCAGAGAAAAGAAACTTCTATATACTATACGTGATTTCTCATTATATTAACAAAAAGCAGTAGGTTTATAGGTTTATTTGATCCAACATCCAACTTCTATAACGTCGAGTTATTGCTTTGCATGTGTTCAGATAGTTGGTAGAAAAGAAATAAATAATACTGTTTTTCGCTAAAATTAGAACCAATTCACAATTTATTTTTTTAGATTCGGACTCCATGGGAAAAGATTCCTATCGAAATCAGTTGTCATTTTCCAACAACTTTTTATTCGGCCAATGCAATTTATAGATAAAGGATCAGTGTGGTCCGTCCGGGCGCGCGCTCCTATAAAAAGGGGGTGTAAAATGTTCAAAGTTTATGTCATCTGATTTCCAGCTATATGATGTTAAAGGAGAGCGTTCAAAGTTTAATTTGGTACTACATATAAACATCTACTACTTACATAACGTTATTGTTCTGCATGCGTATAAAAGTAGCAAAAAACACGTTTCTTTCTACCTTAAACACTGTTTTTCGCGAAAACAAGAGCAAAATCCCTATTTCTGTGTTCAGATTCGGATTTTTGTAAAAAAATCCTATTGAAATCGGTTGTCATTTTTCCGTCAATTTTTTATTTGGCCTGTAAGATGTATAACTGAAGTGCGCTCCGACCGGGGCTGCGATGGGCACGCGCTCCTATAAAAAAGGTAATGCAAAATGTTCAAAGTATATGCCATCAGATTTCTCGCTATATGGTCTTAAAGGTTCAAAGTTTTTTTGGATCCTACATAAAAATATCTACTAAATAACGTTACTGTTTTGCGTTCAAAAGTAGCCAAAAAAAGCGTTTTTTGCACCATTAACATTTTTCGAGAAAACTAGAGCCAATTCACAATTTCTGTGTTCAGATTCGGATTTCTGGGAAAAAATCCTATCCGAATCAGTTGTCATTTGTCCGGCAATTTTTTTTGTTGGCCTGTGTAATGTAGTTATTTATAATATAGGATTCTTCGAACAGATAAACCGGCTTTCTTTAAAATTTCAACGTGTTAAAGAATGCACAAAATTCGGACATCATTGCAAAGAGTTGTTTAGAGCAAAATGACCACGTCTTAGGAAGTCGTGTTGAGTTCTGCAGTTTGAGAAGTTTGAATCTATTGTTCAAATGCGCCTTCGCGAGCAAATTTCCAGCAGCATCAAAATAAAAAAAAATTGAAAATGGTGGCTATTCTTCAAGAAATAACAAACAGTATAGCGTGGGTCTATATTAATATATAATGTATAAGAAAAACAAAGTGTGATAGCGATATACATAACCCATCAATGGGAGACAGACACATAATGTTTTGAATTGTCTAAATGTGTGTTGTTCCATCATGTTTCATATATGTGCGTCCATCATTAAGTTAAATAAGCAGCGGTCAATAATAAACATATTTTTCATTTCTTTCTCTTGTAATGTTTGCCTACTCTTTTGAACAAGAATATTAAGCAATCAATAACAGGACATTTTGGTATCTTAAAAATATATAATGAAATTTTCAAGATAATTTATTGATTTTCGGGGACGATTGTAACCCCTAATAAGATAAGCATTTATAAGCATTTGTCTACAATTAAATCGTTACTGATGTTAGTTACAAACTTTTATCTACTCTTTCCTACAAAACAAAAAATCGGTTTTTGGCAAATTTTTAATTAGAAAATCAGTGTTTTACACCCGGTGTTTTATAACCCTATAATGCCCGATTGCACCACTTCCCCTTAACCGCTGAGCCAAGCTTAAATTTAAGCTACATTTAAATTTAAGCGGTAAAAATCTGTGGCTTAACTTGACATATGTTTGGCTTATTAATGACATAAACACAAAATATAACCCAAAAATTGATTGCGAAGTCAATTTCTGAATGAATATATAATAATATATCCAATATTTTATCTACAAAATATTAGGAAATACCTATCAGTATTATAAAACCTTTCAAATGATAAAAATAATATGTAATATTTTTCAAATTCAAATTAATTTGACAGGGAAATACGAAAAGAGACACCGTACACTGCAGTCTGTTGATCGGCCAATAGTTTGGTCGGCTTGTATTTTAACTGTATAAATTTAAATCGTTTGAATGTGCGCAGTTACATATGCCCTAATGGTAATTAAATGACTGACCAAATTATCGGCCGATCCAAAAGTCTGCAGTGTGCGGTGTCTCTAAAGAGACACCGGCACTGGCAACAACAAATTGCAGTAAGTTACTAGAAAACCGCCATAAAATAACCGCTGCCAAGGTGAGTTGGTTTGTAAGTATAACTTTCTTAAGTCACTTAAAATTTAAGGGGAAGTAATGCACTCGGGCATATGTCTCCTACAAGATATGTAGTATAAATCTACATTTGCACTTAGATATTTAATTATTGTTGTGATATAATAGCAGATTTTTGTTCAAGTTAACTATAACCTTATAATTTATGTTTTACGTTACTAACCTAAAATCTATATACATGTTGTCAAACTTTGGGTCAATATAGGTCCATTTGCGGACCCATGTTGATTAAGATGTTTGACATAATTGGCCTCTTTATAAATTCACCAAGTGTATATTTTCAATACCCTGTATAATAGAGTTCCGTTACTTATACATATGTAACTTTTGGTAACTGTTTTTCCTTGCCACACATATTTATATTGGATGCTTCATGGACTGTTGTTTGTAGCTTTATTCGATAATTCAATTCATATGATATAAAAGTATACCTAGTTATTGAACATCGATAAAATAAACCGATTCTGAGAAAAGGAAATCAGTTACGCGGTCCTTCTGCTTCTGGTTGGCTTATCGGCCATTTTGTCGAAACGTGTGTTTGCTAATGCTAATACTTTTTGGATTTTTTATTTTTACTTGCCAACAATATATTTTATGTTTGGCTAATAAAGAATTATTATGTTTAAGTCTATTGTGAATATTATTCATAACTACATTCAGGCGCCTATATATCTTTGAAACGATAAAGTTTACGAAAGAACAAAACAATGATATCCTTATAGAAAATTTTGGCAACACTAACTAAAACTGCCGCTTTTTTCCCTTAGATATATACACATGGGCGTATCCAGCTCAAATCGGAAGGGGGGGCAGTTTTCTAAATTTACCTTGCGGTATGGGGGAAGGGCATTAGGGTGGTTCAAAAATGCATTACAAAAATTTTCCAAATCCAAAAAAAGTGGACACGTATTTTTTGTTGTTGAAATTTTGATTTTTAACCGTGCCTGTCGAGGCTTTCATATTACATGGGAACATGCATGGGAAGAAGACATTTGTTGGTATTTTTTAAATAATTGTTCGGGGTTTGGGAAAACTTAAGATTACTTAAAGACTTGTAGAGGATTTTCCGATGAAGAATTTGACCTATTATACATATGGATTTGACTCCCCCAACCGACCCCCGTTGCCCTTAAACTACCCTTAAATGAAAATATGTACATTCTTCAGATAATTGATCCTTCTTCTTCAGTCTAGTGGAATGTCTATAAACATTTGTCAGTTAATTTACGTTTGTTTAAAGAAATTCTATTTGTTTAAATACTTCGTTTTTCTCGACAATCAGTCTGAATTTTGTTTTCTGAGTTCGAAATGGCAAATTATTATTTTACAGTGACATTATTCATTAAAAAGTTTCTTCCTATTGTTTAAACAATCAATCATTCATTTTTAACTTTTTTCTGATTATGGTAGAAAAGTCAGCTTTTTTGATAAATTAACTTATAAATTTTATTGGGATTGTTCCATGCTTGCAAATAACAATGAATCAGCGTTGAATAAATTTTATGTTCGAGATATCTATTAAACCTATAATCTATATTATACCCACATTTGTTTAAACAAATTCCATTTGTTTAAACAATATTGTTATTTGCAATTCACCTAAAGTTTTTTTTTTTAGATCCGTCTGGCCAACTGTTTTTCTCAAGTGACATCATTTATATTTTGGTATGATTTCCATTGTTTAAATAATAAAATATTATTCGTCTTCAATATCAGTAATGTATTCGAAAAAATTGAAATGTCTTGCAATCCTTCTTTTTTCGGGAAATTGGGGAGTTGCATTTCTTTTTAAAACATTAAATTTCCTAACGTCAACAAATTTTATTAATCACATTTCTTTCTCCATTTCTTATTCTGATTTCCTACCACTATGTGTTCAAGATAACGTTGATTTGTTGTTGTCTGGAATCTATTCCCTGTACTCTATTTGGATGAATTATTAAAAACGAATATTAATTTATTATTCAAACAATGGTAATCATCCCAAAATATAAATGATGTCACTTGAGAATAACAGTTGGCCAGACCGATCTAAAAAACATAATTTTAGGCGAATTGCAAAAAAAATTGTTTAAAGACATTGCATTTGTTTAAACAAGTGTGGGTTTATTAGATAATATAGGCTAGATATCTCGAATATGAAATTTATAAGTTAATTTCACAAAAAAGCGACCTTTCTACCATAATTGGAAACAAAAGTTGAAAATTAATTATAATCGATGTTTAAACAATAGAAAGAATTTTTCTAATGAATAATGTCCACTATAAGGTAATAAAGTGCCATTTTGAACTCAGAAAACAGAATTCAGACGGATTTTCGGGAAAAACGAATTATTGTTTAAACAAATGGTATTTGTTTAAACAAATGGAACTTAACTGAATGTTTATAAACATTCCACTAGACGTATAGTAATGATTTCTATGAGAAAGAAGGTAATTGAATGATTAGAGCGGTCAATTTTCTGAAGAATGTACATTTTTTATTTTGGGTAGTTCTCAGGGCACTGTGAGGGTGGGTTGGGGGCGTCAAATCCATACGTATAATAGGTTACATTCTTCCTTGGAAGTATTCTCTACAAGTCCTAGAACATTAACATAAATTTTCCCAAACCCCGAACAATTATTCCAAAATTACCGGAGAAAGTCTTTTTCCCATGTAAATTTGAGACCTCGATAGGAACCATTCAAAATCAAAAATTCGAAAAAAAAATATTTGTCTACTTTTTTTTTACTTTGAAACAATTTGGGGAGGATCGTTGCTTTCTACATAAAAATAACCACCCTAGTGTCCATAAGGGAAAGAGTGCTATGTAATAAACATAATACCAAAATACGGAAGGGGGCAGCTGCCCCCTCTTGCCCCCACCTGGATACGCCCATGTATATACACTGTGGGTTTTGAAATTTTTTATTACTCGTATTTACAATAATAAGTAGTCATGTTTCTTTAAAAAACGAATTATTTCTATTGTTAAGATTGAAAACATTGCACGACAAATGTAAATGCATGCTTGTGGCGAAACCATTGCCAACATTTGGCATTTTTATGGCCGCCTGTTTTACTTTAACATTTTAGGTGGTTTGTTTCTTTCTGTTTCAATTATGATTGTGCGGAGGAGCGGAGATGGCCGAGTGGACAAGGCGAATGCCTTCCACTAGAAAGTGTAGGGTTCAAGCCCAGGTTAGGCAGGGGATTTTTGAAATACTCCGTCTACCTGACTGCCGCACAGACAAGCCACTGGCTTTGTGCACAATGTGCACATGGCAACATCCCCAAAAAATAAAAATCACACTTCTTCTTTAGCTTGACCTGTAAATTTTGGCGAAAAAGATGATTGTAAACTATTTTTGATTATTTTTGCAAAACATCACTTCAAATCAAGTCTATCCATTTTTCATGTGCAACTGCCATTTTTAAATGAAGAGCATTTCCAACATCCGCCAGAACCGACTGAATACATTGTGTTAGTCCTAAATTTATTTCGATACTTTTCATATGATTAATTTATTAATTTTTACGTGCCAAGGCCTGACCGTCAGACAAGTACATAATTAGATTTGTTGTGCCTATGCAAATTTTTAATTAAATACGTATATCATACACCGCTGCTTTTGGTACAGAAACCTACAGCTGGTTACTACTTTTTATATCTAAATCCTATTTGACTGGAATGGTTCTTCTATGTGGTATATAATAATCATAACGCCAAAGCAACACAATAAACTTCCAAACTTACTTAATTATTAATTCGGGAAAAAACGGGTGCCTAAGCATTTGCATGATAATAAAAAAAGACTATAATTTGACAGATTTCGTAACCCGAAAGTTTAAACAAACTCACGCCTCTATACGAAATAATTGATGTTTGGTGGTGGTATATTAATGGAAACTCAAAATATTTGTATTTAGTGCAAGCTCATAGCTTAAAGTATGAAGCCTAAACACGAAGTAAAGAGTTTACCCCTAGGTAAAAAGTTAACGTTAACAATGTTAAATGTTAACAAATATAAATTTTGACATTATTTATTATATTTTTTCAAATAGCTTTCTCTAAGGATATTTACAAGGATGAAGGAAAAAAAGGACTCCTCCCAGCCAAAATCCTGCTAAGAAGTCTATGTTCCTGGCCAGATTCAAACGCGCCAATCATAGTTTTTGCTACTTGGTTTCTCTTTATAAATCTGGTAATTACAGAAATATTCCACACGCTTTACTTTTTTTTGAACCTGGACGACGCTATAAATGTGGTTACCACGTTTACTACAGTAACAACAACACTAGAAGTAAGTTCACGACAAATTTTAGAAACGTTTCATAATACTATTTTTAATTTTGAGGCCTTGGTCCGATTACACAGCCTAATCTTCAAGAAGCACATCATCAATGACATCTTGTACAAAATCTGGAAAGTATTTTGGCCGTTTGAGATAATAGGCTCTAAGAAAAGAAGCGATGCAAAGTCGAAACTTACTATATCTGTGGGTCTACCGTTTAGTTTATTGTTTTTTGCCATCTGTAGCAACTCCTTTATCACTGTTATGCCGTTCGTGAATAACCATAGTTTAATTTTGAACTCAGTTTACCCGTTTGATTGGAATCAACCCTTTGTTTACGAAGTAATATACGTTTGGCAGTATTATTCCGACTGGTTCGTGTTGTTTATGATATGTGGCTTTGATTTTCTCTTTGTACCGTTGGTTATGATATGCGCAATGCAATTTTCGGTGATTCAAGAAGTTTGCAGAGATATCTTTACAGACGAATCAAAAAGGCATAGGAAGTTGATCTTTGGTGATAACTGGAGGGAAGTTACAGAGAGAGAGTTGCTAATTAGTTGTTTGGAGCAACATAAGATGTTGCTAGAGTAAGTTCACTATACATATAATACATGGGCGTATCCAGCTCAAATCGGAAGGGGGGGCAGTTGCCTAAATTTAACTTTCTGTATGGGAGAAGAGTGCCCATTAGGGTGGTTCAAAAATGCATTGAAACATTTTTGTGAAGAAAACCACGATCCCCTCGAAACGTTTTCAAATCTAAAAAAAAATGTGAACACGTATTTTTTTTTCTTGAAATATTTGATTTTTAACCGTGCTTGTCGAGGCCTTAGATTTACATGGGAAAATGCATTGGAAGAAGATTTTTGGTATCTTTCAAATAATTGTTCGGGGTTTGGGAAATCTTAAGATTACTTAAGGACTTGTAGAGGACTTTCCAAGAAAGAATTTAACGTATTATACATATGAATTTGACGCCCTCCAACCCATACCCATAGTGCCCTGGAAACTACCCTTAGATGAAAAATGTACATTCATCAGATAATTGATCTTTCTAATCATTTCAGTATCTTTTTTCTCTTCGAAATTATTACTTTAAGTCTAGTGGAATGTTTATAAACATTTGTCAGTTAATTTACATTTGTTTTTTTTCTCGAAAATCAGTCTGAATCCTGTTTTCTGAGTTAGAAATGGCAAATTATTATCTTACAGTGACATTATTCATTAAAAAATTACTTCCTATTATTTAAGTCAAACATTATTCATTTTCAACTTATTTTCTGATTTGCTAGATAAGTCAGCTTTTATGGGAAATTAGCTTATAAATTTCATGATCGAGATATCTAACAAACCTATTATCTATATTATCTAATAAACCCACATTTGATTAAACAAATTCCATTTGTTTAAACAATTTTTGTTTGCAATTCACCTAAAATTCATTATTTTTAGGTCGGTCTGGCCAACTGTTATTTTCAAGTGACAGCATTTATATTTTGGGATTATTTCCATTGTTGAAATAATAAAATATTAGTCGTTTTCAATATCATTTATTCGAAAAAATTAAAAATTAAATTAAAGTGATTTGAAATTCGTTTTTTCGGGAAATTGGGGAGTTATATTTCTTTTTAAAATGTTACATTTCTTAAAGTCAAGAAATTTTATTAATCACATTTCTTTCTCCATTTCTTATTCTGATTTCTTACCCATGTGTGTCGCAAGATAATGTTGATTTGTTGCTGTCTGGAAACTGTTCCCTGTACTCTAATTTTATGAAATATTGAAAACGAATATTATTTTATTATTCAAACACTGGAAATCATCCCAAAATTAAAATGATGTCACTTCAGTATGTTGACCAGACCGATCTAAAAAATTTAATTTTACGCGAATTGCAAAAAATATGTTTTAAGAAATGGCACTTGTTTAAACAAATGTGGGTTTATTAGATAATACAGACTAGATATCTCGAACATGAAATTTATAAGGTAATTTCACAAACTGATTTTTTTACCATAATTAGAAAACAAGTTGAAAATGAATTATAAATGATTGCTTAAACAATAGGAAGAATTTTTTTAATGAATAAATAATGAAAAGATGGATTTTCGAGAAAAACGAATTATTTAAACAGATAGAATTTGTTTAAACAAATGGAACTGATAAATGTTTATAAACATTGCACAAGAGTTATAGTAATGATTTCTATGAGAAAAATGACAATGAAATGATTAGAACGGTCAATTTTGCCTGAAAAATGTAAACTTTTTCATTTGGATAGTTTTCAGGGCACTGTGAGGTGGATTAGGGGTTCAAATCCATTTGTATAATAGATCAAATTCTTCCTTGGAAAGTCCTCTACCTCCTTGGAAAGCCCTTTACCTCCTTGGAAAGTCATATAACTTTAACATAAGTTTTCATAAACGCCGAACAATTATTCGAAAACTACCAAGAAATGTCTTCTTCCCATGTAAATTTGAGACCTCGAAAAGCACCATTAAAAAGCAAAATTTCGAAAAAAATACGTGTCCACCTTTTTTGGATTTGGAAACGATTTCGTGGGGATCGTTGCTTTCTAAATAAAAATAACCACCCCTGGATACGCCCATGATATAATATATATTTGAATTTATAAATGAACAAAATTCCATTTCAGCATATGTACACAATTAGAAAATTCGTTCAATACGGTCATGCTAATTCAATACGCTACAAGCGTGATGTCTATATGTTCGGGAATTTTAACTTTGGTAACAATGTCCGCTTTACTCATAAATAAGTGTAATTTATTTAGTTGCATTTCCAGAAACTTGATAGAAGCCAGCTGTTCAAAATGATAATGTATTCCGCTGCGCATTTGGTGCAGTTATTTAACTACTGTTTTGTTGGACAAGAATTGACGTTCCAAGTATTCGGCTACTTGGTAATTTTGTATTTAGAGCTGATATTGTTAATTCTTTTAGAGCTCACAACTCTCTGACGCTATTTATGAGTGCAACTGGCATTTAGGTTACGATAGGGAATTTCGCAAGACTCTAATTATGATGATTCAGAGAAGCCAACGAGAGCAATGCTTGACTGCAGCTGGTGTTTTAAACGTAGACCTTTCTGGTTATTTAAAGGCATGTTTAAATAGCAGTTTTAATAAAAAGTGTTAGTTCTGAGATTTGCAATTGTTTTAGGTGATGAGGGTGTCATTTTCGTTTTACACTTTGTTCGACTCCGTAATGAGAAGAAGGGATTTGTAGTAAATATGGATGGTATAGGCAACAAGACGGCGGATATGTGGAACCACTGTGGAACTCTTATCATCGTTGGGACTTTGCACACATTCACATATTTCAGATGATTTAGTTTAGATTGCAAAAATTTACCAATTAAGCACATTGTCCAAAATAAACAACACTCTGTTTTGCGTATATTCTATCATCTTCTTTCCAATTCCCATGAATGTTAATGGTTTACAGTTTTGCGCAGCAAACATATATTATAATAGTATTTTAATATCGTTCAAAAAGAAATAGCGAATATATTCAAACCAAGTGTTAAAGAGAGAAATATATTCTGGACGACTAGACATCATTGTAAAGAGAAATGTTCAAGTTTTAAAAGCCTAATAGGGTTATTTGTTGTTTAGACTGATTAGAGCAAAGTTTAGTTGAGTGTTTAGTCTCACGGCATCGCGTCGTGTTGAGTGTTCTACCGTTAGAACCAGTTGTTCAAATTCGCATTCATGAAAAAAAAAACAACTTTGCAATAAAAAATAACCTTCTTAACCTTACAATGAGCATTTTGTCAAAGAGAATCCATAAGTTAAAAATGCACTCCCAAAAAAATTAATAATATTAAATAAAATATAATATATAAAATCTGGATTTTACCTTTTAATTATTGATAATCATTTAGAAATAGCTTTGCGACATCTTTTAGTAGAAGTCGCGGTCCTGAAAGAGGTTTCTGTTTGGTTCTTGGTAGTTTCGGCTATCTACCGGTAGATGGCAGGACGTATACTTCAACGAACCGTATTTAAAAAGCAAAAGGCGACATCTACAACGTGTTTCAGTGGCGTAACAAAGAGTTTTACGGCTCCCCACTGAGTAAAATTTCCAGTAGGTGAATTTACAGTAGGAATAGTAGGTTTTTCTTGCTCTGCGACAATCAGTGTAATGTTGCATCTCAATTGTATTTATTATTACATTGTCATTGTATATTTACACTGTGATTTTACAAGAATTTGGCCGGAATATTACACCGATTTTAATATAATTTTAAGTGATATATGGGGCAATGCTTAATATTTGAACATCAATTTTAATGTAATTTTAAATTAAATATGAGGCAATTCGTAATATTCGGATGCTCGATTGATACGATTCTAGAATGATCAATTTGGTCCATGTTGTGCCTGTATTTTCGGCTGTAAACACTCTCTCGACAACTGAGTGAATTATATCTTTGCATCGTTTATTAATTTGCTGTAAGATTTGTTGGCTTGTGTTCATCGAGAACAGTAGAAGATCGACAACATCAGTTAGCATTAACTCGTGTTATTGAGAAATAATGATTAAAACCGATAATTCACAGAAAATGGACATTTGTCGTTTTTGTGTTTATCAAAAGGTGACAATTGTTTATTATACATTGGGTCTTGCTCGATGAACACTAACTAGAATTTCTTATGGGAAATTAACAACATTTACTACTTGCATATTAATAAGTTATCAAAAGACTACAATATTGGTTGAAAATTAGACAAAATCTTAAATTCTAGGAAAAGAGTTAAATTATTCTTAAATAAAATATAATTACAAACAACTATTAATAAACATTATTAATTACACAAACGATAGAACGGCGGAAAAAATACTTGATATTCACTTTATATCAATATAAAATTGGTACGTTTTGTCGAGCTTACAGAGGTCACGATCGTGCTAATCATCAATGTGTATTATGAGGACCAGAAAATCGAAAAAAAAGAATTTCAAGTTACGTCTGTTAGAGTCAAAACAAAATGTGGAATAATATCGATTGGAGCTCTTTATTCACCTCCGAGGCACAACATTAAGAGAACACAGTATCTAGATCTTTTGCAGACGTTTTCTGGGAAGTTCATACTTGGGGGAAACCTTAATTCCAAGACTACATATTGGGGTTCACGGCTAACTACAACAAAGGGAAGAGAATTACTACATGCAATCCAAAGCTACAGATGCGAAGTCCACTCAACAGGTAAGCCAGCTTATTGGCCTACTGACAGGAACAAGATTCCAGATCTAATAGACTTTTTTGTAATAAAAAATCTGTCATCTAGCTTCATTGATATCACCGAGGAACTAGATCTTGACTCTGACCATACACCAATTATCTTAACTCTAAGTCAATCGGTAATTAGAAAAGAAAGAAGACCAACTCTGACAACTAAAGCTACAAACTGGGAAGTATTCAAAGCAAGCCTAGAGCTCCCGAAGAATTGTAAGACGCAGTGCAGAGATTCCACGGCGATATACAGGAAGCTGCGTGGTTAGCTACACCCCACATAAGTGACCATATCAAGAATAGCAACATGTATCCTTTAGAAGTCAGAGAATTGATAGCAAAGAAGAGAAAAGTTCGCAAACGTTGGCAAACTACAAGAGACCCCATTGTTAAGACAGAATTAAATAATATGGTATGGAAACTTCGCAAACTTACCGAAGAAATCAAACAGCAAACTATTGGTCGGCATTTGGACGGGCTAAGCAATGACTCTGCTACGGACTACTCTCTATGGAAAACCACCAAAAACATAAAGCGACCGATAATGCAAATTCCCCCGATAAGAGAGGAAGATCGATCTTGGGCCAGATGTAACAAGGATAAGGCTGATCTCTTTGCCGTTCACTTGGAAAAGACATTTACACCGAATTAAACTCATACTACTGAACTTCCAGAGTCTATCGCCTGGACAGCACTGGAGTCAAAGCCTATACCCTATATTTCACCCAAAGAACTAATGACCGAAATCAAAACCAACCTCAGTTCGAAAAAGGCACCGGGATTTGATTTGATATCAGGAGCCCTGCTGAAGCAGCTAGCGAGAAAAGCCGTGTTAAAGTTCATCCAACCATTCGACCATTCGAACATTCAACCATTCGAACTAATGCGGTAGTGATTAAAAGCAGAGCACCCGTAGTGTATTCACAGTGATAGTATAAATGAAAACAACCGCCGTCTACTTCAGTGGTAAAAACTGTCAGACTAAAACAACTTGGGCCAATGGGTAAAATTGTACAAATACTCATTATTTTATCACTTTAGGTTAAGTGAAAATAACTTGTTAGTCATTGACTAGGTGTTATGCCACAAACACTCTGCGTTTGAACAAAAAAAAATTAAGTTTAACGAACAATATGCGTGTTTCTTTTACATGTATATGTATCTTTTTATTTTCATGCTTATGACTCATTTTAGAATAGTAACTAACAAATAATAATATTGGCTGTCTGTCTCTTATACTCATTTTTATGCCATTTGCAACAAATAACACTAGACGAAAATGCTACAAAATAGTTAATAGTATAGTCATTAATACTATGGCACCCTTTTACTAAAAAAATCTTATCCCACCGCTCGCTAGAATATTTTGTTCCTGGCGTCATGCCGATATTTTCTGAAACAAAAAAAAAACACCTATTTGGTCAAACCTAAGTTAGATATTTGGCCCCAAGCGCAAGATTTCCCTACTGCGGCGCTGCCCACGACTTAAAGTTTTGTCCAATGTAGCCTTCAGATATTCCTAAAAAATCACACAGGGGACAGTGGAACCAGCATACCTCGAGGTAGGTCCGCAAATTAATTGAGAAAGCGATACGAGATGAACCTGAGGTTCAAGAACACGAGGATGCCTCTAAAAAGATGTCAACACAGTTCGTCGTCAATAGCCCAAGAAGAAAGGAACAACAATACAGGCCAACTTATCTAACGCAAACAGAAGATTAGGACTGTTGCTGATGATGGTGAGTGCAGAAGGCTAACGAAACTGAGGAAGAATGGACAAGTTCAGTGTGGATATGACTTAATTTGAATGCAAGAATGTACGGCCGGACTGTGTAAAGTGCTAGAAGTAACCGGAAAATATTCTTTTGCTAATGGTTGAAGAACCTAGGAAGTTCGGAAACTTAAATAAATAGAAGATTAAAGGATTGAACATGGAGACACGTAAAATTATTTCTCTTTTGAAAATAATATTTAATTATTAGAACATAGTTTTATTTTAATATTGTGCAATACTAACTGAAATGTAACAATATTAGTTAAATTAGTACTAGTGTGAAAATATAATAATATCCATGATACTTTCATTGTAGTTTATTAGTCAACAATTTGCCCCAGTAAAGTGTAAAGAGAGAAGGAGAACCTCATAACCTGCAACAAAAACGTAAAGATGTTGACGGTACCAACTGCAGTAAAAATAATAACAACCAAAATCTAAAGTACCTGCGTGAACGTGGCATAGTTTAAACGAAACATGCCAATAGCTGTGATATGGTTGCCTATTTGTGATCTCATACTTGTCATAATTAAGTACTTTTCCATACTTTTATTATTCTTAAAATACCAACAGCTCTCGTCGATCGCAGTTCCCATGACAGTACTCTGAAATCAGAGCTATTGCTATTAAACTGAGGGATGGAAGCACCAGTATTTGTGGCATCTCACCCAATCTGACACTTCATTGGACACTGCACATAAGAGGAACAATTGGACAACATGGCCAAAACAGAATGAAATAATACCAGATTGCTCATTTTTGTTTATTTCGACCTGAAAGGGTAAATTTATTAGATGCCACACAACTGTCCACCTTAATACCAATGTTATCAGGAAACATGACACACATATCGCTATTACACTTGTGGATAATTGTACAAAATGGCCCAAAGTAAATATTGAATTTAGTTGGTTGCATATCCTAAAAAAGTATATTATACTTCAAAAACAGTTCATCACAATCGATAGACTACTAGCCTTATTAATTTCTGATGGTGTCGAATGCATACCATAAGCAGTTTTCGTTCTTCTTCTGCCTCAAAACTTAGGACTCGCTTATATGCGACGCCTTTAAAGTTATGAAGCTTCTCACAAATCTTCTTTTCTTCATCCGTCCCTAACGTAGTGATCGCTTGTCCCAATAATTGGAACTGTGTTGTGACATTAAGGCACATCGCAAAGAACAGAAAGTCGTAGCCACATATTGTATTCAAAATCAGATACATGTTGATGAATGCGTGTAGAATGTAAAGTAATTCGTATGTTGGGCTTGATTGCCAGTCAAATGGGTACCATAACCTGTACGGCAGAACCCTGTAGCCGCTAAGGTAAGGTGCTGAGAGAAATCCCAAGGAAAATAGAATCCCGCTGATGTAAAAACAGTAAGAAACTGTTAGTACTATGTTTACGGTTTTAATGATCACGTCTTGTGGCTTCTTTCCCATGGCGTTTGATGGCCAAAATTCTTCCCAGACAAGCTTGATCATCGAGTCTAGTTCTTTGTGGTTGATGAAGATTATTGATAGTTTGGTAAGTGCCTGGATGAATGTAAAAGTTTTAGGTAGATACAAACATATTAAAATTAAATAAAACAAAAGTAAATCACTATTCAAGGCATCACATTGGTTTAAGATAATTAGTGGGTGGACATTATTAATTCCTGTACAAAACAAATATATAATCAGAGCTGATCACGGAGGAAACGATAAATTTTGAAGAAGAAGTCAGCCAGTTAGTTACTCCAAAGAAAGTCACCCAAAGTATCAAAACAAACCTCAATCCAAAGATTTTCTGGATGTGATCTTACCACAGGGAAAGTCCTTAAACTATTACCTAAGAAAAGGTATTTTTGTGCCAACGTATCTAGTAAATGTAAATGTTCAGACAAAAATACGCCCCAATGTCGCAGAAATTATTATCATACAAAACCTAGAAAAACCACGGATTGATATAAGTTATTAATAATATTAAAACTCCTTGATAACCGTCATCTACAGAGAATTAAATTAAAATTTAGAAAAAAATCAACTCACTAGTTTTGTTTTTGTGAAACTCTCAATTGTTAGTACTGAATAGTTTACAACTATGAAACGGCATTCAACATTGGGGTTGCGCTAACAAAGACAATATCGAAGGGATCCAGACTTTCCAAAATAAAGTACTATAGAATAAATAAAGTACTATGGAATATGGTTAACGGTTCTTGGTACATATGGAACAGTGACCTGTACTGTGATCTTGATGTGTCACAAGTCATCGTCAACTTGGATACCAAGAATCTAATGAGAAGATTAATAAGAACTAAGTCCTTTGAACAGTGCTTCTAGTTTTATTAAAAATGTGATTTCTAACAATGGTGGTTTAATTTAATTGATTAAACTTATATTAAAGTATTCATTTCTTTTACCTGAAGCGTGACTGACAAATTCGACAAAACTTCGACCAATCCTGCAATGTTGTCCGAACTGGTTATCAAATGCAGTATTTGACCAAATTCCAAATATCCAAATATAAACAACATCACGTAAAAAGTGCATTTTGTGAGAATGTTTTGTGTCTCTGGCCACAAATTTACAATATCCAGCACATACTTCGCAAACGCTAGTGAAAATTTTGAAGGATCCTTCAGAATTTTCGGTTTTTCTACAATGTCCGCCGCATGTGTTGCGATCATGTTGAACGTATAGCGTAGTAAGTATGTATAACAATGAGGTAGTTTCTAGACCATTTATATAAACTATTGCGATGGAATTTTGATATATAATTCAAGAAAGTTTAATAAGTTCTACGTTAGACGGGCACACACCTATATTTTATGATATCGTAATGACATATTAAAATTAGCAATTTGTGTATGGTGAGTATAGGTATCCAATTCCAAAAGTTTTGTCAAAAAATAAGATAGTTATGGATTATTAGCCACGCGAGTCAGAGTAGTTTCCATAAAATTTTAATATGCATGATGAAGTTTGAAACTGTACTAAAACTATACCCATTATCAAAACGGGGATATTTACACCACTTTTTTGTAAATTTTAATTTTACTATTGTATTAAAAAATAATCACAATTTGTTTTATTTATGACGATATATGATTTTATATATATTTTTAAAATAGATTTTATACCTTTTCTCATCATGATCACAGTAGGTGCTTCTCAAGTTGTATTGATTGTCATCTTCGGGCATACTTTTTCTCTGCAATCAATTTTCGCGATTCAACGTATTTGTCAAATGTTGCACCCGACGGCGAAAGAAATTGTGTTGTTAACGCCACACGAAGACCCATTCGCGATGTGTTTCGTATTTGAGTAATAACCGGAACTGGAATTTCTCCAATTCTGTTCAAGCGTTGGATGTGCCTATATATCACGACGGGATTTCGATATATTATTAAAAAAAGAACGGTTTCCATCCGAATGATTTTATCCAATATCCTTACCCGTCAATGGGAAAAAGAAAACTTCCACCTTTATTTAATACATATGTGCCTTTACTCATAGATTCTATAATATTATATTACGTTACAGTAACCATAATATGTATATCCTACACTTTGTCCGAATTTTTATAATAAAGCAATTCAGTTGCATAAGCGGTGTCCATATAAAAATTCGGGGATCACGTCCACAGTTTACGATCTAGTCTGGCCAGCAAGATTAAAATCAAGTTAGAAAGCGACAAGTTGGTGACTGGAGTGTTATCACTTATCATACTAATCTAGTACTTCTTACATGTGTATGTCCTGCTACAGTTTTGAAAATGATTACGGCTGGTTTGTTTGAACATATAATGTTGACAATAGTGTATTAGGAGAAAGCTTCTTTATTGCCGTAGTTATTGCGAAATATCGCACCTCATATTATAAAGATGTCTCAATAAGAACTTGTAGCAGTAAGCAGAAATAACATGAAATTGCCTGTACTATACAGGCTGTCTCACGGAACTGGTACATTAGAAGTTTCTCATGTTCTACTATTTCTGGAAACTTGAAATTTTGGAACTAGAATTTACCGGATCTGAGCTCTTAAGCTAAAATATTCTGTCACTAAAATTTAACTGTCACGTCCGGTCACTGGAAGTCGGTATCAACTTTGTTATTTTAATGGAATGATATAATCTTTATTTTATTTTTGGTGTCTACGTATCAAAAACATCATTTTTGATAATGTTCCCCTATACCTAAATATCACCATTTTTGAGTTTTTTTGATGTTACTAGTATTTTGGTGATTTTAGCGGTTACGTTTAAAATTGAATATCTCGGTTATTATTGTAACTAAAAGTTTCATGATTGGTGGTCCAAAACTAGAAACATAACCTAATAAGACTATGTTTAGCTCACCATGATAACTTATACAGAGTGTTCAAAATTTACAACACAATAATTGAATTTTCAAACGTAAAAAACTCATATTTTTCAAATGGACCACCCTGTATACCGATACGCCATTCGATAGAAAATCTTATTCCCTATCAATCTTTCTTAAATAGTTTTTGAGATATTGTCAGTATAAAAGAAAGCAAACTAATTACAAAGCGATTTATTCTTCCTTTATAGGAATGTAACAACTTTGGAACAGCAGGCAAACAGAATACTATTGAAAAGACTTGTTAAAACTAAAATAATATATTTGGGATATAAAACTTAAATTAAAAATAATTATGTTGCTCGAAATGCTGCCCGTACTACTCCAAACATTTTAAAACTCTTCGCTGTCATCGTCGTTCTTGGGATTTCTTGTAGATTAAGTCCATTAATTGCGGCTACTACTCTGTTAGTCAATTCTTCTCGAGTATTAACTGGTGTGGAATAGGCCTGACTTTTCACATGGCCCCAGAAATAAAACTCTAATGTGTTAAATCTGGTGAGCTTGGTGGATACCGCCAGGGTCCCCTATTTCCGAACCACCTATCGTCAAACATCTGATTAAGTTGAATGGATACCACATGCGAAGAATGTGCCGGTGCACCGTCCATTTGATAAAAGCAGTCGCTTAAAATATTGAGGGGAAGAGTTTCGCAAAAATTGTGCACACATCCACGCAAAATTTTGAAATAGTGATATTTAAATTTTCGTTATAAATTTTGTATCTAATTTCTTCGCCCATTATTTAATGGGAGTATTCAAAATGGATTTAAAGAGAAAGTGACAATATCTCAAAAACTATCAAAGATAGATATAGGGAACCCTAATATTGATTGATAGGGAATAAGATTTCCTATCGAATGGCGTATCGACAAATAGGGTGTTCCATTTGAAAAAAATGATTTTTTTATGTTTGAAAAGTCAATTATTGTGGTGTAAACTTTGAACACCCTGTATAAGATATTACGATGAACTAAACATCGTTTTATTTGCTTATGTTTCTAGTTTTGGACAACCAATCATGAAAGTTCTAAATAATAATAACAGAGATATTCAATTTTAACTGTAACCGCGAAAATCACCAAAAAGAAAGTAAAATCAAAAAAACGAAAAAAATGGTGATATTTAGGTATAGAACATTATCAAATATGACGTATTTTGAAACGTAGAAACCAAAAATAAAATTAAAACTATATTATTCCATTTAAAATAACAAAGTTGATACCGACTTCCGGTGACCGGACGTGACACTTAGCTTGAGAATATTTTAGCTGAAGAGCTCAGATAGAGTAAATTCTAGTTCCAAAATTTCAAGTTTCCAAAAATAGTAGAACATGATAAACTTCTAATGTACTAGTTACGTGAGATACCCAGGAGCCTTATTCTGCAGCACTTAGCGATATCGCAATACGTCACATCGAATACTTAGCGACATCGATAGCCGTATTCTACCGTTTTTATCGATATCGACTGACGTCACGACTTTCCGACATGTCGCTAAATTTAACGACAGCTTCGGAGGTGTCGATAAGTTGATTCGATATCGCTATGCGTACGTATTGTCACTTTACGTACATTGTGTACGGAATGTGTGAACCCAGTGGCAACCAGTGTGTCAAAGGTGTAGAATATCGAAACAGCTAATAATGGTTCAGCAGCAAACTATGTTATAGGTTCCCGCCTAAACGTCAAGAAGTTTTAAGACAATGGATTATAGCTATCCGAAGAGATAAGTGGTATCCTTCTAGACCTAGTAGGAATTGTGGACAACGCTTTTTAGAAACTGATTATCAAATCAAACAAAGATGTAGCAACAAATTTTTGAAACTTGGTGCTTTGCTAAGTGTTATAGATGATACGTGGTATTGCAGCTAGGCCGTCGAATTATATTGTTAATATTGTTAAGAACATTGCTTTTTATATTCTTAAGTAAGTAATTAATGTAGTTTTAACTAACAACATTTCGAATAAATAAAAATTTTAAAATGTGAAAAATAATTTTCTATTTATAATTAATTTTATTCAATAAATATAATCAGCATCATGTGGACTACTTTTTATATGAGAATTCGTTTCCTTAATTCAGTAATACAAAGAGCATTTAGTCATTGGATTGAACTACTAATATATAATTTGAGACTACCTATATGTAGACAGTAAATTTTATTTGCCGGAATATATGAATAAAATATACTTTTTATTAAATCTGCTATTATTATCTAGTTTATTGAAGTCTCTGCAAAAGTTAAACTTGATTAATTTGTTGCAATTTAATTGAAAAAGAATATTATAAATAAAAATGTGTAATTCGGCCGTAGTACTGAATGAAATACAAAGAGATGGCTAACCCACATCACTGCGAGTTGCATACCAAATGCATTTGCCTCACTTATTGACCATTACGGGTCCTTTCCAGAAAATACGTAGTACATTATACATTTCACTGCCTCAAACGTACAACATAATAACCTGACTACGAACTGCTGTCACATCTGACAGCAAATGTACTGTCAGTAAGGTATTTTTTTACCGAATTTTAGCGACATCGATACACGTGACGTCATGTCGAATCGAAACGGTATAGCGATGTCGCTAATCGCAATAATTGTAGAATAAGGCTCCAGTATTCATAATGTTACTATAGGTTGGTTAGCTAAAAAGTGTTCAATAATAAATTTATCAAATTTATCCTACACAACATACCTTAAAAACCCATAAAATTAAAAAATAAATGGTTTAGCTGATTATACTAGAAGATTGTGTTATTACTAATTAGTCCAGTTTGAGACATCGTGTGGGGTAACTAAGGAGCTTGTTCTCTCGGAGGGTCACAAGTACATTATTACAAAGCCATGCCAATTTTGCAATGTAAAATTTTGCATTGCCTTTGTACCAGAAACACTGGTAAATCTGGAAGGCTGAATATGCTGCAATCCATTACAATACGTACAATAATACGTACAATACGTACAATAATTATTCATGACTTCATTTACACCCTGTATATTTTATGATGTGGTCATTATCATTAATTAGTAGTATTTTGTGTTCCTTACATTTGGACTACTTATGTTATTTGCGACAATTTTTACACGTCTTGAAAGCAGTGTAAACATATGTAAGCAGCTGCATAATACAAGAGTTGTGCAGAATTAATATAAGAGTCAA
This sequence comes from Aphodius sticticus, assembly GCA_963966075.1. Classification (NCBI taxonomy): domain Eukaryota; kingdom Metazoa; phylum Arthropoda; class Insecta; order Coleoptera; family Scarabaeidae; genus Aphodius; species Aphodius sticticus. The sequence continues at coordinate 19,753,460 of OZ014510.1, forward strand.
TTGAGTAATTCCAGTTTGTTAAGTATTATTTTGAAATAATTATAAATTGTTGCCAGTATAAATAAACATCTTCACACGAAATAATGCTTTTTCGTATTTATAAGCATTCAAATTAAAATGATCTTCATCACAAACATTTAACAAGTAAACAACATGACATACGCAGTCCCAAAATGTGCAAAAAACATCTGCTGCGTCGACGGTATTTCAAGAAAAACCAAGCGTGCAGCGTAGCCCCCACCGTACCGCCCATCAGTGCATCGTGTTACTCGCCGTGTCATTGTTCGTTGTGTTTACAATTTCAAAATTTCGCATAATTATTGCGTGAATTAATTCTAAAAGTGTGACCAGTGCCTCTGTTTGACTGCCTAGCAACGATTTCAGATGAAGTATGACAGCAATCGTAAACCGGTGAGTTTATATTTGTGTATAGTTATCTGCAATTTCAAAAATGTGATAATATCATATTGGAATGTGCATTGTTGACACTTGGTGTTATGTGGCTACCCCTATAGGGCACAATTGACATATTGCAATCGTGTATTGTGAGATTTAATGTTATTTGCGAGTAGATTTTTTTGGTCGATTATAGATTATCATACTTTTGTTGTGGTCACATGCGATTTTAACGCATTAATTTGAACATTACGCGTTAAATAATTAAACGTTAGGCGTTAGTGTGGCCTAATATGACTTTAGTAGTCATATTAGTGCACATTAATCATGTACGTCCTAAATTTACTGACATTCGTGACGTTTCGTAACAAGAATTTCCAAACAATAAATTTTCAATTTCTAGTGGAATAAATATTTCAATTATATTGACCTATTTGTAGAGGATACTGTCCTAACGAGAACCTAATGCAATCAATATCAACAAACCTCATAGCAACTGAGCTTATAACCAAGGCAACTCGCCGTTTTGACAAATATTTTGACTTTTCTCGCGATATATAATATACGACTGGAACTTATTATTGATTAGTTAACTTCATAACTTATAATTATTTGGTGTACAAATGCATTCGCAATAATAATTATATTGAATGCAAAGCACACCTTGTTCCTTGTCATTATAAAGGTAAATCGAAAAATTATTAAACCCTTTTGCTTGAGATGCAAATATCTTTATTACATAATTACGTACAATTAAGTACAATCACAATAGGTTATTTGACTATTATTGGAAAACCATCTTAGTGTGTTTATTCCTTCACTCTACGTTGTAAATGCATTATTTTTCGTAATTATTTCCTCAATATTTCATGAAAAGCAGCGTTAAAAATTGAATCACAAAAAGTCCCGCCAAAACGATGCTTTCTGTTGTGTGACGTCACACGATAGTAGGTGTCATATCGCCCCATATGGTTTGTCAGCATCGGCATCGTCGCCGTTTGGTAATTTGTTGTATGATGTGTTGTTTTCACAATTTCTACATAAAAATGGGTTATAAATGGTGTATAAATCCACAATGCAGAAATACGTCCATAAAAACTCCGGATAAACTATTTGTTGCTGTTCCGTAAGATTTGAAACTGCGAAGAAAGTGGATGGTTCGTAGAAATCCAAATGAAATAAATAGCGGGCAATACAAGTGTTATTTTGTTGTTGTGAAGATTACTACGACATAAGTAAAACTGACTAGAATAAGCTATCTATCGTATTTTCAAACCAGGCATTATCTGATCTGACAGCTTAAGGTTAGGAGGAAGAAAGTGGATGGTTCGTAGAAATCCAAATGAAATAAATAGCGGGCAATACAAGTGTTATTTTGTTGTTGTGAAGATTACTACGACATAAGTAAAACTGACTAGAATAAGCTATCTATCGTATTTTCAAACCAGGCATTATCTGATCTGACAGCTTAAGGTTAGGAGGAAGAAAGTGGATGGTTCGTAGAAATCCAAATGAAATAAATAGCGGGCAATACAAGTGTTATTTTGTTGTTGTGAAGATTACTACGACATAAGTAAAACTGACTAGAATAAGCTATCTATCGTATTTTCAAACCAGGCATTATCTGATCTGACAGCTTAAGGTTAGGAGGAAGAAAGTGGATGGTTCGTAGAAATCCAAATGAAATAAATAGCGGGCAATACAAGTGTTATTTTGTTGTTGTGAAGATTACTACGACATAAGTAAAACTGACTAGAATAAGCTATCTATCGTATTTTCAAACCAGGCATTATCTGATCTGACAGCTTAAGGTTAGGGCCTACAAAGTTAGGCTTACATGGCACTTTAGTTCTATTAAGTTCAAACGGGAGAAGCATAACAGCGCGTTCGGGTAATCGGGTAGGGTACGGTGAGAGTGACGCGCTGCATAATAGGGGGACTAACGTCATACGGCGTTTATCTGCATATAAGAAAGAGACAGCCGACCCAGGTTATGGGGGGGGGGGCATTGCTCTCCCCATACCCTACCCTCACAAACCAAACGCGCTCTAACCGTACTAACGAATGACGTCACTGGAGACTGAGCCAATTACAGAGCGTTTTCAATCACGTGATAGGACGTGAATAAAATTCAATTTTAATTATGATTTTTAATAGAAATAAAGCATATTTTCTTTAAAAAGTAATAACAAATAGTTTTCTTAAACTGTAATTTATTAGGATGACTATAATACAAGCCATATTTTTAATACAGTCAAATACCCTATTACAGTTACCAAATGCTCCCAGGGCATCCGTAGATAATTGATTTAATTATAATATTTGTTTGACCTATCCGGTCTGGGAAATATGGGACCTATTTTTATTATTAACTTTCCAGAAAATTTTATTCTTCAATAAAGCTTCTGGATTTTCATAAATCTCAAATGCAAATGGTGGAATGTAATTATCTGCTTGCTTGTACCGGGTGTTCTCAAAACAGTAAAAATCTCTTAATAGTAAAATACTCTTTTTAAGCTATATACAAAATTGTTATTAAAAAGAGGGTCTTCATCTTTTTCAGCACATCTATCGTCGAGTTCCAAATAGATCTGTACTGGTTGAACATTCTCCATCCTACACCTATTCTTCTTGATACTTTGTCGATTTTGCCTGTTTTGGATATTTTTACTTTATCATACGTAGTATGTAAAGTATTGTATCCTGCCAAATTTTTTGAGATTTTAGCGGAAATATGTCTTTTTGGGTCCCCTGAACATTTTTGACCAAGGTACAAAAAAATGTCTGTGTGTGTGGATGTGGGTGTGTGTGTGTGTGTGTACCCGTTTTTTGTGGCGACGATTCCGGAGAAACTACTAAAGATATCGGGACGAAACTTCATATTTAGAAGTTTCATAACCAAACTTAGAGCTGAAAAGCTTTCTGTTGAAAAGGGTCCAAAGGAACTAGAGGTTTAGTCTTAACATTTTTGAAAGATTTTGCAAATAAGCCGCCATTTCTGGAATTTCGTCGAAATAGTTAAATAATAAATTAAAACAGAGGAAATTCTGAATAATTTATGACTATGACATTTTTTGGTACAATCAATAGTTCAGCTGCATGAGCAAATTCTATTTCATCAATATAGGTCGTACTACACTAAAACTAGTAGCCAGGATGTGTCAGATATTTGATTCTAATGACAGTAGGTAGTGTCATACGCTAATGTTTTGAGATCACCAACTGTCAATATAAGCTGCGTTCGGATATTGTACACCGTAAGAGCGCGTTCGGACAATCGGGTAGGGTACGGTGAGAGTGACTAACGTCATACGGCGTTTATCTGCATATAAGAGAGAGACAACCGACCCAGGTTATCTGAGCATTGCTCTCCCCATACCCTACCCTGACAAACCGAACGGGCTCTTATACTTTTTACACCCAATAACACGTAAGTGTTATTTGGACGGTGTACTCGGGGGTCTACGGAGTACAATATCCGAACGCAGCTTTAATCGACATATCTGTCTAGTTCTACTAGTTTTATTTTAAGTCATGTGCCTGGCCTCATCAGATTTTTTTGAAAAGTAATAACAAATAGTTTTCTTAAACTGTAATCTATTAGGATGACTATAATACAAGCCATACTTTTAATACAGTCAAATACCCTATTACAGTTACCAAATGCTCCCAGGGCGTCCGCAGATAATTGATTTAATTATAATATTTGTTTGACCTATCCGGTCTGGGAAATATGGGACCATTTTTTTATTATTAACTTTCCAGAAAATTTTATTCTTCATGAAAGCTTCTGGATTTTCTTAAATCTCAAATGCAAATAGTGGAATGTAATTATCTGCTTGCATGTACCGGGTGTTCCCAAAACAGTAAAAATCTCTTGATAGTAAAATACTTTTTTTAAGCTATATACAAAATTGTTATTAAAATATTAGGGGGCATTAAATACGAAATTATAATCTCAGTTGTCGTTGCATGAATACCCAGTATATGGAACGTTGAACGTGACTATAATTCCAGTTAATGTGTTCTAATATTTTGAAATACTTTTTCAAAAATATTTCTGCATAGCTTTAGTGATGATGAAGGTACTTTACTCTTATGTCATTTTCATCTTCTTGGCAACACGCGGTGGAGTATATGCAACGGAGAAGGTGATTATAGATACAAGATTATAAGACATGGTTATATTTACAAACACTTTTTTCTAATAATAGTTTTGCATGTTTCTTTCTTTCATAGTTTTGGTAATACCCGGTACATGGTGTCTTAGTTTTAAGAGAATCCAGAGACTTATGAAGAATACAATTTTCTGAAAATTAATAATAAAAAAATTCCCATTAGTGACCATTTTTCTGTCTGAAACGGCATAAAATATAGTCATACTTTGCATGCGATTTCACTTAAAAACTATTAGATATGATAGATATGTAATATATTACAGTATAATACGTACATTATATGTATTATGTATTACGTACCTACGTTTATTTTACGTGGTTTCTTTTATTGTTAAAATAAATAAACAAATAAATAAATAACCATTAATTGTTATTGCTTATTCTCGGAAGTTTTGTACAAAAAAATTTCAATAATTTCACAATACTACAATAACAAATCGGCAGTTGCCGTGGTATCCTCGTTGAGGCTCTGGTTCAAAGTTCAAAGCGTTGGTAGGTGCTGCGCAACAAAACAAAACAGAGTAAAATGGAACAAAGCAAAATGTCAACTTTGCCAACCAAATGAACGGTAAATAAAAAGCAAAAACATCTCCGCACTCAAACCCGCAATCGCACCAAAAGTAAATAAACATCATCTGCAGAAGAAGAAAAGTCTCAGCTCTGTTGCAGCCACGTAGACTTGAATACTTCCCTCATTCTTCTCCATTCCTTTCTGTCCCATGTGACCCTGTGCCATACTGCCCCCCCCCCCCGCATGCTACTCTAAACTCGTCTTCCCATCTTCCTGCTGGGCGTCCTCTTCCTCTTCTAAATGTCCACGGTTGCCATTCTATGATTTTTTTTGTCGATCGATCATCTCTCGTTCTCTTGATGTGTCCCGCCTAGTTCCATTTTCTGTCACATATTGTTTCTCCTATATCTATCATTTTGGTTTGTTGCTTTATCCACTCATTAGTTTACCGGTCCTTTCTTTTTATTCCTAACATATATCTCGCCATAGATCTTGTAGTTACTCTTTTTCAATAGTTTCGCTGTTAATGACCATGTTTCACAACCATAAATAATGACAGGTAATATGCACAGCACATAGTCCTCATCTTCATCTTTCTCTGCACATCTATCGTCGAGTTCCAAATAGATCTGTACTGGTTGAACATTCTCCATCCTACGCCTATTCTTCTTGATACTTCGTCCATTTTGCCTGTTTTGGATATTTTTTGTCCTAGGTATATGTAGCTCTCTACGTTTTCGATTTTCTCGTGATTGATCATTATCTCTCTTCCGTTCATGTTCACATACATTGTCTTTGTTTTGCTGGTATTTATGACCAGACCTGCTACTGATGTTAATCCCTTTTCCATTCCAATCTACCGTATCAAACACTGTTTCCAGGATTGCGTTGAAGATTTTTGCTGATGGGATGTCTCCTTGTCTAAGACCTCGGTGTATTTCTATGTCTCTCTGGTTCTCGCCGATCTCTATTGTTAGCTTTGCATTCTTATATATGTATTCAAATATACGTAGATAAGGCTCTTTATTGTTAACTAGTCCAAATTGTGAAGCACATAATTATTTGCAACATAAACTTTAAAGGAAATACTTCAATAATAAAAAAGATTCTATTGTAAGGATTCATGTATGTAAGGATTTTGTGTGAGCGTACTTTATGCGTTATTTGTTTGTACTACGTAAAAGAGTTTTAAAATTTGGAAATTGCCGTGATTAAATCTGTTCGCTTTGTAGCAAAAGGGCCTTGTTTATGTATATGGGAAGTCGGGTGGTATTGATTCGAAACACAAATCTGTGTGACTTTCGTTCTATCTGCAATCGTATTTTAGATTTTATTAGGTTACCAGCCCTACGCCAGGCGGGATAGGCCACATATCATGGATTTTTATGTCGTGCATCACTTACCTTCTATTTTTTGCACACCAGCAGATATATTGTAAAATTCCACTGTCGGAATCATCTTGATTTTCAACCAAAATAATGATGAAACAGTCTGTCCCAAAACGATTTCCTGTATTGCAATACACCCTATAAATAATAAATTGGACTAAATTCAGAATCAATATTCCGACCATACTGAAATAAATAATTCAACGATCAAAAATGGCAATTAATTTCTCGATGAAACAAATAGCGTTTGCATGTAAACTGGGCATTTGTTATAACACTAATTAAAAAGATGTGAATGTTGATCAGGAAAAAGTCAGTTAATGAGGAATTTGGGTTAGTATCGTCCGATGAGGTCAATGAAATCGATAATGTGGACGAAAGTGGAAATAAATAGTTCGCTCACGAAGTGTATTGCGTCTGTTTCCCTTTCTTCCGTCATTTGTTAACAGAACAATTTAATCTATTAGAACGATTACGAACCATTAGAATTCAGTTTGAGTATGCCTTCGTGTTTGGTTCGCGAATTTTAATTTTGTTTTGACTGCATTACGTCTGAGCTATTGCAAAATTAAAATTGATCTATATCAACATTTACCTACTTCCTCACAAGCGAGCGTAAGAGTGAGCAACACCATCGCGTAAATTTATTTTTCCCCACCAATTTTTTAACGACAGTTGAACAGTTGAAACTAGTTGAAAACTGTTTAGTTAAAATAAATATTCATTCATTCACTCAAATAAATAATTGTTTCAGTGGACACAAAAATATTATACATTGGTGGATAAAAACATATTTAAGTGAAATCAAATACAATATTTATTTGATGAAAAAAATACTTTTTTTTCTTTTTTTTCTATTTTTTTCTACATTCTATTGGCATTTTTGTATTGATATTTGTATTATGTGCTCTTTTGTAGCCTGAAGAAGGAACAATTTAGTTCCGAAATATAGCAATTAAAAATAAAGAGTTAGCTTTATTATTAACTGATCGAATAATCCAAACAATACTAGCTTGACACTACTAATTTATCGATCGAAGAATCAATTATATTCATTATATATATACAGGCAAATATATATATAAGCAAATAACTGGTAATAAGTTTAGTAGCAATTTATTTGTTATTTTTTTCTCATAAATAATACCTATTTAACAAACACTAACAAAACAAAAACAAAAACTGGATAAGTAATAAACAATACATTAACGAAGAAGAAAATAAAATACATCAAAAAAATTGTTCAAAATGACCTCCACCAATATCTATGCACTTTTGGCAACGAATTATTATGGATTCTTGCACACTACGTAGTGATTCCACATTTGTTTTAACCATATCAAAAGCGGCTTGAATTCTATGTAGTAATCTATGTAGCCCCAAATATGGAAGTCCAGAGGAGTAATATCAGGCGAACGCGGTGGCCATTGAACAGGCCCGGCGCGACCAATCCAACGCTGGTTGTAATGGTTATTTAACCAGTACCTCACCTGTCTTGCGTAATGAATTGGAGCGCCATCCAACTGAAACCATCCGTTTTGTCGGTAATTAATTGGCACATCTTCCAAATAATTTATCAAACTATTCTCTAAGAATAACAGAAAACTATTTGCATCCACTCTGCCGGGAAGGATGTAAGGCCCAATCAGATGTGATCCCACCAGACCAGCCCAAACATTTACTTTAAATTCATGCTGATAAGATATTACTGTCGTTGTATGAGGGTTTTCGTGGGCCCATACGCAAAAATTACGGCGGTTTGTAATACCACGACGAGTAAATGTTGCCTCATCTGTCCAGAAAATTTTATTTCTTACTTCTTGTGGACTATCAACAAACCAACGACAAAAATCTAACCGGTTTCGAATATCTTGGGGCAGTAACTCTTGCACTTTTTTTGAACGGAATGCCTTTCGTCTATCGTTGCGTAAATTTCTCCATACAGTGGTTTTCGGCAATCTCAGATGGCGCGCTGCACGCCTTACACTTAAATTACGATTTTCGTCAAAAGCATGCGAAACTCTTGCATTAACTCTTCTTACTCTTTGAGCTGCTTGGTTGTGATCTCCCACTGGTCTTCCCCTTATTCCATTTTCTCTAATCATTCTATGAATATTACTAAACACTGCAGCATCCGGAAGTCTTCTCGCTGGAAATCTTCTTTGGTATTCCCTCCGTGCCCTTCGACAATTTCCATTGCAGTATCCATAAATAAAATGGATATCGGCATATTCACTGTTAGTAAATTTGTTGGGCGTAATATTGTTCGGATTTATAATTATTTGTGAAAATGCAATAACAATCCTGTTATTAGAATTATTAGAATGACAGCAATGTGACGTATAAAATCAACCTGAAGTATGATTTTTAAAGCATTCTTGATAAATGCGTATCAAAGCCGCCTATAAAACAACTGAAAAAAATGCTTGATTTTCATTTTGAACAGCTCTAACTTGTTAAAGAATTAAAAAAACCCCTAAGTTCATATGAAACTTGCTATTCAGAATGGCATTTTTTATCTAACAAAAAATTTTGCGGGAAAAAGTGGGACACCCTGTATATATATCCACTGTGTAATGATAAAGATTTTTAAAGGTAAGCATTTTGAAGCTCGAGTTTTAATTTTATAGTCTTTTTTTGGAGAATTCATTTTTGCAGAATAGATTACCATAACAAAAGAAAAAGTGTCGACTGAAAATCATCAATGTATTCATGCAGTATTTTCTCTTCTTCTACTTTGTCAAGGGTTTCTCAAACTTAGATGTTTCTTTTATGGCAAAAAATGACTTTTACTGCTAAAACTGCCTCTAGGACTATGCTAAAGTTCAAATTCGATATTCTTAGTACGTTAAATTTATTAATTAATTAATTTATAGTTAAAAAGATTTGTTTTGGTCCCCAACCTGCATGGCAGGAGCGCAAAAAATAAAATTCAATATTCTTGCCACGGTTGTGAATTTGTTAAAAAATAGTTGGGGCCTCGCTGAGATGTGCTTGAAACGGTAATGAGGATTGCCATGGTGTGGTTGTCTATTACAGAAACGAGTTTTCAAAATACTTGTTTGGGGGCCCCCAGCTGTTGGGGGCTCTGGGCAAATTCCCCTTTTTTCCCATAGGATAACGCGCCACTGCCATTATCACTGTGCACTGTATGGATTAGAAGCGTGGCTAGCTTTACAGCATCCACACACATATCTAAAACTATCCTACAAAGTTCAATATCGATAACGATCCCCGGTCTCCGATATTCATGGCTCTAATTAAATGGCATTACGCAGTGGTATACGGCTTTAATAAACCGGGTAGTGGGTCCGACATCACCACTGCAGGCAACTTTAAAGGTCAATTAGGCGGGATTTGAAGGACCTCTGGTAATGTGCTCCGTGCTGGTGATAATACTTGCCTTGGGGTCGACGCATACGTCGACTTCCGGCCCTTGAACGGGCCGTCACTCTGCGCCAGATATCACTTTAACGGCGCAGGACAAATCTCGCCAGTATGTAATTAAAACAATAAACAACGGGGGGGCGCCCAATTTCCTGGTGGTGGCGCGACCGCCGGCGACCCCTAGTCGTAAATCAAACTAATATGACGGTGAAATCGCAAGGTGTGATATGGAAATTTGCTTGGATATCTGTGGTGTATTGATTTGGAGGATATTGTATTAAATGGATTATACGTGTATAATTATCTCGATGTAACAAATATTGGTTATGGTCAGTTTATCACGTGTCGCTTAATTAATTAATTAGTAATGTCAATAAAATTACTGATTGTAAACATTACCATTATTGTATTCCGTATTTTTAATGTACAAGATTCAACATTAATTTCACCCTACTTTAGAGAATTCTATCAAACCGCGCTATTTGTTTGCTATAAAATCATACCATTTTGTGCTTTTTACTTTATCATACGCAGTATGTAAAGTATTGTAATCATGCCAAAAAAAAATTTTGAGATTTTAGCGGAAATATGTCTTTTTGGGTCCCCTGAACATTTTTGACCAAGGTACAAAAAATGTCTGTGTGTGTGTGTGTGTGTGTGTGTATGTGTGTGTGTATGTGTGTGTGTGTGTGTGTGTGTACCCGTTTTTGTGGCGACGATTCCGGAGAAACTACTAAAGGTGTCGGGACGAAACTTCATATTTAGAAGTTTCATAACCAAACTTAGAGCTGAAAAGCTTTCTGAGATTTTGCAAATGAGCCGCTATTTGTGTAATGTCGTCAAAATAGTTAAATAATAAATTAAAGGAGAGGAAATTTTCTATAATTTATGTATATGACATTTTTTGGTAGAATTTATAGTTTAGCTGCATGAGCAAATTCTATTTCATCGAGATCGGTCGTACTGCTTGAAAACTAGTAGCCAGGATATGTCAGATTTTTTGATTCTAATGACAGTAGCTAGTGTCAAACGCTAATGTTTTGAAAATACTACTGTCAATATAGGCTGTGTTCGGATATTGAACACCGTTACACTTTTTACACCCAATAACACGTAGGTGTCATTTGGACGGTGTACCCGGTGTCAACGGAGTACAATATCCGAACGCAGCTTTAATCGAGATATCTGTCTAGTTCTACTAGTTTTATTTTAATGCAGACATAGCCGATCTCGATCAAATAGAATCTCATGCAGCTAAACTATTAATTTTATATATAGTATGATAAAGTCATGTGCCTGGCCACATCAGATTTTTTTTTTTTAATTGTGACGTGATAACATATACTTTTTTGGGTAGGATCAAATGAAAGCTTAAAATTTGAAGAACAACAGGTTTTTTAACCGGTGTATTTCAATTTTGGTCGCGTGTTTGAAAGTGAGGAAATGGCTTTAAGGGCTTACATACTTTCAGCATTTCTAGAGAAATTATTATTTTTATTATTGATGAATTCAAATAAACGCCTCCTTGATCCTTACAAATTTATTTAATTAGCTGTAGACATGTTTCGGTGGACACCACCATCATCAGTACGTACAATCTACAAAGGAAAAATAGCGAAATAACTAATGAAAATGAAAATAAAAATCTCTTTAAAAAACTTACTGTCAAAAATTATCTAAACGGATCATGAAGAGATATTATCGGGAACAAACTAACTTGGACGAGCACAGGCAAACACAGTGTCAGTCACATGGTTTGAAATAAAACACATAATCACAATTAAAATACGGAGACACAGTTACGGAGACACAAATTTTACCACAACTTAAAGCGACGAATTCAAAAAACAACAAAAGGGGGGGTGCAACACAAAAATTAATAACTAAATTAAATTAATACTTCCGACGAAATTGATTGGTGAAACTATAAGTATGAAAATAAGGGTTTGTAAATAAAACTAGTTTGATTATTAAGAAGAAAAGTATTAGGGATTTTTTTTTGTGTCGTTCTATTTCAAATTGTTCAAGAAAATCTAATCTATAACCTTTATCACATTTGTGAAGTAATTTAACATCTCTGTAATTAATAATATCCCCAGTTTCGACTCTATGTTTATATAAATTAGAACTACTTTGATTACGTTCTCCAATTCGTTTCGTTCTCCAATCCGTTTAGCCAGAGCCCTGCTCGTCTGACCAACGTAGCAGGCTTCACATGTATCACAATGCACAGAGTAAACCCCATTCTCATCCAAAATCCTTCTAATAAGATGACGCTGCCTTGAATGTAAATTGAAAATTTGGGGTTTACATTTAAAAGCAGGCAAAATATTGTAGGGTTTTAGGAAATTGGTTAGTTTATGACTGAAAGGACAATATGTAGAGGGTTTATATGAAGGCAATGGATCGGGAGGGATTTGTTTTAGTATAAAGAGGATCTATTTTAATAGTGACATCATGCAAAACTTTGTGAATTAGTTTCTGTGGGAAGTTATTTGAAATGGCTAAATTATGAATGAACTTCATTTCAATCAGTCTATTTTCATGAGATAAAGGGTAGATAAGGGCTCTTCTGTAGAAAAGGAGGCGCAAGGGGGCAAGGCGGTGAGAAATGGGGTGGAAGGAATCGTAAGGAATGATGTAGTGATTGACGTTGGTTTTCTATATATATATATATATATATATATATATATATATATATATATATATATATATATATATATATATGGAAGGATAGGAGGTCATTGTGTCGGGAAATGGATAAATCAAGAAAGCTTAACTGTTCATTAGCCTCAACCTCAATAGTAAAATTGAGAGGATGCAAATTATATGGTGGTGGTGTCCACCAAAACATGTCTACAGCTAATTAAATAAATTTGCAAGGATCAAGAAGGCTTTTATTTGAATTCAACATTGATTTATTTCCTTGCAGAACTGACACTTATTCATTTTTATTATTGTTATCTATACTATAAAAATTCTATTTTATTATACGTTATAACAATAAATGTTTTGCTGCACATTTTTTCAACAACTACACACAAGAACTTTTCTCCAAAAAAAAATATGAAGGTGTTTTACCTCATATGCCATTTGGATACGAGAGCGTCACCTAACCACGTATTGTTAAAAATAAATGCATATAACTCCTTGTGACGGCATCGTATATCGTACACTACCCCTAAAATAATTTACCACATACGTTTCAAAAAGTGACAAATCGGTTGATTAGGCTATAATCAACCGATTTGTCACTTTTTGAAGGTTCGTAACAACAATATTCTTGAATGACCTCCGTTCATTTCTTAAACTGTAGGTAGTTAATCGTGGTAGCTACCCTTATAGACACGATTGTTCTTCACCGTGGCTAACAACATATAAATGTAAGTCAACCACCAGATGAACATTTTCTAGGTGTTGTTTGCGGTAAAAATGTCCTGAAAAAAAACTTATTCTGAATTAGCGACCCTAAAACCATCTACAATAAGTACTAAATTTATAAGAATTGATTTTAAATGACAAAGTTCAAGACTTGCCCCTTTTGATTCACCAGTGCGCCGCCATAATTATTTATATTCGTAGCCATAACGCTACAAAATTAAATTACAATAATAATTTTCGTTGCTTGGTATTGCGTAGTAGTAGTACCGGGATCAAGTGCGTAGAAAAACTATTTGGGCGGCAATCCCAAAAGAACCAACAGTCGAGACTCAATTCCGCAACACCTCAATTCGTATGTTGTCGTTTAGTTGGTTTAGGAGGTGCTGAAAACATTTTAGATCGGTACGGTTTTGATTCTTAATTTATCAGTGATTATTGCTACTTTCACGCAAATCTGTGAAAATATGTGGTGCTGTGTCCATAATACATATACATAATTTTCGAAGAACGGCGGAGAGAAGTAATTAATCAAAAAAACACAAAGGTAATTATATATGTATTATATTATTTATATATGTATTGTGTTGTGATAAGAAAATAACACGGATAAAGATTTCGGGAAAGGATGTTTTTACGTTTTTCTTTCTTGAATGACCTTGAAACGCTCAAAAACGTGTAAGCAATTCAACCCCCAAACCAACCGATCAACCCCGCTCTGAACAGTTGTCATTCTTCGGGTTTCAAGCTTACCAAAGTAAAAATTCCCAGTCACTAGAAAGTCACTAACTTTCAACGGGTCTTACGAGGCTATTTACATTTAGAATTATCTTCCCATATGTTTTTCGCTGTATATCTTTTAAACACAAAAGGTATTTTTATCGATTAAGCTTTTCCCGTCAGCTTGTCTTAGCCAAAACGACTACTTTGGTCCTAGTTCCACATGAAGTAAAATCGTGACAAGCGACCACACTGTTCCTCAACCTTCTTACCCTTGCAAAACCATTGACATGGGTCGGAAGTTGAACAATAACTCCGTGCAAACGCGATACAGGTAGCTCTAATACAATGAATAAACACAAAACTTGTTACAAAGCAGTAATTCTATTCTAATTCTATATTCTGATACGATTCAACTCGATAAATGAAGTGCTAATGAGTGATTTGAGGAAGCATGTTAGCATAATATGGGAGCAACTGCGTCTATACTGTAATTTGGCCCGCCCTCTTACATTTACGGTTTTTTTGCAGAATATTTTTCTCGTTGTAGCCACATACTTTTGTTTCTTACTTTTTAGATAAATGCATTTGTGCATACATTATACATATAAACTATGCATAAAAATGAACACTGGTTTATAAATTTCATGTGATTCTCTTGACGCACAGGCAGCTTTTTAGGAGCAAGGTTGATATTGAATCGATATTTAACATTTGCAATTCTACGTTGAATCGTAGCACGTTATTGATTAGTAATACTAATATTAGTAATAAAATATTTATTAGTAACACCCTATAACTAATTAATCCTGCGTCCGCATCTACCGGACGCCAGATCACACTCGTACGCTACATCAGATGTAAATGCGAATTGATGGACGCCACTTAGTAGGTATAATGTATTATTATTGGGCAATTTACAATTATGTATTAATTAGGTAGTCGATTTGTACTGTGATATTCGCCCATGTTGCCAAGTTTGTATAATATAACAGACAGAAAATATTTTTATGCGTACAGGGTGAACCAAATCGACGCGACGAACCAACACAAACTATGTTTTTATTTAAATTGAACACTTATATATTATTGCAGTTTTTGATTTATATTTGTATTCTAATGTTTTGACAACAAATTGTACCTATTATGCTATTATCAACTCTTTTTGAGATATTGTGAAATTAATGTCAAAAATGTGGACTTTTTTTTTTAAATCATGCTGGTATAACTGATAAATAAAGCTTTTATTCTGTAAACTCAAACAAGTGTAGAACAAGTCATACATATAACATAATTAGATAACAACAAAAAATCTTACTAAAGGAAATTATATACAATTATAAAAAATCAACACAATCAAAAAAATCCTGCAGTGCATAAAAGGCATGTCGAATTAAATGTCCATGTACACGTTTTTTAAATATACTCATTGGTAGCGTTCTATATTCGAGCGGGATGTGGTTGTAGATTTTAATCATTTGCTTACTACTCCCTTGTGTATTTTCGCGGACACAGTTTGTGGAATTTTTAGGGTATTCCTTTTGAAATCTTTGGTGACGTATGGATGTTCCTTTTCGTATTGCGCAAAGAATTCTGCGTAGTGTTTCTTCACGAATAGTATACATTGGAAGATGTATATTCCAGGGACGGTTAGTATTTTCTTAACTCTATATAAGTCTTTACAGGAATCTCTTGACTGTAGGTGGTAAATGTTTCTCAAGCATGATTTTTGAAGTTTGAAGATTCTCGAAACTTCCACCGAATTTCCCCAGAACACAATTCCGTAGGTGATCCTGGAGTACACATAAGCATAATATGCTGAGACACCCGCTTCTTCCGAAACAATCGTGGATATGGTCCGGAGTGCATAGCTAAAAGATGACAGCCTGCTTGCCAGCTCAGAAACGTGCATTTTCCAGTTCAGTTTGGAGTCAATGACGACTCCAAGAAATTTGGTTGTACTCTCCGTCGTAATTGTCTCATTATCGTGGATTATGTTAAGTTCTTGTTCCTTTCTTAGAGAAAATTTGACTACTTTTGTTTTATCCATATTTAGTTTTAGATTATTATGTTTAAACCACTCCGAGAGGTTACATAAACATGACTGTACTCCCTGCTGGATCCCTTCACAGCTGTCGGCGTGCACAATCACTGAAGTGTCGTCAGCAAACATCCCTACTTTGAATGGGACAACCGTCGGTAGCTCGTTGCAATACAAAACATACAAGATGCAACCCATCACAGATCCCTGTGGAATTCCTCTTTTGACATCAATCCATTTTGACACCTTTTCTTCTCCTGTCACTGGATCCGGTAAAATGATGCGTTGCACTCTATTACTCAGATAAGATTTTAATATCTGCAAAACTTGAGCACGAAATCCCAGTCTATCCAACTTCTCAAGCAACGTTTGGTGATCGACGCTATCGAACGCCTTAGACAAATCTAGAAACACTCCTATGACCTTGACACACCTTGAAACACTCCTTGACAATGCGTTGAACCAGTATCTTCTCGAAAATCTTTGCTACTGTAGAAATTAGGGCTATTGGTCTGTAGTTAGACATTTCCGATTTACATCCTTTTTTGTAGGTTGGTATCACATTTGTCCTCTTCAGTTGCTCAGGAAATATGCTTGCATTAATGCAGTTATTAATAATTGTAGTGATGGGAGCACTAAGTATGTCTTGACAAGATTGCAAAATTTTTGTTGGTGTCCCATCTGGTCCCGTTGCGGAGGTCTTTTTCAGAGAGTGAATGATATTGTATACCTCAGTTGATGTTGTCTCATTCAGATACATTGTCTTCTCGTTCATTTTTATTCCTTTCAAATCGTTGTTGTTTTGGCAACCTAGGTTATCACATACATTGACGAAGTATTCGTTGAACCGTTCCAATATGTCTAGAGTGTTTGCACACTTGGGACTCACGCTAAAGCTTGTTAAGGGATTGTTTGGTTTTCTTGATTTTCCAGTTCGTTCACTACAGGATTGAGATACAAGATAACTCATTATGGACAGTAAGAATATCAACCTTTTAGATGGTTGTTATTGACTTGTACCTAATTCTTTATGATTTTAAATTGAAATTTTAAATGGACATATTGGGATGTTGCCGCCATTTGTGTAATAATGTAGCACTATAGCACCGTATTTTACTTACAAATGACCTCATTAGAAATAGCTCACTACATATCGCTGTGATGAAGTGTAACACTTATTTCACAATTGTTTACCATGTTAACAGTAAACAATGAATAACCGAAATAGCAGTGCAGCGGTAGCTAGCGCAATGCGATAGTAAAGTGCAATTTTGATTATGGAAGTTTTCGAGTCAACAGCAGAATTTATCGATTGCCCATGCTTCGTTTGTTTTGTTGTGAATTTAGTCATCCAGATGCAGAATAAATTTGTCGGTAAATTACCCAAACAATTTTCCCGACCAACTGCTGTTACTTTGTATTGAAGTTCTGTAAAATTCAGCCCGATGAAAACGGAAAATCGACGCTAACCGTAAAAAGTATTAATTGCGTTTTGAGTGCCCTTCATTTGCAGTGTACTGCGTCACACTTTTTGTTATTTTTTTTGAAAGTCAATTGTTAAAAGTGTCGATATCGATAGTCAAACGTTTTGTAGCGCGACAATGCAGAGAGCCATATTCTAAAGAACTTGCCACGTATTGTTGAATGTTTTAAGGGCCTCTAACTCCTTTGAGTCAAAATATGTGCATAAAAACGAAAACACACATACTTGTTGTTTCTTTTCGTATTTGAGATTTTTGTTTCATTTTAATTTTATGGTTTCCATTTATGAAAGGTTTTAATAAGACTGCGCTGACCACGCCATTAGTGGTAGCCATTATGGTAGCCATTATGATTAACAAATATTGTCAAAACTGTCAAAAAGGCATCGTCAACTGGATTTGGAAGCAGAAGATAGGATAGCTTAGTCAAATAGATTTATCTTGCAGATTATAAAATGTTAAAAAATTGAAAAAATAAAAATGCACCAAATTTGTTAAATCACAATTTTCTATGTTTTGTCGAAAACCTTACGTGGTAGGAAGATTATGAGTACGAATTCGTATTCGACGCAAAGAAATCATAAACGCCACACCATAGGGTATTTGGGCAAAAAAGCTGACAGTTTTTTTTGTATAGCATTTTCATAAAACAATATAGGTTATTCAAATTTTTTTGATTATTCGATTAGCAGATTTTGCAGTAGTAATCTCAACTAGATACTGTAACTTGAACCGCTTTCATACGTGCGTAATTAAGCTTAATTATAAAATTAATTATAAGCACTTAAATTCTGCATAAAAGTGTAAAAGCGATGCATGTTCTCGGCCCTGCAATGAATAAACTTGTGGATACACTTTTAATGAAAACCATGTAGGAAGAAAATTCATACTTGGTTCTAAGGAATGTACATGAGAATGTGCAATGTGTTAATCCTAGCATTATTTTTTGGAGAGTATCAAAAAGCGTCAAAGAGTTACACTTGACCAATCGATTTGTTCTACTTCTTATTGCACTGGATAAGATTTGTAATGATTTTCAAATGTCAGGCATACACATACGAAACCAATTTCGTATGTGTATGCCTGGCATTTGGTTTCCTATAACCAAACCCACAATACTCAACCGATACAGTAAACAAGTGGGATTTATTGTAATGGGAATATCTATGTATCTAAAGTAGTTTCCAACTTACATACGCTTCATAGAAAAGAAAAGTGATAATATACATGCTATAAAAAGACAAGTTATACAGTGTGCGCCAAAAAGTTGGAACCATATTGGAAACTTTTTTATTATTCATTTCTCAGAAAATTGTATTCTTCATAAATGTTTCTGCTGGGCCTAAAACAAAAAATTTACTTAATAAACTTTAAGTTTTATTAGCCATATACAGGCAGGTTCAGAGAATTTGAAATTTTTTTAGTTAAAGTGCCTTTATTTTCATTATTACAGTCAAATGTTATTTGGAAAAGTTGGTTAGAAGTAAAACTTATATTCAAATTTGAAATCACAGCCACCAATCTTGATTTTTTTTTAAATTTTTGCTCCTGTAATTACATTTATTATGGCTGATAGAATAGAATAGAATAGAATAGAATAATATATTTAGTCTCAAGGATTACAGTTTTTGTCAAAAAGAAAATCTACATTCAATTCTGCAATATAATTATTGTTATTTTAGTTATTCAGAAATTCTTCCATTGTGTAGAAAGCTTGTTGGACTACGTATTGCTTCAGTCTCTTTCTCATCTGATGGGTTGGAGCATTCCAAATTTCGCTGGGCAGATATTCATTCTATTGAACTTTTATTGATGAATTTTTTGAGAATAACGTTATTTTTTTAACTGTTGATTTTCATACGATTCCTAACAAGTTTTGAGAATTATTGTCGGACGTTACGGATTTTATCGTAACATTGTGATTTAGATAAAATCCATAATCTCCATTATGTACATAATATGTAAACCACAACTGATTAATTATTAAAAGTTATCAATAATTATCTGCAATGTGCTACTAAAATAACTGACGACAAATTAGACTCTAATAATATCCTTTATTCTAAAGACAATATTTTTTCATAATTTTAAGGAATAATATCAACATAACAATAACAGTATAAAAAATTACAATAATAACATCAAATAATAATATCAAAATAAGAAATAAAACTTCCACGTTTGTGGAGTTTCAACAATAGTTTGCATTACCTGAAGTTGACGTTCTTGATCATTTAACTAAGGAGTATGCGAACTTTTAAAGTCATTTTTATTAACACATCCCGAATTTTAAATTTTTCTTAAAATCTTACTGTCTTACTGACTGTTGAATATGTTTGTTGGGATGTCTCTCGTTAAAAATTGTTGCCGCTTCTCTATGTGTTTTATAATTTTCACCAACAATCAAAACAATTTCTATTTTCTCCTCTTTGGTTAAATAATTCATTATGATTAATAATTAAAGAAGAGCTGAGTATAACAACTCAAAACAAACTGTCAAAAAATGAGGTTAGATTACATAGTAGCCATAGCCATCTCACATGCTGTATACGTGATTCTGTTAAACATGTGAGCATGTGAACATCGAGCTTATATGACTAGAGGGAGCGTGACGGGCTTTGTTTGTGGCCAAAGATAATAAGGTCGAAAGTCGTATATTTTCTCGTTCCCAATGTAACGCACCAATGAGCGGTCAGATTAAACTGGCGGCTATATGTCAAATTTGAATTAGGTAGTCGCGTATGGCGTGAAAGGTAACCTCACAAAATAAAAATCCTTTTCTGTTTTTGAATGTACATACATTTGTAGTACCTGTTATAATTGTGACATTTGTTAAAAAAGCAATTAAACCATCCAAGAGCAATTAATTCGCTATTCCAGTTCTCTGCAAAAATCTTTTTGAGTGACGTTTGTTCAACTTTTATATAGTAACAACAGAATCCATTTTTTTATAGGTTTGGACAAAATGTATTCTCGCGTGTAAGAATTTATTTGTTTCTGTATAGCTTGACCAGCGAGTAGTTGCATCGAGAGCGTTGCGCAGTACTCACGTCACGTACTCATTATATTTACGCTCTGCGCACCGCTGTCAAGTCAAGTTTAAGTTGGTTGTACTATACATGTTTATTTTCTTTAATAGGAATATGGGTAATAAACTACAAGCAAAATACAACTTATAATAGGAAAATATTTTATTTGAACATAATTTAACTACTGGTTTTTAAACAAAATGGTCTTGGTGTAAGAACTTCGAACTCTTTTTTCTGATTCTAATAACATGGTTTTACACAAATAATGCTCCATTAATGTTGATAAATTGCACACTTTTTGTCTTAATCGCATGTTGTAACGAGACAATTGGCGAATTCGAGCAATTTTCTTGCTTATGGTAGTTCTTGCTAATGCTAAAACTGCCCGTGCTTGAGGAGACGAAGATAAGTCTGAAGTATGTACGTCACCCATATATCGAGGATTGTACCTACAATAAAATAACGTTAAAATATACCTAAAACAAAGTTACATATTACATAAATTTTCTCCTTTTTCTTGGCAGTGCTGAAGGATGTTCCGTTGGTGTTGCGCTGTGTGGCACTTCCAAAGCTCGTAGCCGTGGCAGTGATTGTTGACTCTGTGTGTCCACTAGTGTCTGCTACAACTGCATCGCTCATACTATCTGTGTCCGTATTTTCATTTGGTAGATCACTCGTAACAAAAATACTTGGCACCGCACTACGGGAGAGTTATGGTCTTCCGTTTTTTCCCAGTTTATAATCGCTATTAGAAAAGTGTCTTGAACACAACACAGTTGTTTTAAAACCCCGACTTTTTATAGGTATAGCTTCAATCCGAGCTTGTTTTGAGTCTTGAACTGTTGGAAATCTACGAGAAGGTATATGTTATAATTTAATATTACTGTATTGCGGTAATAAAGGTCATACCTGTGACACGTTATATTTTTTGATGCTGCCTTTTTACAAAAGCAGCAGTTTCGCCCCATTGTTACCTCTTAACCATCCAAGGTACCATCTACATGAAGTCATGCATCTACATAGGTAAACAAACTCATAACCTCGATGTAAACATATGTTCAAAATAATGGCGGTATCTAGCATCTGTGCGCATGCGCGAACAATGTGCACGAGAATCGACACGAAATTCGACCTTATTGACAAGGTATGTTGAGCCAAAACAAGCCAATGCATTGGGATAGGCCGTACTCCGTCTAGTTATAGATGGTCTAAGCATGTGAACATGTGAACATAATGGACATTATGGATCATAATCTAAACCACAATGTTACGGTAAAATCACAACATTGCATCAAGAAAGTAATAATTTTGTGATAATTCTCAAAATTCATTTGAAATCGTACCAAAATCACCAGTTAAAGAAAAAAATAAATTTATTCTCAAAAAATACATCAATAAGAGTCCAATAGAATCAATATAAGCTATAATAAATTTAAAATTAAAATTACGGGAGTGTAAATTTAAAAAGGACGTTTTTTTTTCAAGACAGGTGCCTATGATTTCAAATTTGAAAGTAATTTTTACTCCTAACTAACTTTTCCAAATAACTTTTGTCGGTAATAATGAAAATAAAGGTACTTTACTCTTATCATTAATTCAAATTTTCTGAACCAGCCTGTATATGGCTAATAAAACTTAAAGTTTGATAACTGCATTTTTGTTTTACGCCAAGCAGAAACTTTTATGAAGAATAAAATTTTCAGAGAAATGAATAATAAAAAAGTTTCCCATATGGTTCCAACTTTTTGGCGCACACTGTATAATACCTACATGCTAACGTTAAAGCAAAGTCGATGGTCTGGAAGAAATCAACATCAACTTCAAACAAAAGTTGTTAAAACGAATGCTTCATTCTAACGGTTACCGCGGAAAAGCCACTGAAGATAAATTATTATTGCGAACAGAAACATCGGCAATTTTCAGTAGAATTTCTGGGGCGAAATTAAACCAAGAGGTTAAACAGTTTAAAACGTGAATGGTGAGGGGCGAGGGAGCATCGAATGCCGACCACAAACGATGGTTATTTTAAGGGTCTTGTTTGTTTGTTATCTTGTCGGTGGCAGATAGTTGAAACTGTATTACTTTGACCGCAGGCAACCCTTAGTTTTGTGTTAAAACCGGAAGGGTTCGGAACGAGTCATTTTCGGGTCGGCGGAATTAATTTTGCCCACCACTCACAGACAGTTAAATAGATTTTTTTAAATTCAAAATATAACTTTTTACTGTTTTTCCTGTTATGTATTTTTTGTTGGCTTTTGTTAATCTATATGTTTTAATTTGCTACCATTATAATAATCTAAGCTAAGTGATCAACACTGACTTGAAAAAATGTAAAACTAGCGGCAACAGCATCGGCAAGGGAAATTACAGAAAGAAATTAATAAAGCAAATACAAATCGTAAAATTTTCACTTTTACTTTGAATACTAACTTTATTAGAAACATACAATATACAATGGATTAATATTAAATCTAGACGATTATATTAAATTGAATGTTTATTTAAAAGCACTCCATTTAAGGGTGAAATATAACAAAAGCACAACATGATTTATATTGGATGCTTAAATACATGAAGCCTGAAACGAAAGCTCCGCAATAATGTTATAAGATTAAGGCGAGGCATTAATAAAGGTATTAATTAGGACCTGATTAAACGGTTCTCGCTTCCAAAATTTTCAAAGAAGCTATTGATTAATAAATTCGCGGGTGAAATTAATTAATAAATTAATTAGTAAATTGAGTTTCTTGCACACCTGGTTCCCTTTGATTAATAACGCGATATCTCCGTCTAAAAAGTTTCACCCTAGTCAGCTTGAATATACAATTTTCAGCTGCATAGTGGTGCCTTTATGTGTAGAACTAGAGCCGGAATATTACTGGTGAATTGTGTCGATATAGTGCGGTGGGTAAATTTAATTTTGTAGTCCAACACAATTAAGCTAAATAATTAAACTTAATTAATTTTCAGACCTCCAGTGTCTAAAGCAAGTAAATCATTTTGTTTTTAATTTGCTTATAGCCTAGTGCTATCAAAGCCGACATCTAGTACAGCCAGACGCGGACGTCAGCATAATGACCATGTTTTATACATACCACATTTAGTTATATAGTAGCCATTAATGGTATGCAAAAGTTTCAAATATAATTACGAGATGAGACCAAATCGTGAGCTTTACCCTTTTTAGTAGTTATATCTAGGATTGCAAAAAAGCTAATAAATAAAAAAAAACAGATAGTTAATGGATCAGTATGATCACCAATATTAAGCACAAAAAGTGTAGGTTCTAAGCAAAGTGTGCTTTATGTAATTTTGTCATAATGAATTTATCTGGGTGTGGTCCATGGTGCAAAGTAATATAATTAGAAAGTTTTAAAAGACCTTGCAAAGATAAAGAGGCCTTTTTCTTCTTTCCACTAATAATGAATTTACAAATAGGTGAATTACATGCAAGATAACGGTATGGTTTTGAACCACACCACAGTGGCGAGAAAACCTTAAAACTTGGCCAAAAC
Source organism: Aphodius sticticus (assembly GCA_963966075.1). Taxonomy (NCBI): domain Eukaryota; kingdom Metazoa; phylum Arthropoda; class Insecta; order Coleoptera; family Scarabaeidae; genus Aphodius; species Aphodius sticticus. The sequence goes on from OZ014510.1 coordinate 19,777,484, forward strand.
TGGTAACAAGTTTAATCCTTGAAACACTGGCGTTAAGTATGCTTATTAGGTTGGTCCAAATTTATACCTTGCAAATTTGAGAAAAATCGGTTAACGTTAACACGTGCCCCCGAACATCCCAAAAATTCCATTCAAAGTACATTGAAAATCCGTTTTCTTTTTCACGTTTCGGAGTTAGAAAAAAGCAACAAATCTACAACATCTACTTTCTTGTCACCACCCCCACCCTCCCCTGAAGTACCGTACGTATTAGCCAAGATCTTACGAAGCGTGTTGTTTTCTTTTAATTTTTTTTGGCAGTAATTATTGTTAATGGATTAATGTTAATGTTTTTGTCATTTGTACACTAACAGGTTATTTCATAGTTTTATTAAGTTATCCACCGCAATGAAAATGGAGTCTTTTATCTCAATGATTTATTAATTAATTTGAATTTGTTTAAGCATATGCCATTTGTTTAAACATCAATATACAATGTTACGGACACGATTTTGTATTCCTTTTTTTTGCGGAAACTTGAGGCGCAGTAATCGCCGCAGCCAGCCAGGAAGTGAGTGAATGTGGTATACAGGGGTATGCTGAAAACTTTAGTTGTGTGTTGAGTGTTGTTTACTGTTTTGGACTATTGTTTTAAGTGAGTGTACTTATTTCGCCGCCTTTGAGATTTTGGATGTGTTTTCTGGCTTGATGAGCGAGTTTTCCTGCTCGAAGAAGATCGACATGCTGAAGGATATACTTGTTTTTTAACCTATGACGTACGTTTTTGATTTAGCAATATTTTTGATTTATCTGTATCTTGTTCCTGTCGTTTTATGTGAATCTGTATGTGATTTTTTGCTTATGCATTGTCATTTTTCTGTGCTTTAGATGTTTTGCCCGAAGATGGCTCGTTGTACAGCCGAAACCGGTCGCAAACACGATTAAATCGTAAACGATTAAATTTTATTACAAGAAAAACGTGGATTTTTTGTTTTGTTGTTCACAACAATCCTAAAATATGTTATAGTTTTTCACTATTGCTAAAAGTCATTAAGTAAGTACTTACTCCCAGTAACAATATGCATTGCAAAACAAATATCCACACTTCTCTCAATACAGATAAAACCGCTCTTGAAAGCAGTGTTGAACTATTATTGCACATTACATTATTGCTAACTTTGGGGTTCATTCTAGTAGCAAACGAGTTTTTTTTTGTGTTGATTTGTTGTATATTAGTACCATAATATCTTGGCCAGCTTTTCGTGTATGTTTCAAGAGCATTAAAAAACTGATCGTTTTGTCGAATACTGGAGACATGTAGATCAAAACGTGATTCTAAGTTGGTGATTTTTATAGATTTTATATTGTTTTATGTATATAACCATATAATCTCATCAGAATTTGTTCCTGAAGAAAGTTGGAGAAACTAACCACAATAAATGTTACACTACTAATGAAAATAACATCGGTAAGATATTCCAGTTTTAATAATTTGTAAATCCAGCGCCGCCACCAAATATAATAAGATGAAATAATGGGAAATTATTGTCGACCACAAATCTTCATATTTTTAATGTCGGTGGTAAAGGGGTTTCTAAGTAAAGCACTGAAAGTAGGCATGAGAAATTTACCTCTCTCGGATGTGTCGTTGTCTGACTATGAGGTCCATCAGCTTGCAATAATTTGCATTTTAAAGAATTTATGTCTAAATAAAAAATATTAAATATATATCACTTAAATTGTCTCCCTAAAAATAATGCATGCTTGGAACGAGTACATATTTCAGTTCACGCGACAATTGATGTGAGTATTATAAAGAACTAAGCTGGGCGCAGCAATTACGTTACAGTGGAACCGAATCGCATTTACCATGAAATGTTTTAAAATCATCTAACACTTCATTGAATGTGCAGCGTTTTTTCAGAACCCACAAGCCAAAACGACCTGAAAGCTTTACTGTAATCGTTCGGGAGAACAAAACTGTTCAATGAGACAATTAACAAACCTTTCTTTTATTCTGTACGCATCATTACGAATAAAACTGGGAATCTAGTATTTAGTGGTTTTATATCTGGTATAGCTAGGGCTTATTGTTTACAATTTGAAGTTCATATAAAACTTTTACACAAAATGAAAAAAAACAAAATTTTTTCAAATCAATTTTTTTGCCGCGAAAAGTGCACCTATTGTGTTCAGCGCGAGCGTGTATGCGTAGAAGTAAACAGTCAGAACCAGGGCTGCGGAGTTGGTAAAAAAATTCTCGACTCCGACTCAGACTCCAGATATTTTTCGTAGTCCGACTCCGATTCCGACTCCGACTCCAGATATTTTTCGTAGTCCGACTCCGACTCCAGAAAAATCGCATACAAAAATATTTTCAAATAATTCTGTGTAACAAAAATCTTACAAGTAAATAATCACAAATTTGACACAGAATAATACAACCGAGCAATATTAAATTTGCTATGAAAACAAAAATACTACCAGGAAAAAAAGAAACAAATTTACTAAATTAAATTTCTATTCGAGTATTGTGATTGTACCAAAAGCACCCATATAATACGCATAATACGAAATAAAATTCATTCTAATAAAAACAAAATTAAGTACAATATACGTTTATAAAATTGTTGTGAGGGAAAGAATAGCTCCAAGTAATTCTCCTGCAAAAATTCCCTGATTACTTTCTTACTAAAATTTCTGACTGGTTACTTTTGTTTATCGTTTTCACTTTCGTTTGAAAAGTGTGTTTTGTAATTTGATTATTTACAAATGTATGCAGGTACTTTGTAAAAGACCTAATAGAATATTTGGTTGTATTTGTTTACTGTCTACTGAGGCAACGTCCATCTCGCATGTTTTTTTTCTACAGTAATTAAACCTGGACTCGGAGTCGGAGTCGGTACATTTTTTCCAAATCCGACTCCGACTCCTCCGAAATTTGTCGGAACTCCGACTCCGACTCCACGACTCCGACTCCTCAGTCCTGGTCAAAATACAACATATATAATGATACAACTAATATATAACTAGAAGTTGTATAACAATTTCAAATGGTGTAACACTTGTAGTTTTAGAAGAGAAAAGATTATTTGACAAAAATAGAGGATCTCATTTTGAAATTTCATATATGTGACATTGTCCAAGTCCTTACTCACTTAGACATCAAAGCTAAATTTTCAAATTACAGTCCTCGAACAAAATATCCACACCCTCATATATCTAAGGGCGTGTATACGCATATCATAAATTTCAAGATGTGAACACCCTGTATAATTAAACGGTATTATTAAGCAGAGGTGCTATGAGGGTTTCGCCGCGCTAACGCTGGTAACATTACGTCTAGATAATTTAATACGGGTCGTTTGCACCCCCTACTTATTTTAAAGGGTTGTAAAGGTTCTGGCTCAGCGCGAACGTGACTTATAAAACCTGCCAGCGAACTTAATGGATCCTCAGACCGCTAGGCGCGAAATTTCATTTAGGATGTGTGTCTTGCTTAAGAGTTTCTGATTAAATTTGACATTGCACATTAGGGATGATGAAAATAGCATTTGGAAAATGCCTGCTCCGGTGGATACAGTACGTGCCCCGGGATGCGTACGGAAAAATAATTTTAGATGCTTTCGATTTTCAAGAAGGTTGGCTAGTAGCATACATAAAAAAAACCGTTTGTTACTAAAGAAAAAAAAATGCTAATATGATAAAATTTGACGTTTAAAGTAATACTTTTTTTATTATATTCCTTAGTTTCCCAAAATTATTGGTACAAAATTTATCGCTTGCGAGAAACTATTGCTGCGAAATTTAATATTTCAATTAATTGGGTCATTACCATATTTATAGGCCGTTTGATTAGGTGGGTCGGATTCGCCAATATAATTATTTTCATGATACTATAAACAGCGTCATCTAGGTACGAGGCGCCAAACTATAGCTATAATATCCGCCCAGAATGTGTTGGTAATGGTAGACAGAATTAAATACAGCGTGATTTTATGCAAACATTAATGTAATAATTAATTCTAGAACACGAATTCCAGACAATATGCATGCAGTCTGTTTCTATAATTGCATTTGTTTTGCATATACATACAATCAAATTATGCACGTCCAAAAATGTTTTATATAAGTACTAACTAAAAACATGTCTTCATAAGGTATGTCAATTTGCATAATTATTAATAACAACATAATAAATAGAATTTAATTATATTACAATCTGCGGCATTTTCCGCTTTATAGTAATCGTCGTTTCTTACATATATGATATTTTGCACTGTATTGTTGACTGTATAAAATGTTTCTCAGAGGAAGATAATCTCAGAATTTGCCACAATTGTTAAACAAATGATGAAAATAATATTAGAACTGCTTTGTTGCTTGAACGCTTATAGAAAGATCTCAAAATATTTAGATTTTCGCACTTTTCATAAATTCAAATATTATTTCTGCTTATAGATTCTTTTGTCTCAGAGGGAGACTAATGACCAATTTTGGTCAGGATTATTAGCGTAAACATGGTAGTAATTTTAGGAGAATTTGTCCGTTTTCTGTTATCGATAAATTGGAATTATAGGTACAGAAACTTATTAGTGTACCTAGGTTTTACTGCTACGAGAAACGCGTTATTTTTCGGAAAACTATTGGAAGAAAGGCGAAATTATGAAATGGAAATCGGGGGCAAACGATGAGAAATCGATAGCACGTTTTAATTTTTTTGTTCAGCCAAATTGAGAATTTTGCTTAGAATTTTAAAAGATTTTAAAAAAACGTAATTTGTTTTTGAAGGTAAACTGGAAAACCGTTTGTATAGCGAAAAGGTATAACGAAATGCTATTAATTTCATATCTTTGAATATCTGTAAATGTACCGTTTATGTGTGGGGCGAGGGACGAACGAGGGTATTTTTTTTTAATTTGATGGTGACTGTTGGTGTGTCTGGTTTATATACTCCCTTCACGATCTAGTGTTAAAAGCACGAGGTAATTATTCAAATTTTTACTTTTGTAGTACAAAGCATGTGCAGGCTTTTTCAAGTTCACCGTCAACAGACTTCCCTGCCTGGTTACTCAAATCAATATAATATATGACATTAACTTACAATGACAAGTAGGCATACTTTTGTATTTCTGAAACTTGTATTATCTTTGATAGATGATGTTTAGAAACAAAGTTTATGTAACATACTTTGCAGACATTTAATAGATCAAGGTAAAAAAAAATAGTCAGCAAGAGTCTCAAAATGGACCGCTTATATGCAGGAAACATTTCATAAATAGATAAATAAACAGTTAAATTGGAATGTCAAAAGAAGTAGTAGGGTTTTTAAGTTTTTAAGGTGTCTCTAAAGCTTTGAATTTGTTTATAATTTTTATCATAAAACCAAATGGTAGTTGGAACTCAAGCATCATTGACAAATTTTCGAACAACTTGTTAGACCAGGCAATAGAGACTTTTTCGTGACAAAAATAGTATCAGTAAGCCGCCGATCCCAGGTCACGTGGAACAGTCCGTAGATGTATTGTGATGTGTTTTCGACTAGCAAATATCATTACTTAATTTGTTATAAACAAAAAACCTACAAAAATCGCGCTTTTTTTCGTTGTTCGCTTGTAATAGCTGAACCGATGGAGCAATCTTGATACTGTCAACAGACGAATTGTAGAGAATGAAAAGACGAAAAAAATGAACCATATACTATTAATATTAAAGCGCGTATCTATAGTAATCCCAACGCGCTGCGCGCTTCCCCGAGTCGGCCGCCTACCCCACTACTCGACAGCGTTTGAGCGCGCGGCAGATTTCGGTCAAGTTTGCAAACATTTTTCGCCTATTTTGCAACATTTTAGCGCAAAATCAGAATAGACGTTTTGTAGCACAATACTTCTACTTTCGAAATACGTTAAAAAAATTAAAATCGGACCACCTCCGACGCATCCAGGCTCGCCGAACCATATTGCATAAAAGAAAATTAAAATCGCAATTGTGCAAAAACTAATCATCTGGCAACGCCTGCGTTGTGCACACTTAAAGTACCCATCAATCGCTACTTTCTCGCGAAAAGCCTGCGTTACAACTTTGAAAATGGCGGAGTTATGAATTTTTGAAAAAAATGCAGATTTCTCCGGTTCTTACGAATTTCCTCCGTTAATATTAATCCGATCGGGTCCGTATAGGGTTCATTTTTTTCGTCTTTTCGCTCTCTACAATTCGTCTGTTGACAGTATCAAGATTGCTCCATCGGTTCAGCTTTTACAAGCGAACAACGAAAAAAAAACACGATTTTTTTAGGTTTTTTGTTTATAACAAATTAAGTAATGATATTTGCTAGTCGAAAACACATCACAATACATCTACGGACTGTTCCACGTGACCTGGGACCGGCGGCTTGCTGATACTATTTTTGTCACGAAAAAGTCTCTATTGCCTGGTCTATTAATGAAGTTTAATTATTTTATTTTGAACAGACGTTTTTATTCATATTTTAGATTTTCTAATTTTATTAAGAAATGGAGCACTTGGAAATATTATATTTGTCAGTTTACTGACACCGACATTTCAATTACCATTTAATTATGGCAATAAAGAGAAAAAACAATAAAGGTTTAATAAATCCCTAAAAATGTCCGACCAAGCATATAGTCAAATTCGCTATCCGGCCCGCGGTCTTGTCGCGCAACGCACATGCTTTGTATAGGGTCATTGTAAATGATTGTAGTCAAAGTCAGCCATGCCCATGGCATTTTTACCGCTTAAGGGCCGGTTTTACCATAGTGGTATATACCTGGGATAACATTTCTTAATCAGGGCTTGTCAGTTCCTGTATGGTTAGTGGTCGATCAGGGCGCTTGCGAACACGTCGGTCAACCTGATCCCACACGTGTTCAATTTCATTCAGGTCAGGTCTTAACGCCGGCCATTCTATGACCTGAATCCCACGGTCTTGTAAAAAGTTTCTGGTGATGCCGGCGGTATGTGGCTTTGCATTGTCCTGCATTAGGATGAAATTTTGACCGACGCTATATGCAGCAGGTACCACATGGTCCACCAAGATGTTTTCGAGGAACTCATGGCATTTAGTCTACCAGGAACCAGAACAAGATCAGTTTTGTTGTCTATACTGATTCCAACCCAGACCATCTCAGATCCACGACCAAACCTATCCACTTTCTGTATAGTAGCGGTTGCGTAGCGTTCACCAGGACGTCTATATACACTTACTCGATCGTCGCAACCAGTTGAAACGAAATCTGTACTCGTCTGTAAACAGTACAAGAGTCCAATAACGAAGTTGCCAATCTCTGTGACCCAGAGCAAACCTCATTCGCAATGCTGCGCAAGGCGTGGTGCGCGGACAGGTCTTCTTGGTTTCAAAATAGCTTCTTTTAATCTTATTCTAACAGTTTGATCAGAAATTTCTATTCCATGTGCTCGTCTTGGGTCGTTTACGAGGTCTCGTGCTGTGGCAGTACACTGACGTAGAGAGGAAAGGACAAGAAATCGGTCTTGATTTTGAGTAGTTTTTAGATTTTGACCTGGTCCAGCTCCTCTAACATTGGCCAGTCTCCCGGAACCGATTCCATAAACGCCGAATAACAGAAGGGGAAACTCGGAGGTCCCTGCTAACATGTCGCCATGCTGAATAAGGGCGACAGCACGAGCAACTTGCACTTCACTAAGATGCCTCGTTTTACTTCTAATGACGTCTCTAATCAAAGAAAATTGACAACTGAATGCATTTGTCATCTTTAGTAGGCTGTCATATGTGAATTCAAAGCATACTTGACATTTTTTCCATTTTGTTTTGCGGTATTAATTTATATTTTTAGTGTAATTTAGAAGTAACTAATAGTTGTAACAATGATAATTTTCTTTAGTTAAATATATGCCCTTAAAGCATACCAAATTTGATTTGCTAGAACTATTATTTAAAAAGTTATTGGTTTCGAAAAAAGTGTTCCCTAATTTTTTTGAGCAGTGTATTTGAATATAATCATTTGTATGTTGATTGAAATTAGATAATAAGTAATCTGAAACTTATATTATGAGGACTAAAATATAAGAACTGGTCGCATGTGCAAATTTGTACAGTTTTTACGTTTTCCGACATAATTAAAATATGGAATGTTTATCCATTAAAACTAAGAGATATAAGAACATGGCAATGAATTAAAAAATTATACTTCAACTCTTCCATCTATGAAGTAAAAGCATAGTATATTTTGAATATTTTGACTCAATGTTTTACACGGCAGTGTTTTTCTTTTATTCGAATCTGTTGTGTATTATGTCATAAATGTGCTATTTTACTCTTGTGTTACGCGTATTTTTGAAATGATTCTCCAGTAAAATTTACCTTCTTTCGACTGAGTTGTGCCAACTTTCACAGACTTTTTGTTGTATTCATTTTTTATCTAGAATTTACAGGACATTTTATGTTTTGCTTTCAAATCTACATCTCAATTTTAACTCTGTTTATGTAAGTACTATGGTCAGTAGTTCTTTCTGCTTATTTATATTAATTTTGTATCAAAAACTTTAAAAACAAATTTTTTGAAAATTTGGATTTCGAAAATCGGTTTTTTCAAAAGCCAACTTTTGTACCCATATATTATACACTAATACATATAACCTGAAAAATGTTTGCCAGTAAATGTATATAATAATTACACTAATAAATAATTTAATGATTAACCCTTAAATGCATATGGTTGAAGAACTACAACATATTTATGTTTTCTTTATAAACGTGGCTCTACAAACTATAGAAGCCATCTACTTGGTGGATTCCTACAACATATTTTTGTCAAATTGTTCAGCAATCTATATTATTTTATATCTAGGGTAATTTTATTTTCCTTGAGTTGTCAAAGTTAGCGGGACGCGTCATCTTAACCTCTCTGGCAAACTGAAAAAGAAAGTTGTTATAATTGTTATTATTTGTAAAATATAATGGTGAAATAAAATTGTAGGGTTTGATTTAAAGTTAGTAGAATAGTTTATGACACTTGATAATAGTTAAAGTTGTAACATAAAAATTTTGCGTTTCAAATTTGTTTGTTGTAGTTCTACAACTTTATGCGTTTAGTACAGAATTTGTTTTATTTGACATTTGTAATAGGTAAAGTTGTCATATAAAAAGATATTGTAGTATAAGGTTGGTTTGATGTAGTTCCACAACATTATGCATTCAGTACAGAATTCCTTTTTTTTATAGTAGCTAAATGTGTAAATACCTGCTACAAAAGACAACAATGGTGGTTTCTGTAATTACATATAATTTTATCTAACTTTTAAGGATAAAATGTGGTACCTAAGAAATCCTTACGTGAAAAACAAAGAAAATATTTGACCATGATTTGAGTGAAATTAGTAATCTTAGTGATCATGAAGGCTTCTCTGACACAAATAGCTTATTAGATGAAATGAAAAGCTCCTTGAAAGTTTTCAGGTTTATTTAATTGCTACAAATAAGATTCCGCTTACGCCATCATCAGTGTTAGTACACTAAAAAGCAAAAGAAAACAATGAGAACCAATGTTACAAGTAAGAAATATTTAAGGAAGTTTTCATTCTGGAATTCTGACTGTAAGTTTCCTTAAAGATTTTTACTTGTGACATTGGTTGTCTTTGTTTTCTTGTGCTTTTTAATTTACTTACACGGATGATGACGAAAGCCGTAACATGCTTGTGGCAATTAAATAAACTTGTTTCCGATGCTTTTCTTTTTATCTACTAGTTTTTCATCATGGGCCCTCTTGAATTGATAACTTACCTGCTTCTGTATATTATCCGCCATCAGTTCAAGAACAAGCTAATGCAGAAGATGCAAATACTGATAGTGAGGATAACTATGGTAATGTAGTTTCTGATAATGTAATACCAAACAAAAGACCAAAGAAAATGTAAACGTAACAAAGCGAAGAGTAAAGAAAATGATTTCGAATTAACTTTTCACAGAAATGGATAACTTAACAAATGAATGGATAACTTTATAATTTGTCCACACTCAATGAATGTTTAAAATATTTATATACTGACAGTTTTCAGATAAATTTTATATTGATACTGGTGTTTCTAAACCATGATATATTACAGCGGCAGCATTGAAACAATACGTAGGAATTTTAATTTTCATGTCTGTTGTCTTTTCATGTCTTAGAAACACTCGTTGTTACTGGAATAGTGACATCGGAGTGGATATGATAATAAAAACTATGACACAACTGACTATGAAACAACTGATTTAGCCAATATTTGCAATGTTGGCAATCATAACCTCAATCTCCCAAAGGAAATCAACAATAATTTAACGTGTGCAACATATTCAAAATTGAACTTCTCCGCGATTATCGCTTACTCCAGCATTCCTGTCATTAGCAGGATAGCCGGATAGCCCAACATCACTCCTTGCTTGCCTAGCGGAGAGCACGCATCCGAATTTCCGCGAACAGAGCCGATATCCACCGACCTCTTCCAGTATTATTGTTGTTATCGTTCGGCGGACAACAGTCTGACTTGCGTCGCACGTTGGACGCTTTCGCTAGCAGCGTCGCGACGTCATTCAAACCGAGCGCGTCCGGTCAAGCTTACAAACCGAGCGCGAGCGTCGTTTTAGCGGACATTCAAATTGTCTTTGTGTAAACAGATTCGTACAAATAAATAAACTGCTTTTTGTTCTTGTGGAGTGAAATTCTGATTGATCTCGCTGTTCGATTACAAGGTAAGCAATAAATTGAGAGTTTAATCGTTCATATTTAATAAGAATAAACAATAACCAAGAGTTTCTTGGGTGTGTTGATTATACAGATTTAAATATTCATTGTAATGAGTGTCTGTGTTCTTTTTTTTTGTACCGGTTTTCTAAATAGGAAGTGTAGCTGTGAAGGTTGATTTCTTTATCGTGATCGCGATTGTTTCGCGAACACCTGTAGTGGCTTTGTTGACATGTTCATGGTTTATTGTGTGGGCATTCCAATGAAGAGAAGTAATTATTATTCAAGCAGCTTTACCTTTACCTTTTGCGGCTGTTTCCATTTATTTAGTGCGTTTTGTTTGTGGTCGATTTGTGATAAGGAATAGCATTCGCATGCTATGCAACATTTGATAATATCGTACTTCTGTGCGAGTAAAAGGACTGTGAAATCAAAGAAGTAGAAAATCAAGGTTATTTTTTTCTTTATATATAATCTTGTAATTTCTAGTGGTGGTATGCTTTGTTTCTTAAAACTGAATAAAACAAATTTTAGAATTCTTTCCAGATTTTGACTACAATATATTCCACAAATAAATATTATTTTATCACAAGGAAAGCGTCATTAGATTTTGGGAAAAATAAACCATATTGTTCAACAAAAGAATGACCTTGGGTTCGTCAAATAATTAGGAATAACTGCATAATTGAGATCTTATCTGCCTCCACAAATACAACAATACGATAAATACGAAAAAAAAACTAAAATAATGTGTCACCAGGTATAATCAAAAAGAGATTACCTGAAAAGAAAAGAACGGGATAATCAGGAGTTGAATATTGTGCATACAAAATTCATGAAGCCGTAAATTTAGTTCAATCTTTCTGTTCTCAAAACGTTCAAAATTTTAAAATAGTTGAATAAGTTTAAAATAGGTTATGTTATTTTTGTTGTTGTGAGTACCCACAATAAAGCAAAGTGAAGATTTTCATTGTATCAAAAATAATAATTACACCAACGTTATAGGAGTCAAAGTTGATTAAATAAGATTATAAATACAAAAACTTTGTGAATTGCAGCCAATTTATTAAAATTTGGTTTTTATATTATGCCTTTTAGTAATTCATCTTAAAACTTTTTGGTATGTGGCGTTTCCTCCATAGTTTGCCTTTTTCTTCAATCTGTGCTCTATAATTTTCAGAAGTGTACCCAGAAAACTAACAGTTCTTTAGAAACTTGTTTTGTTTTTTGAAAATGGGTAGGGAAGTAAAAATTATATTCATGTTTATTATATTTTGCGAAAATCTGATCATTTTTTCTGTGACTTGCGATAATAGAAACTTTATAATAATAAGCAACTGATAACAATAGTCGAAGGGACATAATTGTAAAAATAGAACTTTTTAAAATTGCTAAATTCCTGCTACATTTTTTTGTCCAAATATTCCGATGCATAGAAATACCGTATCTAAATTTAATTTAATTATGTTTGTTCAATTTTATTCTCCCTTTTTTAAGCCAAGGCTATTGTTTCTTATTTCTTGGCAATAAGTTAACACGGCCGTTTAGCAAATACATACCGTACATAATTCATAGTAATATAATAATAGTAATATTATAAAATAACTAATGTAATGAATTATGTACCTTTCGTTCATTTTCTATTGACGTTTACAATACTGAGCAATTCGTAGAATTCGGTGAATATTAATAATACTATTTATAATCTATTCCCTAGTATTATGTTTGAAGTTATTATGTTTAAAAAACAAATAATTTATAAAATTATAAAGTTTACTACACTCTTATATCAAATATGTCCAAATGCCAAATACCAAATGCTTCAACGTTCTCACCCAATGGTACTGTTTCTTCTTAAAATTGTTGGAGGTTCTTACAAGAAACACGTATTGTGTAATATTTTAACTATTCATATATTTGGAACTTTTTGTTTTGTCAAAATCTAAATGGTGGATTGTATTTTGAATTTTGTAGATCAATTTGTCTTTCATACAATGGGCGTCAATTTGGTTAGGAAAGGAATAGGAAAATATATGAAAAATAATGGATTATTCCAGGGCTCATAATCCTGACATGTGTCCAGACCTGAAAAATATTGTCTTCAAATTCTTCTAGTACATGATTTTTGATTATTTAATTACCTGCGGTGTGCCACTTTTATCCAAAATTAACCGAGAATTTCTAGATAAGAATAATTACCACATATTGTTTCTCTGTTCCTGGACGACATATAACTTACACGGTGTAACACAGTATGATGTCCCGAAGGATCTACTGGAATCGATATTAACTGAAAATCGATATTTTCTACTAGTGATGGGCATAATCGTATTATTTCAAGAATCGATTATTAGTATTCGAGTGATTCGTATAATCGTATGATTTGGTTCTCGAGTTGTTCTCCATTAATAATCGATTATTAATCGATTCTTAATGCATCTATGGAGCGACACAACACACACAAATATAAATAGATTACAACGTCAACAGAATAACATACTAAAAACTCTTTATCAACTGAATAGAAGGACACCAACAGACGAAGTACATCGACGGACAAACGAAATGACACTGAGGCAAAGGATACATCTAAACAAAATTTTATTGATACACAAACTATGAAACAAAAATATAAAAACGAGATTAAAACTAACAAAAGTAGAAGATATACACTCCCATAACACCAGAAGAACATTACACATAAGAGCACAGCCATTCAAAACCAACAAATATGCCCCACTGTTAAAATCATCTGACGTGGAATTATACAACTCACTACCAACTACCACGAAAGAATTGAATTACCACACTTTCAAACTGAAAATGAAAGTGATTTTGACACACTAAACATGAAGATACTCCACTGACCATACAAGAAGCAACCCATCTACACCCTCACCACCGTTAGCCCGAGACAAGACGCAAGTCCCACTCCCGAGGCGAGGCCAGAGGGACAAACCTGTCCACAGGATACAGTTACAAATGTGATATGAATTTTTTATATTTGTAATATTCATACGTTGTAATGCACCTGTGTGATTTATTCAATAAATATTATTATTAATAAACAATTCTTAATAATCGATTCTTAATAATCGATCCTTAATAATCTATTATGAATAATCGATTATGAGTAATCGATTTTAAATAATTGATTATGAATAATTATGAACAGGGGAGAGTCACTGATGTAAAAGCATATTTTGGGGTGGGTTGGTCGGCAAAGTTGGGGACTCGCGGATGGGGGGGTGGTTGGAAGTAAAACTGATGTAAAACCTACCTATTATTAAAAGTCTATTATTTAAAATAGATGATTAAGAATCGATTATTAAGAATCGACTATTAAGAATCGATTATTAATAATCCATTGTTAAGATTCGATTATTAAGAATCGATTATTAAAAATAATAATCGAGATATCTCGATTATTTCAAGAATCGAGTAAAATCGATTACTTAATCCGAATGTGCTCATCACTATTTTCTACTACTAACCATTTTCTCGTACCAGAAGTTAGTATTAAGCACAAACGCATCTACCGATAGCGCATATACACTTTGCCATTCGCAAAATAAATTTTCCCCAGTTTTGAGATTCTCCAATGTGGATTCCAAACAACATTTTTTATGTAATGCCATATATAACATCGTTAAATTGTACTATAACGCGAAACAGTTACAAAACACAACAAAAATGTCAACAATTGCAGCTGATCTACCCAAAAGCACATTGACTTAATAATAATTAAAACGGTATGACCATTGTTCCTCGCTTTATTGACCTTATATAAAATTGACCAGAAACTTAAAAATAATAAGATATCTTGCGTGCTACTATTAAAAAACTCATCTCTCTGCATTTCTTACACTTTTGGATGCAAAACGATATTTTTATAATGTTGTAAATACCGTTTTAACTTTTTCCTTTATGGGAATTGAACAGTGAAGATGATCTGAATACATACTATTAGAATTCACTTATGATCCTTATTACAACATTCTTATTATTTTGTTAATAAGAACAGTAACCGTGAGTAGTATTTAATAAATACGTGAACATGCCTACTTCTTTCTTGAATCTAATGGACCAAAATTTTAATTTTTTGAGAATGAGTCATTGTTTATAAAGCCTCTTGGATGTACTAGAAACGCCACAGTCATAGTCAGAATATTGATTTAACATATATAGTGGTTGCAGAATAGGAAATTGTGAAATTTGCTTAAGAAAGTTTCAGTTTTTCACAATTAAATGTAAAATCTCATACATGAGAAAAGTTGTTTTAAATTTAATTTAATGCTCAGACATTTTTCTACAACTGTATTTGATAATGTACTATTGCTAGTGTTAACTGATGTACAACCAGTTTTTCAGAAAAAGGAAATATGTTAAAATCAGTTCATTCTTTTGTCAGAATCTTTCCCTCCAGACAAAAAGATCAAAAATTGGTTTGATTTTATAATTCTGTGAATCTTGGAACTGTGTATTGAGACTAAATGTGCTGATTTTTTACAGCAATAAGTATTATATAACTTCTAGATCTACAGAAATATATATTTTTCTAATTTACATTAAATGAATAACAGTTAATTCATAATGTGTGGCTAATGAGGAAAACAACTATAATCACTGTTGTAATGAAACGTGTAAATTCTTCATCGTAAATGAATTTGTGATAGTTCTGCTTGAATTCCATATCAAATCAATAGTTTTAAGCAACATGCGAGGTAGCATACCAATATAAATCTCGTTACTGGCACTTATTGGATTGCAAATCTAATAATAGCCTGGACTTTGCAGTAGTACATATACAATAGAATTATTAGTGGGCTACTGCTGTTTTCCGTCGCTGTCACTAACGACCAAATCAATAATCATATATGGCATGTATAAACTTAGCATAATGTCGCCATTATCGAATCGATAATACGCCGAGATACTCACACTACAAACAAACTATGATGTGCATATGATGTTCAATGATGTAAAAGATTAGTGCTGTTTTCATAATATCGAAAAATATTAGTCAATTATAGTACCTAATTGAACACACGTTTGAAACCGATATGTGCCCTTGAGTTATTAACTTCTTGAAGGCAAATTACGTAATTTTTTTCAAGACCATGGAAACTAAAGTCAAATGCCTTAAATCTCAAACGTGTTATTAGTCAAATTCGAATATAACATATATACATACATAAATAATAATTAGATGATGGTACGTCTCGGTAGATAAATTGTTGTGAGCGAATAGAGGAAGTCAGTGATGATTGCTAAGAGTTAGTAGTCAATGTCAGTGATTGGACAATGTTGCGTCCAGCATCGAGGTGCTATTTTTAGACTAGTAATGAAAACAAACACCGAAGTGGCCGGTACAATATTTGTTGGGTGCATATGGGAGGTGTCATCAATCTGTGTCCTCTGTTTATGCAATTAGAGTATATAATTGATGTGTGAGCGCACATCCTCTTGGGCTATATGGAAGTCGTAAATGTGATATGAAATAAGGCTTTAAATATATTGCACTTTCAATAGTATTATTAAAGAAATTACTAATCATTTTATCTTGCTCTGCTTTAGTATAGATTAAATAGAAATATTACAAACAGTGAAATTTAAAAGTCTATACCAATATCATTAAGTAGAAATACATGTAAATCCAATTACTGTGAGTTATATCTACTAAAAGCATTTTTTTTGTTTATGTGCATACATTTATAATGCTATATACCTATATGCGAGTAAGTTGAGACCGGTAAGCGGAACTTCTAAGCTCCGTTATATAATTTAGACAATGTGCATTAAAAATTTATAGTATTTGATAAAAGAAACTATAATTCAAATGATATAACTTTATTAATCAATATAGTCATTTTTATCGTCCGCTTTCAATCGTCGTTTTCAATATTTCTAATAATCAGTATCTCCTTTGTTAAGGACCGATTCTTTTCAGTCATTGGTACTTTCTCTAACGACGTTCAAAACAGCTTCGTTTGTAACTAAGTACTTTGGCTCTTTCTTAAAATGATCTTGATAAAAAATCAATAACATTTTATATGTCATAAGAACTTGAAAAATTTAACTAACTCTAATAATAAATTATTGAAAATTACTTATTTTTTTTTGAAATTTGGCGAGTTTGGCGCGATATTTTTGTTGTTTGGTAAAGTAAAAGAATTTATGTTTTAAATCAATTATTTTTTCGAGTACTTCCCATTAGGGCATGCATATTTCCTCGCATTTATTTTGGGTTATGGTGTTCATTAATTACTCAAAAAATACTTCCTTAAATTTTTGTAATTAACAATAAAATGTACAATCATTAAAATTTTAGTTCAATTTTATTAAAAAAAAATATAATTCTTTTCCAAATAATCGAAAATAGTTCTATGTATGTCACGCACCGTGTTTTGATTAGATTTTCTTGTCTTAAATCTGCGTATTTTAAATCAGTTAATAAACTTCAAATGAAAAATAAAGTCATGAATAAACTTCTACATAAAAACTGAAGTTACATAGACATATTTTCATTTGATGAACTATTACCATTATTATTATTATAATTATTAATAATTGAAGGTTACAAAATGGTACTTTTTGTCATTGCCATGCACAAACGATATACAAATTGTCACGGCTATACATATGTGACCCTGTACGAGAGAATCGCCCTAACTGCTATCTCTCGTTTCGATAGTATTGACTCCTGTGTTTGAAGGCCCATAACTCTACAACTACTAAACAGAAAAAATTTAAATGAAGCATGTCATACTCCTGAATCATTTCTACATATTTTGTATGACCTGCAAAATTCTTTGCCTCTCGGTGTAAACATGACTGCGAGAGAAGTGAAAAAATTACCCAATTTTTGCAGTTGTGAACGCTAGTCTTTCCGATTTATTTTCTCTGAAACTACTTACCACAAAAATTTCAGTTTTTGTTCAGGTTGCATCTAGAGTCTCTTCTATAGATTGGCGGTTTTGTTTTCTTCAGTTTTTATGTAATAAAGAGTACGAACAAAATTTTGATGGAAGCCGATATCTCAGGAAAGAATGTTAGCATGCAAATAATCCTTATTTACTGCGATACATATCCCTTGAATTTAATAGCATTCCGACTTAATTTTAAGGCCGAAATAACAATGAACAATATTTTGCACAGTCGGCTTCCCTCGCTTGTGGGTTTTGGTGCGAGGCAGTCGAAACGAGATGCGAAGTTTTGACGCGATCAGTGAATCCGTGTTTGTAAAATATTGTTGGGTATAATTAATTGTACATCTAAATTCATTATTTATATTTAACTCAGACTACTATTTAAAATTTCGAAACTAAATTGTTCTGATCGTATCGTACTCATCGTAAATAATCTTTCACTGGCCCAGCTACGTTTCCATTTACCGTTACGATTGACGTAGTGCACACGCACGACATTTATATCATTCATATTAAATCGCTTTAAAAATTACTTAAAAATTATTATGCAATTCTGTTTCTACAGTCGCATTAAATAAAATATGATGATTGATTACGGGCATATCCCGATATCGTGTTAATATTCGTTACTGAGATATCCGCTTCCATGAAAATCTTGTTCGCACCTTTATTACACAAAAACTGAAGAAAACAAAAACGCCAATCTATAGAAGAGGCTCTAAATGCAACCTGAACAAAAATACGAGGAAAAAATGGAAAGACTAACGTTAATTTAAAAGTGCAAAAGTCGGCGACCTTTTCTCATTTTTCGCGCGGTCATGTTTACTCCGAGAGGCAAACTATGTTGACAGTCATACAACTGTATGTAGAAATGTTTCAGGAGTAGGATACACTTTATTTAAATTTTTTCTGTTCGGTAGTTTTAGAGTTATGCGCCTTCAAACACAGCAGTCAATATTATCGAAACGAGAAATAGCAGTTAGGGCGATTCTCTCATTCGGGGATTTACTGTAGTAGAGTTTTTATTGCGGTTTAAACTGTGGGGAAAACTTGGATAATTGTTTGTTTTAAAATAGTAACCAAAATAAACAGTTGAAAGTTGAAGTGTGATTTACTTATTTTTCTTGTATAATTTTTAGTTCAAGTATCATTGATACAACATGCATTGTTAATGATTTTCTTCCAGTCATTTGCTTGCCGTCATATTATCACATTTTTATTCCTGAATAGTCCATACCTTCTCGCTAATTTATATTGTAGACCTCCAATAAATCGACAATAAATCGATCGTTTTTATGACAATCTTACGACACAAATCTGAGATATTGGTTCTCGTAATAACTAATTACATTAGTACCCTCCCAGCAGTTGCTAATTCAAAGTTTCATATCTTCCATCTAGCATAATCGTCATGTTTCATTAAAATATCGAACACCGATAGTAACATCGATAGTTGTTCACCCTGTACATATACACTTTCATATAAATGTTGTAGAATTTTGTGTTTATGAGTTAATTGTGTACATGGCGTTTAAGGAAGGAAGAAATCATAAAAATGAATAACTTCTTCATTGTTAAGTCTATTGAACAGTTTTCATTAATATGTGCAAGCGTGATTTTTGATCTGCTGATGACTAATACCTGCTTTAATAATATTTTCATATCTCTTGAATATATTTTGCAATACAAATTTTCACAGAAGGTGCACAACTAATCCACAGTTTTCTTTTTCAAGTGGCATTGATAAATATCTAGAAAGTATATTGCAACCTAAGAATTATCTTTAGTTTCTACATCTTCAACGTCAATAAGCAATATACAGGTTGTATCCTACTCAGTTTATTGGTATCATCATAATTAAAATAGGTACACTTTGACAAACAATCTTTTGCAAAAGATACTTTACAGTTTTAGTTAGTTCTACAGCCTGTTAAAACAGAAGTGTCAATTTAAGACACCCGTGTAAAGTGAATTTAGTATTTGTTTCAAAATTAATACAAAATTCTACAAATAATTTTAATAATCACCAACTTACATTCCAGTTTTGTCTTACGTTACATAACGTAATGAGCATTACAACAGTGAGTACAACAATTGCACTGCTTTTGTCGGCAATGGAAGGATGCTTAAGAAACAAGACAATAATATTTTACCTTTACATAATAATCGCAATCAAAAACAACCTTTTGTAAGTGAGCATTATATCAATGAAAATTCAATTACAGTGATGTTATCGCCGCCCTGAAGCGTGCAAGACAAATTTGATTAAATTGCATGAAAAAGAATTCCCATTTCGCATTTCACAATAACAAATAAGAAACTTTCTACTGCTAATCGTTATAATCGTTACATTGATTGTTCTAACTACGCGCTGTTTAAAATCGATTTACACCACTGAGGAGAAAAAGAAATACTGTAATCTACAAAAATCATTAATTGATTTCTTTTCAAATTCACTACCATTGTAGATTAATTTTTGTAGCAATACGCTCAGTCATAATTATCAGATTGTTGCACAAACCATTACTGATATAATATACATAATCACTCCCAATTTACTCCGTTTTAAATAACAATAGAATTTCTCGATATTATACTGCTTAACTTCGATATTACGGTCCAGCGAAACAATTAAAAACTTATCAACATGCAACAGACATACCGATGGTGTTTATTGTATTCACGGGACCATCGCTTAATAATAATTAAAGAATGCAATTATAATATTAACCTTGATCTCGCCCAGCCTTGGAATTGACATTGTATTCGTAATGTATACAGGTAGGTTTCTTTGTTCTGAACGTAGCTACGTTTGACTGACAATCTGCAAATATCGCATAGTTTTCACATTATGCAATTTCGTCCCGTCTTACCTTACTTACGTAACCATGGAGAATGCATAAAATTAAATGCAATGTTAATCGTCCCGGTTACGATGCTGTTTTGTTTTGGTAGCGTTACTTTGTTTTGTTTCAGATATGGGTTTAAATTCAATGCTATCGATGTCTATTTACATAATTATATTATGAAGTAGTTATAAAATGACGAATATTGTTTTGTATAATGATTTTTTTTACTGCACTGCGCCCCCTTCCATAAAAAATGCCATACAGGATGTGTTTAGTCCAAAGATTAAGGTTAAATTAAAATCATTTATTCCATGAATATTTATGTACATAACTACTAATTTTAATGAAGCGAAATTAATAATTTAAACGGATTTTGGTTTGTTATTTAAGCTGTTATGTTGTGAACTTAACAACTGCCGACTGTAGCGGTACTCTTTCATAATTACTTCTTCATAAATTCATAATACATTCGCTTGCTGCGATTATACATTCATTAAATTCAAACAAAAACATTTTATAGCGAGGGGCACAATTCAAAATCGTGCGATTTTGTTTTATGCTTAATATTTGACTAAACTTTGATGTTGAATAACTTTTGTAAACATTGACCGATGTTGATTATTTGATTCCGCGCAATATGAAGTTCTAAAAATGATATTAACATGTAGTTGATGACTATTAGATATTTCTAACTTCTTCTATATGTCAGACAACAAACATTGCAAAACTAATCTCAAATAAATTCAAGGTATGTGGAGAAAATTAAAGACAAAATGGCTACATGATGCTTGAATATTAATACGAACTGAACATTAGTAACTTTTGTCAGAGAATGTAAAGCGAATAGACGTTTTCTGTAGATTTTTTGCGCTGAATACGCATCCTGGCTTGAAAGTTCTATATCACGTCAGAGTACTGTGTTTTTTTATGCATCACTTAAGGAACCCCTAATAAAGGTTTCAAAATCATTTGTGTACAAATTTTCAGGATTTCAAGTAAAATTGCAAAGATTAAGGTTTACTATGAGACTCTTGATTCTTGATGGCGTAATAAGGCGGTTGAAGTTTGGAAATGGAAATTTGTTAAGGGGGGATTACGGTTTCTTTCCTCTAAAATTACCGCCTTTTTTAGAATTTGCGCGACCATGACACTGCGCGAAGATCCGCGGTCACTGGCTGGCATGATTGGTCCACTCCAGGTGATGAAATAAAAATTTCGAATAGCGGCCTACTTAATACATAAGTAGTTATCGTTTGATGAAAATATTTATATTTGAGGAGATACCAATTCAAACCAATTCAAAATACCGATTTTTATCAAAAAAATTGACAGTTTTCTCTATAAAAGGAACAGTGCATAACTTATTGCATTTCTTCTTCATCAAACGATAAAGGGATGTTTACTGAACATCCAGTTAAAATTTGAAGTCAATCGGTCAAATAGGTTTCGAAATATCATGCCAACCGATCGCGAAAAAACTGTTACGAGAACAGCACGCTTAAACATTCAAGTATAGTTTATAATGCGACTTCGTGTACTTACAGTGTTTTTCTGCTAATATGCTATACCAGGGCCATACTTTATTCCTTCCTCCACTTCGTAGAATTTATTTTGAGACATTTGCTCATTTCTACGCCTCATTTTGCAGCCTCTAGTGCACGTCTCGACGACATCAACAAACGAAGTTTCTCGCGCACATTTGCAAATATTTTCGCTTCCGTGCCAATAACGATTCCTATTGTTGTCATAGTTTAAAGGATGGCAGAAAAGCCTTTATTATAAATGCCTGCTGCTACATAAGCCGAAATTTTGATAGGTTTTGAGCCACGGTGAAGATGTTTGGGTGCGTGGCGCCAGACAGTAAAATTGAAGCTTTAGTTGTTGTTTTGAGTGTCATCACCCAAACTGTTCTTTATCGGCAGACGTACTAGCAAATGCTTTTCTTTCACGAGTGTGCATTCTCAAAAAAATTTATTTTTTCGTTGTCCATCAGCACGTGTAGGAGTTTTGCTTGAGTGTTTTTTTATCGAAGATTTTTTGGGTTGAAAAACTCGGGCGGAAAAATTGTTGAGCGCGCGATCCGACCCATTCGCGCGCTGCATATTTTTGGCACCTGCACGCCGTTGGCTAATTGCTTATAACTTCCCTAATTTTGCAAATTTTACCTTAAAACTTCGAACACACATTCTTAAGACCTTAAATAACAAAATAACGTACAGAAAAAACATTTTTTTCATCAGAAAACCGGAATCCCCCTTAATGAATCTTTTGTAAGAATTAATTTTGGAATCCGAAATATTCTTGAAGAATTTGTTTAGAATTTGTTGACAAAACTGTTACAATTGGTCAAGTATTACAAATATTATTGATCAGGAAAGTTTAGTGTAAATTCGTAAATGGTTTCACACGTCCTAAAAACCTACAGGCTGGTTCAGTGGAGATTGAGGTTTTCAAATGTTCCTCGAGAAAAGTTGGGACACCTTTACTATAGCTATCCTCCATGAATACGAATCCGGACTCAAAAGTTGGCCATCAACACAGGTTTTTGAGAAAAAGAAAAAGACAAAATGTAAAATATGGGAACATGTTGAAACCTTTATGTGGTTTACAGCTTTTGACCATGATGAATACTTCTTTAGATAGATTTGCGTTGAATACTAATTAGAACTAGGAAGACGGGGCCCTTTAAAAAAGGCACACATAGGAAAAATGGTATCAGTGCTTCAAGAACAAAATTTTTACAATTCCAGGCAAAAGCACAAAGTTTAAAGTTTACTTTGAGACAATTGGGAATTTACAAATATTGAAAAAGTCAATTATTTTTTATTTTTTTGTGGTTGACAAGCTTACATAATAGAAGTCTTGTGACATAGAATTCGCAATCATAGCAAATATATCTCTTGAAAACGCTAATTTGCTTCATTATAGCAGAAGTGCTCGTACCACTAAAAACACTGCCTGTTCTTCCATGGAATATTGACCAAAATGTTCACGTGAAAGAGGAAAGTTCAAGCTAAACTTTAAGACCTTTTTCAATTCTTAACTATTGCCAAAAACACAATTTTGTTGTATTTTGACGTAGATAAGCATTTCTTTTCATAAATCCTGACTACAAAATTATTAGCATTCACCATAAAAGAAGTCTATCAAAAACTTGGAGTCACTCAAACAAATTAAAACAAATCGTTTTTATTTTGGAATGTATAGACGTTACAGACATTCCTGGAATGTATGGACGTTGTTATACTGCGCTTTTTATGCCTATTGTCTCAATATCCAAGAATTCCTATTCCGCTATAATCTTGAACTATAAAATATAATTGTCAGTGTTATTCATACTAAAACTAATGGAAAAGTGCACGACCTTCCATAATTAAACGATGTCTTGAGGGAGTCGATGTCGTTTTTAACCTGTAATTAATTTATCCTAGGGTGCAATATTAAGCGAAAGGGAGAGGGTTACGTTCACGCTAGACTGAATTCCGACGTTATATTAATGACAGTAAGTGGTAAGGCACTGTATAAGACCACTTAGTGCTCCCCCAACGTTATCTATTATCCCTCAAGTTGGCCAAGGTGTAAAAACATTTAATGACTTATAGCTTCCAAGTTCGAGCGCATGGTTAATGAAAACTTGTATGTTCATTACCGGATAAAGACTAAGAGACGTTACCACTAATTAGTTTTACTTATCATACATGATAATTTTCTTTAGTACTTGATTTGTTTCTCGGTTGTTTTACTGCAGAATGCTGTACATTGTACTACAAAGTCATCATTTTGTTGATTAGATAGTTTCCTAGGTAAGGCTAATGAATTGGGACTTCCAGTTCTATGATTCCAACTCTCATTTATAAATATTTATATGATATCATTGTTGTCGCTGCTAGAGTATAAAGTACGAAGTAGAAGTCGTTTTATGGACGAAATCAAAATTCTATGAAATCTATTCCGTGCATCAAGGCTCTTGCCTTGGATCAAACATAAACGGAAACAACTCCAACAAAATACAGAACAATTCCTGAAACGGAGAGAAATTACTACTACCTACTTAGTTAAACGTCATATGGTGAGAATTAAAACAAAAAACTATCTGCCAGGGAGGTCTCTCATATAAGCGACGTGACGGAAGTGTGACGAGTGATCCATTCCGATTGACTTGGAGTCTTTACATGGCCTAAAAATGTCCAAAATAATGTGGTATACTACGAGTTATTATGTTGTTCAAAAATTCATAAGCTGTGAAACTAATAAAAATGATATGAGAATGTTATCTAAAACGGTGTGAGTCCCTATTGGTCTCGTGTTTGCCAGTAATTATATTTATGCAAAAATGTCACGAAACTGGAACTGTACATCGGTCTGACGACTGGTCTGCACAAGAGGTATATAATTAATTATCAATAATTCACTTGACTTCACTAGTCAACAATTACCATAGTTACCACGTTACGACCATGGCTACCGTTATGGTAGTCTATATTTATCGCTGTTATACATAGCCAAGAGATAATTTTGGGAAATAATACTCATATAGCACTGTTTTTTTCTTAAGACTTGTTCTGGTTCCGTTATTGACTGGAAGGAATTTTTTTCTTCATTGTTTTAATGTTCAAGGTTTAAGGTTTTATTTCAGTCTACTTAAAGATTTCTATCACATCGGTGTTTACTTTATCATACGTAGTATTGTATTGTAATCGTACCAAAAGAAAACTTTGAAATTTTAGCGGAAATTTTGCAAGTTATCCGCCATTTCTGGAATTTCGTCGAAATAGTTAAATAATAAATTAAACTAGAGGAAATTCTGAATAATTTATGACTATGACATTTTTTGGTACAATCAATAGTTTAGCTGCATGAGCAAATTCTATTTCATCGAGATCGGTCGTACTGCATTAAAACTAGTAGCCAGGATGTGTCAGTTATTTTGATTACCTACGTCAATATAAGCTGCGTTCGGATATTGTATACCGTTACACTTGTTTCACCCAATAACACATAAGTGTCATTTGGACGGTGTCAACGGAGTACAATATCCGAACGCAGCTTTAATCGACATATCTGACTATGTAGTTCTACTAGTTTTATTTTAATGCAGACATGGCCGATCTCAATCAAATAGAATCTCATGCAGCTAAACTATTAATTTTATATATAGTATGATAAAGTCAAGTGCCTGGCCACATCAGATTTTTTTGCATTAAAAAGTGCAAAAACCTAGATTTTGACCCCACTTCTCTTTTTTGTGTGACGTGAATCGTGATAATTGATTGCCTGATTTGTAGATTAATAACTATGAAATCAAAGGTTAACTTTTGCTTAAAAACTCGTCTCAATGACACTCATGGTCGAGAATTTTCATATACCATATAGCTAACTAATTATACTACATGACGTATACTAAATTGCAGTGACACATTGCGAAGCATTGTTTGTCGATAACTTTTAACAGACGTATTGCCGCACTCTTCGCGCGCTAATTTTCGTCTTATAAATCTTGTATTGTAATATGCTATTCCAGCTATCACCTCCGCTACCGGAGCCATATCGCGTTAAATCCATATGAATCAGTAGAATAGGAACAAATTTTACCTTATCGTGTAAAGTTTTCATTTATAACTTTATTCCTGTTAAACATGTAAGAGTTAATACGGACAAACACATTTTGTATTGAACATTAATTATTTTATGTCCTACAGGAGCATAAAGTGACATTTTACATCTTAGATACCGGGACGAAATCAGCTACTTTATGCCCGCGAGGGCATTAAGGATTCTTAACGCCCGCGCGGGCATTAAGCGTTGCCATGGTTTATATGTCAGACACATCCAATATTTGACCTTCAAATTCTAAATTTTAAATCGTCTCAGTCAATCATTGGCGATTAAGGTTATTCTGCTTGACAATTAATTGTCTGCATTGTCACTCAACTCCGAATAGTTTGTATTGGTATTCGACTCCGTAGATACGCATGTCACTTGAGTACGTCAAAACATTTATTAATAGTATTCAAACGGAGGAACAAAACCATTGTAGGACATACAATTTTGTATGTACCACGGGCATTACTTGATGTTTTTACCCTCGGGCGACTTAAAAGGCTCTCGGGTCTATCGTTCCTCCAGCTTTTGAAACGGTCACCCTCGGGGCATAAACACTCGTTTAATGATCTTGGTACATTCATAACTATAATAAGTAGGTAAACAAATTTTTGGAGATTGGTTGTAATAGTGCACACATAAACAAAAAAAAAGTTTTTTATTCAGTGCAGGTCTAAGTATAAAAAATTACACTATTTCTGCAATAAATCCGGATCGCACAATTCAATACTACATTTATTAATATATCGCTTATCTTTCACTAATAATATGATCAGAATGTATTGTATTTCCATAGTAATGAAAACATATTGAATTTTTTTTGTCGGTGAGCGATATTTCGTAATGTTTAATCAAGTTCTTTTTTACATTAATAGGTGATATTCACGCCTTAGAACATTGGCATTGTTAATCATACCGTTAGCATAATTACAATTTTCCTTAAATAAATCACGTATTTCTTTATTACGAAATGGTCACAAAATTACAAAACATTTGCCACTGATAATGTTCGAATTTTTGCTAAAGTTGGTTTTCGCATGCTAGTAATGTCTGATGATATAAGGAAATTATGAAATACGTCCTGTTATATGTCCATTTTTGTTGTTGAAGTGACATTGTCTTTATTTCGATATTGTTGGCTTCTATCGGATCTGTATCAAAATGATTATAAAGGTTTCTTTATTAATCGACCATTATCGCAGAAATGTTGACCAGATTTACATCCTGAGATCCTCAGGGTAACGTTCAACAGAAATTATTCAAAATAAACTATATTTTGGGTTTTATAGATTATATTGTTAGGAACGATATATTATTTTAGAAAATCATCGAACTCGTCGATTTTTAATAAAATCAAAATACATATTTTCATTTTCCAATCGTTAATTGTGTTTTTATATTACGAGATCATTTTTTAACGCTGATTTTGATATGTGATGCAATCTGGGAAAAGGTACGATATGTCTTGGGAATTTTGTATTTCGTTTCTTTTGTACACAAAATGACAGTTCGTAGGAAAACAACTTTAATTTTTAATTCGTATCCCTTTTAAAGATAATTTTGTTTTATCTAAACTAAAATTAAGACATTAAAGAAATATTGAAAAAAGAGTGCAATTTAAAATCCGATAAAACATGGAGGCATACCAACCTCCAAATTATCTAAAAACATTTCTTTCTTCTAACAATCATCTATTTTCATGCGCGTTTCGACTCGATATCCTTTATCTTGGATTTTGTGATTGGAATGTGAATATTAAATTGAATATAGTAAACAGAATTCTTTGCAAGGAAGACTAATCACGAGTGTTTTTGAAGCATATGATGGCATTGAATAATATGTATATTATTATGTGAATTAATCACATTTAAGTATTCAAATTAATATTCTACTTTTATGCAATGTTTGTTTGGAAGATCAGACAAAACAACAATCTAATTTGTTTGTTTATTTTATTTAAATATGTGGTTTCGAGTATGCAAAACCTCTAGAAACCTGTATCCATCTTAATTTTGCTAATTGACTTCTTCATCATCTTCACCAACAAAAAAATCAAACCAGCTTATAAATTGCATATTAACACCTTTGACGTTAACCGTTACTTTTTACATCACCTAATGCTGCTGCAGTCTGCTAAAAGTTAATATAAGTTTCCTGAAGAAATACTCTCTCTATGAAAAGTGCAAGGCCACAAGACAGCATCTACAGCGTGCACCACTCCTATAGGAACTTTAGCACTCTTCGCAACACTCTCTTGGTCATATCGTGACATTACATTACTTAAATTTATACATTAGCTTGCATAATTAATTAGGTAGAAACGACGTGGAAAACACGAAACGACGAAATTGGAGTAGTGTGTAGTCGAATGTCACAAAATCTAAGTTTCAGGCTAATTGAAACGTTAAGCAAGACTCAAGTAATTGGGTAATTTCGTTAATATACTTTTTGTCCTCAAACTGCCCGATTTACTCAAAACTTTCTAACTTGAGTAACGCAGGAAAATCGTACACGTTTCTTTGTTCGAATTTCAATTTAAATATGACGATTGTCTTGCCAGTACTTTGACAGACAGGAGCATTTGTTTATTCAAATTTAAGTAAATATTCAAACAATTGCATTAGTATGCAGATTAGCAAATTTTGAAAAGAAAGAAAACCATCCATTCACTGAGACTAAACTGACCAAAACGAGTAAAATAACAAGTGTTTATTACGTAAGTCTTTACAGTACCTGTGTGTTTGTAAATACGGACAGTTTCTTGAGCGATTTATTGTCTAACCTTGAACCAAATCAGGTGTCTGTGTTCGCCTAAGCGCCCTGCCACATTCTACAAGTAGCTGCTTTTTGTTTTGCTTACAACTACGCGCATAGTTTGATGCCATTGCGGCAGCCTCTGTGCTGCAATTCCATTCATTTTAATTATCGCTGTATATGACGTATAAAATGCTGCAGATGAAAGTAAATTCCACGTACCCTTGACACTCATACTGCCGCGCCATCCTCTGCCTGACAATTAGAGAAATTCTTGTGTTTATTTTATGTATACAGTATACATAAAAGAAGAGTAACAGATGGTGTGTTACGTCGAAGTTATGGCAAAACTCTAGTTAAGAGGATTCAGTGGAGCTAGTACGTCCTAGAAAACAAGCATCCATAGTGAGCTTGATTTTGTATCAATTATTACATGTTATACAACAAATTATAGATAAAGGTTTATTACTTGTTGTGGTAGTGTATATGTATTAATATTGTTGTTGTTGTATCCAAGCTATTGATAAAATATGTCAGATTCACGTACTCAAAGAAGTTTTGTGTGAAAAAAGCATGTAAGATATTAATATTTTTACGTGAAATTTTGAATGAAAAAACTAGAGCTCGTAGTTTGCCAACAAGGTTTACGATGGAGTAAATTCATACAGCAGTGTTACCCTTATAGTTAAAATACTATTTTCTTAAACAAATCGTTATAATTTTTCGAATTCACATTAAAATCTTAGTCTTTTAATTTATACTATTTACCCTAACCAAGCATACTAACATAATGTAACTTTTTCTCTAGATATGGTCATTTTCTTAAGGTATAAGAGCATAAAGTGACTCTTTCCTGTGTTAACCAAACTGTTATTATGTAGTTTGATGGGTGATGTTTTGGAAATTCTGGACAAGACAAACAAATTTTCAGACCACCCAAGTCAGGACGGTTAGTCACATTAACTGCACTTTAATATTTATTAATTTAGAACAGTCATTTCGAAAATCATTGTCTGAAATTTTTTAAGGCGATTCTTAAACAGTAAAAATTGATCATTTCGGTTAGCCATATTGGATTCGCTATTTTCTATTTTGTCATTGTATAAAATTAAAAATTTAACGTAAATTATCAAATATTTTATTAATTCCTGCACAACCAATTAGGATGTGTAAACTGTTACAAAACGAATTAACAACACATCTCAAGTTGCATTAAAATTTATTTATGCGCGACACTCCATACACCTGCTACCACAGAGTAGTTAATGTAACAACTAAATATAAAATAGGTTTAAATGAACATCTAGTAATTAACACAAATGGAGAATTTTGTTGAAGAATGATACACTGCTCAAAAAAATTAGGGAAATACGTTTTTCGAAACCTGTAACTTTTTAAATAATAGCTCTAGGCAAATCAAATTTGGTATACTTCACCATCATATATTTAACTAAAGAAAAACAATGTTACAAGTCTTAGTTACTTCTAAGTTACACTTAAAAATGTAAATTAATAACGCAGAACAAAATGGAAATGATTGTCATAGTATCGTTAGTCGATAGTCGGGTTTTCAGTGGATTGGTTAGGTTTAATACAGTGTATGCTCTCCACGAGCACGAATCACTTCCTCACACCTGCGTGGCATGTTTCTCACTAGTCTGCGAAGAGATTCTTGGGGTACGCTTTCCCATTCCTCAATCAGAGCTAGATCAGAGCTGGATTAGAGCGCTTGCGAACATGTCGGTCAAGCTGATCCCACACGTGTTCAATAGGATTCAGGCCAGGACTTAACGCCGGCCATTCCATGACCTGAATTCCACGTTCTTGTAAAAAGCTTCTGGTGATGCTGGCGGTATGTGGCTGTGCATTGTCCTGCATTAGGAGGAAATTTTGACCGATGCAATATGCAGCAGGCACCACATGGTCCTCCAAGATGTTTTCAATGTAATTCATGGCATTTAGTCGACCAGGAACCATAAGATCAGTTCTGTTGTCTATACTGATTCCAGCCCAAACCATCACAGATCCACGACCAAACCTATCCACTTCCGGTATAGTAGCGGCTGAGTAGCGTTCACCAGGACGTCTATATACACGTACTCGACTGTCGCAACGAGTTAAATGCAATCTGAACTCGTCTGTAAACAGTACAGGCATCCAGTGACGAAGTTGCCAATCGCTGTGATACAGAGCAAACCTCATTCGCGCTGCTTTGTGATGCTGCGTAAGGTGTAGTGGGCGGACAGGTCTTCTTGGTTTCAAATTCGCTCTTTTAATCTGTTTCTAACAGTTTGATCAGAAATTTCTATTCCATGTGCTCGTCTTAGGTCGTTCCGGAGGTCTAGTGCTGTGGCCGTACGCTGACGTAGAGAGGAAAGGACAAGAAATCGGTCTAGATTTTGAGTAGTTTTTCGATTTCGACCTTGTCCTACTCTTCTAACATATTGACCAGTCTCGCGAAACCGATTCCATAAACGCTGAATAAAAGAAGGGGAAACTCGAAGGTCCCTGCTAACATGTCGAATAGAGTGACCATGCTGAATAAGGGCGACAGCACGAGCAACTTGCACTTCACTAAGATGCCTCATTTTACTTCTAAACAACAAAAATTGACAACTGAATTCATTTGTCGTCTTTAGTAGGCTTTTATACGTGAATTCAAAGCATACTTGACATTATTTCCATCTCGTTTTGCGTTATTAATTTACAGTTTTAAGTGTAACTTAGAACTAACTTAGAGTTGTAACATTGTTTTTGAAATATGCCGTTGATGTATACCAAATTTGATTTGCCTAGAACTATTATTTAAAAAGCTACATGATTCGAAAAAAGTGTTCCCCTAATTTTTTTTCAGCAGTGTATTACGATATTTCAATATTATTTGGATATTTAATGCAAAATGTATCACCTTTAATTTTTTTAAGCTGCGATACTTTGGGATACTAATTCAGGCCGGTTTGACATGGCTTTTTCGTTTCATTTAGTAGTTTTGCAGGTTTTGGATGAATTAGCAAATTATTGATTAGGCATAAGCATAAGAAATGTTAAAAGATACGTTGGTAGGTATATTTTTTGTAATTAAACTGAGAGTTAAGATGTCACCAACACTATTGAGTTACAACAAAAATTAATTGTTGCTAAAGTGAATTGATGCTAAAGAATTGGTCCTGTAGAAACAAAGAATTATTATAGATAAATTTAATAATTCTATGGTGAAATCATTCGTGAATGGTGTAAAGTAAATCTGGTTCTCCCTGTATAATAAGGGGTAAATGTTTGTTCAAAATTATTTAAACATTAAATAGTAGTAAAGTTATTGGCAATGACTTTAATTATTACAATACAAGGTAAACAATTAAACAATGCAACATGGCGGGTACTTTAAATTACATGAACATTTGATTATGCAATATTATTTTGCTCTGGTATTTTGCAAAACATTATTATCACTGGTTGTTCTCGGGTACAACCCTGTTGGAATTTTTGTATTGAAATTAATTACTCATGACATACTGCATGAGAACTCGAATATACGTTCAAGAATGATGTTCAACAATATTATGCAATATTTTCTTAGTGTTGTCTTTGTATCGTATCGTGTCGTCTCACTCAGTAAATCTATACATTGACTGGTAAGTATATACATTTATGGAGTTGATGCTTTTACTGTGACATATAAATTTCTATTTAATAATAGTCACAAATAAGATATAGGTATAGATGCCTGTATTATGTACTACATTTATTATTTTTTACTAACAAATGACTCCACCAGCTTCTAAGGAAAACTATCTACATACATTGAAGTTTATATATATATATATATATATATATATATATATATATATATATATATATATATATATATTTATATATACAGGGTTAGCCAAAATTACCGGAACACCCAAATAATTCTACAACGGTAAAAAATTTCAAAAAAAATTCAAACCAAAGCTTTTAGACTTTAAACAATCTATCGTTCAAATATATTTTCTATATACATGGTGTTCATTTTATTATAGAAATCGCGTAAACTATTTTTTTCAAATGGAACACCCTGTATCTTTTTACATTTTATAATTTTAGGACTAATTCTGGCCATTGTTTATTAAAATATTTTTTTTATAAAATGCATCATTTTTGAGTTACCGCAACACCCAAATAATTCTTCATCGGTAAAAGAATTTCAAAAAACATTCAAACAAAAGTTTTTTACTTTAAACAAGCTATCGTTCAAATATATTTTTAATATACAGGGTGTTTATTTTATTATGGAAGTATGGAAAACTGTTCCTTTTCTCATTAAACGTCCTGTACATTTTTATTTTTTAATTCTAAAAATTTTTTTCAAGTAGGTTTTTATAAATTGATTCATTTTTTAATTATCAGTAATTAATCAAAACTCCAAAACATGTATTTTAGCCGAACGTATAAATAATAACAATGTGAAGAAAAAATAACAAAAGAATTAAATTAAATTTTCAAACTGCCATCCCTGAGCGGCTTGACAATGCCCCAACCTATCAACAAATTCCCGTAAACAGTTGTCTAAACTCTAAATGATCGACAGTAATACTCTGAACTTCGTCCACTATCCTCTGCTTCAACGCATCAATATTTTGCGGCCTATTGGTGTAAACCTTGGACTTTAGTTGGCCCCAAATAGAAAAATCCAGTATTTGTAAATCCGGCGACCTAGGTGGCCATTCAATGGATCCTCTCCTTCCAATCCACCTCTGCGGGAAAATTGAATTTAAATAATTCCGAACTTGGACGGACACCGTAATGCGGCGGTGCACCATCTTGTTAAAACCAAATATTATTCAGATCTTCGTTGAATATAACTAGGAGATGAGGTATTACTTCATCTAATTGCTTATAACTAAAAAATTATGAAATTTATAAACGAATTATTCCAATAAAAAATTATTAGAATTAGTCTTAGAATTATAAAATATAAAAATATGCAGGGTATTCCATTTGAAAAAAAAATTAACCAAATTTGCATAAAAAATGAACAGCCTGTATATTAAAAATATATTTTAATGATATCTTGTTTAATGTCAAAAACTGTTGTTTGAATGTTTTTTGTAATTTTTTTACCGATGGAGAATTATTTGGGTGTTCCGGTAATTTTGATTAATTTTAATTAACTGCTTAAAACTAAAAAATGATGCATTTTATAAAAAAATTATTTTAATAAACAATGTCCAGAATTAGTCCTAAAATTATAAAACGTAAAAAGATACAGGGTGTTCCATTTAAAAAAAAAAAATTTACGCGATTTCTATAATAAAATGAACACCCTGTATATTCAAAATATATTTGAACGATGGATTGTTTAAAGTCTAAAAAGTTTTGTTTGATTTTTCTTTTGAAATTTTTTACCGTTGTAGAATTATTTGAGTGTTCCGGTAATTTTGGCTAACCCTGTATATATATATACATATATACATATTAAAACATCATGAACTTGAAATCTTTATGAAAATGAATAGGCTAACGAATTCGTATTCAGACGAAATAATCTTCGCAATTACTCACATACTATCACAATACGTAAGAATAGCTGTACTAGAAGACCGTCTCATGTTGCCGTATCGAGTATTTGAACAATTACACAAATCACTCTTCGAGAACAAACACTTAAATCACAATTGAACTAATGACAGACTGGGGCTGGCCAGCAAAGACGATGAAAATAAGACCAAAGTATAGGCATGCTATCTCTAGTAATGGATACATGACAGCAATTATGTGGTTACATATCGTGTTGAATATATTGGAATAAAAAACAAACATCACCTTGAATCTCGTCAAGGTTAAAATATTCCACGGCTCAGCTCTATAATAACTATTGTCTAGTCTAGTACGTAAATTCTAAAATAAATATCAACAAATCACTTTGCGTATGAAATATAACTTTAAATATTCAAGGATGGTTTAAAAATACATTTTAGTAGTTGTGACAAATTCTCTTTTGCACTGGTTATAATAAAATTTGTATATTTCGGTTTATAGCAATTGTAAGGTTATGTTTTATGGGTAGCTCCGTTACAGATTTGCATTGTGTCCCATAATCTATTGTTAGAAATTAAAGTCATTGTTCTGTGATTGGACACATTGAATATTTCTTCCGTAAACACTCGACATTCCAAAGAATAGTATTTAACGACATGTTAGTTGACTTACAACTTAAAACTATTTAACTGTTTAGCATTCCAATTTTGTTGGTTTTAGGAGTGTTTCAAGAAAGTTGATTCTAAAAAATTATTTTTTAATTATTTATTAATTGTATTAACATCATCTGAGGAATTGAGAATGGTAGAGATCTGAAACATTTGAATCAGTAGTTATTGAAGCATTTTCTAGCATTCATTTATATTTCTTCTTCAACTGAAAATCTGTGCATACCTCACAGAAAATAACAGTGGGTAAGAACTCTAAAGTTTTTTATGTCTCTTATACTCTATTTCATTGCCTGGTCTTGATTTTAATTTTTGAATAGTTGATTTTCAGTTGAAAACAAAGATTTATAACGATGGATTGCTGCTAACAAGCTACTATCTACCATATTCTTCTTTATCATACTTGAAAGCAAAAATGTAATTTATTACAAAAGAAAATAGAGTATCGACAGGCTGTTTTTGTAGTTAAGATGAGTAAAGGTTTTTCCCCTAGAATTGATCCTAGAACCATTGATCTTCAATGGACCTTCACAGCATTATCATAATAAAAATTTCTTTTTCTCTTTTTTACCACTAAAATTTTGTGACAATTTCAAAGTTGATATTCTCTCGAACCTATAATCCGATTTTGATATTTTTTTTGTACAGTTGCTCCGTGATTTGTCAGAAACAATGTATTGAATGAAGTTTTAGGCACATACAGGGTGTAAGAATGATGGTAATGAGGCATTAAAGATTCTAATGCCCGCACGGGCATTAAGTGTTGTCATGGTTTATAACTGCCAGATACATCAAATATTTGACATACAAATTGTAAATTTTTTATCGTTAATGTCAATTATTGGCATTCATTTAAGTCTATCTTAAGTAACAATAATAATAATCATAGTAGGACATAATATTTTCAATATCAAAACATTAGCTCTTTACCCCAATAAACGATAAACTAACCATGTCTTTAAAATCCACTTTTGAGGAGCATCAGCAACATCACTGGTATTAGCTAGAATCAAGCAGTAGTCCAATCTTTTGTTAAATGAGATACAATAAGAACAGACATAATTAGTGACAAAACCTGTTAGAAAAGATTCCCAGTTTTGAAATTAAAATCTAATTTCAACCCGTTTACCTTCTTGCATCAAATTATACCGATTTCATTTTAAATGTATTTAGCTGCAACGATTTGTTTTCAATTTATTTTAATAGGCAGGATAGATGTCGACCTGCACTGAGCAAAAAATCGATGGGGATGTACAGTCGGAATAACAGGTTTTTTGCCCTGCGAGAATTAGTGTAATTTTACATCTCAATTGTATTTTCTCACTATCATTGTATATTCACACTGTGATTTTACAAGAATTTGGCCGGAATATTACACCGATTTAATGTAATACTAAATGAAGCATTTAGTAATTATGATTTATATAATTTTATTCAAAATTAAATACCTGTAAAATTTCACCTTCTGTTTCTAACAAGTACATTAAACGTTGGTACAGGATGTGTCGCATTTTTATCTGTAATAGAACAAGAACACATTAGATGGACACCAAAAAAGTTAACCAAAAAAATATTTCACATTTCACGCTTCAGTGGGTATAAAAACCTTCAATCTTAAAGCAAATTTGAAAGAAGAAGCATAGAAGACTCTGTACTTACAACTTTCTGCCAAGAATGGCGTTACGACAATAATCTCTAGTGGCTGGTAGTCGTCGTTGATAAACTACAAAGATAATACAATTGAATCGGTCGGTTCGAAAACAGTACGTAAGTCCAAAAAGTGAGTTCTGAGAAAATTAACAATTAATTTTGTCGGTGCAATATCTTGAAAAGTATAGCAGTTAGCTATTTTGTGCCAAGAGACACAAAATAGAATTAACTGTATTACATATTTGAATTATATTTTGATTAAAAGCAGAGCTATAATTAAAACAATCATCATCGACATGTACTGTTTTTGAATTCTCCGGAAAAACAACGTACATTATTAACAATATTTGTTTATTTAAACAATTTAAATAAAGTTTTTATTATGAAGTATAGTGTTTTTGGCGTTCTGATTCCGCCGTTGTCATATTTTTTAAATTCAAAATGGCGGATTCAATATGGCGACTAGAAAATTTAGAAAGATGTCGGGTGCTTATGTAACTTATTTGCTGTTATATTTTAGGATCCTAGACTCCAAATCCAATGTCCAATTTTCAAAATTCAAAATGGCGGGATCAATATGGCTACCGAAACTGTAAAAATCTTGGATTTGCATGAAACTTATTGCCCGTTATATTTAAAGATTGACAATTAAAAATTTCATGTCACCTTTTCATGGTAATTCTTCAACCGTAAAGAATTGCCCTTTAGTAATTCTTCAACCGTAAAGAATTTCAAAGAAAAATTAAAAAAAAAATTTTTTGGTTTTAAACAAGCTATCGTCTAAATATATTTTCAATATACAGCAATATACAACAGCATGTTCATATTATTCTGGAAATTTGGTAAATATTTTTTTACTTTATTTTCTAAAGGACCAGCCTGTATACTTAACATTTTTTAATTCTGAGATTAATTCTAAAAGTTTTTGTAAGAATAATTTTTTTATAAAATGCATCATCTTTGAGTTATGAGCAATGAATCGATCATTAAAGCATAGAAAATAAAAAAATCAAGAAAAAATGACTAAATTATGAAATGGAATTAAATTCAAGCTGTCAAATTAAAAGATTTATGTATGAATGTATGTATTCTTAATTTGAAGTCCTGGAGTTTTGATTAATTGCTTATAACTAAAAAATGATAGTATTGTATTAAAAAAACATTTCTACCAAAGAACTAATCCTAGAATTAAAAAATGTATAAATATACAGGTGTGCTATCAGTTACCAAATTTCTAGAATAAACAATAGTTTGTTTAAACCCAGAAAATATTTTTTTAGTTGGAGAATTATTTAGGTATTTTGGTAATTTCGTATATTTTTGATTAATTGCTCATAACTCAAAAATAATAAAAAAAAATCATGCAAAATACTCTTAGAATTAATCTTAGATTTAAAAAATGTAAAATTATACAGAATGTTCTCATCTGGAATATAAGATCATATTGAAATCTACAACCCACAATTCTGATCTTTTTCTAAAGTGCGTTATGAGCGGTCATATAACCACGAAATAAGCCCAGGATAAAACTAGTTATATTTACAGATATTTAATAATATTATACTATCCCATTGGCACTTAGATTTCTTTAAAACATTTTATTTATATTTGCACAAGCCCTATTGTGTTGTATATCAGGAGAAAGCTAATGGAAAAAGGTATAAAATTTCACCTATACCACCTCTCTAGATTAATTTGGTGAGCGACAATCGGCCTTTAAATATAATATGTCCGAACGATTTCATAATTTTGCATACCCATAATTCCAAAACGGGATAACAAATTATCATAAATTTTGGAATTTTTATAACTACACGAAGACAACAATATTGTACAAACTTTCATCAAAATCCTAAGTGATGATGATGAGGAATAAAACTGTGTAGATTTGACATGGAATTACTCATCACCGTTATATACAGGGTGAGTCACTAGAGTCGCGGTGGTGGATATAGCAATTATCTTTAGAGATGGAAAAAAATATTTAATACAAAAGTTGTTTGGCATATCATTTTCTACAACGTAAAATTATTTTCATTTATACTGGGTGTTGCATTTAGGCGTAGCAGAAAATAAATTAACTTTTTTAAATGGAATGCCCTATATATTATAACATATTATGATTGCGAAGAAAATTGTCTTACTAATTGTATCAGGTGATATTGACGTAAAGCTAATAGTTTCTGCAATATTCAATTTTTTATTAAAAAAATGGCCGTTGCAGGCCTTTTCCGAAAACTACGTAATAGCGTCATTTTTGCAGATATTTTCTTACAACTTTGTCAGAAAATAACCAATACTAATAGGGAGGTGATAGTGCCCAAAGAAATTTGATGCGCTATACAGGGTGTTCCTAGCACCTAATCAATTTTGATATTTTTCAAATGGCTTTTTCTTGAGTTTTTTAAATGGAACGCCCTGTATATTATTTGCTGGTTGCATTTCCCATTAAGTTGCCTTTAATTTATATTAAGTGTGACATATACATATTTGTACCCGTTTTCGTGATATTTGGAATTTAAAGAAAATGTGTAATAAAGTATACCAATACAGGCTTTAATATTACACCCTGTATAATTGAGTTAGTTTTTTTCATGTATTTTGTTATAATATAAATAAAAATATAAATGTTGGTAAAGTTAAAAATGCTATTTTTTATAAAGATACATTTAAATAGCAGAGTTACGCTAATATTTTAAGTTAGCTTAGATTTACTTAACCTCGTTGTCATGGAAACAAAAACAAATAACAGACGTGTGGTTATTGCTGTCAACAGACTTAATATAGCTAACCAACATTTGTAATCTCTGTTAACGATGAATTTTAATTATACTAAAGAGGAACTGATAAATATTATTTACATCTATGGAGAAGCCGGCAAAAACGCTCTACTGGCCTCAAGAATTTACGCTCAGCGATATCCCGAAAGACGGCATCCCGATGCAAGAACAATTAATAGAGTTCGGGAACGTTTTGAATCAACAGGTACTATTACTTGCAAAAAAAGAAAAAGAACAAAAGCGGCGACACATGAAGAGATTGAATTTCTGGTAGTTGCTAGTGTGGTAGAAAATCCATACTCAAGCACTAGACAAATAAGAAATCAAGGAATAACCCAATCATCTGTGTCCAGAATAATACGGCGACACAAGTATCATCCATATCATGTGCAACATGTACAGGAATTGAGCGAAAACGATTTAGAAAAGAGATTAAATTTTTGTAATTGGGCAGCTGCTAAAATTCAACAACAAGCAAATTTTTTTGACTTTGTTCTTTTTACTGATGAAGCTACGTTTCATAAAAATGCGTATGTTAACCAACATAACTTCCATTTTTATGCAACAGAAAATCCTCGCGTTATCAGGCCTTTGGACCATCAACATAGATGGTCACTCAATGTATGGGGTGGAATAGTAGGTACCAATTTGCTAGGGCCTTACTTTTTTGAGGGTTCCGTAAATGGTCAAAGGTACTTACATTTTCTTAACAACCATCTACATGAATATTTAGATGATTTGCCGCTTAATATTCGCCAAAACTTAATTTTCCATCACGACGGAGCCCCACCCCACTTTAGTCTGAACGTAAGACAATTTTTGAACAACCAATACCCCAACAAATGGATTGGAAGAGGAGGCCCTACGTTATGGGTGCCAAGATCTCCTGATCTAAATAAGTTGGATTTTTTTTGTGGGGTCATGTTAAGGAATTAGTATACCAGACACCACCTACCACACAAGACGATATGAAGATTAGAATAAGAAATGTTTTTGCTGACATCAGAGAAAATAAGAGAGAGATGTTAAGAAATACTTCGAGATCTTTTACCCATCGGATTAATGCTTGTAGAAGACAAAATGGAGGGCATTTCGAACACCTACCAAATCAATAACTACTTGTTGTTTTATCTTTAATTGTTATAGTTTTTTACTAGTTTTATGTTAATGCTTATCAAGTTTAAAAAATAGTTTAATAAATGTTATTAGTTGTGGTTTCTCTTAATTATTTGTTTTTATTTAATTTTTAGTTGTCTCAAATTATATTAATTTTTCATATTGAGTAACTAAATGGTAATTCCATGTACTTTTCAATTTATTTTGAGCAATTCTGTCAGTTTTTTAATTCAACAAAAGTATTTTTTTCCTTTCTATGTCCTCTTTACAAAAAAAAATCATTAAAAAAGAACCATGTTATGCAGGGTGTAATATTAAAGCACTATTGGTATACTTTATTACACATATTCTTTAAATTCCAAATATCACGAAAACGGGTACAAATATGTATATGCCACACTTAATATAAATTAAAGGCAACTTAATGGGAAATGCAACCAGCAAATAATATACAGGGCGTTCCATTTAAAAAACTCAAGAAAAAGCCATTTGAAAAATATCAAAATTGATTAGGTGCTAGGAACACCCTGTATAGCGCATCAAATTTCTTTGGGCACTATCACGTCCCTATTAGTATTGGTTATTTTCTGACAAAGTTGTAAGAAAATATCTGCAAAAATGACGCTATTACGTAGTTTTCGGAAAAGGCCTGCAACGGCCATTTTTTTAATAAAAAATTGAATATTGCAGAAACTATTAGCTTTACGTCAATATCATCTGATACAATTAGTAAGACAATTTTCTTCGCAATCATAATATGTTATAATATACAGGGCATTCCATTTAAAAATGTTAATTTATTTTCTGCTACGCCTAAATGCAACACCCAGTATAAATGAAAATAATTTTACGTTGTAAAAAATGATATGCCAAACAACTTATGTATTAAATATTTTTTTCCATCTCTAAAGATAATTGCTATATCTACCACCGCGACTCTAGTGACTCACCCTGTATAAGGTAAGCGCACGCTGGTATATGCTAGCGTGCGATGTGCCGCTTACCTTCAAAAGTGGTTTTTGCAAAAGACTATTGCGATGCAGTATGCAGGTTTCAACGGGCAGTTTCGTAATACTACGCGTCTTGTCCGTACACCGGTTGATAACTCCGTCGTAATTTTGCTAATAATCGCGTAAATTCGAAGTAATTTCAAGTACAAGTGTATCCTAAATGTGCAACTAGGCCCTTGTGTTGTACTTGTTGTGAAATGGTGGTCTTTCTTTATCTGGTAAGTGTTGTTTACCGATTTTATTTCTTGTATTAACTATGCATGTATCACAAACGATAAAACAGCGCAAAACTTACAATGGGAAAACAATCTGTCGCATGTCTTCAGCGGCGCGTTATGCCGTCATGGGGCCCTGGGCAAATTTGAATTTGGGGGCCCCCATATTAAGGTGACCAGATTTTTCTGTAGGAAAAGCAGAACAAGTTTTTGGTTTTGGGTATACATCGAACAGAAATTTGATATGGCCAGGCTCATGACTTTATCATCAAAGACCGTACAAAATAGTGACTTGAAGGTGACGTTAAACTATTCATTTTACCAAAAAATGTCATAGACATAAATTACAGACAATTTCCTCTACTT
Source organism: Aphodius sticticus (assembly GCA_963966075.1). Classification (NCBI taxonomy): domain Eukaryota; kingdom Metazoa; phylum Arthropoda; class Insecta; order Coleoptera; family Scarabaeidae; genus Aphodius; species Aphodius sticticus. Next base: position 19,819,639 of record OZ014510.1, read on the forward strand.
TTATTTATTATTTAACTATTTTGACGAAATTGCAGTAATTGCTGCTGATTTGCAGAATCGTTGAAAAATGCTAAGAGTAAACAACCTCCAGTTCCTTTGGACCATTTCGAATAAAAATTCTCGCAGCTCTAAGTTTGGTTTGAGCTAAAATATCATTTTTTTTTCTCGCACGATTATAACACTTTGTCATACTACGTAGTACGTACCTATGATAAAGTAAAAATATATGATTTTGATTTAGGTTGAGTACACAGATATTATTTTACGTTGTGGTGATGATGATATTTATTTCACTTTTATAATATTTGGAATGTGTCCATGTTGAGAAAGGTTGATTCAATATTCGTAAAGGTTTATTCAAGCTTTTGAATCAATAGTGTTTGAGTAAAGAAACAGTTTCGTTCATTATGGTTCCTTATACTACAAAAATGACGGAAATAACTGCCTTTTCTCGTAAATGTAACTTTAATAGTAAAAACAAGTTAGGGTATTATAAGTAGAATTATGATAGACTAGAGTAAATACTTACTTTAAAACGAAGAAAATGTGTGACTTTTGAAACAGAAATATTCTGTGAATTTTGAGTGTTGATACGGTGCTTTACATTTGGCGGTCAGTAAACCGAAAATTTTATACCTTTTTAACAAAAAATTTTCATATATACGTTTTTGTATCATACAGATAATGTAAACATATAAAAACATTTTTATCCAGAAATAGATATATTTTTACTTATATTCAGAGAGATATTGACCATCAACGAAACACCTAAACGGTACAATGTGAATTTTCACCATTTTTACGACGCTTAAAAGTTGCAAAGAATATCTAATGCCCTTGCGAGTTTAATTTGTTTGCGCCTGCCTTTTCAACAAAATCATCCTCAAATGGCAAACATGCACTTATTGTTTTGTAGTCACTCAGCTAAGTGTCTTGTAGTTGATAAAATCTAAAAATAATATTAATTTTAAAATTATTGTGGTGTGTGTACTCAATTAACATCTAACATCATTAAATCGGTTAGTACCCGGAAATGTTATTTTAAAATACAATAATAGAAATACTGATACTGCTTTTAGTCATACGATTTCAAAAAGTATGTTTGGATCAAATAAGAACAACACTCTATGTGTACAGTATATCGTTTGTTTAGTAAAACGTGAAAAATCGGGACTGTCCCGCCAAAAGCGGGACGTCTGGTCACCTTACCCATATACCGTGTTGAATTAGGAATTACTTTTTATACAAACATAATATGTAGGTACTAAATAAAATCATAAATACGAAGTAAGTACCTACATCGTTATTTAACGCAACAAATGAACATTCTTAAGAAATAAAAAATAACTAATAGCTTAATAATTTAAAAAGCAAAATGCGTAACAAATAATAGTTATTTAACCAACAAGTTTATTAAAAAGAGCGATTAATGATCGAGACTGTTTAACGCTCGAGCGCAGCGAGAGCGTTAATTGTCGAGATCATTAATCGCCGTTTAATATTCGAGTTGGTTACAAAATAATTTTTTCGTCGATCGTATTCTTCTAGCGTCGTCTACATAGATTTTTCTTCGCCAATGCCTTTTTAGGTTATTTGACAATTTATGTAATTTGACACTGACAGTTCTAGAGGCGATATGTTTTGATTGGAAGGTTTCATTTCACATATGTTTGGTTGGCCAATCAAACGACGTCTTTACGTCGTGTGATTGGCTATAACAAATCATGCATTAATAGAAATCGTGCATTAATGGAGTTGTTTAATAAACGATTTCCTATTCACTAAACTGACTCATAAATAAACGATCGACGGAAAAATATATTATCTTACCTGCTTGAACAGTTTTTTTAAAAATATGTTGCATATTGCAAACACTGCGATAGTTCATCCTTAAATACGCCATCGTCACTATCTATGTCTTCTGGATATGTACTTATTAAATTTCTAATTCAGTTTTCTTAGTCTTTTGGAGATATTTCTTTTAATAAACTGTAATTTCCTCTTTCTTTTGCTAACATTGTCGGTTTCATAATCTTTATTCTTAGTTAACTCATAAGATTCCGATTCCTTATCATCAAAAAGTTAACAAGAACAAACGTAACGTGTCAATATCTAGTCCAGAAAGTTTAGAAGAAAGAAACCAAATAAAAATTTTAGGAACTGACTTAAGCTACGAACTTGAATGACTTTTGAATATGCAGGGTTATGCATTTGTAACAAGAACATCAAATTCATTATAATATAGCACCCTGTATATTTTTCCTGTCCAAAAGTCCATGAGGTCAGTCGTTTAAACGATAAAAAATGATTAAATGTTAAAATAAATCAATTACAAAATGTTAAAACGATTTCTACCATGTCAATAGCTCAACCTATGAGAAGTTTACAAGAAAAAAAATAAGTGTTTTTGAAAATGATTTAAGCTATAAACACCAAATACTTTTGAAAATACATGATTCATTTCTATGCATTTCAAATTTGTAGTTTAAGCAATTTCCTAAAACTTTAATTGGAATATTTTCCTGGTCAACTTTTTAGAAAGAAAAATATTGGCTAGTTACATAACTTTTTATGCACATAAAGATAAACATAAAGATTTTTAAAGGTAAGCATTTGGAAGCTCGTGTTTTTATTTTACAGACTTTTTTGGAGAACTCATTTTTGCAGAATAAATTTCGATAACAAAAGAATAAGTATCGGCTGAAAATCACCAAAATTAGATGTTTCTTTTATGGCAAAAAAAATGAGTTTAACTGCTAAAACTGCCTCTAGGACTATGCTAAAGTTCAAATTTGATATTCATACTACGTTAATTTATTAATTAATTAATTTATAGTTTATAAAAGATTTGTTTTGGTCCCCAATCGGCATGGCAGGAGCGCAAAAATGAAATTCAATATTCTTGCCACGGTAGTGAACTTGTCAAAAATTAGAAACGAGTTTCCAAAATACTTGTTTGGGGCCCCCCCTGTAAATTTTCACGTTACATACTTGAGGACTTTTTTAATATTATCTATCTTTTTGATATTGATATTCATATTGATTACTTCGGCGTACCTCAAAAACGATTTTAATGCAAATTACGAAGTTGGCGAATATTTACGACTGATAAATCAGTAGAAACTGAGTAGAAACGCGTTGCATGAGGGAGCAAAAAAGCACTGTTCTGGACTTGTTTATTTCGCCCAACCATTCTCTTTAGGTCTATTCGATAGAATAAATCATAGTGAACATTTGGGCTATTTCAGTTCAAAATGGCCAATTTTGGGCTCAATTGTTCTGCAGTGTGGCATACTATTTTAAACTTACTCCTACATATGTAGGTATATACGTATTTTCTAGTTATTCATTGTTAGTGACCTGAAGCCTCATATACATAGGTAAGTAGGAGGGTTAGTACTAGCCTTGCTAGTGAACTATGACAGGTTACTAATCCAAACTAGTTCCCACTAGCTAAGGTAGCCTGTACTGTTAACCCTGTTTACCCTGATCAAACGCAGCGCATTCGTTTGGGCTTTACAATATCAACAAACCCGCTATTATATTAGTAAAATCACAACATACGTTGTAATTTTATAATTCTAAGGTATAATTCCATTGTTATTTTACTAAAAGATCATTTTTATTGAAATACATCAGCAATATCGTAGTAATATCACACAGATTTGTATTAATAATAATAGGAATTCCGTGCAATTGTTATTTAGACTTACAACATTTCTATTGGTTACTACAATGATTTATGCGTAATTTTACAGCAATTTTTCTCAGTGCATGTATACCGACAAGGCAACACACCGAAAGTTCAGTAGCAACTGAAATGATAAGCCGGAGCTTGTTAATTGTGCAAGTTTTAAGCAATCCGACGAGTTAATCCGCCGAAATCCGACGGAATTCCGCGAGTACAACAAAGAACGGGCGACGCATGCATCGAATTAATGTTTTAATCTGCGAATTTAATACGGCAGCGCCGGCTTAATCCGTTTAGAGCATTTAAGGAAATACTGGGTCTGACTCCCAGAACAACTACATGAAATGAGGGTAGGTATATTATGTATCCTGTGCAGCGCGTTCCCATGTTTGATTAATATAATCTGCTCGCCTGCCCTATGAACAATTTACATTAAGCGCTTCGACCGTATTTAACACACGCGGGCTATAAAACGCCATCTATCTCCATTGCAGCTTTAACGGGCGATTCAACATATATGAGCTTTACTCTGGAACAATTCTCGGCTCAAGCGGATGTCCACATTCAATGTGGAATTACGATTATTGACAATCTTTAGTCCGGGACTGCTCAACCGATGGATCGCTTGCAGCTCTAAACCGAGACTAAAGCCAACAACAAATTAATTAAACGTGGCAATTTATTATCAAAATAAACATTTGATTGCAGTCATGTGGAGAAAATTACTTGCTATTTGCATTTGCAAGTGTAAAAGATGAATAAATGAGTTGTTTATGGATCCACAAAGTCCTGTCCGTGGTTTGTACGCTTCTAGCGGTAGGCAGAATTTGTCCAAATACCTCGTAATTATTTTAAATTAACTTAGTTTGTTTTTAATTTTTTTTATTTATTTACTTTGACAAAAAGACGAAAGCCAAAAACAAGGGAAAAAAATTAGGTACTATACTGACTAACAACACAACGCACAAATCATAAACGCGAATGATTAATGATTGATGGAAACATGACAAAAACTCTGGAACGGTTTATTATTTAAACAAATTTTTGGAAACGTCGTTTTGAATTATCAAAATGCACATTATCTTAAGCTAAATTTCCGACCTTCAATTGTTCTTTACTTACCTATACGTCATCGACTTTATTTTTAAAACTACAACTCCAATATCGTTCTTTTTTCATTTTGATCTCACTTTTTCCGAAACACTTATGTAAATAATTTTTTTTTATTCCGGATTAGTAATCAGGGCACATATTTCTGTCTACAACGCATTTTAATATTCCATTTACAAACTTCATGGTTCCCAGAGTGATCAACTGTTTCTCTGAAAACCCAGAAATTTTCTCTTTCCTTATGTTTCGATACGGACTCTATTAAAATAAATATGTACTGTTTTTGAACTCTACGGAAAAGCAGCGTACATTTTTAACACTATTTGTATATTTAAAGCATTTAAATAATATTTTTATTGATGTAAGCATAGGGTGTTTGGGGTTTTGATTCCAAATACGTTGTCATATTTTTTTAATTCAAAATGGCGAATTCAATACGGCAACCAGAAAATTTAAAAAAGATGTTGGGTGCTTATGAAACCTATTTGCCGTGACATTTGGAGATCCTAGACTCCAAATCCACTGTCCAATTTTTAAAACTCAAAGTGGCGGAATCAATATTGCGACCGAAATGTAAAAAATCTTGGATTTGCATAAAACTTATTTCCCGTAATATTTGTAGATTGATCATTAAAAACCTCATGTCAGATTTTTAAAATGAATTCAAAAGATCGGATTATACAGGCTTAGTAAAAATTACCGGAACACCTTAGTAATTCTTCAACAGTAAAGAATTTCAAAGAAAAGTTCTAACAAAAGTTTTTTGGTTTGAAACAAACTATTGTCTACATATATTTTGAATATACAGGCTGATCAGTTTATTCTGGAAATTTAGTAAACTTTTCTTTTTCCAATAAAGATTAATTCTTGGATTTTTTTGTAGAAATAATTCTGCCTCAGTTTTTAGTCATAAGCAATTAATCAAAATTAGTCCAAATTACCGGAAGGCCAAAATAATTCTTCAACCGTACAAAATTAAAAAAAAAATGGTGTCCGTTTTATTATGGATACTTGGTAAACTTTTCTGTTTCTAATAGAACACCCTGTATATTTTACAAGATTATTTCTAAGTATATGTTTCTATGTACCGATGTATGTGGGAAAATATTCTTAATTTTTGTAGTTCAGGAGTTTTGATTAATTGCTTATAAATAAAAATTGTATTAAAAAAATGATTTCTACAAAAAATTCTAAGAATTAATCCTGGAAGTAAAAAATGTAAAGATGTTCAGGATGTGCTATCAGAAAAGAGAAAGGTTACCAAGTTTCCAGAATAAACGATAGTTTGTTTAAACCCAGAAAAATCTATTGTTTGATATTTTTTTTTAAATTTTTGTACAGTTGGTTTTGTCTATTATTGATTAATTGCGCATAACTCAAAAATGATGCATTTTATAGAAAAATTATATGTACAAAAGATTCTTAGAATTAAAAAATTCAAAAATAACAGGTTGTTCTATTTGAAAATGGAATCGTTACCAAATTTCCAGAATAAAATGAACCCTGTATATTAAAACCACCCTGTATATTATTCAAACGATAGATTGTTTAAAGCGAAACGCCATTTAATTGAAAGTTTTTTTAGAAATTATTTACAGTTGGAGAATTTGTTAGGTGTTCCGGAGACTTTGACTAACCCTGTGTTTGGCGATATGATGGAGTATGATATGATGTAGTTGTCGGTCCGGAAGTCACGTGGTAGTAAATTCTAAATTTTCATCAGTTACATACTTGACTGATCTACTATACAGGGTGTTAGTAAATAAGTGCGACAAACTTCAGGGGGTGATTCTCCATGAAAGGATAATGACAGTTTGCTATATAAACGTATGTCCGCAAATGCTTCGTTTTCTAAGATACCGGGACGATTGAATCTCGTCTGAGGGAGGTCATTTTGAACATTTTTTGTAGCTTTGTGTCTATTTAAAATTTTATTAGTGTTATTTTGTGTTATTGTTTTAGTTTAAAGTTATTCAAGGGAAAATGGTTAATTACGTAAACTCGTCAGTAATGTAGAATCAACTAAAGAAGCGAATGATAATTAATCCAGGTGAGGATAATTTTTGACGAGTTCAAATCCAGGCGAAGGTGCTTTTTCCAAAAATTATCCTCACCTGGATTAATTATCATTCGCTTCTTTAGTTGATTTTAAAGTTATTGTATTAAATAGTCCTTTAAAAAAAATTGAGATCATTAAGATGTTTTATTTCTTTACATAAAAAACGGTGCTCCCTACGAAAAAAGGCAGAGAGATTTTTTTATCACAAATTGAACGAGGATTCCAAAATGATTTTTAATTTTAAATATCCCAGTGGCGTACCACTTTTTTCTTTAAAAATTGATATCATTACCCGTATACGCGCCAATGATGAACATAAAATTCTTAATTGCATGTCAAAAAATGCCCAATAACTACCTCTTAAAACTCACTAAATTTCATTTGCATATCTCGACCGGTTTCAGAGCAATAAATAAATTATCAATTTTTAAGTAAAGCTTTATCTCAGAAAACGAAGCATTTGCGGACATACGTTTATATAGCAAACTGTCATTATTTTTTCATGCAGAATCACTCCCTGAAGTTTGTCGCACTTACTTACTAACACCTGTATATCTGTATATCAGTAGAAACTCAGGAGAAACGCGTTGCAAGCATCCTCTTTAGGTCAATTCGATAGAATAAACCTAGTGAACATTTTAGGTATTTCAGTTCAAAATGGCCAATGGTGCTGTTTTCGAACTCGCCGATTCCATTAAGTATGAAAGATAATGGCCAACTCTAACTAATTGTTATTCGTAATTATTGTCTTACAGATCGTGGAACCTATTGTTGTACAATGTATCGATAACAAGTTAGCTAGAAAATATTAATTTTATCATTAATAACTTGGAATTTTCGGTAATTTTCTTTGTTATGAAGATGACAAAATTCCCAAATAAATAAAGAACATCGGTTTGATTTAACATCCTATATATTACGATGTGCCTGGCCACATTTTTTATTTGTTTTAACATTTTATCATCATATTGTAATTATACACCTGCACCTGTTTTCTATCTCCCTTCAAGTCAAAGAAATTGCATTTCAATATTTTTTCTCTGTTACGCTTTTGTTTAGAGATACTCCAAAAAAATCTGGTTAAACGTCGTCTGTGTATAAGCGAGAAATTTACTTTGTTACTGATGAGAATGTACGAATATTCGGCGTTGTTCCAGTTGACAGATTCTGATGTGATGCGGTGTATAATTTCACTTTGAAATTCCGGTAGAACATGTAATATATGGCGGCGATTACTTCCCAGTTTCGACTTTCTTTGCCAAGTCATGCGTCTAGTTCTTCTTCATTATAACACGATTTACTCATGTTGTTATTTTGAGTACGGTGCATCAAAAATGTCGGAAATACTGGTCACGGGACAGCGTACATGTTATTTGGAATAGATACTATATATGCAGTTCCAGTATTTCCTCATTCTTTATTTTATTATGAAGTTTACATTATTGAGCCATGATTATGAATTGTTAAATGGTGATTATGCACTTCACTGCCTTGGATCTACTGTAAGTACTGTTTTTAAACAACAAGCCGTTTATGAAATTGATTTGATAACACAATTAGATTTAAGTTTAATGTTCAGATTGTTAGCAGGCAAAATTGATTCCATAATAGTTTGGATGTATTCCCAAACAGCCTTTAAATTCTTGTTATACATGAACTTTCCAAATTACTTTTTGTTTGGAGTTGTGTCGTCCTTGGAGAGGACAAGCGGCGTTTATCTATAGTTATTAAGAAAGTTTTTAAAGTGCACCTGCTCAAGTAGGGGATAACAGAATCAATAGGACCCTGAATCCTGCTCTGAGCGAAATGCAAAATTTACGCGAACCGCGATGCACTTAGCTGTCTTCATTAATAAGTTTTATCGGAGCTAAAAGTTGCAAGGCGTTATCTTCTCTAAGCGAAGCAAGCTAAAACTTCCAGTAGGAATCTGCAAGACGGAAATCTTATTGTGCTCGAAAAATGTGTGTGCTTAAGTTCATCGTCGGCGCTCAGTTAAGTTCTTAATTACAGCAGTCTGAGAGGTGTCGCCTTTAAACTATAAGTGAATAGTGGAAAATGTTGTGATGTGCAGAAACTCAAACAACACCTCTGCAAATATTTAACTGAATTTAATGGAATTGTCTTTGCGACCCTGCAAACTGAACGGTTATATCGGCGATTCTAAGAAATGAATTGCCCACGTGTTAATTTTAAGTAGAACACCATGAATACTTTCAATTTTACTTTAGTTTAGTATTAATCTATTTTTTAACAGCCCTGTATGTTACTTGCATATAACACGTTCAGTCCTTTTGTAGTTATTATTTGACAAGGAGTTGAAATATATCTTTAGGGCGTTGGATGTTTTTATCGCGCATGTGTCAAAATTATCCGATACGGTCTTAAATGTATACCCAACGGTAAAAGTATTATGGGGGCCAGCAGAAATGAAAAGTATTATGTCAATTAATAAGTTTCCTGTATTAACGTCACTAGTCAATAAGAAACAAAAGTTTAATCAGTGCCTATAACACAGAAAACATATTAATATACATAATATATTTGATCATATACATAACACACAGTGGCGGACTGGGTCCAAAAATATTGGTTGCCAGGAAGCCAGGAGGGGGCCCACATTTTTTTTTGTTCATGCTGCCGGTATATACATATACAGATGTCCCACTTTTCTCCCCGCAAAATTATTTTTAGAAAGCAAATGTCATTCTGAATAAATTTTTTATAAGGACTTATTTGTTTTCTCAATTCCTTGAAAACTTTCAGCCGTTTGAACACACCCACTACATCTTACAACGATAGAAAGTAAATAAATTTAAATAAAAATATTTAAAAGAAAATCGACATAAATTGAATAAAAATGAACCAAAAAATTCATATGAAGCTTTCTATTATTTTTTTTTCTAGAAAACAAATGTCATTTTGAGTAAAAAGTATCATATGGACTTATTGGCTTTGCTTAAGAAGTTAGAGCCGGTTAAAATACGGTTTTGTTAATAACTCAAACGGTTGTAACTTTGTTATAAATTGAAAAAATAATAAGTCGATATGAAACAAAAATATTATGATATAAAATGTTCGACTAAATATTATGGAGGTAAAGTAAAACTGTGTTTGGTGTACAATAGTTTTAATATAATATATAATAATAATGTATAATAAATGTATATTTATCGATCTTATATATCTTTCAGCTTTCCTAAAATGTCTAACTCGGTGGTCTATCGTCAACAGCTAAAAATATATTAAGCATCTAATGTTACATTTGTAACTTATGCACAATATTCCCAATTTACTATTAAATATCCGATTGTTCGATGAAATCCAACAATCTCTCGATTATAATAATTCTTCTTTTCATGCAGCAGCTTTTAGTAATAGCATTTTGCAAGTTTGATTTATACAAACATATAATTTTTGATATTTATTTTCTTCAAAGATTAAGAATTAGTAATTTATGTATCAATCTAAAATTGTTTAAATAATACTTATCAAAGACATTAAATTGTTCATGGTGGTCCAACGCATTGGAAAACTAGACGCCTGATTTAATCGGGTTTGATTTGTGACTCTGAAGACATTGAGGAAAACATTTATGGGAATATTACAACTACCTACGATAGCAAACATGAAGAATAGAAATAAGGAGGCGTCAAAATGTTTTTGTGGAAACCATGGAAAATGTAATATTTCCACCAAGGATTTCCACCGAGAATTTGAAGCAAGACTGAAACGCATTGACCTGAGAGGGTTGATATGTGCACTATTGACAATCGTACTGAAATAATAATTATTTATTCAGTTTACAATTATCCATTTATTTAGTTATTTATTCTTATGAGAGTACAGAAATGTTTGGATGTCTGAAGAACACCACATTGCTACCAAAGCACTCCTTGTTCTTGTTATCAGTAGTAACTGAAACATCCCTATAAACTTATTCCTTAACATGTCCCGAAATAAATAAATTGAACAGGCGATTTAGCTGGCTAAGGCGTTAGACCACTACAACCAACCCAAGGATCCATTAAAATTCTTTAAATAATTTAGAATATTACGTAAATAAATAATAAAAATTTTAAATAAGTTTCGACTGGTACTAATAAAACTAATTCTTGGATGATCATAAATTGTTCGTTTGTGTAACTCATAGTAGCAGTTTTCAATGACTAAATGTTGCTGCAGAAGAATCTTTACATTTGTGCGATTGCTGAATTTCGTCGTGGCAACTAGATATTTTACATTAATTTATGAAATATTTTGCATGCGTATAAATGTTATATTAGATGCTTAATAACTTTTAGCTGTTGACGATAGACTTACCGAGTTAGACATTTTAGGATAGTTGATTTATCGATCTTTCGATGTCAAGATATACAGGGCTGTTCCATTTAAAATTCTTAAGTTATTTGACATTTAGCAAATTTCCAGTTATTCAGGATAAGTCATATTTGAATCGCAAATTAATAATAACTGTAAAAAATGCGATACTTTTACTATGCAAAATGAGTTCTTTTATTTCTTTATTCTTGTTAGTTACCTTAGAATGATTTTTTGAAAATGCTCATTTTTGACAAACATTTCTCAATATCTCAGAAACAGTTGATAATAGCCTAATACAAATTGATGTCATAACAATTAGGCTAAAAATGTTCATCAAAAATTGCAATAATATACCTAGTGTTCATTTAAACAAACATAAGTTTGTTGGTACGTTATTGTGGGACACCCTGTAAGCATGCCAATATTTTCTGGCTGTAGGGCGAATGATTATCTATAACTTTTATAACACCCTGTACATCAATTTTATGATATCTTCGAAAGTGAAAAAGATAAATTACTTTTTATATCATTGATCAACAAAAAAATGCGCAACTTTGTTTCTAATATTTTTTCTATATTCATGTTTTTTTTTTTTAATTTATTTTGTTTTAAATTACATATTGTATTTTATAAATAAATTTTATTTTATTTTTATTGCATGTATAAAAGAACATTCTGTACAAGTGATTCATTTTTATACCCAAGTAAAATTTTATTTATTTGATTTATTTTGGTCCCTTTCATATGTTCAGCCAATATTCCATAATGTTTTCCTATATCAATTAACCGATTAAGTTTTAATTTTGTTCATCATAGCATTGATTTTTCTATTTTTAATGTTTCTTGGTAAAAACTACCACATCATGCCATAATAATTCTGTACTCTGTAACGTATTGGTATTTCAATTTCGGATGAATAATATTTTTGCCAGAAACTGGTCAATAAAATTTTTAAAAAAACTTGTGTTTTTATGAAATTGAAACGTCTATTAAAAAATATCAAGTTCGATTAGTAATAGATTTTAAGTTCTCTTAACAAGGGCCTTTTGGAGAATTTTCATTGTTTCCCAAAGTGGGGTTCTTAAAACTCACCATGCAGTTTTCTTATGGGGTTCATATTTATTGCCAAACATAAATATAAATTCTTACCGAATTTATTGCAAATAGGTGGGGCCCTCTTATTGCCTGATATCTTTTCGTGCGGCGGTCCAGTGATAATTTCAGTATAAATAAATGTATTATTAATATTATCAACATATTGTCTTAAGGGGGGCCACTTAAGGGGGGGCCCACTTGCCATCGGGCAACCTGGCATTATGGCCAGTCCGCCACTGATAACACATATGACTTAGATACCAATCCTTTATTTTGTTCAGTATCATAGCATCTCTCACAACATTTTTCTATCAGAAATAACCGTCTTGTTTGTCCACTACAAAAGGTAAGGTGCCGCCTTCTTTGTTTCTTAAGTTCTAATGGCAAAGAAACCTATGGTTATAATGCAGTTGAAATGTAAAAGCAAATCGCCCTAACTGCCATCTCTCGTTTCGATGGTATTGACTCCTGTGTTTGAAGGCTCTACAAACTCTAAAAAACTGTACAGAAAAAATGAAATAAAGTATGCCGTATTCCTGAATCATTTCTATATAAGTTGTATGACTCTCAAAATTGTTTGCCTCTCGGTGTAAACATGAGCGCGAGAGAAGTGAAAAAAAACTACCCGATTTTTGCATTTTCCGAATTTTTTCTCTTAAACCACCCACCACAAAAATATCAGTTTCGATGGAAGCCGTTATCTCAGTAACGATTGTTAGCAGGACTACGCAGTTAGCATGCAAATAATACTTATTTACTGCGATACTCATCCCTTGAATTTAATAGCATTCCGACTATTTGTTAATTTTTAAGACCAAAATAAACATGAACAATATTTGGGTTTGGGTTCCCTCGCTTGTGGGTTTTGGTGCGGTGCGAGGCAGTCAAACGAGATGCGAGTTTTGACGCTTTCACTGAATCCGTTGAAATCCGTTTTTGTAAAATACTATAATTAATTTACATCTAAATTCATTATCTATATTTAACTCGCACTGCTATTTAAAATTCCGAAATGAAATTGTTCTGATCGTATCGTACTAATAGTAAATAATCTTCCACTGTCCCAGCTACGTTTCCATTTACGTTTATGATTGACGTACTGCGCGCTGTACGAAATTTATATAATTCATATTAAATCGCTTTAAAAATTACTTAAAAATTATTATGAAATTCTTTTACTACAGTCGCATTAATTAAAATATGACGATTGTTTACGTGCATATCCCGTTATCGTGCTAATATTCGTTACTGATGTATCCGCTTCAATGAAAATCTTGTTCGCAACCTTTATTACACAAAAACTGAAGAAAACAAAAACGCCGATCTATAGAAGAGGCTCTAAATGCAACCTGATCAAAAATTGAAATTTTTGTGGCAAACGGTTTGCGAGGAAAAAATTGGAAAGACGAGCGTTAATATAAAGTGCAAAGTGCAAAAATCGGGTACCTTTTCCCATTTCTCTCGCGCTCATGTTTATACCTAGAGGCTAAAAATGTAGACATTCATACAACTTATGTAGAAATGATTCCGGAGTATAACACACTTTTATTTAAATTTTTGCTGTTCAGCAGTTTTAGAGTTATGCGCCTTCAAACACAGGAATCAATATTTACAGTTAGGGCGGTTCTCTCGCGCGGGGTCACATATGCATTTGGATAGGTCTACAATATATCTGTATACCGGGTGGTCCTTTTAACTTGAGACTCCTAAAAATCTCGAGAAATATGCATGGTACGACAAAAGTGTCTTAAATAAACTTGTAGGACTCAAAGGAAGAAATGAGATGACGATATCAGTTTCTTGCAGGTGGCGCTGCAAACAATGAAAATGAGGCTAACTTCATTTTTAAAAAGCAAATAAGAACAATCAATTTTCGTGCGATGCATCTATTAAATGTTATTGACGATGAAAGTTTGTGGCGTCTGTGGTACTTACGACCGCTACCACTGCATGGGAAGCGCTCGCCGTCTGGCAGTCTAAACGACGACTGAGTAGACAAATAATAGAATGTCAGCAAAAAGATAGCTTAGTGGTGACCCGCTTGATATAAAACAGGGCAACAGTAAGGAATCAGAAACCAAATAAGGAATCATAAAGATTCAGTAGGCCATCCAATAGAATGCCCTGTGTTAAGAAAACGAGAGACACAACACTAAAATCTTCAAGAACCTTCCTGATTCACTCTCCGACCCGTAAGCCTCTATTTGTATGTCCATCTCCCGCCTCAATTTTTCAAATTTCCGACCTTTTTTGATTCCTCCGTCTTCTAGACACCTCATTTATAGCCCTTCTCGTCATTGTAGCAACAAAATACTAGAAATATTAAAACTATTATAAATTATCGGTGAACTTTCGCACGTATGTGGAGTGTTCGCACAAATATAATGATTAATCATAACCACAGCGGCATGTAGACTGACCTAGGGTAGGTCAAACCGACGTTTTCTTCTTTAAAGTTGCGAGTATTCGTGGATCGCAATATAACTACCGGCTGTGTAAAATGTAAGGAATGTGGACGATGGATAATTAAGATGTGATTACGGTTGTCTGAAATATCAAAAGCAGGCACTTTTCACAACAGACAAGATAATGCACTCAAGTAGGGCTGCTCGAGCAATCACTTTTTTATATCGATCTTGTATGTTTGGTTGCGCATCGTATCGTAGAAAATACCGGTTCTGTACTGGTCAATAAAGTACCTGTACTGCACCGGTATATAAAGTACCAGTATATCAACTATGTGAAGTTAGCCCCCAGCCCCCTCTTATGGGAATTTACGTGTATAGAAAAACTCTAATTACTCGAGTACCCTTAGAGATACCGCAACGAAACTAACACTGTTCGAACGAGTATTCTTCGCCCAATCTAAAAGTGGAAAAGTCCGATCCGAAATATGTAAATTAGTGGCCGTAATTAATTAATAACTGATTAGGTGACACGGAATATTTGCAAAAATCGGGATATTCAATGGGCTGTATCTCGTTAAGCCTTTGTGCAATCTTAATAAAACCAACACCATTCGATTCACCTCTTCTTCGACTATAGAAATGTCAAAAAGTCCGATCGCAATTACCTAGGTTTGAGGTAGTATGCGTGGGCAAAGGTCGGCGTGTTTTGCGACAGCTTGCGTTGTTAACCTGGACGGCCCGGCCGGCTTCCAGCCCCCTCTTATGGGAATTTACGTGTATACAAAAACTCTAATTACTCGAGTACCCTTAGAGATACCGCAACGAAACTAACACTCTTCGAACGAGTGTTCTCCGGCCAATCTAAAAGTGGAAAAATCCGATCCGAGATATGTAAATTAGTGGCCGTAATTAATTAATAACTGATTAGGTGACACGGAATATTTGCAAAAATCGGGATATTCAATGGGCTGTATCTCGTTGACCATTTGTTCAATCTTAGTAAAACCAACACCATTCGATTCCCTTCTTCTTAAACTATAGTAGTGTCAAAAAGTCCGATCACAAATAGTAGAGTTTGAGCTAGAATGCGTGGGCAAAAGTCGGCGTGTTATTGCAGTCCATGTTTCCGCTAATTAGTGGTCTACAAAAATTCCTGAACTTTGACTATTTTTATCCAGGGATGCGAGTATGGAAGCATACACCGTTCCAGTAGAACAGTCAGCATAACCCCTTTTTATCATCCGATTGTAACAACAAATACATAAAAGGAAAAAAGCAGCTTGTTTCTACTTATGGGAGTTATTGCAGGTCAGGTTTCCGATAAAGTGGTCTAAAAAATTGAACTTTACTCATTTTTACTTCAGACATACCTATGAATGTTTAATTTAAGGCGTACAGCGATAGATAACTCAAGTTACATAAGTCATGTTTTCATCAATTCGCAACAAAATGTACATAAAAACCGAAGCGACACACGTGAATACGCTAATTATTGCATTAAGAAAATAACGACTTTGACCATTTTTACGGTCAGATGGACTGACTTATAAAGCAAATCATTAATTAGAAAAATGTAACTAAACTGAAATAAAATTAAATTTATTTACAAAAATATTATTGGAAAAATTGGAACAAAATTAATTAAATAAATTAACTAACTGATAATCGCATGAAAGTTAACCGTAAGTGACAGATCGGCATCGGAGTGAAAACAAAATCGTATCCCATGAGTGCTCAAAGCCGACAAAGGGACCGGTGCATTTTGCAGGCGGCAAAGCTCCCCGTCAAGCCTTTGTCGGTATGATTGTGGCGCCAGTTCCATACCAGAACTTAAAGCCCAACGTTAGGCATAAAAGTTACCCATAATTTTTTTTTACAACCGATTTTATTAAATAATATGTTTTTGGAAAGTCCGCAACGTGCAGAGTATACTGTACTTATTGCAGAGGAATCAAATCTTAATTACTACCTAAAAAAATAAAAATAATGTCATTTTTTGCTTAAATTGGCACATCTTCAACGTTTACGATGTTTTTACACCACTAATTAGCGGAAACTTGGACTGCAATAACTAGCATAAGTGGAGACAAGCTTCCTCTTTCGTTTGGTGTATTGTTTGTTACAATCATACGATAAAAACAAGTTATGCATAGGGCTTTTCTGAAACTGAATGAATAATTTTAGACCACTTATTAGCGGAAACTTGGACTGCAATAACTTGCATAAGTGCAGACACGCTTCCTCTTTCGTTTGGTGTATAGTTTGTTACAATCGGATGATAAAAAGGGGTTATGCTGACTGTTCTACTGGAACGGTGTATGCTTTCATACTCGCATCCCTGGATAAAAATAGTGAAAGTTCAGGAATTTTTTTAGACCACTAATTAACGGAAACTTGGACTGCAATAACACTCCGACCTTTGCCCACGCATTCTAGCTCAAACTCTACTATTTGTGATTGGACTTTTTGACACTAATATAGTTTAAGAAGTGGGGAATCGAATGGTGTTGGTTTTACTAAGATTCAACAAATGGTCAACGAGATACAGCCCATTGAATATCCCGATTTTTGCAAATATTCCGTGTCACCTAATCAGTTATTAATTAATTACGGCCACTAATTTACATATTTCGGATCGGACTTTTCCACTTTTAGATTGGCCGAAGAACACTCGTTCGAACAGTGTTAGTTTCTATACACGTAAATTCCCATAAGAGGGGGCTGGCGGCTAACTTCACCTAGGTCAGTATATCAAGCATAGTTATAAAATTCCGATACCTTTTAAAACTTTCAAATTTAGGCACTCAATTTTAATTTTTACTAGTAGCATATAGACACATTGATTATATAATACCTACATATAACAATACATATACAGATTATACAGGTATTATACTTTAAAATCGAAAAATAACATTTGAAAAATAATCTCAACCTTTATAAACAATTTTAATCCAAATAAATAAAATTACATAACTTAACAAAATCGAAATAGATATTTCTTGGTTATGGGTATACGTCCGTGCATTATTGTTTTATATATCTTTTCTTAAACTGTTGTTTTATACAAAAGGACCAATAAAGAATTAAATCAATGAAATTATAAGTTATAAATGATTATAATTTTTGCTGATAGTAGGTAATTTTTCATTTTGTCGTGTAGTTTCAAAAACTTAATGAAAGATTGATTGTATTTAATAAAGAAAGGATAATTTATTGTTTAAAAAAAGTAGTTATAAAAAGCTTCACCTCTTTAAGTAGAAAAGCCAAAATGTCTTCTAGTATCGTCTTCTCAAATTTGCATAGTAGACAACTTCTTTTACGATAAAATTTTGGAACCTCACACTTCAAAGAAATTGCACTGAGTCACCAAAACTAATTATGCTAGAAACCCTAGAGCGAATAATAAAATCTATGACAGTGGAGGGTCCAATTTCGCGACTGCACTAAAGAAAAATGTCCCAAGATATACGGAGTGGTGAAAGAATTTTAATTAAACTGCGAATAACCGACATAAAAAAGGACGTTTTATCGTCCCGGCATTACGGCCACTTCTCCCTCACTGCAGAGTTATGCGTTTTATCTTAAAATCTTAGAAGTTAGTGCAAAAATGCTAATTTTCTTCGCGAAACCAGACTGGATTTAGCGTTGCGCAATTTCACCTTGATACATACTTTGGTACTTCATAAGTGTTTTCATGAGTGTTGCGAGCGGCAAATAATGAGGTATTCAATGTTTATTCATATAATAATATATATGTCGACAGTATCTCAACTCTTGTTTATACATAAGTAAACTAACAATGAACGGCATTGTTCTATTATGAAGAGTTTCAAAGAGCTCGATATTTTAATTTTATATAAGTATTCAAAGTACTAAAATCTAAGTTTTACGAAAATATAAAAATTCAAATTGTTTTGAATGAATTAATAAAAATAAAATCAAAATTTGATTGTTTAATAACAACTGTGCGAGAACAATACCTACTTGAAACTGAAAATTAAATTAAATTATATCATTATTTGTAAACACTGTTTTGTCCTATTGTCCTAACTGATGAGTTGAGTTATACCAATTTTTATTTATTACTTGGAACATTACTTTTTTGTTTTTATCATACAGTGTCCGGAAATATTAAATAAACGCTAAACTTTGAGTACAATACCTTTTGCTGTTCATGACCGGTTTTCATTACTTTTTCGATAAATTGCGAAGAAAGTCATCAAGATTATTACATGCCATTGTAACTTAAAAAAGAACACCTGATAATAATACTAGGTAAACCTTGTTGTGTGCAATAACTAAGGAGCTTGGGCAAGTTCTAAAATACTCTGTTACAGTGCCACATAAATTCTTAATATTCTTTTGGTTCATTCTATCATCTGCATTTTTTTCGAGTTTATTATAAAGAATTCTTTCTTGTATTTTATTGATCTGGTAACTTTTCACCCACAAAGACTTTGTTAAAGAATTGCAATCGAAAATTTCAACACTTATTCATAATTTATGCAAAACTACGAAAAGTTAATTTTGGTTTTGATAACCGCTAAGAAAATATTCTCGACTCCAACTCCAACTCTGAGTCCGGATAATTATTAAATAGCAAATAGCTTCCATCTGGTGTGTGTAAAATATCTTGTATGTGAAATCTTTAAAAATTGGACGAACAATAATATAATTAATATTAAATTTGCTGTGAAAAAGGCACTAGGAAAAATGAACTAACAAATTTAATAATGTAAATTGCCACAAATACATAACAAATTTATTTGACTAAAAACAAAATTTAATTCAAAATGCGGCTTTTAAAATAGTTGTGAGGAACAGAAGAGCACCAAGCTTCAAAGATGCCCTGAAATAATACTGAATTATTTTCAAAGCTGAAAATAATCTGTCAACGCTTACTTGTGTTGGCGGACACGCCGACACAATTCTGGCAGCATCATGTAACTTTTGGAAAAATGGATAATGCTACCTTAAACAGTACTGGTTCTCAATCCCATTAAACATTTAAAATCTCTAGTTCAAATTTTCTATTTTAAGTTTGTTAATCGTCTTCGCTTCTAATTGCTCTAAGTAGACATCAAAGTTTGATTATTCATTTGTAGAAGATGATTCCAAACTATCACGATTAGCGCGTTGACGTTGATTTCCTGAAATGTAAAATACGCTATATATGCTACGCGCCAAGCCGCTCACAATTTATCATTTGCTAATCGTCACTCACCACCGAAAAGTGTGTTTTATAGTTTGATTGTTTTTCCTACATATGTATGTTGTTTGTAAAAGACCTAAAAATCTGTCCAGTTTCGTTCGTTTCCTGTTCACTGAGACAACGGCCATCTCGCAATGATTCTTTTTTCTACGATATTTAAACATGACTCGTACACACGGAAAAGTGATCTCTCGAACGAAGAGAGAATTACTTGGCTGAAGTAGTTGGTAGGTTCGTATATACGCGAGAGATTATTGACTTCAATCAAGGAATTTTATTTCTTGGAATAATTACTAAATTTAAGAAAGTGGTCACTCTGGCGAAGTAAGTAAACAGTCTTCAATGAAGTGTATATTTTTATTCCCGGTAAATATGTTTAGCTACTTAATGTAAGAATTTTAAAGATTTGGCACAAATACGTTTTCTATTGCTAATTAACAAGATAGGTATGTTATATTTACTTACTCGTTCTAAACTGTTGCGTGCGTTACATAGAACTATTCCGTGTTGAAACGTTTATTGTACACTATAAATCACAATACACATCCGCAATAAATCACAAGGCACATCCCCTACGGGTACTTCGTTATTGTTTTCGTACTAGGTTAGGCTCCTTTACGGCGCCAGCACCACGCGCGGGCGCGCGAGCCTTGACAAAATCACGGTGCGCATATTTATTCCAGAGAAAGAGATTACTTGAAAGAAGTGAGAATCACTTCAGTTAAATAATTGGTGGGTTTTTATTCAGTAAACAATACTTACTTATAGTAAATGTCTTATATTTTCTTGGATCAAGTAACTACGCACTTGGATGGATTTACTATTAGTTCGTGAGAAATTAACATTTTTGGGACGAAAAATTCAATTACTTCTTTCAATACAATATTGGTTCTTATAAAGAAAGAATTTATTTGTTGACAGCATTATCTGAGAAATTATTTTACTTATATTGAGTATGTGGCATTTCTTGTATATACTTAACTTTCTACATCCAAGTAAATATGCATTTGAATCTAGTAAATAAATTCAAGAAATTATGTTTTCTCGTTCCAAGTAATCACTTTTCGGTATGTAGTCGGTAGATTTTTTTAGACTACGACTTTGACACCTCAGAAATTTGTATAAACTCCGACTCCGACTCCATAGCCCTGCTCAGCAGTTGGATATTAAGTTTTTACATCACAATTTCCCAAATATATTTCTCTCTCTTTGTAAAATAAAATATATAAATAAATATGTAATATACCCAGTAAAGTTAACTTTACGAGTAGGTAATAGATTGAATTAAATTTATATTTTTATGTTAATAAACATGAAAGTTTTTGATAATATGATACGAAAATCTCATTTTAAGATATTGCGTAATACGTAGGTAAATACACAAATCAAATTGTTACCTATGATTATCATTGAAGGTATACTATTTCAGAATTGTAATATTACAATATATTCACTAAATGTAAATAAATTCTCCAAATTTAATTTAAATTTATATTGGACGGAGCATGTATTTTGTATGAAGGCATCACTACAATGGAAATATTATATATGTATTTAAATTTCAGCAGTTAATGTTTCAATTATCTTTCATGAGATCTACTACATGCATGACAACCAAAATAATTAAAATTGTAGCAATAATATATGCAGTGTATCACACGTTTTTTCAGCAAAACATTTTTTCAGAAAGTAAATTAGTTTTTAAGTTCATTAAAAAGTTACAGCCGTTTGAATTATTAACAATACCTTATTTTAAACAGCTCCAACTTCTGAAGGAACAGAGAAAACCAATAAGTCCATATGAAACTCATTACTTTCTACTTTCTAGCAAAAAAACATTTTTGCTATATTTTTTGGTTCATTTGTTAATTCCAATTATTAATATTTTTAATTAAAATTAATAATGTTTTATTGTTGTAGTAGTTACTTATTGTGTTTTTGGTTTTGAATGGTTAAATAGCTAATTTTTATTTCTCTTTTCTTTTGATAATATTTCAAAGGGAATTTAGTTTAAAGAATTGAAAACCAAATAATTTTGCAGAAAAAGAAGTAGGACACCCTGCGTATAATGTATATCTTACATTTGCATTTCTCGCTTCGATTTTTGTAAAATATACAACATAGTGTTTAATTATTAATTTAATTTGCACTTGTAGTTATTTTGCGGTGAGATACTTAGATTAGACCTCGTGGAGTGTTTTCGAACATTTTATAGAATATAAATATGCAATAATTATTATTGTTAATAATCAATCTTTGTTTATTAATTTAAAAACGTTCAAATACCTGAAAAGAAATGGAAGAGAAATATTTCCAAATTAGGTATCTGATCAGATCTGAAAAATTAAATGTTTTGTAGCTGTAACGTTCTTCGCAGTTCTTAAGAATAATCACACATTTATCATTTACTATATATTAGCTGGAAGATTTTAGGAAATTTTGTTCTAAATTTCTAAATAAAGTAAGAGGCGTGCATTAACAATGACAATGAGCTATAACTTAACATTTTGATTATGCATTGTTTTATAAATTATTATTTCATTTATTAACAATAATAATTACTAAGTTCAAAGGTTGAAATTTAGAGGTTGCTTCCATAAGCTATTATAATTTTTTGTAAATTAGTGATATACATACTTGTTATTATTTTCAATATTGTCATAGTGAAATACAAAATACTTACTCCTATGTATTTATTAAGTTAAACACTGTTGAAGCTACAAAACACAAGTAATATATTACCATAATACAAATTTAAAACAAATTTAATTTTAGTTTAATTCGATTTTGTGAATAAATGTTAATACATATGTTAGTTCTGAAATAACTTTAAAAACATATTGACTACGAGAAATTGATTACTAACGCAAAAAAAGCTATTAAATGCAATAAACTTGTATAATTTGTTGTGTTATGATGCAATATATCTTGTATGAGATTTTCATTTCATGTAATCGAAAACGTTTATGTATATTAATATAATATTAACGGTTATAACTAATAAAAAAACACAATTATGTAGGTATTACATTAATTAATTATACATTAAACTAATAAAGAGAAACATATAAATCATTATAAACCTATTCAAAGCATTCGATCACCGGTTACTAAAATAATAAATTTCCGATATATGAGTGTGCAGCGTAAACGGACAATTTTTTGCGCTTAGCGGCGGAGCGGCCGAAGAGCATAACAAAAAACTCGTACATGGATGTATCATGGACACACTACTGAAATACTGATATGAACATACTTAATTCCCCGACTGTACAAGAAAAATCTGTCATAACTTAATAAAGGATTTAGGTTAGATGACCGTATTAAGTTCAGCCCTGACAGATATTGTGGTAGTTTTGGAGTTCTGGTGTCCAGGGAGAGACAGGGAATCCTAACAATTTCATGAGCGATATCAGATTGCCGCTATAATTAATATTTGATCCCGTAAAGTTTCGGGTTGTAGGGCTTTAGATCAATACCCTAATTGGCTATCCATTGTCACCCCTCAACGGGCAATTTTGATACAAACGTCGGATGCTGCCGCTGAAGAATTTGCATATGGGCCATCGTCAAAGCTTACCATCTAACACCCAGAGTACATCTAGAGTGGTTATTACGGTCAGGTGATTGCGAATAACCGCGGAATATTGGTAGCTTGCCAAACCGCAATATCTCACGGCCACCAAGTTGATGCTTTGTTACAATTCCGTAACTTCCAATTATAGATTATTGCCAAAGTGGCAGATTTCACGGTAAAGTTTCCTAGTTATCAAGTTTATGTTTTAATAGGGAAAAGTTTGCCGGATTAACAATGGATATGCCACAATCTTTGGTTTGTTCTTATTGTTTACCTAAGAGCTATCATAACTGAAACTAAGGTTAGTCAGAGAGAGAAATCAGTTGCATAAACACACAATAATGTACAAATCGTTGATAAAAATGGGAATTGTAATGTAATACAAAATGTCGCTTAAAATTTACCAGCAAAGATAGAGAACAAGATTTAGCGGTTTCCTTGTGGTTTAGCCATACTGGTTTAGCCATCAGTCTATGGAAAAGCCCAATGGACGCATTTGCCGTATTTTCAGTTTTTTACATTTTGGTTTAAAATTTTAGTTATCTCGTATCTACGAAGAAGCGCCTATGAAAATGATCTGTCATACCTTTTGTTTCACAATCATTGCCGTTGAAGTTTGATAATTTGTCTATTATATATATTATTTATATTATTCAGAAGGCTTTATTGGGGGAAGGAGTAAACGTACCAGGCTGCCCCGTTAAGTTTAAGACAGTTGGCCACCCATCTTACACAATTTCTGTGAAAAAGACAATTAAAAATGCTTACATATTAGTGCGTAGTTTTAAAACAAGATTCAGTGCTGATTAAATATATAAAGCAGGTGAAGCGATGTTGAATCTTAAAAAAAAGATTTAACATTTACAGTTCCACTAAAAAATCAAACAGTTAATTTATAAACTATTTATTATCTAACTTGATAAGAAAATAAGACAAAAGTAAGATACTCATAAATATACTGTAGGGTTGTCTTGAAATTTTCAAATATCGAGACAAGAAGGCTTTATTGGGGGAAGGAGTAAATTGTCAACATACCAGGCTGCCCCGTTAAGTTTAAGACAGTTGGCCACCCATCTTACACAATTTCTGTGAAAAAGACAATTAAAAATGCTTACATATTAGTGCGTAGTTTTAAAACAAGATTCAGTGCTGATTAAATATATAAGGCAGGTGAAGCGATGTTGAATCTTAAAAAAAGATTTAATATTTACAGTTCCACTAAAAAATCAAACAGTTAATTTATAAACTATTTATTTACCCTAACTTGAATAAGAAACTAAGACAAAAGTAAGATACTCAAAAATATACTGTAGGGTTGTCTTGAAGTTTTCAAATATCGAGACATGAAGGCTTTATTGGGGGAAGGAGTAAATTGTCAACATACTAGGCTGCCCCGTTAAGTTTAAGATAGTTGGCCACCCATCTTACACAATTTCTGTGAAAAAGACAATTAAAAATGCTTACATATTAGTGCGTAGTTTTAAAACAAGATTCAGTGCTGATTAAATTTATAAAGCAGGTGAAGCGACGTTGAATCTTAAAAAAATGATTTAACATTTACAGTTCCACTAAAAAATCAAACAGTTAATTTATAAACTATTTATTTACCCTAACTTGAATAAGAAAATAAGACAAAAGTAAGATACTCAAAAATATACTGTAGGGTTGTCTTGAAATTTTCAAATATCGAGACAAGAAGGCTTTATTGGGGGAAGGAGTAAATTGTCAACATACTAGGCTGCCCCTTTAAGTTTAAGACAGTTGGCCAGCCATCTTACACAATTTCTGTGAAAAAGACAATTAAAAATGCTTACATATTAGTGCGTAGTTTTAAAACAAGATTCAGTGCTGATTAAATATATAAAGCAGGTGAAGCGATGTTGAATCTTAAAAAAAAGATTTAACATTTACAGTTCCACTAAAAAATCAAACAGTTAATTTATAAACTATTTATTTACCCTAACTTGAATAAGAAAATAAGACAAAAGTAAGATACTCATAAATATACTGTAGGGTTGTCTTGAAATTTTCAAATAGCGAGACAAGAAGGCTTCATTGGGGGAATGAGTAAATTGTCAACATACCAGGGTGCCGTTAAGTTTAAAACAGTTGGCCACCCATCTTACACAATTTCTCTGAAAAAGACAATTAAAAATCCTTATATATGGATGAACTCTGGAAAGTTGTACCTATGTACGATATTTCCTGTCCTTGCGCCAAATACGAATACGAATATACAATACATAGGTACCAGGATTGTTTTTGGGATCAAAGTAGCTTGTACCATTTACTGTATGTTAATTTTGTTTAAATATCACGGTATAAAATCAGTTATTACTTCTCCTTCCACTTAAATCAGAAATTCATACAAGAAAACATTAAGCAAACATTCATCTTTGCAAATATTAACGTTTGCGTACCTTATCGCGTTATTCTTTTATCTTGTGATGAAAAGAAAACTTCAAACAACGAATGCACAAGAACAGACCAGGCACACACCATAATATACCACGGTATCATTGGAGACACTTGAGCTGATGTTTTCCTCTCTCAAGAGCACGTCTGCATAGAATAAAGCTTAAGTGTTTTACATATAGATTGCTGCAGGCAACGAACAGACGATTGCGATATGTATATGCATTTGCGATTATGATAACCAATGCGAGGCAGACCTTCCAATTACTTATAGTACTGGTGTTAATAGCTGTTTGAATGTGGATGTTTTCCCGATGCCCATGCCGTGTGAGAAGATGTGGGCTCGACGCTTAGATAACATCTGTATTCGCTGTTGGCAACAACGGCGAGATAATACTTTTATAATTTACTTCTCAAGGCATTGTTTGTTTATTTATTCGGTTTTCGATGCGAGGTCGCTGGCGATGATTAAGGATAAGGTTATGTTCCTTTTTTACTTCACTATTTCTTTTTATTTCGGTAAGATTACTTGAATTAACGTACATCATAACTTTTAATTGAATTAGAGTTTATTTATCTATCTAATTGGATGTTACATGCGGTGCGTTAGGCATGTCCCATCATTCTGGAACGTTAGTAACAATTTTCTCCTTTATAATACATAGTAATAATAGATCACCATATATCTATCAAAATATGACATACTCCTCAATACATTGTTTTGCAACTTGTTATTTTTATTTATTTTAATATTAATTTATATTCAATCAGATCCTTAAAGAGGTTGCTCTATGTAATTAGAAATTGTACTTTAAAACACTTGTAAAATCACCGAGTTACAGGCAAAAGCATTTAGAAGTTTCCCACTTTGTTCAAATATTTTTAACCTTTACAACTCGCTTACTGTGTACTTTTGCCTATACTATTTATTCTACTGTATTTGATAGTATTCTGCCATAAAAGGCACAAATAACTGCTGTAATACAAAGAATACTCTCTTAGAACCAGCCAATCCAACAAATATTATCGCATTTCGATTGTATATTAATTTTCTGTTAAGAATTATTTATAGAGTATCAATAATCTCTATGCTGATATTTTGATTTTGACAATTTAGTCTATTTTTAGTTTTAAACAATCTACACTTGATACACTACAGGTAACTGTAACTCTAACTTTCAGTAGGCAGTTGCATATAAATGCTGCGCGACCCTGTGGAAGAAGTTATAAAGATCTTTAAAAAATAAGGTGCATATAGGTACTTATCCAGAAGCGGTTTTATTGGCAAATATTAGATGTGGGAAGTGTATAAGTAAGATGTGTGTATCAATATATATATTTAGTACTACTGGACCAACAACTAGACTGACCAAATGTGGTGGACGGAATAGTTTAAAATTACCTACCTTAAAAGTAAACAACCTACACTATGTTTCATAAAAGGTGTGTTTTCATTGTAACACAGCGACATAGAAAAGTAATTCAAATAAGAGAAAATGCTCTCATTAGGAAACTATGAGGGTTTTATCAAATAATATGTGCGCATGTTGTTATCTATTTTTTTATATTCCCTGGCTGCGGTAACTGCATTTCCTACATGGTGAAACAATTCATTCATTTATGTAGGTCGGTAGAATCTAAAAATATAATTGCTATACGTAATATGCTACTAAAAAATATTTTCCGGTCATATATTATGCGAAATAAACCTTCATAAACCTGATATTTTCATACTAAATAATTTTGATAAATTTCTTTACAATATCCCGGAAAAATGATGAAAATCGGTTAATGATTACAAACGTTATTGAACAATTTCAGTGTATATTCCTCCTGAACATAACGGCACAATTAATGGAACGCCTAATACATATTTTGCATATTTTAACTTTGATGTTCAATAACTTTTGTAATCTCTGAACGAATTCATTATTTTTTTTACTTTATCATACGCAGTATGTAACGTATTGTAATCATGCCAAAAAAAAATTTTGAGATTTTAGCGGAAATATGTCTTTTTGGGTCCCCTGAACATTTTTGACTAAGGTACAAAAAAATGTCTGGTGTGTACCCGTTTTTGTGGCGACGATTCCGGAGAAACTACTAAAGGTATCGGGACGAAAATTCATATTTAGAAGTTTCATAACCAAACTTAGAGCAGAAAAGCTTTCAGTTAAAAAGCGTCCAAAGGAACTGAAGGTTTAGTCTTAGCATTTTTGAAAGATTTTGTAAATAAGCCTGGAATTTCGTCGAAATAGTTAAATAATAAATTAAACTAGAGGAAATTCCGAATAATTTATGACATTTTTTGGTAAAATCAATAGTTTAGCTGCATGAGCAAATTCTATTTCATCGCGATCGGTCGTACTGCTTTAAAACTAGTAGCCAGGATATGTCAGATTTTTTTATTCTAATGACAGTGGCTAGTGTCAAACGCTAATGTTTTGAAAATACTACTGTCAATATAGGCTGCGTTCGGATATTGAACACCGTTACAGTTTTTACACCCAATAACACGTAAGTGTCATTTGGACGGTGTACCCGGTGTCAACGGACTACAATATCCGAACGCAGCTTTAATCGAGATATCTGTCTAGTTCTACTAGTTTTATTTTAATGCAGACATAGCCGATCTCGATCAAATAGAATCTCATGCAGCTAAACTATTAATTTTATATATAGTATGATAAAGTCATGTGCCTGGCCACATCAGATTTTTTCTGGTTGTTGTAAAGAAAAATAATGTTTTTGGTCTAGTAAGTTTTAGACATCATGTGGAGTAAGTAAGAAAACTTGGGCAGATTCTCAAGTACTTTGTTACTACTAATTCAGTATCTGATTTTTTGTAGAAGAAAAACAATTACAAATAAACTTTAAAACATAAACTTTAGATGAGATTAAATCTTGCGCAAATGTTACTTATTAAAATACAGATATTTCAGTGGTTGAAAAGAGTACACCTTTTTCAGATTTCTTCTTTGAAACATTAGCTAGATGACAGAAATCAATCCGAATTACGTGCAACAGAACATTAAGATTCAACCTTCAATTTTCCACGACTTTTTACATTCATAAGTTTGTTCAAACAAATATTCACCAAGGTTCAGAATATATCGAATTATATCATACATTTTAGTTTGGTTTCGGTTTTGCTCATGGGTGTGGTATACTTTGTGGGCCATTTTAAACTTAACATTTGATTATTTCCAAAATACACAAACATTTC
Organism: Aphodius sticticus; assembly: GCA_963966075.1. Classification (NCBI taxonomy): domain Eukaryota; kingdom Metazoa; phylum Arthropoda; class Insecta; order Coleoptera; family Scarabaeidae; genus Aphodius; species Aphodius sticticus. The sequence goes on from OZ014510.1 coordinate 19,848,755, forward strand.
TTGGACGAAGTTGGCTACAAGAACGTGTTACTAGTTTTGTCGAGAAAACCAGGTCAGCATCTCTTTTTAATGGAATGACCTATATTTCTGTATATTTTTGATTTGTTCGCAACATTTTGGTGCAAAAAGAACTCCGATAGTCATACATCATCCTTGTAGTTTTTGAGTTATGATTTAATTAATTTAAAAAGCACCATTGTAAGCATCAGCCCTATTCTCAGATGTTTTCTTCTTTTTCCTAACAATATACACGTCATTATAGAAAATTATATGGAGGAATTAAATGAAGGAGGTCAGCAAAATTATAAAACTTAAGGTTTGGAATGTATTTCGTGTTCTATTTAAGAAGAAATACAGAGGTTTTAATTAATTATGATATTAATTATGGAATCGCTGTCTCTTGTGATCTTCACATCCTCATTTTAAGTTGTTCGTCTGTACACGTGGTTAAAAACACTGTGGGGTAGGCGCACAGCAATTCGGGTTGAGCGGTCATAACCCCTAAACTAACGCATTGACAAATAAAACTATGAAGAGATTTTTTGTTAACAATTTAATGAGAATCAAAATAAGCAAAAAAGGAACTGTCTATTCCTGAGATAATCGTAAAAATATAATTTGTTAATTAATTAAATTAATTTGTTTAAACAGAAGATACCGAGGATATTTTTGTATTATATTTTAAGAATTTCCTGCAAAAGCCAATACAAAAGAAATTAGGATGGTCTGCGCCAGTTCCTCACCCACTGATTCTAAAGCCTCATTTACATTGGTAAGTAGACAGGGTTAGTAGCACAGGCTACTACCCTGGCTAGTGGCAACTAGCTGGGTTAGTAGCCTGTTTACACGGGATTATTTTGGGTTAGTTACCTGTCCTACCTCACTAACAAGGCTAGTACTAACCCTCCTACTTACCAATGTAAATCAGGCTTAACCTCTGATGCCTGGACTAGTAGCAAACAATTTCCGTTCTAAGGATACCAAATTTCTTATTGGAACAGCCTGTTACATTTTTGGAATGCATATATTTATCATATACAAGAAGTACTAGCATACTATTTTGCAAAATTCTACTATTTTGTTGTACTATTTTTTGCAAATGATTCAAAAATGTACACACCCAGAAAAATGATCTCTTGAATAAAGACAAAATTACTTGGATGAAGTGGTTGGTAGGTTCGTACATAAGCGAGAGATTATTGACTTCAACCAAGAAATTTTGTTTCTCGAATAATTACTAGATTTAAGAAAGGAGTTACTCCGTTGAAGTAAGTTAATAGTCTTCAATGAAGTGCATATTTTTATTTGCAATAAATATTTTCAGCATCTTCAATAGAGGAAGTTACTTTTTTTGCCCTAACAAGTTATCTAACTCTTGTATTTTATAGATTTAAAAAAACATAAGTTTTCTACTACAATCCAGTATGATTTTTACCTAATCAGCCAGCTTTGTGACTCATGGAATACTATTGTAAAATTAACACCATAGCTGACAAACTGGGCGGCCACGCAATCGCATTTTGCCCGTATGTACTGTTACAGAATGTTGGGCTGTTGACATTTTTCGGTCAGATATATTTACGACAATACGACAACCAAAGATACATTGGACCCACAGATACACAGCGTTTATATACCCAAAGATGATGACATTTTACGATCAGACCACCAAAGCGACATCTATTGGAATCCTTCATACCATTTTCAAGAAAACAATACTTTATGTTAAATATCTTACATTTTCTTGGATTAAGTAACTACGCACTGGAATGGATACACAAATATTCCGTTGAAGAAATTTGACATCTTTGGATCGATACATTGAATTACTTCTTTCAAGACAATATTGGTTATTATGAAGAAAGTATTTATTTGTCGAGAACATTTATCTGAGAAATTCAATTACTTACATTGAGTAGGCAACAAATCTTGTATATACCTAACTTACTACATCCAAGTAATTATGCATTTGAATCCAGTAAATAAATTCAAGATATAACGTTTTCTTGTTTCGAGTAATCACTTTTCTGTGTGCAGAGATGTAGCCCATTTCATTTAATAAACTAAAGTTTAACACGATTAAGATGGCCCACCTTGTATAGTACATTTTTCGAATATGTATGTACATTAAGAATATAGTTCGAACATTAAGTTATTCCTCCATCTCGTAAAGCAGACAGTAAAATGGCTTATTTAATATTTTGCCGGTGCGCGGACGATAGTAGATTTTAATTAAGATATCCCATTCGGACTGTGCGAGTGTGCAGATTTTGCATCATGTGTGCCAAATAACCTTTGCTTTGTCATATTCTGGGTTAATACCGAATAAATACCGCCATAATACGTGCGGAGAATAACCTCTGCTGTTTAGTTTAGTCATTTTTCCAGCCTTCAGGCTTTGGCCGCATGCACAAAGCGTCGGCGTCGCGACAAAAGATAATCGTTTTTCAGAGGCGATCGCGCGGCCCATTTACCCTGATAAATAATTGAACTAACGAGGCCATTCATCCCCTGAAAATTTCACCCCATCGGGACGCTCAGGTATTAAGAGGGGACTTTAAATTTACAACGGTAATTACAATGGCAATTATGGGAACGCGTGCTCATAACAACCTTTGATGTACAAGATTTTGGGGTTTCGGAGTACGGGAGACATTAGCTATTTCGTACATTTTAATGGACAGTGTTTAAACCGTAAAATATCTCATTTTGCGGAACGACACTATTTACTAAATATGGGAGGGCTTTCGTGCAAGCAACGCCACTTTATTTAGATGGTAGCACAAGATACACAGATGTATTACCATGGGACGATCAACTTTTTAATACTCTAAAGCAGGACGCTGAGGTTCAGTGTTGTTCAACGTTTAATGTATTCTTATAATAGTGTAGAGACGATTTAATGTCATCTCCAAAACCAAACAATTTTGCACAGGCATAAATTATCTTAATTATCTTAAAATTTATAGATTTATCAGATTTAATTATAGAATAAATTAGTTTTCGCGAAGACTTCAACGATGCATCAAACAACGAACCAAGCATAATAAATTAAAAAGATTTCAATCGTCTTAGAATCTTACCATTTGGAGATAATTTTGACAGGAATGCAGGGCCGCGTCTAGGGTTTTACGGGCCCTAGGCACACCTGAAATTTCAGGCCCCTCAACCGACATATCGTATATGATATAACACAAATAATAAAAAAAAAATTAAGGAACTAGAAATCACATTTTTTATGTTAATAATTTTTATTAAAATTTTTGGTGAAAATATGTTATTTTACAAACCTAAAATATTCTTTTTTCTGATTTTGGCTTCAATAAATGTTTTGATGATATCATCATAGTAGAGTGTTTTTAATAAATCCTTTTCAAGTTTTGCAAGCGCGTTGAGGTTTTACTCCGAAAGTGTACCGCGCAAATAAGTTTTTACCAGCTTCAAATAGAAAATAAACCCTCGGCAATCTTAAAATTATTTTGACATTAGGAGAGATAAATCTTTGTCAGAAGTCTATAAAATGTGGGTAACTGCAATAAAATGTGTTTTGTTATTTCTACAAATATGTGGAACAATAACTTACTAAAACTATTTTATTAAAACCAAACAGTGGCTTTATAAGCGAGTGTAGGTCATCTAAAAAGTTTGGCACTTCTAAAAACATCAAATTTCTTTTTTTGTCATTTTCAGTTCTTTTTTTAAACTTACTTAAAGTGTTGTGGGTTCTGCAGTTTATTTTATAGTTTTCCTTATTTTTTTTTCTCCTTAGCATTAGCATTCGTGCTACTTAAAAAATAATCCAGATAAAAAAAAATTAAATGTAAATCTTAAATACAGACTGGTCGCTTTTTTCTAGATACAAGAGTTAAATTCGGGCAAAAGCATTTGTTGCTGATCAAAGCAATTTCCAGATATAAAAAAACTAAACAATTTGAATTTTCGTTATTAATTTTGTTCATACATGACTATTCTTGAATGTACGTTTGTCTACAAATGTATGAAAAGCCACCAGTTCCCAAAAATGGGTTTTACATATTATTTTATCTTATTTACGCAAGTTTTGAGAATTATTTTCATTGACATCTTTGTGAATTCCCCAAAACATAAAAGCCTGCTCTTTGTCAAATTAGAAAATGAAGCGCTTGGTATATTGCGGTGCGGTTTTGAAAATACTAGACATTGTTCGAGCATTTGCGTCTCGCAAGGAAAAAACACATCATTACGGTACTTTTTTTTTGAGATTTTAACCAAAAATCTCAAAGAATGGTATCAAAATACCAACAATCTCGTTTTAGGCACTGCATTCTTTAGGTAGGCTGAAATGAAATCTTGAATATTTAAACTTACAAAGAGGAGTGTAATCATTAACTATATGAAGGGTTATTTCATTTCTGTTAAACGAGCGGCCAAAATTTCCACGTGTCCTATTAAAAAATCTGGCATGCACAAATTAAGGGAATTAATTATTAAGTATAATTATTTTTTAGGGAAGCTAAAGTTATGTCAAACTAATTTTTTTAAAATATTTAGCTTACTTTTCTAAAAAAAATGTTATGGAGGCTCGTCTACAAAAAACATTGGAAAAATATTCCAAGAAAAAGACTACTGAAATCACCGAAATCATGCATAGAGGGCCGCCGACTTCCGCACTGATTTTTGAACGCGGCCCCGAAGTTTCGATATAGGCAATATGCAATTGAATTTGAGTTGTAATAAATCGTATTATTATTGCTATAAATTGTTTTTGTTATATATAATTTTCTAAAATTATATATAACTTCGAATTCTAATTCTAAGTCAATTTATTTATTATACAATGAATGGGCCCTAGCCCCTTTTTTATATAGGGTGAAGTGGGCCGCTTACGGGCCTCACTTTCGCCGGGCCCTAGGCACGTGCCTATTTTGCCTACTGGTAAACGCGGCCCTGCAGGAATGCCACTGTTAAAACACACCATTAAGTTGATATTGTGAACTCGTAAGTGCTCTTTTATTACTTAACAAAGAAGTCTTAAAATCCTTTGTTAACAATTATATTGATGGTGTATTGGAAATTAAAATTATTGGATATTAGAATAACATTTTTAAAACCCGTACAAGGTACCACGGAATGTTTTTACATTTGGGTATGGTCTCTTTGAATGTTTCTAATTGTTAGATGAGACATATATGTATGTATGTGCTGTAAACTTTTCTACCCGTTTAACGATAAACGATGCACGAAAAATTGTGGTTTTCTGAGACAACAGGTCTCCAAAAGATGCAGTTTTTTAGCCTAATTGCTTTCTTTCATTTAATGTTGATTAATGTTGACTTCTTTAGCGACCAGTTGTTTAAGTTTTCTGACTTATCCCCAAATTATAGAAGGAGACACAGTAATGTGATTACCATAAAGATGTTGTTTAATTTGAATAAATATGCTATGACCCAAACAAATCGGTTGTTCCAATAGAGCCAAACAATTTATATTTCTGTTAAAATTTACAATTTGTGTATTATAATATAGCGAGATTTGTTTAATTGAAATATTTATTATTATGTTGAGTGAAAAAAAATATGATTTTAATGTGTTAGAATGTGATATTTTAAGGTTGTGATAAGTGGTTCTTTAGTTTCAGAAATTATTAATTGATTGATGCAATTAATGTGGACGGACTTTTTATTGACAAGAACTTTTCGGAAGATACACTAGAGTCTTTAGAGTCTTCCCAGACAACGCGGGGAGTATCTCGACTGTATTACGAGTACATCTAGTCTAGGTTAGGGTAGATGCAAAGCGTACATTGATTCGGAATTGGATATTGAACCCACTGTGCTCTATACTGCCAAAGATACGGCCTTTTTTTTTACAGATTTAACAATACTGAACACAAATAACAATATTTGAATAAGAATTTGATTTCTTTGACAAAAGTAAACATATTTTTATACCAAAGCAGAAATATTACGTTAAAGCAAAGACATCTCTCTCCTCTTATAAAAATGTATTGTATATAATATGTTTGAATCAAAATTGGATTTCTTCTGCGAAAGGAAACATATTTTTAAATCAAAGCAGAAGTATTACTTTAAAGAAAAGTAATTCTTGTTGGTATTGTAATATATTTATATTTGACTTAAATATTCCAAATAAATTAATCTGTACAAGAAAATAAGCTAAGTAAAAGTATTCAATGATGTAATAATTTGTGTCGTGCCAAAGAAATATGTTTTGATCCTAAAGAATAAATTCAAATAAATATGTTAACTATCTCCAAAAATTATAAGAAGGTAAATCATTTGGCGCTATCTTTATATTGATTGCATCATTTACTTTTCGTCCTTATTTGGCTGTGTTTATTTTATCATACAGTGGGTTATACTTGATGGTACATCATTATAACGCTTTTAGTTAAAAACATACCAATTTAAAGTGTACACCAGTTATGCTGACCATTTTGATACATAGTTTTGTGAAAGTACAATTTTGTCGAAATCTGCCAAACTAGGATTCAAATAAAAGGTATTGTTTCATATACCGGATGACACTAGGTACGCCCGCTTATTTTCTTTATTTGTGCTACTGTACGAATGATGTACGAAAGTGCTAATAGGTAAAAATGCATTTTTGTAAAATACTCTTGCGGTTAGTATGACTTTTTCCGAAAATGACGTTATCATTGAAATATTATTTTTGTGATATTTTCAATCGGGATGATATTCTGAACACAAAAACATTTTGATTATTAATCTAGGTAGCCATGAATTCGTAAAAGTAGTTGAAGAGTGTCTGACTAAATCGATTTTGATTTTTAGCGAATTAGTCATTATTAGTAATTAGTAATTCTTTCCCGTGTACTTTATGGGTGAACCCTTATTCGATAAATAACATTTTTCCTATTGCAATAACACCAAATACTTGATATTTAGCTGAAAATGTTCCCGCGGAAATGACGTTTAAAGCGGAAGAATACAAAATTATTGGGGTAATGATCAAAGTCAGCGTAGCGAGCTATGGAGAAATGCTAGCATTCGAATTTGACAAATTCTCTACATGCTCTATTACTCTATCCTACTCCCTGCTATGACTTCAGTTTTCTAATTTTTATTTACCTTCATACTTTTTATTGTAGTTGAAGTTCATGGTTCACTAAATAAATAACCCGGAAGCCATTTATTTAGTGAATAAGAAAAAGTACTTGAACTCGTATACATTAGTTATATTGCATTAATGAAGTTCTCCATTTTTTTAGTTTACCGTACTTTAATTGTAGGTGTAAAATAAAACAAATTTGTTCTATTGTAAACTAGATGTTCCGTAATATATTAAACTCGAGCGCTTTCGGCTTGTTTAGCCATCTTCAGGAGTATAAACGTCAATGATTTATGCTTTTTGACGTTTATACTCCTGAAGATGGCTAAACAAGCCGAAAGCGCTCGAGTTTAATATATTACGGAACATCTAGTTTACAATAGAACAAATTTGTTTTATTTTACACCTACAACATTAGCTATAAACTAAAAAAGGTGTTTCCAAACTCTCCCTTTTATATTCTTAAGACAAATTTCTGGTCAATATTTTCTAAATATAACAATGGGGCTGGAAACAATGGCCTGAAAAAATACCATTGCCAGCGGCGACCTCAAAATCTGTCCGTAAAAACTTCAATGATCTGTAATCAAGCAACACGCCTCTCGTGCATTGTTGGGTGAGATCACGAAGCGCCTTGACAATCTAAAGATTGCCGTTGTGCAACAAAATCGATACACATTTTGCAACCGTACCTCATATATATTCATTTGTTGTAGCCTTGCTCTTCCTTCATTAACCACGCAGTAAACACATTGTTTTCAAAAGTGATTATCACGTCAATGAGTGCGCTGCATTTTGTTATGACGTAATCTCACCTCTACAATTGGAATCGTTCAAATGGTTTATACGCTTCATACCATATGATAATTATGCAATAAAATAATAATTCGGCATTCAACGTGTTAGTAAATCATCGCTAGAATTGCATACTAACTACAAAATTATGTAATGGTCACAAGACAAAAACAGTGACTACCAAATCTGGAGACGTCTTCAGTGCGTAGGTACATAATTATAAATATGTATATGTCACTATTTTTTAACATTTCTTATGCTGGACCCTCACAATTGTTCCATTATATCCATACTTAAACAATACGGAATTATAAAAAAAATACCAATTTTCATTATATGCTTCTTTGTTAAATTTTAAAACGAAATAACGAAAATAACCTGTATAATTTTGGTCGTAGAGCTATAAATTCAGGATGTTTGGCAATTTTATGGTTATACAATAGGTCATTTAGAACCTATATTATGCCCAATGACATGGTATTATGCAAAGTATCAGGTTATCAGTTTTATACGTAGGTACCCATAATTTTCCATATTTATCGAATAGAAAGAATAGCTTGAAAATGGAATCAAATGTATTTATAAATATTACCGGCTGTCAAAGTAAAAACAATATAAACTAAATTTAAAAAAAATTTATTAAGCAAAAAATGATCGCAATAAAAATTTCTAGTATGCTTGTTTACGAAGTTTTTGAGAAAATTAATGCAAAAAAGCGAAAGTGCAAACAAGAATTTGTTTCTTCTTTTCGTAAACTAGACACAATTTTTGATTTTCACCTTAAGATTCAGATTATGTGGAAAAAAGCAAACTACTGAAAAACTGCTGTGACACTGACAGTTTCCGAAGGGTTTTTTCCGAATCGTGTTTTCGAATTTTAGTTTATTTTGTTAGTTTATTTTTGTTTGTATGAATGTAGTCTTATTTCGTTGTTCTATACATATAAATATTTAAACTATATATTATAGAAAAGAATATAGGTACCTTATCTGTTTTTTCTAATTTGGAATTCTAAAACCGTTTTTTCAAAAGTCTGGTTTTGTATAAACCCTAGAAGATGTTTAGAGAGAGCATCATACTACACATCGCTATTGTAATTATATCTGTAACGTGAAAATATACTAGCAATAGCATTAATGCGTGCTATTGTTCTGTATTCATTACTTAATTATTCTGTAGAATCTAATATTAACCCTGCAAATCAAATAAATTTGTTATTAAGTTGTCTTCTTCTAGTCGAATTTGTGCTATTGTTAAATTTATTGTTGGCATTATAAAATTGCTATTAAGGCACAATAGGGTATTTGACTATGATTGGAAAACCATCTTAGTGTGTTTATTCCTTCACTCTACATTGTAAATGCATTATTTTTCGTAATTATTTCCTCAATATTTCATAAAAATTAGCGTTAAAAATTGAATCACAAAAAGACCCACCAAAACAATACTTTCTGTTGTGTGACGTCACCCGATAGTAGATGTCAAATCTGCCCATATGGTCTCTCAGCATCGGCATCGTCGCCGTTCACAATTTCTACATAAGAATGGGTTATAAATGGTGTATATATCCACAATGCAGAAATACGTCAAGGAAAACTCCAGATAAACTATTTGTAGCTGTTCCGCAAGATTTGAAACTGCGAAGAAAGTGGTTGACTCGTAGAAATCCAAATGAAATAAATAGCGGCCAATACAAGTGTTTTTGTTGTGAAGATTACTTCGACATAAGTAAAACTGACTGAAGTTATCTATCCTATTTTCGAACCAGGTATTATAGGATCTGACAGCTTAAGGTTAGGGCTATCCTAACCTACAAAGTTAGGCTTACATGGCACTTTAGTGCTATTAAATTCAAACGGGAGAAGCATAAGAGCGCGTTCGGATAACCCGGTATTGTACGGTGAGAGTGACGCTCTGCATAATAGGCGGACTAACGTCATACGGCGTTTATCTGCATATAAGAGAGAGACAGCCGACCCAGGTTATATGAGCATTGCTCTCCCCATACCCTACCCTGACAAACTGAACGCGCTCTAAGCGTACTAACGAATGACGTCACTGGAGACTGAGCCAATTACAGAGCGTTTTCAATCACGTGATAGGACGTGAATAAAATTCCTTTTTAATTTTGGTTTTTAATAGAAATAAACCATATTTTGTTTGAAAAGTAATAACAAATAGTTTTCTTAAACTGTAATCTATTAGAATGACTATAATACAAGCCATATTTTTAATACAGTCAAATACCTTATTCTGCTAAATTGGATTCTTAAACTATCTTAAAGCGGTAATTATTGAAAATCCAATATACCCTCGGTATAGGAACAAGAACAACTCATTGGTAGCTAAACTTGGACGATCAAGAAACATATGACACAAAAAGTAAATTGTTATCAGGTTGCGTATTATAATCATACTGTTTTATGTTCGACCATGTTTGATGTATATTTATGTAAATTATTTTTCTTTGCAGGTATGTTTGCAAACCAATTGTAAGAGCCCTACAAATGCTTAAAAGAATTAACTACCCAGTGTCCACAAGTCTTAGTAAAGGTACTTAAAAAAATACAAACTTCGTACTATCATTAGAGTTATATGTTCAAACCATATTTAATTTTGAATTAAAAAGAGTTATTTTCTTATTTAGATGATTATTTACACAATTAACTAACTATATTTTATCAAATACAATGCTAAATATAATCATCAAAACATTTGCTTTCCGGTGAAAAGCTTATAAAATATAGGCCCGAGTTTCATAAATCATCGCTTGAAAAGGCATAACCCGTTAGAAAACAACGCACAGTCAAAAGGGCGACAAAAGGAAACTCCCTCTGAGTGAAAACGCGAAATTTATGCAGAAAGGAAATGTACCTTTTTTGCGGGGTGGCCCATCGACAATAAAAATATTTCACAGCTCCGCGCGAGTTCCTAACTTATGGAGGTGTTTTTTTGTTTGCCTTAGCTGTCGAATACTCGCGTTCTCCTATTTCGCCTGAAAGGAAAAGTTTTATTAAAAGGAAAACGAAAAAATAACACCGTCTTTTCAGCTGAAATAGTTCGAACGTTACAACATAGTTGAAACGGTCGCGCTGCGATCGAACTTCTTTTCCGCCAGCAGCAAGATTATTCAGTGAACGTTCTTAAATACTATTATGACCGTTTCCAAGGACAACTACTTCGGTTAAATCGTGTAAAAATCGCTCATTAAAGAACGAGATGATCGGTTAGCGCTCCATCGCAGCTGTTTCTATAATTTATACTTGTCAATAGTTTATGGTATGAATATGTAACAAAAAAATGCAAGGTTCGTTTGTGTCATTGACATCTGAACAGATCTTTTTTTCTTGTATGTAAATGAACATGATTTTACAGCTAGAAGAATAAGAATAATAGAAATTTTAATTGTTAACGTCCTTGTCATCTTTTATGGATACGGATCTAAGAATTACGTTGCTAAACGTTGGCTGATAATTAATCAGATAATTGATACAACAGTAGAAGACAATTATTAGGCTTCTTATAGTGGTTAGGAAAATAAGTGCTAAGAAGTTATGCGATTCCTTTATTTGGAAATTAGAAGAAGAAAAAACTGTAGTACAGAAAAAACAGTGTGGAAGGAAGGTGTAATAAGAATAAGAGAAATTTCCTAATGTTCAGGGGAGTTTCGCAAAACAGCTAATAGATGTGATTACTCAATAAAACAATTTTGTACATTGTAGTAACAATAAAGTTTATCAAACATACATTGCTAAGCGAACTGTTATTAATTTCACTGAAACAACTGTGCTCTGCTATTCAAGGGAAAGTGCTGAGCGATTTACCGAAGTTTTTCTTATTGGTATACCTACTGGTTACATATCCCAAAAAAAGAGGAAAATGGCAATAAGGAAAAACAGAATGAAAAGGGTATAAAAGACTAAAATAAAAATAAATTAAGAAAACAAACGAAAATGACGTAAAGGCAAAAGGTTGTGACTGCCGTAAATATGGCAAACGCAAAAAAGGACACAAAGGATGTAGACGACAAAACTGGGCTAAAAGCACAAACGCTCATTATCCTTAACATTATTTTAATCTATATTTTCCATTTCGTTGCAATCCGTTGTATCCATTTCGTACTTTTTATCCTTTTTCGCAATTGTATTCCTTGTTCCTTTTGTCTTGTCATCCATTACGTCATTTCTGTTCATATTGCTCTGTCGTTTACGTAAAGGACGTCCTCTTTTTATCAATTTTGTCCATTTAATCCTTAACGACGATCTTCACATCCTTTACGCCCTTTCATGCCTTTTGTACTTTAAGTATTTTTTGTCGGGTGTGTCCTTTTTATAAATGTTATCTATTCCGTCCTTTTCGCCCCCTTTTTCTTTTTAACCGTTTACCTGGAACTATTTTTCGTTCTTTGCGGTTTCATTTTTGGGCTTAACGTCATTGGTTTTGATTTTATCTTTACGTCCTTTTAATCCATTATGTTTTATTCGCCATTTACTGATTTGATTTCAGCTGAAATAAAAAAAAAGTGGATATCAGGACGAAAACTACAAAAAAGACAAAAGGTCGTAAAGGCAAAAGAACGCAACCGACAGAAAATGCGGAAAGGATAAAATCATAAAATAAAATCATTATCGTTCATTACGCTCGTTTAATCAATTTCGAGTTTTTGTCCTTTGTGTTACTTTTAATCCATTGTGTCCTTTCCTTTTGTCATTTTACGTCGTTTTATCATTTTAGTACTGTTCGTCCTTTTTTTTAACCTACTCGTCCTTTTTTATGTATATTTCGTCCTTTATATATTTTTCATTTATTACGTCCTTTTAACCATATTGCTGTTTCTTTTACGTTCTTTTTTTATCAATTTCGTCCTGGACACCGTTTGTCACGTCCTTTTCGACCTCATCTTTATCTTTTAAATCATTTTGTCGTATTCGTCCTTTTTATAAATGTTGCCTGTCCCTTTTTCGTTTGTAACCAATGCTTTATTGTATTCTCGTGATTTACGTTTTTAACGGGTATAACGAGTTGCATATCCCAGAAAAGAGAAAAAAGACAAAAAGGAAGTAGTGAAAAGGGTATCAAAGATTAAATAAAAAAGAAATGGAAAACAAAAATTACGGGTTTGTCCTTTTTATAAATGTTATCTATTTCGTTTATGTTATCATTTTGTGCTTAACGTCCTTCCTTGCGATTTTATCTTTTCGTCCCTTTTATCCATTACGTTCTATTCGCCATTGACTGATTGGATTCCGGCTGAATAAAGAAAACATGCATAAAACTACAAGGATAAAAAGGACAAAAATGACGCCAAGACAAAAGGACGCAACCGATAAAAATTACGGAAAGTATAAAATGAATACAAAGGATGAACACGACAAAAAGAGAGAAATGCACACAAAATCTTTATCGTTCAGTACGTTCGTTTGATAAACTTTGTGTTTTGTGTTTTTTGCGATACGTATCCTTATCCTTCGAAGATGAAAGAAGTATCACGTTTTAATGTTTATCTATTCTCTCCTTTCCTTTTGTCATTTTTACGTCATTTTATCCTTTTTATTCTGTGTCCTTCACGTATTTTCGGTCTATTTCATCCATTACTTCCTTCTTATCCACATGGCTCTGTCTTTTGGATCCCCTTTTTATCTATTTTCTCCATTTTGGCCTTGACAACGTTTGTCACGTCCCTTTCGTCCTTAGTTTTATCCTTTATAAGGCTTTTTGTCGTATTTGTCCATTACTTTTATGTATTTTCCCCATTGCGTCACCGCTTTCATCCTTCATGTCCTTCCTTTTACCTTTACGTCCATTGTTTACCATTTCGTCCTTTTTGTTCATTTTGTCCTGTGTTTACCATACCGATACTTATCCTTATCCTTCGAAGATCAAAGAAGTATCACGTTTTAATGTTTATCCATTGTGTCCTTTCCTTTTGTCATTTTTACGTCATTTTATCCTTTATATTCTGTGTCCTTTACGTATTTTCGTCCTTTATGTCTTTTTCATCCATTACAACTTTTTATCCACATTGCTCTGTCTTTTTGATTCCCTTTTTATCAATTTTCTCCATTCTGGCCTTGACGGCGTTTGTCACGTCCCTTTCGTCCTTAGTTTTATTCTTTATAAGGCTTTTTGTCGTATTTGTCCATTACCTTTATGTATTTTCACCCATTGCGTCACCGCTTTCGTCCTTCATGTCCTTCCTTTTACCTTTACGTCCATTGTTTACCATTTCGTCCTTTTTGTTCATTTTGTCCTGTGTTCACCATTTTTGCTTACAATTACAAGAAAATAGCATTTTTAATAAACACACTGATTCAAGAAGGTTTGCACGGCCAGAATCATTCATAAAACAAACAGTTGTCTTGCTATGCTATTAGTTAAAATTGACAATATCTGACGTTTCGCAAACCAAGTTGCTACTTTCTTCAGAGATAAGTACCAGTACTCAGAAATTAATAGCAGTCACCAGTTGATCAGTTTTTAGAAACTCCAGAAAAGCATCGTTTTGTCTACATATCATTCCTCTTAAAAAGCCGTTTTTTTTAATTGTCAATAAGCTATGATTGAAGGACAACAACGTATGGACATGTAAACACATTTAAAAATCGAGTAATTGTAATGGTTGTGGTCGCTACAAATATTTTATTTAAAGCATAGTTACTATGTGTTAACATATCTATGACAGTGAGTATACATAAGTATTTATTTATGACAATCGCACTAAGTGGGAACAAGGAACAAGTGGGAATAAAATCATCGTTCTCAGCACAAACTGAGAGATAAGTGTCAATGTCATTACTTATTTAAACTTGTCGCTATACAACCATTACTTCATCTTACGCAATGTCTCTTTTAAAAAGTGTGTTAATGCTCGGTTTAACAACGTATTTAAACACCGGCGGTCGTAACGTGACGGTCGGTGCGGTGTCATTGTGTTCGTGCGCTCTTTACGACTGTTGCATCATAACCTTGAGGGCGCAAGTTCGAGTTTGAGAAAATTTTATCGGCGGAGGACGATTACGTGGTAATTGCGTTTGAAAAATTCGAGAGCGTTTAGTAACTTCATAAAACTTTGTTAATGGCTCTGATAAAAGTTTAATGGCATTGACGAAAATTGTCCCGAGGATCGACCTCCAGGCGAAACTTCAGTTTTTAGTCGCGACCGTCTCCGAGAAGTTTTCAATACCGGAATCGGCGATAAGCAGAATATGGAGGGTTTTAATCGCTATCGCTCGAAACCTCTCTGACTATATAATTCTTGATATTCCTTAAGACTAATTTGGCTACTTTCTCAGCTTCTCGTTGGTTCTTTCATGAAAACGTTTCTCTAAATTTTACAAATAAAAATGCAATGATAAATGATTATTTTGTAGTCATTGCTGATTTATTAATTTAATAAATAATTAATTTGAATAGAGTGCTATTTTTGTGTTGGTGGCGTCATGGGCGTATCCGGGGGGGGGGCTAAGGGGGGCAGCTCCCCCTTTCCTATTTTGGTATTATGTTTATTACAGAGCTCTCTTTCCCTTATGGACACTAGGGTGGTTATTTTTATTTAGAAAGCGACCCCCTCCAAATCTTTTCCAAAACCAGAAACAAGTGGAGTCGTATTTGTTTTTCGAAATTTTGATTTTTATTGGTGCCTTTCGAGGTCTCAAATTTACATGGAAAGAAGAAATTTTTTGGCATTTTTCGGATAATTGTTCAGAGTTTGGGAGAACTTGTTGTTTAAACAACAGCCATTTCTTTTTTTTTTGCAATTCGCCTAAAATTCACTTTTTTAGATCGCTCTGGCCAACTGTTATTCTGAAGTGCCATCATTTATATTTTGGGATGATTCCTAGTGTTTGAATAATAAAATAATATTCGTTTTCAATATTTCATCAAATTAGAGTACAGGGAACAGTTTCCAGACAGCAACAAATCAACATTATCTTGCGACACACAGTGGTAGGAAATCCGAATAAAAAATGGAGAAAGAAGAGTGATTAATAAAATTTGTTGACTTTAGGAAATTTAATATTTTAAACAGAAATGTAACTCCCCAATTGCCCGGAAAAAAGGATTTCAAATCATTTAATTTTTTTTGAATAAATGATATTGAAAACGGGTGATATTTTATTATACAATGGAAATCGTCGCAAAATATAAATGATGTCACTTGAGAATATCAGTTGGCCAGACCGATCTAAAAAATATTTGAATTTTAGGTGTAGTGTAAAAAAAATGGTTAAACAAATTGAATTTGTTTTAAAAAATTTGGGTGTATAAGAAATATAGGCAAGGTATCTCGAACATGAAATTTCTAAGTTCATATCACAAAAGAATTTTGAAAATGAATAATAATTGATTGTTTAAACAATAGGAAGAAATTCTTTAATGAATAATGTCACTCTAAGATAATAATTTGCCATTTCGAACTCAGAAAGCACAAATCAGACGGATTTTCTACAAAAACGAATTACTTAAACAAATAGAATTTGTTTAAACAAATGGAAATTAACTGACAAATATTTTTAAATATTCCACTAGACTTATAGCAATGATTTCGATGAGAAAAAAGAGACTGAAATGATTAGAAGGTTAAATTTTCTGAAGAATGTAATTTTTTTCATTTGGAGGTAGTTTTCAGGGCACTGTGAGGGTGGGTTGGTGGCGTCAAATCCATATGTATAATATGTCTAATTCTTCCTTGGAAAGTCCACTACAAATCCTTAAGTAATCCCAAACCTCGAACAATTATTTGAAAAATACCAAAAAATGTCTTCTTCCCATGCATTTTTCTATGGAAATGCGAAGGCCTCGATAGGCACCATAAAAAAAATACATGTTCACTCTTTTTGGATTTGGATTTAGGATTCTATGAGAAAAAAGAGACTGAAATGATTAGAAGGTTAAATTTTCTGAAGAATGTAATTTTTTTCATTTGGGGGTAGTTTTCAGGGCACTGTGAAGGTGGGTTGGGGGCGTCAAATCCATATGTATAATATGTCAAATTCTTCCTTGGAAAGTCCACTACAAATCCTTAAGTAATCCCAAACCTCGAACAATTATTTGAAAAATACCAAAAAATGTCTTCTTCCCATGCATTTTTCTATGGAAACTTGAGGCCTCGATAGGCACCATAAAAAAATACATGTTCACTGTTTTTGGATTTGGATTTGGGATTCTCTGAGAAAAAAGAGACTGAAATGATTAGAAGGTTAAATTTTCTGAAGAATGTAATTTTTTTCATTTGGGGGTACTTTTCAGGGCACTGTGAAGGTGGGTTGGGCGCGTCAAATCCATATGTATAATATGTCAAATTCTTCCTTGGAAAGTCCACTACAAATCCTTAAGTAATCCCAAACCTCGAACAATTATTTGAAAAATACCAAAAAATGTCTTCTTCCCATGCATTTTTTTGTGGAAATTTGAGGCCTCGATAGGCACCATCAAAAAATACATGTTCACTCTTTTTGGATTTGGATTTGGGGGATTTGCATTTGGGATCGTTGGTTTTTATCATCAAACAAATTTTTGTAATGCATTTATGAACCACCCTAATGGACACTTTTCCCCCACATGTCAAGAAAAATTTAGAAAACTGTCCACCTTCCGATTTAAGCTGGAAACGCCCGGGAGTGGCGTACAAAGCAGTATAATTCATAGGGACACCTAATGAACAATAGGATGCCACAATAATTACATCATTTTAATTTATTCAATTATCTAGAGATAATGTTGAAAACTAGGCTGCCCCAATAGAGAATTCTCAAATAGAGATTTTTTCAAATTCATTGCCTACTGAATGCTAAAGCAATAAAGTAGAACCTTTCTAAAAAAAGCAGCAGTTTAAGTAAAATAATCACTTATCAACTAATAAAAACTTCTCTCTAGAATACCCATTAAATGGTTGATCTTTGAATCTACGTACGTTTTCACAAAAGTAACTACTGTCATATTATTATGCAAAATTGTCTCAAAATCGTTTCCTTCGTCAAAATTCATCTATCTGCAAGCAGCTGTTATTAGTGGACTAACAGGGTGATACAAAATGTATGACCAAACGCGCAAAAAATAACTGGAGTGAAACGATTTTGCCCATTCACGAACTTGTCCTTACTTTATAAGAGATAAGCTTGTATACCAAATGTCAGATCAATTATTTCAAAATTAAGGCAGTTATCGTGTACACAGACAGATGGACAGGTAGACAGACGGACAGACGGACGGACATAGCTAAATCGATTCAATTTTCAATTCTGATCAAAAATATATAATACAAGTCTATTCCTGTCACGCTTCCTTAAAGGTGTTACAAATGTTATGACATAGTCAATATACCATACCACAGTAAATGTGGGGGTATAAAAATGAGAGACGAGTGTTAATATAAAACAGTTAAAACAGCAAAAATCGGGTACCTTTTAACACTTCTGTCGTGCCCATGTTGGCAGTGATACACGTCATATAGAACCGATTAAGAAACATATCACACTTTATTTCATTTGCTTTTGATAAGTAGTTTCATAGTTGAGTTGTCAAACAGGGCTCAATACTATTACGGAACGCCGGCTGCGCTGTACGCGTGTTTCTCGAAAACTTAATTTTACCAGTAGGACCTTTTTGTTACGATCTTGTCACATATTTACATGGGATATAAGAACTTCGACGTTCTATTGAAAAGGCGTCTTGATGTGGATAGTGAACTACAACTAATGTAAAATATACATAATTAATATAGAAAAGTGTTGTTAGCCACACAATTCCTGCCAGTATTCATAATAATATAATAATAAAATATACGTATAAATATTTTTCGAATAAGTAGATATTATATACTTTTCCCCCTCACAACTTTCCTTTCACGCTGTCTTCTTGTACTTATTTTTGAGCTGACACCCGCAAATCGCGATATTTTCCGATCTGTCAAAGATCAGATGATTGATGACGTATTTTAAAACTTTAAATATTGGAAAGCTACGCAGTAAAACCCGCAGTAAAACCCGCGAAGCCGCGAGTCCCACAGCGCACAGCATGCGGCACACATAATGGTGTTGGATGCCGTGAAATTGAAAACATCAAAACAAAATTTTCCGTTCTATTGCGCGTTATTTGCAGAAATGCCGATAGCCTTTTCATCGACCAGAACACGGAAATAATACGATCGAGACGTTCAAAGTTCGCCGTATGGCGGCGCTGCCGGCGCAGATAGATTATCCAGCGAAGATGTGTCCCTCCACCGTGTGGTCCAACAGTTGCTTAGAATTGGTTGTCATCACACTGAGATATGAGTTATGCGGACTCAAGGAGGAAGACAATAGCGTTATGAAATATCACGGTCAGCTGAACTACAAATTTTTCAAAAGTTAGTTATCACCCAAATATATATTATTGCTATAATGTTACTCCACAATCTTCGAGCAAAATGTCAAGCAAATCCTATTGCCTAGGGTTTATACAAAACCCGGGTTTTGAAAAATCAAGTTTGTGAGTTCCAAATTTACAAAAAACCGGGTTAAGCCGGTTTCTAATTTTCCTTTGCGGAGAGAATCAATATAATTAAATAATAATCAATATTTTTACATATTTTAATACTTTAATTATTTATTGAACTACAAAAATATAAGAAAATATGATTACCTATTCCATAAAAAACAAAATAGTTAAATAAAAAATCTGATGTGGCCAGGCACATGACTATCATAATATATATAAAATTAATAGTTTCGCTGCATGAGATTCTATTTGATCGAGATCGGTCGTGTCAGCATTAAAATAAAACTAGTTAGCCAGGATTTGACAGATATTTTGATTTTATTGCCAGTGGGTATGGACAAAACATCAGCGTTTGACACTTTGACACATGCTAAGCGTATATATCCAGTTCCTTTGGACCCTCTTTAACAAAAAGCTTTGCAGCTCCAAGTTTGCTACCAAAACTACTAAATCTGTTGTAAATAAGTTTAATCCCGATGCGGTCAGTAGTTTCTCTGGAATCGTCGCCAAAAATAAACGGGTACACACATACATGTACACACACGCATACACACATACACACATACATACACACAGAAACTTTTTTAACTTTGGTCAAAAATGTTCAGGGTACCCAAAACGACATATTTCCGCTAAACTCGTTTTTTTTACTACGTATGATAAAGTAAAAAATCTGATGTGGCCAGGGACATGACTTTATCACACCATACATAAAATTAATAGTTTAGCTGCATGAGATTCTATTTGCTCGCGATCGGCCAGGGCTGCATTAAAATAAAACTACCAGAACTAAACAGATATTTTGATTATATTGACAGTAGGTATTGTCAAAGCATCAGCGTTTGACACTACCTACTGTCATTAGAATCATAATATCTGACAAATCCTGGCTAACTAGTTTTGCAGTACGAGCGATCTCGATGAAGTGGAATTTGCTCTATTAATAAGCTAAACTATTAATTTTACCAAAAAAATGTCATCGTCATAAATTATTCAGAATTTCCTCTACTTTAATTTATTATTTAACTATATCGACGAAATTAATATTAATAATAATAAAAAAATTGCAGAAATGGCGGCTTATTTGCAAAATCTTCCAAAAATTCTAAGACTAAACCTCCAGTTCCTTTAGACACTTTTCAACAGAAAGCTTTTCAGCTCTAAGTTTGGTTATGAAACTTCTAAATATGAAGTTTCGTCCCGGTACCTTTAGTAGTTTCTCCGGAATCGTCGCCACGAAAGTACAGGTACACACACACAGACATACACACACCGAATTTTTTTTGTATCTTGGTCAAAAATGTTCAAGCGACCCAAAAAGACATATTTCCGCTAAAACCCCAAAAATTTTTATTGGCACGATTACAATACTTTACATACTACCCTTGATTGTCAATTGATATAGATAGTCAGCCATGGGTTAGTTGGGGCCTTAACATCCAGAGGGCAGGATTTTCTGCAAGATTCATTCACAAATTATAACGTTTTCGACTTATACACTTTTATGCACGCACTTGGTGGCGAACTGGCTAAGGTCGAGCATAAATATATAATAAATATATGTCGAAAAGGCTATTATTTGATAATGATTCCTGCTCAAAACCATGCTCTCTGGATGTTAAGGCCCCAACTAACCCATGGCTGACTATCTATATTCGTTGACAATCAACGATACTACGTATGATAAAGTAAAAAATTAGAAATATAATTTAAAAACAGAACATAATGTATACTGTAAACGATTACGTAATATTGTTCTTATTCTAGATCAAAATCTTAAATACACCGTTCTTTGGTTAGTTTTTGTAAATAATAAAATATTACCATTCAGCGAACAATTGCTTCTTCAGGTTTTTCAAACCACCTGAATTAATAACACATGAATTAATTTTTTCCACTAGCACTGCCATCATAATAGTCGTCTTTCATCTCTCATATCGCAAGTTTGCTATGTATATTTTAAAAGATGGTATTGTCACGTTAACTATAAGTTGGCTGTCTATGGGGGTTACACGCTTGGCTAATTACTAAACTACTAAATATATTTTAATAATAATAAACAATATTACACTTTACTTTAATCTATTAATCAAACGCCTCACAGCCACTGAAACACAATCGGGGACAAGTGAAGTAACACCATGAGGCTACCTTATCAACATCTTTATTTGGGACCACCTGTCCCCTTAAGCTGCTACATTACGATTCCACTATCCTACCTTTAGCACAGCGCTCGCTGGTCTCTCCCATCCAGTCGTTTTGTCATGTATTGCATTTCTAAAAATGCATACATACCAAACAATATGCCGGTTGACCAGCAAACGCTCCATTAAAGCGGAAACGAGAACTTTTCGTGGCAGTATTTACAGAAGAAATGTTTAAAAAATATGTTAGCACTTGTGCAAAATGGCTCATGTGACAATATAAATGTTATTTATTAGAACTTGTTTCCACACCAAAAATTTCAATCATTGTAACTAACTATCTAGGGTCTAATAGCTAGACCAGAACCCTATAGTGCAGCCCTGAGCTTGAGTATGGCTGATCTGGACCTAGAGTTCTAATATTATATTAATATTATGATTCACAATAGGAGATTTGTTAATATTATGGTTATTATTGCTTAGTAACACATATCGATTTAAAGTGAACATCGTAATGTTTTTAATCAAATAGCTCATTATTTTTACCTATTTATTCAAGCATGTAAATTTTTTTTTAATTTAAAAACCGGTTTTCTTGTAACCCAAAAACCAAACAACAAACCCTACTATTGCCCCATCCTGTAAAATACGAACACATTAAGTTATATTGCATCTTATTTTAAAATAATACTTTGTCATTTTGTTGTTTCTACTCTTCTTTAAAAGATACTTTAACTTGAGAATTTTATTCAGATCTAAATAATGAATTGGGAATGTCAAAGTTGATAAATTCTTTACCTTAACATGAAGAAACCCTTCCTATTTTAGACAGACGTGACAGTAAAAAACGTGATTCTCATATGTGTGCTTAATTTCCCTTTCTGCACTCTTAACTAAACTGGAAGCATCATAATATTATACAAATTGAGTCAAATATATGTATGATTTTCAACAATTTTCGCAGTGGTAACTAAACACAAGCAGAGCTGTCCATATATTTGCTGGAAAACTATGGAATACTGTTTGGAGTAACTCTACGATAGCTGTGAGAGTATCCTGGCCCCAAAGGTTATGTTGATAGAGTATAAGATTGATTTAAGTCCTGTATGGTAGCATGCTCGAATTTCTCAAGAGTAGAGCCTATTTTAAAATGTTAATTATCTTTGTGTGTCTGTACCTGTCATAGTACAGTATGGATAAATTGTAATGAAGCTCATTACGATTCACAGTTTTATAACATCATAGTTTTATTATTTTATTTATGAGTGGATATCTGGATATTCTGGTTACATACAGAGTTGGCGACTATTCCACGTATTTATTTTAATAGAACTCCTGAAAGCTGTGCTATGATATCCCACTAAGTACATGCGTTTCAATACGCAGGCGTCCATCTATGTTATGCTATGGTATGTTTTACACAAAAGATCTCGCACAGCGTAGCATAGCATCGCATAGCATAGCAGTGTATTAACACCGGTGTTAATAGATTCTGAAATTCTTTAACGACAACATAACAATTTTGCTTGAGAAAACTTTCAAGTAAAAAGCAATGAAACATTTTGATAATATTTTTTCATCAACGTAATAATTGTTAGTGTTACGGTATTATTAAAATAAATAAATAAAATAATATTTAATGTTCTAATTTTAATAAAAATTTAATTCATTTGGATTTAAGTTTGACAAACGACTAGTAAGTCTAAAATGGTTTCATATTTGAAAATTTCTGGCCTCTGTCGGATTTGAAGTCGAGATCTTACACGAACTTAATTTAAATTCCACTTTTATCCCCAACGAAGCAAAAAAGAGGTTAGTTACATGGCATTACAATTATCATTTGTTTTAACTCTCCCTTAGCTGTGGGAAGAAGCACGATTAAAGCACATCTAAAACTATGATTCTGGCACTATAGCAAATATGAAATGATTTTGCAGTTTACCTTTTTCACACAGCAAAATCTTTTATTTTCTTCCAACTGTTTCCGTCTAAACAATATTTTCAATTTCCAAAAACTTGCAGCGTCCGGGTTGATGCTTATTAGGTGCAATATGTTTACTTAATTGCAACTGCAATTGCCGATAGAAAACAGCCCAAAGCAAATGTTAGCAGTATAATAATAATATTAATAGTAACAATCCACGCCTTAACATCCCCTAACAGCATGGCGAAAGGTGTTAGGGGTTACATCACCATTGCTAACAACCCCTAAATGACAACATTTAGGGGTTGTTAGCGATGGTGAAAAACTCCGAGCGTCTGAGGATGGCTAGTTCGTATTACCTGCAATTTGATGTGTGAAAGAATGTTATCCAACAGTATTTGGAATTGTATATATGAATTGTTCCATCTTGCACATTCACGTGATTGATAAATTGGAATAAAACAATAGTTGTTTTGTGAATGTGGAATTTATTACTTACAGGCGATCGATTTCGGCTTTCAAAAAACCATCTTCAGGCCAATCTGGAAGGTATTAAAAACAATGAGTTTTTTATTTATATAATTAATTTTACCTCCCGACTGTAAGTGACTTGGTGTACTATAAAATTATGTATGTACTCATTGTTTTTAATACCTTCCAGATTGGCCTGAAGATGGTTTTTTGAAAGCCGAAATCGATTGCCTGTAAGTAATAAATTCGACATTCACAAAACAACCATTGTTTTATTCCAAAGTATTTGGAAGTTATAACACAATGGCGGCTCGTGCATTGGTTTGCAGGTTTACGCAACCCTCAAAAATAACAAGGAAACAAAAAGAGTTTAATTGTATGTAAATGATAGGGTAATAGTCAATATGCAACGATCTATAACATATAATATAATAAAACATCGACCATTTTCGCGAGAATTCCAAGCGCAAGTCGGCTTTACCGACTATACGGCCAAGGGCCGCAGCAAGGCCACAACCGTATGCTACCGCTACACTGCGTATCGACGGCTGCATACTAGTCCGCGAGCGAGCGAATTTAGCCGCGTCGATTGGTTCGTTTACTCTGAAATGGTTGCAAGTATCCAGTACACCAGAACTACTGGACCAAGCCCCCAGTGGTGTCTAGAAGCGAAGCGACGCCATGATTACACGACTGGCGACGTGCATTTTTTGCATTGCAGGTTGTAGACAGTTGACACTTGACACTCGCACGCTATGGAGTTTGGTTGCCCGTGAAGCGCTAATTACACGAAATTAAAAACAAACAATGAATTTAGTGCAGAGTTTATTAGCTCAACCATTTAGCAGTCTAAACTGCATCGATAAGAGCGAAATAAAAAGGATTGTGCAGCCTACCCCTAATTTAGTGACAAAACAATGCGTATCGTCTAAATCTTGGTCATTTAGAAGGACATTTAATACTGATGTTTACAGTAAAAATGAGTGGATTTGTGGGTGTAACGTCAAAAATACTTTTTTTTTGTTTTCCTTGTCTATTGTTTGGAGCCGAGGACTGGTGGACAAAAACAGGTATTACAGATTTAAATCATTTAACAAACCGAATTAAGAAGCACTATTTGTCAGCAAAACCTGACAAATATGTTAAAATATTAAAATATATAAAAGTTTTTACTAATTTTTTCTAGAAATTAAATGTTATTCCGAGTAAGAAGTTCCATATGGACTTATTGGTTTTCTCAATTGCTTAAGAAGTTAGAGCCGTTTAAAATATCGATTTTTTAATATTTCAAACGGCTGTAATTTTTTAATGAATTGGGAAAACTTATAAGTCCATATGAAACTTTTTACTCAGTATGAACATTTACTATCTGAAAAAGAAGTTCTGCGGGAAAAATACTGGGACACCGTGTATAGTACTGAACAATAACAGGGAGTTAAGACCCATGGGACGTAGCAGACAAAGATAATTAAAATTAGAGTATTTAAGAATTCATTTTTTAGTGCACAAATAAAGACATTTTTCTATAAAACAGATATGTATGTCATATCTGACAATAGACAAAACAGCTGATCCAGGTATATTGAAAACACTTTTTTATGCCCTGGTGGTCTTTTTGTGCCACGTGTGAACGCTCGTCGTACTAACGTTTTCCAGCTGAAGAGAGCGCCGCTAACTCAGATGTGTTTGAACGCGAATAAGCTGGAGGTAGACATTTTTCAGTGATTTGTATTTATATCTTACGTTTTTGCCGTTTTGATATTGTGTTGTAATTCATTTGAATACTTTATTCATAATCGACAATTTACTTATTTCTAATTTTGTCCTGTATAATGGTGCGCTGTTGGGCAATAAATATATATTATTATTATTATTATTATTATTAACATCTATTTACGTACTATCGTTATTTAGGGGTTTGTTAGCAAAAGTAGAAAACAAAAAAAAATATTTATTTACATTAATGCACAGAAAGACAATTCTAAACTTGCTAACCTGCTCAAATATAGAAGTTTTAATTAAAAAATGACGAATCGTTCTATTGGTATGTGAATGATTGGAATGAGTAACTTTTAACAGTATATTTTTAAGAGGTGGATTAGGATCTGCCTTCTTTGGAATTTGGAGAAATTGAAGAAGCCAAAACAGACAAGGGAGCGAATTATAAGTCTTTCGAAACTTTTCCTTTCTGCTTTCGTCGCAACTGGCAGGTGCGAAAAAATAAGGCAATTTAAAATTGCCCCTCCCGAAGTTTGCGAAATTAGTATGGACGGAAACTCCAAGGGTATAAATTAATAAGTTTACACAAACATTTTTAATCTTTTAAGATTTTGTCGTCGCAGTTGAAAAGTTACTTCCCAAGAGCTTTCACGTCATATTTTATGATCTCATTTTCCCCAGAGGGAATACCGATTCACTGAATTCGATAATCCTTAATAACTTTAACGGAATTATTTCGAATTTTATATCTCAAGTAAGATCGCCATAAAAATGCGACCGTTATTAACATTTGAAGCGCTCATAATGATCAATTTCATTCGAGAATTTTAGTAAGGTCATTTATTACAGTATTGTATTACTTTAACTGACAAGTGTCGATTTTTAACGCGCCTCGCCTCGAAGATCTTGTCTAATCAATAAAATCAATAAAATCACATTTATCTGTACTGTCTGTTTTACTGAGTCCATATCTTTCAACTCTTATTTAGCATCTAATGCAATAATAAGATGTTGTTCATTATCAAGACTAAGATAGTAGTAGAATATTATGCGAATACTATGTGTTAAAGAAATACTTTAGATTTCACTTTACAGCCGAAGGTATATTTGAATTGGCGTAGGGATGTATAAAAATGTAAACTATCGAAAATTCAAAGTTTTACTTAATAAAAAGTTGTATCTATGGACTCCCATATATCACCAAAGCCTTTGGGTCAATTGAAAATTTTTTAGATCTCCCGCAAGAAGCTTAAAGTTTATTATCAGTAATTTGAACAACTTATTCTTCTTTTCATAGTCCATGTAAATTAACGTGAATGGTTCAAGAACAACAAATCTCTTTGTTTCAAGCAGAGTTGTTATAAATAACGGTTTTTTGATTTTAAACAAAACAAGCATTTTTTTTATAAAATAAAGTTTTTTTTAAACTAAGCATTGTTGTTATATACTTTGCAAAAAGTTGTTTTAAACATAAAATAAAACTTGCTTATTTGTAAGCAATAGGCGTCTTTTCATTCCTTATTTTACTTGCTAGTTTAAAACTAATTTAAAACACGTGTAAAATACATGTTAATCAAACTGTCTACAACATGTCTAAAATATTTGTTTCAAAACATGTTTTAAACACTATCTTAAAACCAACTGTTTTAAACATAACAACCCTGGTTTAAAGTCACAAATATCTTTAATATATGAGAGAACATTTGTTTCAAGAAATCTATTAACTGTGTTCTCCTGCGAGAGACCTAAATTCTTTTCAATTAAGCGATTTTTTTTGCGGGGAATGTTTGTTAACTTATCAAGTTAAAGTTTTGATTTTTGAAAAGACTTGTTTATACGGTTTACTGAACACTCGAGTCCGGACTAAGGCTTCCAATACCGGGATCTCCGCAAATTATAAGCATTTTCGGGATCCCTGGATTATAATTTTTAAATCTCTTTTAAATTATTTTATTACTTTTTTGTTAATTGGTGAACTTGGGCACTGATCTACCATAAATCAAGTGAGCTGCTACTTTTAAATTATGAATATGTACATTTCTATTATCGTATTTTTCGGATAATCGAAAAGTTCTAAAGTTTTGGCTGAAATTGCACCAGAAAACCAATCTATTTTTGCACTATGTATTGGGCCATTTGAACTATATTTGACAAACGCGACATTTTTTCTAAATGTCTCAATTCCTTATTTATCTTGGAAGTTACACTGACAATTTCATCTATTTTGAACAATAAATAACGCATTTGAAAACGTGTTTTCGGAGGGATAGAACTCAATATACCTATCGTTTTTTAAACAATAATTGTTTTATTTAAAATAAAATAAGCAAACAGTTAGTTTACTTGAATAATAACATCCATGGTGTATGAATTCTAAAGGTATCCATATTTACCTTAAAGTAGAAAACAATGTGTGTATTGACATTAATATGAAAAGTTAAAAATATGACTTGATCAAATACTTTCTTTGGACGTGACTATTCTTAAAACATTTGGGCAAAGTTTAAACGCAAACTAAATATATATATATATATATATATATATACCGTACCTTTCCGGCATTACCGTAATGATGGTAATGAATGTATAGTAAAATGGTGATATCCAGGCGGGATGCAAATTTTAAATAAGTAATTTTCTCAGTAGCTCAGATGGGTGAGCATTGTGCTAGAAGCGCCAAGGTCCCTGGTTTGAATCCAGGTTATGGCTGTAATTTTTGATTTATTTAAAATTTGCATCCCGCCTGGATATCACCATACTATACATTTAAAGGCAAAGATTATTATCAAATCGAGTTTAAAATTTGTTTATTATTGTTGTCAATACGAACACTCTGGCACCTATTTCGTGTTAATCCAGCAAGTTTGGTTTTCTATTTTAAGGTATAATTTGGAAATATTGAGCTAGTTTCGGAGGAAAAAGATATGGTCCAACCAAGTATATTTTAGGCGTTTCAAATTTTTGATATTTTTATATCTTTCGGGATCCAAATCTATAATCCCAAAATCCCGGGATTGGTATAATGGTCGTGATTGGAAGTGCTAGTCAGGACACATGATGTACTTCGATAACGTGAAGATGTTGACAAGAGTCAGTAACTATCTGCGGAGACTCATTAGAGAAGTCATCGAAATTTGCAAATACTGACATCAGTGGAATCATGGAATTATTCTAAGGCGATCAAGTGAAAAAACACATGGAAAAAGTAGAGCGCACAAACTAAGACACTTTGTTGACAACAATAACAAGAATATAAAATGATACATTTGTTTACCAATAACCTAGATGTCGGAATACACATTTCATCTATAACGCATATATGCTGAATACATATGCTGAATACGACTGGCAAGGTGAAATATGCGTAGAATGGGATGGGTGAACTAATGAAACATGTCTATCTGATGCTAATAACAGCGCGTTCGTTGAATTTGAATGAGCAGACAGCACTAATAACAATGAACGTTGCAGCATCGGGCGCTAACAAAGTTTAACTGGCCCTAATCAAATGAGTAACAAGCGTAGCGGTGTTATGCAGAAAATGAACCCGCGAATCATCAACAGTCGGTCTGTGCACACACGCACACATTTCAATATGAATGAGCGGAGAGACGCAAGAGTAATTAAAGATTTAATGGGTACTAGGCGATTTGCTCGCAAATATAGTATTGGCAATGTTGTGCGTCCCTTGACACGGAACGCTCGTTGCCTAAGAGAGCAGTTTTTAACCCACTAACCTAGCTCGATTGGACCGATTGCCGCATGCATAATGTGCGTAAGTCTATTTGAACTAAATGTTAGCGCTTAGAACTTTGTCATGATTTGAAATAAACAGACTATGTACGCAGTGAATATATTTCTATTCGACATACAATATTTTTTCGTTTTGGGGTGTTTACCCCTTTGTGGGCAACTAAAACACTGAGTACTTAAAGTTAGGTAATCCGCATGTCGTGCCCAGTGGCGGAGTTTAATTGTTGTTTATTAGTTGCTTGTGGTATTCTTCTTTATATAGTAAAAGGATTAACTTTTTAATTATGAAAATGTACATCTTATTTTCATATTAAATTCATTTTCAGACCATCAACCCCATCTCAAATTTTCAAGAAAAAAAAGACTTGAAAATTAGGAAAACATTGATCACTCTGTGAAGTATGGATTTTGTGCATGGAAAGAAAATAGGCAGAGTCGATAGATGTGGTTAAACAGTTAAAACGAGATTTTATTGTAACGTACAGAAACTGTAAAATAACCTGAGAGTATCCCTTAACATTTGTATTTATCTGAAATTGTGAACATTGATCCACAAAATAAAAATTTTTTTCAAAATCAAATAAGACAAATAAATTGAATAAATGATGAAGAAACAAATAAATCCACATGAATCTTTTGCTATTTCTTTTTAAAGTAATAGTTATTTTGAGTAAGAAGCATATGGTCTTATTGCTTTTTTTGCAATCCCTTAAGAAGTTAGAGAGGTTTAAATTACGATTTTCCATTTCAAACGACATTTTAAGTAATTTAAAAAATAAAGTGAGGGGGGCCACACAGTCAGATCTCAGCGACCTAGTATTTATTTGAAAAAAGTAACACCTTTTCACTTGTTATTCAAAAAATTGATGCACCCAGAGTTATCATTATCTCATAAAACTTCAATTGCCTTTTGTTAAAAAAATTTCTGATTCAAGCCCAAAAATATGTTATGATATTATGATGACGTTAAAGAGATCTACCAAGGTCGATAAAAAAACATTATGTGGCCAGGCACATGACTTTATCATACTATTTCGCAGTGTTTCCAGACTCAAACTGCCGCCAACGCTGATTATGTGACTATACTATCAATAGTATCAAAATATCTGTCAAATCCTGGCTAACTACTTGCGTACTTGCGAACTCGATCAAATAGAATTTGCTCATGCAGCTAAACTATTAATTTTATTAAAAAATGTTATAGACATACATTATACAAAATTTAGTTTCACTATTTTCACAAAATTAAAAATGCTAAGAGTAAACACAATAAACAAAATGATTATTCATGACGCCATACGCCTATCAAAATTCATAGGCGAAAATTTCGAAAATCTAATTTAATAAATGATTCTTTGCATAAAATAAAATGGACATGTGCGAGGATATTCCGAGCAAAAAAGCAAAACAAAAAATATACCAGACTACAGTCACCTATGACATGAACTACAAGAACCATCAATACCGGATTTGCCAGAGGTGGAGCACCAGCGTGAGCAGTTCCTAAGCAATTCCTAAGCTTAACGATACGTTTGACGAGTACATATACTGAATTTATATGAGATGTAGATTACTGTATTGTGTATACATAGCAAACGTATATTATGCAATTTAATAAAATATCTTTAGAAAATAGTGTTTGATAAACCACAGTATTCAGCCCTTTCCACTACGTGGGTGCTTTTTATCACACCGTAGTTGGTAAATGCAAAAATATTAAACTAACAAAAGCTATGCGATCAAAACCAATAACAGACTAACGTCAATGTTGACAACAAATTGATGAACTCCATCAAATTCGTCTATTCGTCTATTCTGAGTGATATCTACTACCTACTTCTTGGGGCTAATATTTGTATTGTGTTCAATAATTAATTCGTGTATAAATAGTAGTATAAATACTCAATTATTAAATTTCTATTTGCCGTGTTATTATAATAGTTATTTATTCAATTTTTTGGGAAAACGGCAACAATAAAGTTTTTAGTTTTTTTTTTTTAATTTTCAATATTTCGCCTATAACATAGGCTTCCTCAGGAAATCGACAAGGAACGTTTTAAACAAAGAATATAACAAATTTATAAATACTTACTAAATAAACTATAAACTACCAAAACACAAAACTTTTTTAAAACTTCTGACAAATGTCAAACAAAATACTTCATAACAACGTAAATTAAAATGATATCTCAATATCCATGAAAAAAATATAGAAATTAATTATAAATTTCGACCCTTAAAAGATTTCAATAATGTTAATAAATTTTTATAAATTATGCTCACATTTTCTACATCAGTTTTAAAATTACATGTATTTAATTCATTAATAAACAACATTTCCAAAAAATTTCTATTCCGTTGATTTTTGTTTTGTATTTGCTTATTTTTTTAATCGTTTATTATTTGGTTCTCAGTCAAATCATAACTAATGTTCATTTTTTTCAACAACCTCCTTTGTTTTTAAAAATTCCGTATACATATAATGGGCTTAACATCTAGTTTAACCAAAATTTTAAAAAGTAATAACAGATTTGCAAAATATAACTTGTTAAAAATTAATAGTTGTTTTTCATTTGTTAAAGATAAAACACCTTTGGTTTTAAATTCTAGGATAGTTTATTCAATTCCTTGTTCTTGTTGTAATATATTGTATGTTGGTCAGACTGGTAACTATTTAAAAACTAGAATTTCCTTACATAAGTCGGACATAAAAACAAGTAAATTAAGGTGCGCATTAGCGGAACCTGTTTTTAAAGAAAACCATAAATTTGATCTTGAAAATGTTAAAATTTTGTTTTTTAAAATTTTTTTTTTAATAGAAATTTTTTGGAAATGTTGTTTATTAATTCTGATATGAATTTCTCCATTTCATCGGTGGAATTGATAGGTTGAAATTAAAACACTTGCGTGATCCGATGATGTTTAAAGTTTATTTAGTTCTTGTGGCTACCTGGTTTCGAATATTACAATTCGTCATCGGGCCATGCTACAACAAAAAGAGGGGAATTCACAATAAACATTGTTAAAATATAGCAATATTAATGAATTAAATACATGTAATTTTAAAACTGATGTAGAAAATGTGAGCATAATTTATAAAAATTTATTAATGTTATTGAAATCTTTTAAGGGTCGAAAGTTTTAATTAAGTTATATATTTTTTTCATGGATATTGAGATATCATTTTAATTTACGTTGTTATGAAGTATTTTGTTTGACATTTGTCAGAAGTTTTAAAAAAGTTTTATGTGTATTGGTAGTTTATAGTTTATTTAGTAAGTATTTATAAATTGGTTATATTCTTTGTTTAAAACGTTCCTTGTAGAATTCCTGAGGAAGCCTATGTTATAGGCGAAATATTGAAAATTAAAAAAACTAAAAACTTTATTGTTGCCGTTTTCCCAAAAATTTGAATAAATAACTATTATAGTAGTATAAATATCTATCGAGAGGTATAAGATATTTATGAAAATAGATCAAACTCTCTAACTTTTTAAATTCCTATGACATGCCTGTGCTTTTGATAATATTATATGCGAATCAGCCACTGATTATTCTAACAAGCAAACGGCCAAGTTTAAACGAAAACCTAATCATCTTTGACGCTTGGTTAGAGAGGTAATCTTATTTTATCCGGTGCTGTCAACTTCGTGTTATTGTATACTTTACAGGAGTGGGTATTGCCAATACTCGTAAATATTTGAGAATTATGCAGTAGATCGACAAATTTTCTATCGAATATTAACAAAATGTGCATGAAAGAAATATTGAGAGGGTTTTGCATCTAGACGTAGGTCTACGGTCTACTATTTATTAGTAGAATCATCGATCATTATTATTGACGCTGGATTTGCATTAGTGTCGCGGTAATGGAATTGCGAATATATGGCACGCGTTTGCGTTATTGGAAGTTCAAACAACACCGCCGACGTTCTTCACTTCCAATCCGAACTGAAAATAACAAAGTTATCACGCCATTAGCAGAGTCCGAATTCGCAATTTCCATTTGCATTTCCTAACTTCCGATCGATTCGGTCACAGCAAACTAGATGCAGTCCGTCCACCGAAATGACAATGTTTTATGCCGCCCACCCGTCAATATTGAATATTTCCGAGATGCAAATTAAACACCAAAACTACATGAATGCGTACGTACTGCGCAATATCCACTACAAATAAAATACTACTACAATGCGGCGCGTTGTATTCTAATGTTACGACTACGTGACAATTGGAATTAATATGATATTACTGAAAACCGGACGCAGGTGCGCAAAATATACAAACAGTGGATATTAAATCCACCCCCAGTGGATATTAAATCCACCCCCTTGTACACATGTAATGTATAATGATGGTACAGATTACACTTGTATCGGATAGAGTGGACAAAATCCAAGCGAGAATTGAGATTTTGCAACCGGATGTGACAGTAATTAATAAGGAATTTTAACGGGGTTCTTTGAGAGAGGGTTTAAAAGTCTCGCTTTGGCACAATGTCTTAAGGGTACAGGCACACTGGCAAGTGATTTTGAGATTTTTTAACTAAAAATTGTGTAGAAATCGAACAACGTTTGATCCAGAGCGACACGCTTACTTCAACGCGTTGTTTGATTTCTACATATTTAGTTATTTTTTTTGTCGCTCACGACAAAAGAATTTGAAGTTAGAATTGTATCATCTTACAAAGGAAACAAACTCGTGCTAGACTGGAAACCAGCCAGCTTGTGAAGTCTTACCGGGTGGAAATTGGGCGTATTGATACAAAAGAACCTAACTCATTTTGCATACTGAAAATCCTGTCCCTATCCCTATCCCTACTATATACTAAAAGTCTAACACAGTCCGCGCAAGAAGTTTACGAAAATCGACGAATCGGGGGAAAGGTCTGCTCCTCGGAGAAGCGAAAATCGACGCCGCAGGCGCCGATTTTCCGCCTAAAATTTGATTCTACAGCGCTTAGGCCTTCGATTTCGTCCGTTTTCGGCCCAGTTTTCGTTATTTTTTACCTCGATTCGGGTAAATTTATGGATTATGGTTTAGGAGTGTACAGGTCAGCGCGTCGCCATGGCAACCGATCGAGGTTGCTAGGCAACGGCCGCGCGCTTTGCGACGCGGTCACCAGACGGCGGCACATCATCATGTCACTGTGGGGATTACGCTACGAAGCAATAGATGGCGCCCCGTAAC
This sequence comes from Aphodius sticticus, assembly GCA_963966075.1. Lineage (NCBI taxonomy): Eukaryota > Metazoa > Arthropoda > Insecta > Coleoptera > Scarabaeidae > Aphodius > Aphodius sticticus. The sequence continues at coordinate 19,883,300 of OZ014510.1, forward strand.
CGCTTCGAACGTACGAGCATAATCACGTCGCGCGTGTAAGAGCATCCGAGCTTTTTGTTTCCCTCTTAACGCTTCGGCGATCTACCTAGGTCGCGTTAGGTCGACCAGCAGGCCTATTAGGCCTGCACATTCTCCTAGTATTTATACTAAAAGTAATTTGCTGTTTCCTTTTTTTGTACTGTATAAATGACACGCAAAAGCTAGAAGATCCGATAATACTTACATGATCCATGTAATGGGACTGGATCCTATTCCTTTATCAAAAGAAGAACTGTTTATAGCAAGTAAAACAAATTTACGATTATTCAAATTATTTATTTGTGTAACTAGTATATATTACAGCCAAAGATATATCATGATGGAACAAAATCTCTCGGTTGGTGCTCTATTATCTGAAAAAGAAAATTACTTTATTAAGTAATTGGTAATAACATTTCGATGAATATGTAAACAATATTGAATTATGTATTTGATTCGAAATAGCACCATTTTGACTTGAAATCGTATTATCATTACCGGTAATGTTCACTATAGCAATCCAGAGTGTTTTTGTTTATTTTGGTGGAAGTTTGGATCTTTTTGTTTACATATACTTCAATACATTAAACCCCGGCTTGTTTATTTTTTCTACATGTATAATTATAACAGGATGCAACAGGTATCACATGTATCAGACATGTATCAGCATGCAACATGTATCAGATAAAAATTCAAATGAGAATACTGACACCGCTTCTTGGCTTCTTTGATGCACTCTTTTTCAGTTGGTTGAAAAACACGTGAACCTTCCAGAGCAAACGGTCTCTTCTTTATAGTTCAGTAATTCACGCTGACATTGAACATTAACCTAGTATTTTATTTTATATTTCTCCGCTATAAGCGACATTTCCACGCTATTATTTTCAGCAAAATGTCAAGTATTTGGTGTCACTGTAATTGGAAAGCCTAAATAAACTACAGAGGAAAAATGACTCATTGGCAAAAATACAATGAAATTTGGCTTGAAGGCGCCAGTAAATATTAAGGAAATTATCAGTGTTTATTTGTCAATTTTCGACTATTCACACGAATTTTTTCGTTGCCTTGTTGATAAAAATTTACGATTGATGCTTTTGTGTTCAGAATGTCATTACGATTGAAAATATCACATCAATAATATACGACAGCATTTAAAATTTTAATGATGACGTCATTTCCGGAAAACCATAAGTCATACTAACCTCGAGAGTATTAAAAAAATTGCATTTTTTGTTTATTAGCACTTCTCAAAATTTAATTCGTTCAGCGTCATATTTAAAACTAGTAAGAAAATTATATTCAGCCGGGCAGTAGTTAAGCCCCCACGGTAAGATATTTTTGGTGTGGAATTTGAAAAAAGAAATTGAATTGACCGATTTTGCCCATTCACGAACTTGTCCTTTCTTTTTAAGAGATAAGGTTGTACACCAAATTTCAGATCAATTACTATATAATTGCGGCAGTTATCGCGTGAATTTGAAAAAGAAATCTGGTGTGGCCAGGCTCATGACTTTATCATACTATATATAAAATTAATAGTTTAGCTGCATGAGATTCTATAGATCGAGATCGGGCCTGTCTGCATTAAAATAAAACAAGTTAGCCAAGATTTAACAGATATTTTTATTCTATTGACAATAGGTATTGTCAAAACCATCAGCGTTTGACACTACCTACTGTCATTAGAATGAAAGTATCTGTTAAATCCTGGCTAACTAGTTTTACACGACCGAGCATGATCAAATGGAATTTGCTCCTGCATCTCAACTATTAATTTTACCAAAAAATTTCATAGACATAAATTATACAAAATTTCCTCTACTCTTATTTATTATTTACCTATTTTGACGAAATTACAGAAATTGCGGCTCAATGCAAAATCCTTGAAAAAGGCTTAGAATAAACATCCAATTCCATTGGACTCTTTTGAACAAAAAGCTTTTCAGTAGTAGTTTCTCCGATATCGTCGCCACAAAAGCGGGTACACACACATACACACACACACACACACAAACATTTTTTGTATTTTTTGGTAATGTTCAGGGGGCCCAATAGGACATATTTCCGCTAAAATCTCATTTTTTTTTGGTACGATTACAATACTTTATCATACTGTCCTTACTTTTTAAGAGATAAGCTTGTATACCAAATGTCAGATCGATTACTTCAAAATTACGGCATATATACAAGTCTTCCACGGTTCCTTAAGGGTGTTACAAATGTTGTGGCAAGGTGAATATACCCTTCCACAGTAAATGTGGGGGATTGAAAAATGTACCTATGGCGTGGGTCACCCGGTATAAGAATACATTTCTGTGTTCATATTCATTACATTCCAACTTGTTTTTTTTGTGATGGACCTGATCTGCTTGACTTTTTTTTTGACATTTTCAACAATAGTTATATCTGGTCCGATGTTGTTGCCTGTTGCTGTCGCCGTCAGTACCCCTGGTCTAAACCAGGCTTAAGGATTCTAACGATGGCATCATTCAGTATGATTTGAAAATTGATCTTACGCAGTCAAACAGAAAAGCACGTTGGAAAATCAACACTCTTCATATAACTATTGTTTCCATGACTCTAATTTTCCATTATTTAAAATGACTATAGATTGACAATCTACTTATTTTTGTTTTGCGGATTATGTTTATGTCAATGGGTTTTTTATCCGTTTCTTATCTTGCTGAATTTTACACTATTGATGTTTCGATACGGTCGATTTTCGATTCGGTCCTATTTGGTCGATTTTGGAGATACATGCTTTTGGTGACTCAATTTGTTTCCATTATGTGTGTTCTATAGGTATAAAACACAAATTTCAAAAATCGCATTGATAAAACAATCATCCTCGGGTACCTAAGTCGTAGTTTGGGTAATTGGTGTCGTTTCATTATAAATTTGTGGATTGCTGTTGTCAAAATACCCAAAATCAAAAAGGAAACGTTGCCGAAATGAAGTAATATTGCAAATTTTGGTAGGCGAGTAAATACGTGAAAATGTATCGAATGGCTACCGCAAGGTGTCGACGCGTGGTATCCAATCGGAGGGAGTGACATATTCAGCAATTAACTTAATCAATTTGTACCGGGTTCAATAGTCATCGGGCGCAAATTGTATCCGGCGGATGTTTTAATTAACTCGCAATCAACCGTGCCGGGCTTTATGCCTCTAAAATTCAATCTCTTCGTTGTGATTTTTTTCGTTTTATATCAAGTTTTGGCTAGTAGATGTGAACTTTGAGAAATCACTTGTGATATTTTACTTTACAAGTTAAATTGATAAGTAACAACTTTTGTAAAAAAAAGTAGATAAATATGATAATTTTTAAATTCAGTTCAAAATATGATGTAAGTACATAATAATAAGGAATACATAATTTTAATTGATATTTTCATAAGACGAAAGGTATAATTAAGTCCATTGATTATCTCTGTTTTATTAAGTAATATAGTTAGCTCAAATTAGCTTCTGTCTGAAAGTGGTGAGCCGAGGTTTGAATGTTATTGTAATTACGTTGGCACTTAAATGCAGCTGTGGACTGTTTAGAATGCGTGGTTGCTTAACAATTTCTTACAGGAAACTGTAAGTAATAGGCAATTCTCCTTTCCGCTACGATGTCTGTCTAACTGTTAACCAAATTCTAATTTCTTTCACTGCTATCATTAAGAACAGCAATGGTTTCTCAGATTCTTGTAGTTTTTAGTTGGTATTTTAAGCTTCCCTACAATTTATCGTGCGCCATCCAAGTAGGGCCCAAGTAGGGCAAGTAGGGCCTGAAAAGTTTTTGTTAATTACTACATCATTTTAAGATTTCAACATAAGTTTACAAACAGTTGCGCCAATATACATTTTCTTCCAGAGTTTGTTTTTCAGACATTTGTGTTCGATATAAAATTTTCAAAATTGACAGTTGGTCAAGCTTCCGTTAGCCTATGGCCACTAATTTAATTAACTCTTGATTTACTCTTATTTACGTTGCGTTATTAATAATCTGAAAGCACCAGTCCTAAATGACTCTACTAACGAAAACCTATTCATGAGTTCTTTTTCTGACACTTTGTCAGAGAAAGTTGAACTTAAAATTCTTAATAACCTTAAAATCCCTTAAAATCCAAAAGCTAACGGCTTCTGAATAACATTATTTAATTACGAAGGCTGGTTTAGTAATATTAAAATAAAATGTCAAAGAACAGAAGAGGACTAAATATATTTACAAATGAAATAAAAATATACCTAACACGTATTGTTACCACCAAAAAAGATGAATGTTTTAATTCTTACATTAACCAAATAATCTAGCAAGAGAGCCAAGACAAAACAATGTAAATCATGGTAATTATAATCAGTAACTTACGGTTTAGACGTAGATTGCCAGAAACACATACAATTCCAGAGGATTCAAGAGGCCTTCTCAAAACGGCCACCAATTCTACGTGTTTTAAATCCGTACAAGATCTCACATAGAATACAGTTGTTTTGGGGCAAGTAGGAGAAAGGTTGGAGACTTTTGGTGCAAAAGGTGGATGAGTTTTTCAATCATACTTTGCGAGTTTGGGTTTTAGCAAAACGTTGTGGACGTGTGGACTAGCCCACCCTGGATACCACAGTAAAAAAAATGCTACTCCCACTGATTGCGTAACTCGCAAAGTATGAGTCTGATGTAAAAATGAATACAGGGTGAGGTACTAGAGTCGCTGTGGTTGATACTGCATCATTTGCCCATTATTCTCCAATTATTCTCCAATTTATATCTATGTTATATACTGAATGTAACTAATTTGTGATAATTTGTGACATTTGCAGTTTAACGAATATGTAATGTAAGTACTAACCTTATACAGGCTGTTTTTAATAATATGCTAATATTTAAGGAGGTTATTCTTGGGTCCATTTTGAGAAAAGAAAATTCATATAAAGATATGTCCCAAAGGTCTTAACTTTTGAACTACAAGGTGCTAAAGTTTTAAGAAAAAAATCTGTATTGTTAATTTTGATGCCTTAAATACGTGACAACTAGACTAGGTAGACAACTGTCAAAACTCTTTTTGTTTACAAAACAAAATCTGTTTCTTACCTACTAGATACATTTTAATCCTTGATAATAACAAATTTCATAACAACATCCAAATGAATGAATTTTATTTGTTTATGCGAAAACCGTACGTCAAACAAAAAAAATCAGATTTGCTCAGAAAGGAATGAGGATTTCAAAAATAATTTTACTTTGAGAAAAAGCAGTGGTGTATCACTTTTCTCTTTAAAACAATTCAGTCCAAATCCCGCACGAACGCCACTGGCAAGAATAAAAAAATAGATTGTACAGCAGAAAATGCCTTTTGATGCATAGAAGATGCGTACTTTGTTTCACAAGAATATCTAGGGTCATACCAAAGTTATCATATAAAAAAGATTTTTTTCTTAAAACTTTAGCACCCTGTAGTCGAAAAGTTAAGACCTTTAGGACACATGTTCATACGAGTTGTTTCTCTTAAAATAGACCCAAGAATAACCTCCTTAAATATCAGCATGTTAATAAGAAACACTCTGTATATCGCTGTATACAGTGTAGTTGGTAGTTTGATATAAACTGTTTAAGGGGTTTTAAAAGAAGTAATTTAGAACCAATTTAACCAGGTTTCTCCTTATACAAAGTATTATCATTATCAAGATATTAATAATTTTATATGTAATTTTCAAGTATACATTAAGGGGTTTTAGAAGAAGTAATTTAGAACCAATTTAACCAGGTTTCTCCTTATACAAAGTATTATCATTATCAAGATATTAACAATTTTATATGTAATTTTCAAGTATTTTTTTGCCATTTTCGCAAACGAACACGAGACCTAAAAACTTGTATTTACTACTAAAGTAAACCCTAAACCTTGTACTTTTACGTTAACTATCGTGACACACAAAAACCAAATATGCCAAAAAAACAAGCTGATTCAGAGCAAAAACACCTGCAAATAACCCAATTCAAGTATAAATATTACTCAAATTATCATTCATATTATCTCAATTTTGAATTATGTCTTCAGAAAAATAAGCCTTTTTGAATCAATCAACAATGAATGATACTTTTTATACTGTACACAAACCCATCCTTAAACGTTGCTTATCAAGTGAGATTAGCGTTTTCTGTTTGTTTTTGTAGGGACCGCCCATACCACTACAATGAAACGTCTGCCCAAATTTTTCACAAGTAAACAAATGTTCACGAGAATCCCCCTAAAGGTACACTGTTTATACCTCGGGCTACAACTGAAGTTTCTAGTGTCTCCCGGTGCGCTATACGTTGCAAAAATGGCAGAACATACATTGTATTAATTATTTTTGTAATATTTGACATCATTTTTAGGACAATATCAAAAATATAGTGTTTGCCAATTTTTTGACAATCAATTGAATATCTCAGAAACTATTTTCTTACATGGTACAATCTGATAGAGCTTATAATAAATAATAAATAATAAATAAAGGTTTTATTCAGTAGACCAAAAGACAAGGTATAGAACATGTCAAAAAAGAAAAATAATATAGAAAGATACAAATACAATAATAATCAATTAACAATTGTTGAAATTACTAAATGCAAAATATTCCTCTGTGGAATAAATATAATGGTAATTCCATTTAAAAACAAAGTTTTTCCTTCACGCCTAAATTCAACTTCCTACAGAATTGAAAATAATTATAAGAAATGATAGGGAAACAACTTTTGTACTCACATTATATAAGTAGTTTTGGACCAAATTTTATTTTCTCAAACTCTCAAGCCATTTTTGTCAAAATTACTAAATTACTAAATTTAAAAAAAACTCCCGGAACTTTTGCACCAAGAAATGTTTCTAATGACAGTACTACATGGACCATGTCCATATCCATGCTTCGACTACAATCATTTATAATGATTCTATATTTCTCGAATTTGTAGTTGTGTATAACCACAATATACTGCATACTTGGTATGCAAGTACATTGACCGGCAAATCACGTCGCCGTTCCCAGGCAATAAGTTACAAATTAAAAGCGTATTGGTACGGAAATCGCACGGAAGGAATCACCGACTAATACATAATGCAGGAGATTGTAATATCGGCTCGCCGGGGATGGGAAAACCACGTAACAGATGAGCCGCGCGGGCGAAGAAGAATTTTTGCGCCGCGCTGACTCTATATTCGGCTGTCGCCCGACCGAAGAATAGATTAAATTTGTTCGATTTATCTTCGCGCCCTCCACACAATGGTCCGCCGCCGTCGCCTTTGCCGATTTTGAATACTAAAATCGCCGCGCCGGGACCGTTTTGTTTCCGCATCTAGAGGGCCCGGATTACAACTATTGTGTTCCAACGCGATATCAATGACTTCGCGCACCCTACAATATGGCAATTCTATCGGTGGCAGAAGAAATGAGAAATTGATCGTAGCTTTGATTGAGATGGAATAAAACAACAACTTCAATAAAATTCTCTGTTCCAAATGATACTTGTTGTTTCAATAACTGAATTTAATGATGTATGATTTTTCAAATTCTTCAAATTGGTGCACAAAATCTTTAATTTTTATTTAACTCTATTTATTACCTTTTAGAAGAGCTTCGTGATGATAAGCAAAATCGATTGCTCACCAAAATTCATAAATAAAATATATATTTATTTAAAACATTATTAAAATAATAATAGTTATTAGAAGTACGTTTTCTTCTAAAATGCTGCCACTGATGGTCTATGTCAACACACAGACATCTATTTTGAACTTTTGGGTAGAAAAACATGCAGTTGGTGGTAAATGAACTTACTATAAATGAAAATCGTTAGATAAGTAAAAAATTTGCTTTTAAGTGTGCAAAAGTTGTTTTACCATTCTGTTTAGAAATAAACTTGGTTTATAGTTTTGAAACCTAGTGATTATAATAATGTAGTATTCGCAAAGAGACGAAAAGTACGTTAAGAAATTCTAAATACCAATAGAGTATTTTTGATAGTGTCAAGATTGACAGAGAAAGTCTGTTTTAAACTTCTGTTACCTAGTGCATATGATAATATTATACCTGCATATATGTGACCGGCTCCGAAGAAAGGGATCTTACTGCTAAATTATCGATTTTGGGATTTTGGCAGATTCAGAATGCTGGAATCTTATACTTTAACATGTCATTTATCCGAGATTAAGCCGATGAAATTTGACGAAGTTACGGGGCAATGAACGGAACTACTTTATCGCGGAAGGAATCAGTGCGCTTGCATTTTACTCGCAAAACAAGTAAGCTTTTCCGGCGATTACCAAGCTATTTGATATTAGAAATTCAAAGGCAATACACCAAAGTAAAGATAAATACTTATTTTTGTTTCTAATAGAAATTTTGATATTTTTTCATTAATTGTTCAAAAAAATAATCTGACAAAATATTTACTGCCAAAAACAAGTACAACGTAAAAAAATACGAACTAATAGAAGTAATATACACCTCCCTCGATCTGTGTACGAAACTGCAAAAAAAAATCAATATTTGATGTATTTTATCCTCACGAATTTGCTGTGAAAATAATGATGTAATGTAAAAAAGTATTGCTTATTGTAATAGTACAGAATGAAATTATTTTTTAAACTATGTATAAATATTGCATTTGTATTTTGTTTCCTTGATAGCGTCTTTTCTCGGGAAGCTCTTTCTGTGGCTTTTTTATGAATCATCTACCTTCTTAGGGTGTGTTACTAACGGTCGAAGTGGCACTAATCCAAACTGATCAAAACGATCTGTAATGCTCATACAGCGTTTCAGTGTTAGGTGATGTCAAAAAAATATTTATTAAGGTACTGACTGACTGTTCAAAATTAACTTAAACATTTCCGTCCTCAGATGCGGTAAATATCTGATACGATACCGGATACCTTTTGCTAAATTTATATTTTCAATTACTTTTGCAATCTATGATCGATTTTCATTGTTTTATCGATATACTGTAAAGAAATTCATCAAGATTTTATAGTTTTAAAAAACAAAATTTTGCACCTGAGTGCACAGATTAAACCATAATGATGACATTTATCTTAACATTGTTTTTGTCCAGATAGCAAAGCAGAATGAATTTTTTTAGAGATGCCGCGAATAGTTGTTATAGCGAATAGTCGAATACCGCTAATAGGATAGGCGATTGCCTATCCCTGTGGCGAATAGTCGAATAACTCGCCATTATTATTTGACATAAACAATCGAATATAAAAAATAATTTATTTGTTATCAAATAATAATATCACTCTTGTAGTAGTCTTGAACTTACCAATCATTTATTTGTTACAGTAATCTAATTTGTTTAAGGTTATGAGAAAAGAAAACAATGAAGTTAAAGAAATCAGTCTCATATTATACTGATTTTACATTTTTAAATGCTGGCAACCCTTTTCTTGTACCTATTTTACGGGGGATACCTCGTTTTGTATAACCCGGCATTTAATAGAGATTAAGTAAGCTTGCTAAACGATACTTAATCACACCAGCAAGCTCTGTTTATTCAGAAAGACAATTTTCTGACGCATGTTTGATTTATGACAAAAAGCGCAACCGACTTGATCCCAATCGTGCAGAAAAACTAGTTTTTTTTGCACCATAATCTGCCCCTTTTTGACTTTAAATATTAATTAAAAATACTAACTAATTAACTTCAACCTGACTGACTTTGGCTTTTATTTTTTTAATTTAAGAATTTATCCAATTTATATTTTTTTTTCTTCTTTATTGAGAAACTTAAGAAAACAAACTAACACTTTCAATTTTACTCCTAAAATAATGTAAATGTACACTGAGCAGTCGGACAATCATTTGTAATGACTCCATATACCCACTCTCCTTTCGCCCGCTTAATTATATTTTAGAAAGAAAATATCAATCTGAGTAAAATGTTTCTGGACGTATGTGTTTTTCAACTCCTTAAAAGTTACAGCCGTTTGAAATGTTAACAAATCCAAGAAAAATAATCGGTGATTGGCCTAAGTTGCGGAAATAGACCGACGTAAAATAAACAAGCACACTCAAAACCCATTACAACAATAAAAAGTAAATAAATTTAAGTAAAAATATTTAAAAAAAAACAAAAATAACTCGGATTAACAAATAAACAAAAAAAAATTCATATAAGACTTGGTTTTCTCTATTCTTTCAGAAGTTGGAGCCGTTTAGTACGGTATTATTAATATTTCAAACGCTTCAATTTTTTAATAACTATTTAAAAGTAAATAGAAACAAATATTACCGAGGAATTAAGAGGAATCATCCTCTTACCATCGACTTATTTACTTAGTAAAAGCACTTTTTCGTTCCTATACAAAAGTGTATATTGCCTCTTTGAACATCATATTAACTCAGAGAAACAGTAACTAAATAACGTTTTACTGGATGTGTTTGAATAATAAACCCCAGGAGTTTTGTCGGAAATTTGTTTAGGAGAGTCTCAATATAACCGCAACCCCTATAAATAGAGGAGGTAGGCCACAGTAAACAGCTATTCTATTAAATTGCACTTGGTCCCTACTTTTAAATTTCTGTTGAATCCTGCATGAAAGCGCCTGCTGTACAAAATACATTTTTAAAATTTCTCTTTCACGGGATAGCGGTGTTTACATACATAATACGCATTTGATGCAATAATAATGACTAGCTATGTACTTGGCTTCACTAGCGTGATTTTTTTCGTTCTGACATTACTAAAATGATATTTGATAATAGAAATAAAAGTCTCTAATGTTTTAGGTATATTGATGACTACGCTATAGTGCACTATGCTTGCTGTTTGTACGATTTGACTGGTAAATTCCCTGTTTTATTCAATAGAATATTCATGAAGTTGAAGTGCATGGTTCAGTAATAAAAGTTTCACTGCATACAAAAAGTAATTGATAGCTGGAAAGTCTATCTTGGTATTGTTATATTACATACAAAGTTGGGAATAATAATAATGGGGTTCGTTTGCGTTTTCTTACAATGGAAATGGAAATACATTGAAAATGTGTACAATGAAACTGTTGTTTGTAACAATGCGTACATCGTTTTATAATTACTGTAAAACTAAATGGACTATAATAATATAACTCGGGTGGGTCCATAATGCAAAGTGAATCAAATAATGTATGAAATAAAGCCTCTTGGAACTTTTGTTGGAAGTTGTTTATTTATTTGCTACATACATGTTTCGGCTCTCGCCGTCTTCAGTGTAAGTAAACTAAAATAATAAACGGGAAGCAATGAGAATACACATCAGAGGTTATTATACTTTAAAAAAATTTGAAAAATTAAAAAAAAACTCATCATCTTCAATGGACACATATTGTAAAATTAACAAACAACAATAAGTCAACACCGAAAACAATCCAAAAGAATGAGAGCGCACATTAACGGTGTTCACAGGAGAACGAAACTCGTGCAAAATGTTAACAAAATATATCATAAATAACAGGTGGGGGACGCAACGACTTGAACAGATGCGCCGGCGAGCGAAAAATATAAAGGAGCATACTATGTGGTGGCACCGACGGGTGAAGGTGAGAGGACCGCCTAAGGAGCAAACAAAGGACATGAGCTAAAAATAAGTAAATAAAGGTTTGTATTGGAATTCAACTTGATCGTTTATTAGCATGTGTGGAGATTTTTTATGTCGTACTATTTCAAGTTGTTCGAGCAAATCAAGTTTGAAGCCCTTTTGGCATCTGTGTAATAAAGTGACATCCTTGTAATTAATCGAATGGCCAGTCTCAATTCTATGTTTGAATAGATTGGAAGTTATTTGTGAATTATGCTCCTTAGGACGCCTCGCCGACGCCCTGTCCGTCTGGCCAACATAGATGGCGTTATAGTGCAAACAACTAACGGAATACACTCCACTCTCATCCAAAATGGCTCTGAACATTCTACGTTGTTTAGAAAAAATATTGACAAATTGAGTGTTGGTTTTAAATGCAGGCTGATTATGAATAAAGGAAAGTTCTTTAATTTTATTACCGTGAGAGATGGGATAAGTTAGGGCCCTGCTAATGTAAAACCTCAATGAGGCTAATCGGTGGGACATGGGATGAAAGGAGTCAAAATGAATTATGGTTGTGACACAGGTGGGCTTTCTAAAGATGTCAAAGGAAACGGAAGCTGTGTCGAAAAACGGACAAATCTAGAAAATTTAATTTTGTGTTATCCTTGATTTCCGTAGTGAAATTGAGGTTTGGGTGTATCGAATTTAAGTATTTAAACATATCATTAAGGGTGTCCAGGCCACCTTCTAAAATGCAAAAAATATCATCAACATAGCGAATCCATTTCTTCACACAGCGGTTATTAGGGTTGTTGGGATGGATTATGTGGCAGTTTTCCGTATGGTTAAGGAAAAGGTCAGCTTGGAAGCCAGAAAGAGGGAGACCCATTGGGACACCCTGCTGGTCCTTGTAAAATTTCTTGTTAAACACACAATAATTGTGTTCAACAATGTGCCTAAGTAAGTCATTATGGTATCTACTTCAGTGCGGTTGTGGATGTGTTGCGATTAAAACCTTTTAACATTCAGCCTGCATTTAAAACCAACACTCAACTTGCTAATCTTTTTTCTAAACAACGTAGAATGTCCAGAGCCATTTTGGACGAGAGTGGAGTTTATTCAGTGAGTTGTTTGCACTGTAACGCCATCTATGTCGGCCAGACGGGCAGGGCGTTGGCGAGGCGTTTTAAGGAGCATAATTCACAAATAACCAATCTATTCAAACATAGAATTGAGATTGGCCATTCGATTAATTACAAGGATGTCACTTTATTACACAGATGCCAAAAGGGCTTCAAACTTGATTTGCTCGAACAACTTGAAATAGAACGACATAAAAAATCTCCACACATGCTAATAGACGACCAAGTTGAATTCCAATACGAACCCTTGTTTACTTATTTTTAGCTCATTTCCTTCGTTTGCTCCTTAGGCGGTTCTCTCGCCGTCACCCGTCGGTGCCACTACATAGTATGCTCCTTTATATTTTGCCTCGCCGTTACATCTGTTCAAGTCGTTGCGTCCCCCACCTGTTATTTATATTTTTCGTCATATGATTTAGTTTGTTAACATTTGCACTAGTTTCGTTTTCCTGTGACCACCGCGTGGTTTAATGTTTCCTTTTGATTGTTTTCTGCGCTGTTTAATTGTTGATTGTTAATTTTACAATATGTGTCCATTGAAGATGATATGCCCATTGTCTCGAGCACAATTTTTTGTAGTTCCATGCTGAACTTTGACAGTGAGCTTCTTTTTTAAATTCTTTTAAAGTATAATAATTTCTGATGTTTATTCTCATTGCTTTCCGTTTATTATTTTAGTTACCTTACACTGAAGATGGCGAGAGCTGAAACATGTATGTAGCAAATGAATAAATAACTTGCAAAGTTCCAAGGGGCTTTATTTCATACTTTATATAATAATATAGTTTTATACTTTCTGTATTCCCATGTAAAACCTTTATTAACTCCACCATTTTCGAGTGTGTGAATTGAAAATTTGGAGGGATGCGTTTTAGGTTACTGGACCATGCACACAAATGGAGATTGCGCTTCTGCCGCTTTTATTATAGAGGGAGCCTTTCAAAATTGTCAAACTGGCTCTATGGTTCCGCGCGACAGCTTGCGGTCTTCAATGCAGCCCGTTATGATATATCGACGGCGAGCCCAGGATGCATTTATCAGGGTTTTTGCTCGCTTTTGTCCGAGGATATCGTAGATGCTTTAGTGCGAATTTTTCTATACCGGGTGGGTTAGATGTGAAATATCAGATGATCGGTCCATTGGTTGGTTGGTAGGTCTAAGTACATATTATACGATGAATTAGAATTAGAAATAGACAAAGTGACAGGTCGTTCACAAAAACGTCATTTTCTTAAAGATAGCTACTTGGTTAATAATTGGTTAAAATATAGAAACATTTAGGTATATTAGGTAGCGAAAGATAGTTAATCCCAGGGCTGTGAAGTCGGAGTCAGAATTTATACAAATTTCAGAGGAATCGGAATCGGAATCGGAGTCCGAAAAATCTACCGACTCCGACTCGAAATGAAAAATCGTAGAAAAAAACAATTCGAAATGGCCGTTGCCTCAGTAGACAGTAAACAAAACTAGACACATTATTAGGTATATCTTAATTAGGAATACCTAAATATGTAGGTAAATATCATGAAACTACAAAGCACAGTTCGGTGGGGATTGATTTAAATTTCAACAAACCAACCTCAACGCGCTAATCGTGATAGCTTAGAAACATCTTCTGCAAATAAAAAAATCTGACTATGATGCCTACTTTGAGCATTTAGAACTTTCCAAATGGAAGCGAAGACAGTAAACAAATTTAAAATCGGAAATTTGATTGTAAAAAAGAGATTGTAAATAGCTGAGAAGCAGTACTGTTTATCTAAGTTGAATGAGCAATATCCATTTATCCAAAAGTATTATATCGTTTCGGCATCCTACAGGGACTTTAATTTACAATCAGATTGTTAGTGGAATTTTTTTTGCCCATAAATTGGCTGGCAACTAATTTTTAAACGTTTAATAAACTCGAATATATATAGAAAACAATAAAATACTTACTTGTTATTGTTACATTTGGATTCAGCATTTTTTTGAGTAATTTGATATGGTACAAGACATGATTAATACAATCAGATTAGTATTTTTTGAGAATCTCTGGTAATCATACGGTGCTATATACTAATCTGTACTATATACACATTACACATATTAACCGACTTTCTATGACTATTAATTACAAAATGTATCCATACAATTTTCCTGGTGAGTATTTTCCTCAGCAAATTTAATGTTAACTCGTTTGTATTATTGTGTGCCAATTTTTAATGATTTAAACATACAATATATATTTTTTTACACACGCCAGAGGGAGAGTTGGAGAGTCCGCAGTCCTCTTTAATACAGGTGAGGACAATTTGTTGAGAAAATACTGCGGCTTGGATTTGAACCAGGAAGCTCCCAATTTTCCTGACCTAGATTGATTATCACTTACTATTTTAGTTTTCTATATACTAACAAGTTTTCACGTCAAAATCTAATTTGTCTGTACTATAAAATCAAACTTTCTTGGAAATGGTTAGTCGTACGAAAAATACATGATATCTTTTCTATAGCAAATATAAACTATATTTTTACGATAATCATTTTTACCAAAAGCCTATACTATACTTAATATATAAACAAAAGCACGAAGTAAAAAGAGTTTGACTTACTTCCTATTCAATGTCATACACAGTAGGATGTATCGAAAAAATTTTTTTTCGAAATTCAAAATTTCAAGTTGATGAAAGTTGTCCATATCATTCTCTTTAAAAATTCGATTTTTCTTAATGAAAGATTAAGTGATTTTTCTTTTTCAAATAGAAAAAGTTTAACAATAAGCTGTGAAATTAACGTATACAAAAATATATTACTTTAATGCAACATTTAGTTCGAATCTAAATAAACTAGATTCGATAGAAGTTTAAAAAAATTGCCATTTTTGTATAATTTAAAAAAATGTACTTAAATGTTGATAAAAGTTTATTTGTCATTCAAAATATTATTTTGTGCGATCATCTGGGCTTCATCTCACTTAATCTTTCATTAAAAAAAATCTGTTGTGGCCAGGCACATGACTTTATCATACTATATATAAAATTAATAGTTTAGCTGCATGAGATTCTATTTGATCGAGATCGGCTATGACTGCATTAAAATAAAACTAGTAGAACTAGACAGATATGTCTATTAAAGCTGCATTCGGATATTGTACTCCGTTGACACTGGGTACACCGTCCAAATAACACTTACGTGTTAGGGTGTAAAAAGTGTAACGGTGTACAATATCCGAACGCAGCTTATATTGACAGTAGGTATTGCCAAAACATTAGCGCTTGACACTACTTACTGTCATTGGAATCAAAATATCTGACATATCCTGGCTACTAGTTTTAATGCCGTACGACCGATCTCGATGAAATAGAATTTGCTCATGCATCTAAACTATTGATTGTACCAAAAAATTTCATAGTCATAAATTATTCAAAATTTCCTCTACTTTAATTTATTATTGAACTATTTCGACAAAATTCCAGAAATGGCGGCTTATTTGCAAAATCTTCCAAAAATACTGAGACTAACCCTCCAGTTCCTTTAGGCCAGTGGTTCTTAACCTGTGGGTATTTACCCCCTTGGGGGTAAAATCGCAATCTGGGATGGGTAACCGAGCTCTAGATTTTTTTTAGGTACATTGACTCGTGTATTCTTCGACCCTATATCATGGTTCAAATTCTAGAATTTCTAAACTGTTGTCAATGGAAAAAGTTTTGAATAGAGTGCTTAAGCTGCGTGAAGAAATATCTTTGTTTTTTGAAAATCACACAACAGAAAAGGAGAAGAATCTTCACACAAAAATAAAAGACAAAACATTTATTCATATGCTAGCGTATTTGGCTGTTTTTTTTTCAGTTAAATTAAATTAAACAGTTAAAAAGTCTCATTGTAAGGAAATAACAGCAATATTTTGATAACGCAAGACAAAGTTGCCGGTTTTCTGCGAAAGCTAGAACTGTACGAATGTAAAGTTCAAGCTGGTGGCATATCAATGTTCGCACAATTGTCCGAGACAATCAGTGCTCACAACAAAGAAAAAATGCTGCTTCACTAATTCCATCATTCAGCAACGATCTTTTTTGATAGATTCGTTGAATCGCTATTTCCCGGGCATAAATATTCGTCAAGCTTATTCCTGGGTGTTAAGGCCATTTTCTACAGACGTCTAAATGTTTAAAGACGAAGCTTAAGCTTTTACCTTAAGTTCAATTTCTGGAACTACGCGAAGGCACCTCATTAAATGTGGAATTACAAGATCATAATCTAGCCTCATTTTCGACAAAAATGTGGACTTAATATTCAATTTTAGCCGACAGGGCTTTAAGAATTTTTGTTCCAATTGGTGCTAGTAATAAATGTGAAAGCGGGTTTAGTGTCTATAAAAACAAAATCTGGGAATCGGCTCAATGTAAAACATGACTTTCGATGTGCATTATCAGAATCTAAAGTAAACATTATAAATCTTGTTAAGAAAAAGGAACATTAACCTTCACATTAATTATGTAAACTTTATAGGAATTATGTTAAAAATATAAGACGTTATTATCGTACTGCATAGTAATTTTTATGAAGGGGTACAACCCTAATCTCAAGAAGGTCATATGGGTAAAAGTACTGAAAAGGTTAAGAACCACTGCTTTAGACCCTCTTCAACAGGAAGCTTTTCAGCTCTAAGTTTGGTTATGAAACTTCTAAATATGAAGTTTCGTCCCAATACATTTAGTAGTTTCTCCGGAATCGTCGCCACAAAAAAAAAACGGGTACACACACACACACATACATACACACACACACACACACACATACACACACACACACATACACACACACAAAAATTTTTTGTGCCTTGGTCAAATATGGACATATATCGGCTAAAATCTCAATCAATTTTTTTTGGCACGATACTACGTATGATAAAGTAAAAATTTCGATTTTTTAAAGAAAATTATAAACTTTAGGGGGTTGATGGCGTATAGGATAGAGCGGCTGCTATCTACGCTGGAGGTCCGGGTTTGATTCCCGGCTCGGGCTAAAATTGACTGTCCTGGTATGTTAGGCAGGGAACAAATACCTTTGCAAATACCGCCTTCCATCGGATGAGGAAGTAAAGCCGGTGGTCCCGTGTGCTGTCATGGTGCGACGTGCACTTTAAAGAACTCTTACTGGAAGTTGGAATTCCTGGGTGTGTATAGCCTGCCCTCAGTGTCTGTAATTGGCATAATGTAAGGCAATATGTATATCAACCAACCTACAACAGATATCTAGTATTCTTGAAAAACCTTCGCTACCCTTAAAGGCACGGATTTTGTTTTTCCGTGTCTAACAGCCCTTAAATGACGACAAATTATCCTGAAAAAAATCTTACATAATCTTAATTAGCGACTCCAAATCCACTTAAGTAATACCATTGTAATTATTAATTAATATCATTAGAAAATTAATTGCTAAAATTAAATTACATTCCAGAAAATCGTCGGCTATTTTTAGAATTTTACCTACGACCGTATGTGTAAATGTCCCTTACGTCACGGACTACTTAGCTCGTATATCGCTTATAACATACGTGTGCCTTTGGCTGTGCGTTTGTGTTTTTAACGCACGACCTAATGTCATAATGACAGATGTCGCGCGAATATTTTGATTATTTATTTGTAATTTTTGATACAATTTATATTTATTGAAATTTTCGGTCGTAAGTAAGTGCAATACTCGAGCTGTAACATATTATTACTTGCACGTGATAATTTATGTTGAATTTGTACTGAAATTTTCGATCGACACTTCAGACAAAGTTCTCCGTAGTTGCAATAGATGTCGCGCGAATACATTGATTGGTTAACCGTCAAATATTCTTACCTGTATGTGTTTGTCATTTTTGATACAATTTATTGAAATTGTCGGTCGTAGGTAAAATTATGTACAATACTCGAGCTGTAACGCATATTACATACTCGTGGAAAATAACAAAACTCGCCGCTTCGCGGCTCGTATGTTAAATTTCCACTCGTACGTAATATGCTAGTTACTGCTCTTGTAATGTAATATACTATTAAAATATCATATCAACCTAGTATGTAGTGGTGAATAACGTCTCTAGGTTGTACGCTTACCTCTACGCCCCACCACCGCCTCGAGCGGGCCGAGTATGCAGAAAAACTGGTCCTAACCAAGTTCGAGACACGCAGTTTTCCAAAATATGCACCTCAATGTCACGTACGCCAGTTGCGATACGTATTTGATCGGTGCGGTTTTCCATCTTAATTTACCGGTAATTATCGCTATTTTAACTAGTAATCGGTCTTCGTGTTTCGTGTGACGTGTATTTGGTCGGGAAACAGTTCATAATTTTCCGGAAACAGTGCCGATAAGTGTTTGTGCGCGACCATGATAATATTTCCATTGCTGCTCACAAAATATTGCATTCATTTGGCTGGTCCCGGTACTAGTTTGCTCGTAATCGCATATGAAGCAAAATCATAACAATCTAGTTATTCTACAGTCTATAGTCAACACTAGTAGAAATATTGTTTAAGTCAAACAAATCGTTATTTGAATAGAGGCAAAATTTTGTTATGGCGCGAAATAATTATTCGTATCATCCTCAAGTAGCAATATTGTAGGTAAGGGAGACCGGGGCAGGTTGTCACAAAATTTGCTTTTTGTTTCTTGGAAAGAGCTGGTTAACAGTTAGTGTTTTCGTCAGTAGCCCATCTTCTAGTATACAGCGTTGACTTAATTTTTCCAAAGTTTTGAGACTAAAGCGTTAAAGAGATATTCACAACAACCAAAATTGCCAGAGCCGCCTTTTGTGACAACCAACCCGGACCCTGGGTTGGTTGTCACAGCACTCGGGGTTGGTTGTCACTGGTTATTTAAATAGGGAAAAAGAGAACTTTTGATCATTCAAAAAATTGAATTAAGACAAACAGAACAAAACAAAGAAACAAGAAAAATTGTACAGAAACGTCAGTCACTTTCTCCTGCACTTTCACAGTTGTGGCAGACATAAAAACTACTTCTTAAAGTACATAACTCGTGGGCCCATTTATTACACTCCATACACTGGATCCACTTTTCCCTTGCCTTGCTGCTAGAAAACGGTTCTAAACAAACTAAACAAAAACAATCATCTTCGTCGCCTTCGCTGTTCACAACTTGATTTTCTCTCTTCTTTGTGATTCGTTTCTTCTTTTTCATCCTGTCATTTCTTTCTGTTGTTCCTTTGTCATTTTGCTTCCTTGTTTTCTGCTTTACCTTTTTAGCTTGTTCTTCCAATTGTCTTTTGACCAGCGTATCCGTTAAAATTGCAGTTTCCCTTTTTCGAATGTTGTTTCTGTTTGTGAGTTTTCTAGCTCCTGCTTCCGGCAAATGTCTCAGATCAATTGGTGACTTACGTGGTTTGCTGGGCCCAGGTTGAGGCTGCGCTAGAAGCTGGTATTCAGGTTAATGATAAAGCTGCTTCTGAGGCTGCTCAAGAAGCTGGCTAGTAGAGTGGTTTTGAGGCTGCTCGGGAAGCTGACTAGGAGGGTGGTTTTGAGACTGTTCTGGAAGCGCGTTGGGAAACTCTCTGTCCGTGACATTGCTTGGGGCAAAATCGACATTAGTAAAAATGTCACGATTAAATGGGCGTATTCCTGTGCACCGGAAACCTGATGTAATATTGGATGGAGTCATTGCCAGTGGATATGAGCGAGCAATGAGCTGTGGAATGTCATATATTGTCATGGTTTTTCTAGGGTTGTTACGCATCCAATCATCACATACTGTGTTAAAAAATTTCTTGAGTGGCCCAAAAACAGTACGATCAAGGGGCTGCAGTTTGTGCGAACAGTGGGGTGGAAACGTTAACATGACGATTCCATTACTTTTGGCAAAATTGAGCCCTTCTATGCTGAGATGGGAACCATGATTATCAAGAAGGAGCAGGCATGGTCTCTCCGGTGTGCTGTTCATGTGCTTATGAAAATGTTTTAAAAATAAATAGGTAGAAATCGGTTTCTTGCATCCACCCAGATTTATTTGCAGTTCCAGAACCTGGAGGCGCACGAGCTATAAAGTGCCCATGATATTTTACTCTTGGGAATACGAAAAATGGTGGAATAAGATTTCCAATCGCAGATACAGCTGTATAGGTAAAACTGCGACAGCTGAAGTTGAGTCATCGCCTAAAAACGTAAGAACAGACGCATGAAAAAGCACTCTGTTTCTTTCTAACGCAGGGTAATGGTCTGTAACGTATCAGCAAAATAACAGCTGGAATCGATGACTCACCTTCAGCTCTCGTAGTTTTACCTATAGCCAGAGTTACAAGCGTGCCCCTTTCAGCAGAAACTAACGCACCCATTTGTTTTATTCCTTTCCGAGCAACAATTCTATCTGGTCTCTGAACCGAAGTAGCCCCAGTTTCGTCCATGTTCCAACTTTGATGAGGATCAAAATGATGTCTTTCAAGAACCGTTGCCAAATTTGTCATAAAAGAGTTCACATTAGTTCTGTTGAAGCTTGTCGCTCGTGCTAAGCTGGTTGCCTCTGGTTTTCGTAGTGAAAGAGTATTGTGCCTGTTCATAAAATCAGCGAACCAGTCGTCACCAGCACACTCATTCTTGGTCCAGGATTTAGGACAGGGAATGGAATTGGCAATGCAAAGATTGTAAGCAAGATTTTTTATTTCTTTTGGCGTTAAACCATAATAGGCCTTCGAAGCTTGAACTATATAATTTGCGAATTCCATTTCATCTTCATCAGAAAATATTTTTCTATTTGGGCAATATCCAACGGGGAAATTTTTGTGCAGTATCTGGCTAAGGTTCGGTAATTTACATTATTTTGACGAGCAGCTGCACGAACTGAAAGCCCGGATATTTCGACACTCCGTACTGCCGCAAGCATAACGGTCACAGGAGTATTCCCTCGTTCTGTCTTTCTTTGATATTTTCTGACCATCTTATCTGCAATAACAAGAAATGAACTACAAAATATCTGCAGGGGTTGGATGTCACATGGGACAACCATCCCCGGATTTTTTGTGACAACCTGCCCCGAAAGGTCATTTTAAATAAAAAAATCTGATGTGGCCAGGCACATGACTTTATCATACTATATATAAAATTAATAGTTTAGCTGCATGAGATTCTATTTGATCGAGATCGGCTATGTCTGCATTAAAATAAAACTAGTAGAACTAGACAAATATCTCGATTAAAGCTGCGTTCGGATATTGTACTCCGTTGACAGCGGGTACACCGTCCAAATGACACTTACGTGTTATTGGGTGTAAAAAGTGTAACGGTGTTCAATATCCGAATGCAGCCTATATTGACTGTAGCATTTTCAAGACATTAGCGTTTGACACTAGCTACTGTCATTAGAATCAAAATAATCTGACATATCCTGGCTACTAGTTTTAAAGCAGTACGCCCGATCTCGATGAAATAGAATTTGCTCATGCGGCTAAATTATAAATTCTACCAAAAAATGTCATATACATAAATTATGGAAAATTTCCTCTCCTTTAATTTATTATTTAACTATTTTGACGACATTACACAAATAGCGGCTCATTTGCAAAATCTTCGAAAAATGCTATGAGTAAACCACCAGTTCCTTTGGACCCTTTTCAACAGAAAGCTTTTCAGCTCTAAGTTTGGTTATAAAACTTCTAAATATGAAGTTTCGTCCCGATACCATTAGTAGTTTCTCCGGAATCGTCTCCACAAAAACGGGTACACACACACACACATACACACACACAGACATTTTTTTGTACCTTGGTCAAAAATGTTCAGGGGACCCAAAAAGACATATTTCCGCTAAAATCTCAAAAAATTTTTTTGGCATGATTACAATACTTTACATACTGCGTATGATAAAGTAAAAATGATCTGGCGGGATAGAAAATAATGAACTACGGAATAAACAATAAAATATATAGCATTTAGGAGTATACTTACAGCAGCAAAATCACAAAAACACCTATAAAATCTAGACAATTATAGCACGACAGGTGACAGTAGCTACACACATACGCACTGACGTAAGCAATGTTTGGTATTCGCTACGGTTGCTGACAACCAACCAGTTTGACAACCTGCCCCGGTCTCCCCATGGTCTCCCCTACTTGTGTCAGTTACAAAATTCCTAGGTGTGTATAACCTGCCCTCAGCGTCTCTGATTGGCTTATGTTGCAGAAATAGATCAACGTAAAATAAACAATATAAAAAAATAAAAACAAAAAAAAATATAAACTTAGCCCCCCTGCGGGAGACCTAAATATTCTTCAATTGGGCAAATTTTTTTAATGGTATATGTGGGTTCATGTCGACAACCTTTTATCAACTTGAAATTTTGAATTTCGGAAAAACGGTTTTTCGATATAGGTACCCTAATACACAGCCACCCTGCTTCAACTAATACAATATATTTAGCATTGAGGTTATATTTTTTTGTCATGTTATTTTCTGCAATACTGGTAAACCGAGTTTTGGTCTCAAGGATTTTGTATATCCAAACTCAGTTTATGATTTTAAACTAGAATTGAAAAGTCTGCCCTAAGTATGTAGTTGTAAAAACTTTACGATGAGTATGTACTTTTTTTTCTGGATACTAAAGTTCAATAACTTTTGTAACCATGGACCAATTATCATTAATTTCTGAATTATTCTAAAAAAATAAATGTCGATCGTAGAAATCTCAACTGATCGAATCTTCTATGACAATCTGAAGTGAGTTGCCCCGACGATACCGAGAAAAATTTTCACCGATTCCGTTAGGGGTTGTTCCTTTGTGCTATTGCCGGAGGGTAATAGAACACCACGTTATCATCGCCCCAACCCCAAAGCGCGGGGTGCTACGTAAGCCTCTACCATTCCTATGACGTTGATCTAGATATTCCGGCGTCAGGTGGAAAGGAAAGTCGACAAGTAAGCCCCCCGGTAAGCTTATTTTTTATTTATGTTTCATTCCTCTGGTGCGTTGCTCAAAACGGAGAAACTGGAGCGGTCGCGCGGCGGGGTGCCTTTTGGCTGGGAAGATAACCGGCGGCTTTAAAAGGGGAGTTATTTCCTGCCGTTGCTATGTCAGTGTCCTGTCCAGCGTAATTATTATCTGAAAGACTGCAGTACTGTTATATTCGGGGAATATTATGAGCAAAACTCGTGAGAATGATGACAGGTCGGTTAAGGTGCTCCGCGTTGCTTCAACATAAACAAAACGAAGATTACAAGTTGTGGATTTATGGAAGATGATATAATTAGCATTAGAAGAAACAACTAGCTTTGAAAAGAAAAAGATGGTGCTGTTTTCAGATTTTTTGGTTCCCTACTAAATAAAAGAAATAGTCAAAAACTAAAGTCGACTACTAAAATCCACGACTTAACTTCAGACAATGTTGTGCTACGTGGTACGTGGTTAATTTTTCTTCATTTAAAAATGCCAGTTTTACAGGAAAATGAAAAGATTAATGACATAAAATAACTCGCTGCAAATACAAAAATTCAAAAAGTTTCTATACAATCTAAAGCCAAACAACGAACAGCGATACAGCATAAGAAAAACTGAAAAAAACACATCAAAATTATGAAAATCAAGAGTTGGCAATTGTTTCTCCGTCTATAAAGTAAAATTTAACTATGCAATTGGATTGTCGTACTTGAAAGATGTTTTTGTTGCAAACGTTTAACTACTGCTCTTTAAAAAAAGTAAAACGATATTTAAAATGTTCATCAAATGTATATGATGCCATAAAATAGCTACTGTACGTTGATCTAAAGCAAATTTTACTACAGCTTGCATTGAATATTATAGTAACCTGATTTTACCAGGAACAACCGAATTTACGTTATCATAAGTAAACCAAAATTGAGTAAAATACCATTGGATTGAAACATTCCGCTATTGCAAATATGGTACGTTTCCAATCTTCACAATCACGATTTTTATTGAAGTGTTTTATTATTGGCAATACAAGTAATTAAAATTTGTAAAAGCGATACACCCAAAACGGTAGACAACTATATTTTTTTTGGTAACTGTGGATCTTAAATATTTTTGTTGGTTCTTTTTAAATTTATATTGACTGAAAATAACTGATTTTTTATAAAACCAGTAAAAAAAATAAAAATGCTTGCCAAGTATATGAATATTTGTCAAGGAAAAAACCTGCTCTATAGAATTCGTAGCTAGTCCACCTCTAAAATAAATTTATATATTCGACGTTCGGCTGTGCGGACGAGTTTTTGTACGCCATATACTTAGTATTTGCAATACCCAGTTGAAGTGGGTACCTATAGCAAATGCAAGGCGACAAATTTTGGTGCATTTATTTGTACTCCATGAACATTTTAGTACCCTGTTTAATTTTTCCATTTTTTAATTTCGTTTTGTGTGTAGTAGGTCGTATACGAAGTTTGACAATAGATTTGTAATTATTAGTAAGATTTTTGATTTTTCTAAAGGGCGGAAACCGCATAAAATTGTAATTTTGTGAAACCGTCAGACAGACAGTTTTCCGGAAACCGTCAGACAGAAATTTAAAAAAAAATGTTGTTTTTACCTGTCCACATAAACGCAATGTTATTTATTTCCAAGAAAAACGTACACCATATACAGAGTGAATCCTAAGTTGATGGTTTTCTATGAACAATATAGATGATACTCATTTATGAGCTTTTAAAATACCTATAACCTTTTTGCTAAATAAAAAAGCTACACAAAATTGTCTCTACATTAAAATATTTTTAGTCATTTTCGTTTCTCTTCAAGTAATACACATCATAAAAATTTAATAACAGCATGTCTATAAAATAATTTCTTTGGAAAATTATACTTTATTTGCTTGTATTTATATCCTTTTTTAATTCCACCATTGACTATACATACAACCTTTGAAAACTATGGACTCGACTATTGTATTTATATATTCGTCGATTTTAATGATGTTTATTATTTGAAGAGAAACGAAAGCGGTTAAAAATATTTTAATAGTAGAGACAATTTTGTGTAGCTTTTTTATTCAACAAAAAGGTTATATTTTGAAAGGTCATTTGTTTAAAGTTTTGTTTCAGAAGCTAATTGATCTGTATTTCAGGCAATATTAGGATATATTTATACAACGAACCTAGTGGTACAATTGGATTTAGTAGAACTTTGAAGATGACGAAGAAACCATATCATTTCTTTTATGGGCAATATCTTCCTAATTTACATAAAAAAATATATATTTTTTCTCATTATAATAATAATTTACTTAAACTAGTTCACATCAAATGACCAATTGCATTGTTTTACAGTCTGTTAAAATGAGATGCTGCGAATTAATAATACAGAAACCTGATGAATTAAACAAAAAATCATTAAAATGAAACAAACAGTTTCGTCAAGATTTGCTTTGTAAATTTCCACAAGAATGCCCTTGTTAGTACGTAGTAAATTCTACACTTATGTAATTGAAAATATGTCGGCATTATAAAATAAAGCCTTGTTTCTTCGTAATCAATTTGTCAGTTTAATTTGAAAAAGCTAATGTTCAAATAAGGCGAATTACTCAAAAAAATATCTAGTGCCCATTCGGTACGCACATGTAGGAAGTCTTCAAAGAAGATTTTCACGTATGGATCTTCTATTACTTTTGCATTGATTAATTATAATTATCATTATTGAACCTCGCGGTTTCCGCACTGTGGCCTCCAGACCGTCTCTGCTGTCAAAGTTGGATATTGTAAGATTTCATTGACTTGGTTCACCTACCTGTTCTTCTGGGCAATTACGTATATTACAAATCTTGTGGTGTTATATGTATTGATATAATCTTGGGAAGAGATACAGTGGAGTAGTGGACAATGCCTTGTTACCACAGCCATCCATAGTCTAATTTCGGCTTTGTTCACTCTCTGCATTATCTTCGAAACCTCGGCTGTGTCTTCCCTCGGTGGTTCCAGTAATCCTCATATCACTGACATAGCAGGCGTTTCATTTCACTCTTGCCTGTATCTGTAGAAAGACCAGTGATTCCAGTTCATTGACAAGTATTTCAGAAGCCTCCATTTTGGTATTGATTTTTCCGGCTGTCCAAATTATGGATTATAATAAGTGCAGCCAGTTTGGTATGAAAAACTAAACAACATAAAGCCACAGAACATGATATGTACTAATGTATAATTCCACCAAAGAAGAAATTGCTACAACTTCGAACAAAACAAAGGGATATAATGCAGAAAAGCTGCTACGGGACGCAATTTAAATGAATGTAAAATAAAATTCTCAGTAGGTAATAAAATTCCATGCTGGAAAAGAAACACACCCCGCACAGGATTATGTTAAAATATGTAGTGGGGGCGGTTAAAACGGCTGTTTCGGTCGCCGCAATACCCGCTATATTAAAGGAATTACGAGAGACACGCTTATTTATGAATTTGCTGGATTATTCGTGCCCCTTTTATTGTCCTCCGTCGCCCACTTAGATAATCTCTTTTCATTTCATTTGATGCAGTCCGCATACTCGAAAGCCATGCACTTGTTATTTTCTCATTCGGCTAAAACACAGCTAGAACGGCTTAATTTAATTTCGTTTACACCGAGCATGTGCTTACATAAAATATACCGTTAATACATTTATTAAACAGGAAAGTTTTTATTCAGGGCCATTAAATAGATTTTAACTAAAGCTGTACGCAATTAAATTTGAAATTCCGTGCTTTTTCGGTGTGTTTAGAATTCGTTTGTGGTTGAATTGGGATTAATTTAAACATTCTTCGAATTATGCGGGCTGGCGTTTAGCTGTATCTCTGTGAGTAAAAGTGGATAAAAACGAATAACAATAGATTACTTTTGTGTTACTCATTGTGTATTTGATTGTGGATTTGTGTACTTGTGTACTCATTGTGGATTTTTGTTATCAAATTGTAAATTTCATTAATAGTCTGGAATTATACATGTGAACGATTAGATACTAATTAATGCTTATTAACAATCTTATTTCTTGCAGGTTTTTTTCGACTGAAGTTGCTATCGTTTGGTGAGTAATTTGAGTTTTTTTTTTAAATATAAAATTGTTTTTTTTTGTGTGTAGGCTTAAATTTATTTTGTTTGTGCTTTTTATTTGGTTTTCAGAATCAGATCATTTATGCAAATGCCTACATTTTTATTTTAATTTTGAATAATTAGAATAAGAAACATTCCAACACAGGTCTAAAATCAAAACAGAAATATCAAATATCAACAGACACAACTGCATAACTTACTTTTTTCATGCAATTTCTTCAGGATATATTCTTGGTTATATTGACTAATTGTGGATTGGCAGGTAGACTATTGTATTTAACTTTCGGCAATTGAACTATAATAATTATCCGCAGAACGCTTTAATACAAGCTTCTCGTTCGTAATTTTGTATCTTTGTTAGTAGTTATTTTCTCATACCCATTTTCTGTAGTGATTTATTGTTGTTTATACTTGTTTATACTGTCTTAGTCTTAGCTTTCTTTACCCACGGTAACAAATATCTGTATAGTTGAAAATGCACGAAATATGAGTAGGTAAAATATTTTTGGAATGAAATGCAGTACAGCCTCGTTTATCTGGACAATATAATTTCAGTGAGTTGCCGGATTAGCGATATGTCCAGATTTCCGGATATTTGTTAAACCATCAGTATATGACCCTAAAATTGTCTGATAATATTAATTGTAGAATTAATTGTGGAAATATGCATAGAACAACTCCTGTAGAAATAGACAACTAATACATATTCTAAAATAAATAGAGGAATCTAATATGCATTAGGTCGTCTTTTACGTTCTATTTTGTGAAAAAATAGTTTGTAATCAGGGATGCTTTCCTGGGGGTTCGCAGGGGTACGCGCGAACCCTTTGATGTGAATGGTATGGTTTGTGGGAACCCCCTGTTAATCAGAAAAAAATGTTTTATGATTATCGGTGATTTTCTACTACTCTTTCGATTTTTAACTGTTTCTTTCAAATATCTATCATATTCGTATAAGTTCTTTTCTTCTAACTCTAACCAAAAGTTTTCTGGAATGGCAAGACGATTACAAAACAAATATTTCCTAGCGCAGTTAGCTCTAATGATTGACATTCTCCAGGAGTGCTCTTTACTATCCAATGCCCTTCAAGCTGGAAATAAATATTTGCAGAGGAGAACAACTGATCAGAAGAACAATTAATCCTTTTCAAATGCTCGAAGATCGTAGCGGTATTTACGAAAAAAAGTGGATGAAGTTATAAACTCGGAAGTATTCAAAAATATTACTTTCGTCGAAAACAGAATTTATGGAAACCTTTCCAGAGATTCTCTTATTGACAGCATCATAAAATATATGAAATTAAGGTTGATTCGTCTCTCTCAAGTAGGATAAAATAGCAACAAGAAAAATATTGATGACAGCAAAATTTATGAGCTAGCAAATTTGGTAGAACCGAGCACTTGGAAATTGAAGATATTGTAGCTCCGTGGTTAGGGGCCGAAAAGAATTTTGATGAATTTCAAAAAGTTCAAAGTTCAAAAATAAAAGTAAATATGAACGATAAATTGTTTTTTTTCTGATAGTTTAATATTCATCAGCTAGTGTGCTACTCTGCCAAATAATATTTCAATGGGAATATTAATATTAAAAAAAATGTTAGAAAATATTCACTGCCAATGCGAACCCTTTGGTAAAATTTTGGGAAGCATCACTGTTTGTAATAGATTATTTATTCGGCAAAGGCGCTTGGATTATGCTATATTCTTTGTGCATACGATTATTGGTGTAAAGTTTTATTTTCGGTAGGGCAAAACTCGTTATGACCTTCTACATATCGTCAGTACTCTTTAGATATCACAAATGTGGATAGGGATAGGCACAAGAAACATTTGTTTTTCTGAACGACATCCATTATGGTTTTTTTTTAATTATTTAACGTTCTAATTTTTATTATTATCCCTATATTCATCGATAAAAACACTCGAATGTAGTTAGTTGAACAGTTGAATATCGTTAACAGTTTAATGACACTAATATTCTTAGTTAATTCTTATTTCAATAATATCATCTTTATACTCGAGATTGGTTTCAGCAAGTTTCCTTGTCCCAATACCATGAGTTTTTATAACATCATCACTTGCATGATATAATGTCAGTTTCAATCTCCACAAAAGTTCGTGGAGATTGTAGTGTAAACTAAACTGTTGGACCTTTGTAAGTGGAAACATAGTAATCCGAAAACAAGTTGATCGTGTAAACTTGTCAGCAAACAGCAATTTATTACAAAAAAATCTGATGTGACCAGGCACATGACTTTATCATACTATATATAAAATTAATAGTTTAGCTGCATGAGATTCTATTTGATCGAGATCGGCTATGTCTGCATTAAAATAAAACTAGTAGAACTAGACAGATATCTCGATTAAAGCTGCGTTCGGATATTGTACTCCGTTGATACCGGGTACACCGTCCAAATGACACTTACGTGTTAGTGGGTGTAAAAGCTGTAACGGTGTTCAATATCCGAACGCAGCCTATATTGACAGTAGTATTTTCAAAACATTAGCGTTTGACACTAGCTACTGTCATTAGAATAAAAAAATCTGACACATCCTGGCTACTAGTTTTAAAGCAGTACGACCGATCTCGATGAAATAGAATTTGCTCATGCAGCTAAACTATAAATTCTACCAAAAAGTATCATATACATAAATTATAGAAAATTTCCTCTCCTTTAATTTATTATTTAACTATTTTGACGATATTACACAAATAGCGGCTCATTTACAAAATCTTCGAAAAATGCTAAGAGTAAACCACCAGTTCCTTTGGACCCTTTTCAACAGAAAGCTTTTCAGCTCTAAGTTTGGTTATGCAACTTCTAAATATGAAGTTTTGTCCCGATACCTTTAGTAGTTTCTCCGGAATCGTCTCCACAAAAACGGGTACACACACACACATACACACACACACACACACACACACACAGACATTTTTTTGTACCTTGGTAAAAAATGTTCAGGGGACCCGAAAAGACATATTTCCG
Source organism: Aphodius sticticus (assembly GCA_963966075.1). Lineage (NCBI taxonomy): Eukaryota > Metazoa > Arthropoda > Insecta > Coleoptera > Scarabaeidae > Aphodius > Aphodius sticticus. The sequence continues at coordinate 19,913,977 of OZ014510.1, forward strand.
CTAAAAACTCAAAAAATTTTTTTGGCATGATTACAATACTTTACATACTGCGTATGATAAAGTAAAAAGCAAACAAATAATAATTAAATAAATAGCAAAAAAAAAAAGTAAGACCACTTGTCGTAGGGCCAGGTACGTTTTCGCTCGACCCAACGTGCCTTAAAAATTCACTTGCGTTTTTATACTTAGTCTTAGCTGTCTTTAGCCACGGTCACAAATATCTGTATACATAGTTGAAAATACAAGAAATATGTGTAGGTAAAATATTTTTCAAACGAAATGCATTACAACCTCGTTTATCTGGACAATAAAATTCAAGTGGGTGGCCGGATTAGCGATATGTCCAGATTTCCGGATATTTGTTAAACCATCAGTATATGACCGTAAAATTGTCTGATAATATTAATTGTAGAATTAAGTGTGAAAATATGCATGGAACAACTCCTGTAGAAATAAACAACTAATACATATTCTAAAATAAATAGAAGAATCTAATAAGCGTTAGGTCGTCTTTTGCGTTCTATTTTGTGAAAAAATAGTTTGCAATAGACATTTTTTATTCGGCAAAGGCACTTGGATGATGCTATTTCTTTGTGCATACGATTATTGGTGTAAAGTTTTATTTTCGGTAGGGCAAAACTCGTTATGACCTTCTACATATCGTCAGTACTCTTTAGGTATCACAAATGTGGATAGGAATAGGCACAAGAAACATTTGTTTTTCTGAACGACATCCCTATGTTTTTTTTTTAAATTAGCGTCGAAACGTTCTAATTTTTATTATTATCCCTATATTCATCGATGAAAACACTCGAATGGAGTTGAACAGTTGAATATCGTTAACAGTTTAATCTCACTAATATTCTTATAATTCTTATTTCAATAATATCATCTTTATACTCGATATTGGTTTCAGCAAGTTTCCTTGTCCAAATACCATAAGTTTTTATAACATCATCACTTGCATGATACAATGTCAGTTTCAATCTCCACAATAGTTCGTGGAGATTGTAGTGTAAACTAAACTGTTGGGCCTCAGTAAGGGGAAACATAGTAATACGTAAACAAGTTGATAGTGTAAACTTGTCAGCAAACAGCAATTTATTACCAAAAAAACTAACAAATAATCAAATAAATAGCAAAAAAATAAGAAGTAAAACCACTTCTCGTAGGGTCAGGTACGTTTTCGCTCAGCCCAAAGTTCCTTAAAAATTTACTTGCGTTTTAAATGAACCACTATGTATTATTAAAATATCCGATAAATAATCAATTTTGTACATGAATGGGGGAGTGCCGACTGTTGATAAGTTTAAAGACAATAAAAAGGTTCTACCTTTTAACCTAAGTACTACAATTTGCAATGATTACATTTACATACAATGATGGCGTTCATTATGCATATACAAAAGCTGTTCTTTAAAGAAGGAAATAAAACGTACAGCATACTAAAAGATAATCGTCCCAATTTCTTCCACAAAAATAAACGTTTATAGACCGAGTATTGAGAAACTATTTATAAGCAGCTATGCAGTTACACCATAAAGAAAAATTACCAGTATGTCTCCATAAAAGCAACCGTGCAGTTCGCCAACGAAATGACAATAACGCTACTGATACTAAATCCAGATATGAATACAAATATATTTAATCAACAAAATCTCGATGCCCTATAAAGTGCGCCCCATAAAACGGGCTTTACGCTAGCGGAATATGGCGACATTTAGCTGAATTTAGTGCGATTCCTGCTCAACAGTCCGTTGCGCTATTCTACGGGCTCTCGCGTCTCTGAGCAAGCTCGGGCACTTTACGTCTCACGTATGATTATGCGAATCGCTACATTTGCGATGGCCGTACGCTTTGCCAGGGAAGCAATGTACTGTTAAACGGTTGTACGGAACAACGTATTTTGCTTGCTGCTTGCTTGCCTCGCATTCGTTTGTACCTTATCGTGGAATCCTGGATGAACGTGATCATCGAATATGAAGGGATTTCCTCTCTGTACGATCCGTGTCACGTGTTTTAATACGTTCGATATTTTCTGTCCGTCGACCGAGTGACAGAAGTGGCTGAAACCAGGATGGGGTTCATTATAAATCCATTATCTGGAGACAGCTACTGGTGAGCACTCCTTGAACGCTCTGTTGCTCCTTAATATTGCGATCGGAGGCCCTCGGGCATTATCCAACCATGTGTGAAACTGATATGTATGAACCGTTCTTCTTTCTTTTCTAGTGTATGCGTTAAACAATAATATTGAAGACAACAAGTAGGTGATTGGTTTATGTCAATATTCATAGTAATGAAATAGTAATGAAAAAATCATTATAATGCGTGTTATGATCACTACGTTATTCGTTGGGTTAAAGGCAAAACTCACTCAGTAACATTTTGTTGAAAAACGAGATAATATGTATCTTATAAGGGGATAACAGAAAGTGTTCAAATGCGTCAATAGTGCTATAATTTTCTGGAAATAAATCATTAAGTACGGTGTAACATATATGTATTTAATGCAAAAATTCTGACTAGTGACTTTACCACTATTACAATAAATGCATCTCGTACTCGTTAATTGACTTTTAATCTAGTTAACAGGCAGCTCGAGCTTGCAAAAGCTTCAAAAAAGTTTGTTTTTGGAAATTATGGTAAGTTTTAGGGGGTAATCAAAATCCAAAATTTGCACCACCCCTGTCAATGAACTCACCAGTTCTTTTTATAAGGAACTTCCGCAGAAAGTCTTTTCATATTTCATTTCCAACTTATTATGGAGCAAATGTACAAATTTGTAGGACATATTTATTTTCTACCATTTTGGTATTAGTAAACTTCCTTTTTAAATTTATAGTTTACGTGCTATTTTACAGGAAAGCATGGACAATTGAAATTTTCAGGGAAAACAACATTTTAGCAAATATAAAAAACCCATTGTTTGTAAATTATTAATGTAACGGTAAGAAATTTTATTTGAAGTTTTATTCATGTTTTCAAGATTTTCAAGTTTTATAAAGGCACTTTTGCTCTGAAATACAGCAATTTTTTAAAAAATATTCGAAGAAAAAAAAACTATTATGGCAGCTTTTCCAAAATGAAGGGACGTCCCGAAATCTGTCAGGCAGGCAAATTTAGGATTTTTATTAGGGCTTTAAAATTTATTAGGTCTCTAGAATAATGATACAATCAGAGTTTCGACAAAAAAAACATTGTAAAACAGTGTAAACGGCAGACGGTCTACTTAATAAAAAAGCAACCATTTAGCTTACATTGGCTTATTTACCACTAGACAAAAAGTAACCAACTAAATTAAAGGGTGGCAAGGTATTGAAATTGCCAGACAGAAGATGTAGACAAACTAAGCAAATCCAGAACCAGCAGTATATGATCACAAAGAATCTTAAAACTTCCTAACTTCATTTTCTGTAAGTTAGTTTAATGAAGCTTTTTTATTGTTTCTCTAACAGTTTTATAATAAAAATATAGCAGACGGCAGATGGTCTACTTCTAAAAAAGAACCATTTAGCTTACATTGGCTCATTTACCACAAGACAAAAAGTAACCAAATAAATAAAAGAGGGGCAAGGTATTGAAATTGCCAGACAGAAGATATAGACAAACTATGCAGTTCCAGAACCAGCAGTATATGATAGTAATCACAAAGAATCTTAAAACTTCCTCCCAACTTCATTTTTTGTAAGTTAATTTAATTGTTCTTTTTTTTTATTGTTTCTGTAACAGTTTTATAATAAAAATATAAAGAAAAAATAAAATAATAGATATTCTTTTAAAGACTCCAAAGTGTAAGATTTTTTTTTTATTCCAATTTCTCTATAAAACGTCGTTTTTCTCAATAGTAGTAACATGTCACTTAGTGACTTTTACCTTTAACCCGACGGTGTGTGACTCTATGATCACTACGTCTATAACTTATTCTTCTGTAGTCACACGTTTTGAAAGTAGAAGTGTAGATAGACATTTCTACTTTCAAAACGTACTAAATGCTGTAGCATTTTATTTGAATTGTTAACATGAATGAATGCATTCAAGTATCAAACAAACTGTACATGTTATATCTACACGTTCTATTCATTATTTCATAAACGAATATTCCCAAAAGTTCCTAAACGTTACAGTCAAAGACTTATTAAAGTGCGACATCATAAGTGAATTTACATCATAAACATTGTCATCAAACATGTGTAGACGATGGATTATCTTGTAGTCTTCTCAAACGTGTTTCATGTTATTTTCTATCCTACTGTCAGACTGCAATATAGTCGCTACTAAAAGTGTGCATATAAATATCAAACAGTTGTTTATCCAGTAATAGTAAGTACAATAACTGAAAATTATGTAGATATGCAAAACAGAACATTTTTTAGCGTTTTACATTTTACAGCAATGTGGCTGTATGAAATACAGTTTTATTACAAAAAGTCTCTTATATATTTCAAAGCTTAGAAATATTTTGTAAAATTACTTAAAGTACCTGCATTTGTTATTTTACAGAATGTGTGCAGCAATGTTATTCTTATCCACCGGTCACCTTGGTATGAGGAAACGCATTGTACAAATTTTTACATGCAATGTAAATATATAAATTTCTGAGTGTTTACTATACTAAAAAAAAAAACGACAATTCTTTTTACAGCATTGTCTTCTGAAATTTGTCACCTTCAATTTACTGTTATCTTACAGCTTTTTTTCTCGGTGAATAGATGGTAAAAAAAGGTAATTCCGACAAATTAATCTAACTTATTATGGGTCTTTGATTGTTGCCATGGATCGACGAATGGCGTCTGTAACCAAGTCAACCATTTATAATAACAATTTTGATACGCCGTTGGCTAATTGTCTAATTTCAGAAAATATTTCTGAAATTGTATTCCAAACATTACTAAATGATTAATTACCATAATATTGGTAATTCTGCCTTAATCAATTAAAAATTAAGTATGTACTTTGTCAACAAACTCTTAGCATGATAAGACATTGCAAATGTCACATGTTTCATATGTTTAGCAGTTACATAATCTGCAGTGCAATTTTAATAATGCCACATTGCTTCCTGGCAGAAACAGAATTATTTCATTTTTAGCACTACATAATATATTTAGTAGCACAAAGTTTATAATATTGATTTAAAAAGGGGCCTTCATTCGATTAAAACAAAGTGAAACGACTTTCAGATAAGAAAATCATGTCCTCTTCGTTTTTTTTTTTGTTAAGCGAGAATCCGCGAGCAAGCAAATTATTTATGTTGAATACAGTTAGTGCGGATGTTGGGATAAATCACACATATTGAAAAACGAAGGGACTCTGTTTTAGATGACCCGCTTTTGTCCGGACAGATTTTTCTCGATTTTGTCAATTTTACTTTTTTGCAAAAGCCATAACTATTGCAACCTTTTACTTTTGACACCAAATTTTAGCAGAATTTTACGTGGCCCATCTTTTTTGTCGTGAATATAATATATGCCAGATGATAATGGTATTTTATCTTGCTGAAAAATATAGAAGCAACATTCGTGTTCATAGTTCACAATTATTGCCATAAGAATGTTAAATTGTAGAATGTATACACGCTCTGAATGTAAAGTAAACTATTACTACATATCCATTGACACAGCAATTGTAACAAGTTGACATACATATTTAAAATTATTCATTCCTTTTCTATTTATTTGAATACATAGTTATTACCCATAAGCACAAAAGCTGGCTCAAAAGGATTATTATATTCGTCATTTTATGGGCTATAACTTGTGAGCAAACGAATGTTTCACAATCTGCTAAAACAAGCGTTAATCTTTTGCACGTTTCGAATGCAGATTACGTAGCGGAGACCACGGACAAAACCGTCTACTCATACGTTGTTTTACATGACTCATTCCGAAGGATTCATGTCAAGGCATTCAGTTGTACAACAGATGAGAAGATATTGTTATACATGTAACTACCTTTATCTCTCTGTCCGTTTATACACATAAAGTTGGTCTTCAGAGCCGTTGTCGCAACTATTTAGCGTTTGTGATGCGTGCTAGTGGAAATTCCGACCTGAAAGCGGCCCTCCTTTGTTTTCGGACTCATGGTAAATTTAAAGCTTTAAATGGATTTGAAAATGCTCTCTCAGCGCCCTTATTTGTATTCAGTTTCCATTCCGGTTATTCTCTTACGTCCATGAATTTTTCATTATTTTTCATTATTTTCTGGATGTTGCGAGAAATTGCGAAGTATCGAGAAGAGTCCTGCCAAAAACTTTTCGATACATACACATATTCTTCGGGGAATACAAACGGGAATATCGTTTCATATTTAGGATCTGAATTGGGGAAAATCGTTCGTGAACGCTTATTCATATAATCTCAATTTTATGATAACACAATTCCAGCGCAGTCGAAGTATATCAGGTGAGGTACAGTCTTGGAATTTAGTAAGTTCCTATCAGTATTTCAGCAGTGTGTTGATGATACATCCATGTACAAGTTTTTTGTTAGTCTGGTCGGCCGCTCGGCCGCTAGGTACAAAAAATTGTCCGTTTACGCTGCAACTCGTATATCGAAAATTTATTATTTGCGAAACCTTGTTCGAATGCTGTGAATTGGTTTATAAAGATTTATATGTTTCTATTTATTAGCTTAATGTGTAATTTATTAAGATAATTCCTACATTGCAATGTAATTGTGTTTTTATTAAATATATATCTCATTTCAAGATATTGCATAAAAGAAAACAAATTATACAACTTTATTGCATCTAATAGCTTTTTTCCGGTAATAAACACAAAAATCAATTTATTGTTGTCAATATTTTTACTTTTCAGGTTATTTCAGAACTAACATATGTATTAACATTTATTCACAAAATATAAATAAATTCAAATTAAATTGCTTTAAATTTGTATTTATGGTAATTTGTTAATTGTGATTTACTGGTGTTTTCGTGATATTTAGCTTCAACGATGTTTTGCAGTTATTAACTTAATAAACAGAAAGGAGTATGTATTTTGTATAGCATGAATGTATCATTTTCATCACAATTTTTTTATATTATTATTTTGTATTTACTTTACGGCAATATGTTTCAAAAATATCTGACAACTGAAAATAATGACAATTATGTATATCACTAATTTAACAAAAATTTGTGGAAGGAAGCGAATTTTGATGGAATGTGAATATGCTATAGTTATTATTAAAAAAAAATCTGATGTGGCCAGGCACATGACTTTATCATACTATATATAAAATTAATAGTTTAGCTGCATGAGATTCTATTTGATCGAGATCGGCTATGTCTGCATTAAAATAAAACTAGTAGAACTAGACAGATATCTCGATTAAAGCTGCGTTCGGATATTGTACTCCGTTGACACCGGGTACACCGTCCAAATGACACTTACGTGTTAGTGGGTGTAAAAAGTGTAACGGTGTTCGATATCCGAACGCAGCCTATATTGACAGTAGTATTTTCAAAACATTAGCGTTTGACACTAGCTACTGTCATTAGAATCAAAAAATCTGACATATCCTGGCTACTAGTTTTAAAGCAGTACGACCGATCTCGATGAAATACAATTTGCTCATGCAGCTAAACTATAAATTCTACCAAAGAATGTCATATACATAAATTATAGAAAATTTCCTCTCCTTTAATTTATTATTTAACTATTTTGACGACATTACACAAATGGCGGCTCATTTACAAAATCTTCGAAAAATGCTAAGAGTAAACCACCAGTTCCTTTGGACGCCTTTCAACAGAAAGCTTTTCAGCTCTAAGTTTGGTTATAAAACTTCTAAATATGAAGTTTTGTCCCGATACCTTTAGTAGTTTCTCCGGAATCGTCGCCACAAAAAAGGGTACACACACACATACATACATACACACACACATACACACACACACACACACACACACACACATACACACACACACACAGACATTTTTTTGTACCTTGGTCAAAAATGTTCAGGGGACCCAAAAAGACATATTTCCGCTAAAATCTCAAAAATTTTTTTTGGCATGATCACAATACTTTACATACTGCGTATGATAAAGTAAAAATAAACCAAAATAAACTACCATCTAAAAGAGCATTTAGACAACATAAAAATTATTTCATCAAATTTGACCTGGGATGAGTATAAATTGTGTTGGTAACGGGTAAGTATATAATTTCCCAAAAGGAGACGCTTCAGAAAGAAAAGTTGTTCGTTTCTAAAGCGTCTCCTTTTGGGAAATTATATACCCGTTAGCAACACTATAAAAATTATTATTGTTAAAATTAGTTCCTTCTATGTCCAAAACTACTACAGACAGAGATTTGAAAAAATAAATAAAATATAGCGATGTTTCGATAAATCAGCTATAGTTTCCGATAAATTAATTACAACATTCAATAAATAACAAAATGAATTAGTAATAACTGCACTTTACAATTATGTATTGTATATAACTTTCTCAATGTATTTCTCATCAAATATGAAATATTATTTTAAATTACCGAAAAATTGCAGTTTTGGTTTTTTGTTAATAGGTAGACCATGATGTGTTCTGTATGGTTTAAAAAAAATTAATCGCCTAAAAGATAAAATGAAAAATAGATATTAACGTGTTATAATGATAAATGAACACGTTTATGTATGCTTAAGTGGAACACAGTTTATATTATAGGTTAATCATATGGTGACATACAGGCGGGATGTAAATTTTTAAATCTAAAATTACAGCCCCAAACCTGGATTTGAACCAGGGACCTTTGCGTCGCTAGCACAACTATCTCCCATCTGAGCTATTGACATTGCGCTAACGACGCAAAGGGCCTTGGTTCAAATCCAGGTTGTGGCTGTAATTGTTGATGTATTTAAAATTTACATCCCGCCTGTATGTTACCATATTATTAACTTATAATATTACTTTGACAAAGTAATAAAAAAGTATGTCGTTAAACATTTTCAGTTATAGTTTATATTGTTTGGAAGTTAAAAAAGACCTTTATTTGTAATGTATTATGTATTATGTATTTTAATTAACCTTACAACACACAATTCATAAATCAAATTGTTGTTTTTAACTTATTATCGTTGTTAATGCACACCTCATAATTTATTTAGAAATTTAGAAATAAAATTTCCAATAATCTTCCAGCTAATATATAGTAAATGAAAAATGTGTGCTTATTGAACTGGAAGTATATTACAATAAAACTTCTGTAGAGCTCTTTGAAATATTAAAAAAAAATATAAAAATAAAGAATTAATTGGTTATTAAACAATTCAAAACCAAAAATGAAACACAATAATTACATATTACAACAATAAAAAAATATTAATTATAAGTAAAATTTTAATAATTTGAATTAACAAATGAACAAAGGGAAATACCGAAACCTTTTGTTTTTCTCTTTCCAGAAAGTAATATGTTTCATATGGTCTTATTGGTTTTCTCTGTTCCTTCAGAAGTTGGAGCCGTTTAAAACAAGATATTGTAAATAATTCAAACGGCTGTAACTTTTAAATAAATTGTAAAAGTAATTTAGTTTCTGAAAAAATAGTTTTGCGGGGACAGTGGGACAGCCTGCATATATAGCTATAAGTTAAATTATTTTGGTTGTCAAGCATGTATTAGATGTCATGAAAGATAATTGAATATTAACTGCTGTAAAGTAAACACAGATATAAAATTTCCATTGTCCTTCATACAAAATACATGCTCCGTCATAAATATAAATTTAAATCAAATTTAGAGAATTTATTATATAGAAACTAATGACTCAAGCAACTCTTGTGTAAAACATTTTTTTCTTTATCAAACGATTTGATAACTACGACCGCCGGGATACTAATAACTCACCCTGTATACACAATCAGCAGACGTCATATGACGAAAAATATAATAAAAATTTTAATCTGATAATAATAAATCGGTGAGTATTGTGCCTTAATCCTGTAGTTACGGTCATCATAAATTTACAGAAACAATATCCCTAGAGAAAAATTGCATTCGGTAGGAGGTACCGCTTTCGGTATAAAAATCAAACCACTCGTCGTGGATTTATTAAGTTGGAGTGGAGAAATGGGAGATTTGGGACCGTATTACCACAGCATCGGCCATCCACGGCTCGAGCGGCTCAAGTGAAATATGTCTTCCCTTGTGTAATACGTCCCAGCTAGACTATATCGGATGGGGTTTCATAATTCCCCAATTTGGCGGATTCGCCGTGTTGAATACATGCATAAATTTATCATATTTCAGCGTATCGCCCGAAATATAACGCCTAATAACGGCCACTTGTCAAAAAGTGCACTGTCACTTATTAAAATGATTTATCTGTGATATTTTTAGCGTATGAAATTTTACAGCAGTGCAGTGGCTGAGTCATTGAAAACTAAAAGAGCATCGGAGTGTTTATGCTGATATACTATATAAAAATAAACCTAACGCATTTGTTTTAACTTTTGATGGTATCAGGAATGAAATGTTTGTCATGTATGTAGGGAGGGGTATTATTTAACATAAATTTCATTTGATTAGATTAGATAGTGGTTATAAAATCATCAAAATCGGCAAAAGATTGCAAAAGTAATTTAATGTCAATACTAAAATTGCAATGTATATTTGTAACGGTATAATGTATTTCTTTCTACGAGGTTTCAAAATATCTATTCGATACAGTGTGATTGATTTTTTGTGTCCAACGTTTGCAATGTTTTTTCATAACGTTCATATCGTTCATATCGTTATGTAGTTTTCTGGTACAGTTTGTCATATATTGTCTACGATTTATTTTATCAACATTATCGAGGCTTCCGTTCCGAAGGTGATACCTAACATACAGTGTGTCCAGGAAAGTCCGCATCATATGGAAAAATTTTTTAGTATTCATTTCTAAGCAAATTTTATTCTTTATAAAAGTTGGCGGTTTGTATGAAACCAAAAGAGCAACAGTCAAATATGTAAATTTTGCTGTCATATACCTAGCGATTTAGAATATATGAATTTGTGATTAGAGTAAAGTACCTGTATTTTCATTATTATCGATAAACTCTATTTGGAGTTGTTGTTTAGAAGTAAAAACTATATTCAAATATGAATTCACAGCCACTTTGAAATTTTTCCTTTTTTGTTTTTTTCTTTTAATTTTTACTTTTATGACAAATATTAGTCAATGCCAGTGATCTTAAAAGGTCCATTTTTATCTATTTTTTAGAAATTTGAATACGTTTTTTTACAATTTTTATTATTTTGGTATGATAACTAATGTTTATTTAGAACTAGCGCAAAATTACTCATTATCTTGATGCGAAGTTGATATTTCACCCTGTAGATAATAATAGATCATACAATACCTAATACAGGAGCCTGACTTATGTACCTTTAATTCAATTAATATTAATGACTGTATATATTTATATTAGTAGTTATCCATCTACAGCATTATCTCGATGTCTTAATATTTTCAGTGAAAGACACCCGGACAACCAAACTGCCCATTTAACCATTTCTAGGATAATCAGAAAATTCAAGTAGACAGAAAATCTCTTTAAGAAAAACCACAATAAAATATATTTCCGAAAATAAGGAAGCAAGTGTACCAGTGTTGCAAGCGCTAATCGAGCATAGAACGACTTCGGTTTGACAAATTACTTCTCACACCCAATGCAGTAAATCAACAGCACATAACATACTAAAACTGAAAAAATATCACCTTTAAAAACATACGAAATTGATAAGTACACTAAAGGAAAGACACTATGGCATCAGTACCATACCTATGACAGCAGACTTGACGCCATAGGTATGACTTCGCCATCTGGTTTGAGGGGGAAATGGAAGAGGACATAATTTTTTTGTTAATATTATATGGACAGACGAGGCAACATTTACGTCAAATGGCAATGCTTCTTCACAAAATAGCCGTTGGTGGACACAAGAAACCCCGAACTTTACGATATAATGCCGATATCAGTACCATTTTAAGACCAATGTACTGTGCGGTATTTTGAGGAACCAATTATCTGGGCACTTTTTTTCGTTAAAATTTAAATGTAGATTTATATCTTCAGGTCCTGAACAGCGTGTTAACACCTTTGTTTTAATCACCGTCAAGAACTTTTTAAACCAGAAATTAGACCACCGTTGGATAGGCAGAAAAATTCGGAATCGAGATACTGGCCACCTAGATTCCCCGACTTTACTTGCACCTTCAGATTTATCTTTGTTACGTCAAGAAGAAAGTACACAAACTATGACCATTTAGACTTAGAGGAAGCTATACAACATTGCATCCAAAACATTCCACGGAATTTTCTAAATAATGCTGCCTATGATTTTTCTAGAAGAATGTGTTTATGCATAGAACGGGAGGGACACTACACAGAGACATGTTGATGATGTAGATGAAAAATATCAACTTCGTACCCAGATAATGTGTAATGTTGCGATAATTCTAAATAAACATTACTTGTCATACCAAAATAACAAAACTGTTTTAATCAAATTTCAATCAAATTGATTAAAAGAAAGCTTTTAGTACCAATCACTGGTATTTACTACTATTTATCACAAGAGAAAAACTGAAAAAAATAGAATTTCTAGATAGGTCCGTGTGACTTCAAATTTCAATATAAATTTTATTTCTAAACAACATCTCCAAATAAAGTTTATCGATAATAATAAAGTCATATCAGATGCCATAGTCTCTTGCCTTTAGTTTAGTTGTTATTTTGGTTTATAAAGGTGATATTTGTTCAGTTTTTTTTATGTTACGTGCTGTTGATTTACTGCATTGGGTGTGACAAGCAATTTGTCGAGCGGAAGTCGTTCTATGCTCGACTATCGTTTGCAACACTGGTAAACTTGCTTCATTATTTTTGGCAAGAGCTTTTTTGTGGTTTCTTAAAGAGATTTCCAACACACCCAGTCAGCTTGAATTTTCTGATTATCCTAGAAATGGTTGAATAGGCAATTTGGTTGTCCGGGTGTCTTTCATTGAAAATATCACCAACATCGAGATAATTGCTTGCTGTAGATGGATAACTACTATCACAAACATATTCAGTCATTAATAGTCATTAATATGAATTGAATTAAAGGTAGGAACGCTCCTGTATTAGGTATTGTATGATCTATTATTGTCTACAGGGCGCTAGTTCTAAAGAAACATTAGTTATCATACTAAAATTTAAAAAAAATGCGAAAAATGTATTCAAATTTCTAAAAAAATAGATTAAAATGGACCTTTTAGGATCACTGGAATTGACTAATATTTGTCATAAAAGTGAAAATTAAAAAAAAACACAAAAAAAGACAAATTTCGTGATAGGTGAAAATGAATGAATGAAAATAAAGCTACTTTACTCTTATCACAAATTAATATATTCTGAATCGCTCGGTATATGTCACCGAAATTTACATATTTGACTATTGCCGTTTTGGTTTCATATAAGCCGCCAACTTTTATAAAGAATAAAATTTTCTGAGAAATGGATAATAAAAAGAATGTCCATATGATGCGGAGTTTCCTGGACACACATATTCACTTGGACACACAGTTTTAACTTCCTTTGGATTTGTACGTAATTAGTAAAATTAAAAACACAAAAATTTATGACGATATGTCATCCAGTGTTGAAATATTATGGGAATGCGAAATAGCAAAACTTCAAAAATGGGAACACCTCAGGCAGTACCTGTTTTTCTTTTTCTAAATTGCCGATTATTTACAATTATTTAGAATATACCCAAGCAGACATCAACGATATTATAGAATATCAAAGTTTTTGTCAAAATTTAAGGTGGTCCGGTTCTTTTTTGTTGCTAAGGTTAGTAACCCGGTTCCTACATCAACGCCATCTGCGTGATTTAAACCAGTTCATATGGTATTTTTTTTCTTATTTTAGCATCCTGAACAAGCGCATGATGTGGCGACCATAAAACTTGAACAACCTATTTCATATTTTATTGGTATAATATAGGAGAGGATAGTAGGTACTAGCTTAACTCATTCTGGTTAGTTGTTAATTCTCTATTACGCGGTGTAAATTTTACGGTAACAATAACCGTTAACCTAGCTAATTAGTGTAGTGATGGGAAAAGTTTGTTAGTGCCTCTCGGCAGTGTTGGTACAATAAAGGGCTGAAAAACTTTCGAACGGCGCTTAGATAGATTTCCGGGTAGTCTAACAGTATTACGCAGTTAATCAAGGGTAATCGAAATTTTGATACCCCTATAACTTTGTTGTAAATTACATACTCTATTATATCGTGCACAATTTTAAGTTTAATTGAAATGAGAGAGGTTTGTGTATCGTTTTAAACCATATTGAATGTGATAAAAGTCGGCGAGTGTATCGAAAATTCAGCATTTTGTTTCATTTATATGATTATTGTTTAAAATTTCGGTGTGATATTTAGTTATGTCGTGGTATGTGTAAATTTAAAACCTATATAATTGTCCTTCAAACCATTTTATTGCGAAAATATGGGTTTATTGTTATTTAAAATATTGGTGAACTTCGTGTCGAAGTTAATAATGCGCAAATTCACAATCACGGTGTAAGAGAGACATAAAATCTTTTGTTCGTTTCTATCATTTCACATATTAGAAGCAGTGTACAGTGTACAGTGGATTATGACGACGGTTTAGTGTTTTTTTTTGTTTTTTTTTTTTTTTTTTTTTTTTGAGATGTCGCCGTGTGCACAAAGCCTGTTGGATTGTTTAGTGATAATATTATCATAAAACACCGATTTGTCAGCAAAATGTCATTGTAATCGCTGGCATGTGTTATGCCAAGACTGTCTCCATAAATACGTAAATGAATGCATTATTTGTGGGTCGTATATAATAATACATTATTTTACGGGCAAATAATTTGTGACATATGTCACAAGTGGTCCTGTAGACCGTACAAACCGACAGACAGCATTAATTCAAAATTCTATGTTTTGCACATAATCTACAACATATATTGTATAATTTTCGTTATACATGCAGTAGGTTTTTTTTATATTTTGTATTTATATCAGTGTTTATAATGCCGGTTTGTATTATTAAGTACTCATAGTACAATTTATAGAAGTATCTTTAGATACTTGAGAGAAATCCATTTAATTTTAAAAGTGAATCATCTGTAATGTTACGATTAGGAACTAATAATGTTTGTCATGACATATTGAACAACATCCATACAGGCGCCGACTTTTTACATAAATGCTAATATATTAAATTTGTATACCAGTGAATTTGCATACGCCCGTGATCAAGTAAAATGATATGCTGTACATAAAACAATAATATGAAGGTCGTTGGATTAAACTGAAATTCAATTATGTCTAGTATAAATCAAAAGAAACTCAATAATAAGACGATATCAATATTTATTTCATAAATTTTGAAGAATCCTTCTCTTTTGTTGTCGAAATATTATTTGATAAACCAAATAGATATATTTAAATTTTAAAATACATTTGAATGATTTAATGTATAATTTTCACATTAGTTAACGAATGGAATCGTTTGAATTCTGAATTTTCTTGTAGTGCTAATAATACAATAGTTACTCAATAGGGTTGCCGGCGTTCTCGTTTCGCCAGGATTGTCCTCCCGATCATGCAATGTCTGTGCAATGTGCATCCACGGCGTGACACTGTGCTCTAGTAGAAAGTACTTTCTTGAAAAATTTTGTTGTGTTTACTTTTTTCGATAAAATCATATAAAGAAATGCTTTTTTCTTTATATGTTACAGCTGATATATAAATAAGGAACCAAATATATAACAAAGAATTAAAAAAACATCATGATGAATGCTACAAACCGCGAAATAAAAGCACAAAAAATTCTTAAACTCAACATTTACTACGTTTAAAAAACGAAAATACGACCTCTATGCTTAACAGAAAAATTAAATATCTCTAGTTCTTAGTTTTGAAAGTGCTGACCATAAACTGACGTTTTTCTGTTACATTTTTACTCAAAGCCCATTGGACTTGTTAGACAAATATTCATGTAAGAACTTTTTTTCTGATAAATCTAATATTGTAATTTGATTTAAGATAACCTTAAAGATGGGAAAACCCCAAGGGAAAAACCATAAATGTCAATTTATGTCGTCTTGATGTTGCTGTAGTTTCTACGCGTTTTCGCTTTTATTTTATTTTTGTGCGAACGGGTACTTTTATGTTTAAAGTTAATGTGTGACAACTAGCTTAAAACGTATTGTTTGCATAAGATCTTTGTTGTTAGCAAGTTGTCTACCCAGTCAGAGTCATTTTACACTTCATAAATGATGAAATGATGAATCATCATTAGGATGTCTCGATACAAAATTTTCTGTCAACCGGAATTTTTTCTAGAAGTTCTATGATCTGTAAAAGTTGCATTTCTTTTAAGATATACTAACAATACAATATTTAAAATAACTATAAGATTTAAAACTGAGTTCTTTAATCTTGCTGGTCTCCATGTTCTTAATCGGAAAATACTATTTTTAAGTGAAACACTAACATTATTTCGTAAAAGTGAATCCAAACAAGTAGGATGTATCATTCGAATCGAAAAACAAACTACCAGACCATCGATTTTTAAGAAAAGAATTTAAAAACATAATACAACAAAATAGTAGTTTTTTATTGGGTTAGCAGGGTTCCAAATCAAAAATTATCGATGGTTTGACCTTTTTATTAATCCAATATTTCGCCAATAATTTTTTGCTTCATCAGGGACTAAAATATTACACAATAATGACATTTTGCTAAACAAATACAAATCAAACCTATACCTACTTATAGTCTCAACAATTATCACATTTAGACGAAGAAAACAGCATTACAAACAATATCAAGCTACAACACATCATGGTCAACGCAAGGTTATTTTTTTCGTTTTTGTCTTTAACAGGTACATTTGACATGCCGCAAAAATCACAAATAGCAAACACAAAGAAAACAATGTATATATATATATATATATATATATATATATATATATATATATATATGTGGGAAATGAAGAATAACTCAGGTTAACGTATTAAACAGTTTTTAATAGCTTCTACTTTTTACACAACTTCATTTACCATCAAAGTGTTTTTTCTCGCTTTTTTGATCTTGTTCTCGTTGCTATGGGATCGTTGATGTTCATATCTTGGTCAGTGCGACCTATCAATCCCACATATATATATATATATATATATATATATATATATATATATATATATATATATATATATATATATATACAAACAAACAAAATACACTTTACATCCTATAATGACCAATTATAAAAGCTCCAATACAAAAAAGAAAAAAAATTAAGTAACCAAAGTCAATCATACATTCTAATAAATAAGTCCAACACAATACTCCAGAAAAATGCTAAAAATTGTTCATTAAAAAATTAGCGTACTTATATCGCCCGTGTTGTCCAAAACGTTTGAGCGATTGTACCTACTCTAAATTTAGTGAAAAGCTGTATATGTCACTTAAATTATCTGTGTCCGACCGCTAATTCATACTGTTATTCGTTGTCCTTATACCGATCATTTAAAAAATAATCTCTTACGCAAGTTGCGTTTTTTTTAACAATATCCTATCATTGTCAAAGTTTATGTTGTGATTTTCATTGAAGGCATGCTGGGACAATGCGCTTGTTAACTTTTTGTTTCTGATGTCCCTTCTGTGTTGGTCTAGCCTGGTCTTCAGATAATTACGTGTTTGACCCACATAATTCAATTCGCAACTGCCACAAGGAACACAGTAGACGATGTTGCTCATATATTGTGAGGGAGTTTCTTGCTTTAATTTAGTAAAGAACTCCCCCACAGTTCTTATATTATAATAAACAACTCTCAAGCGGTCTATGCAAAAAATGTGAGATATGAGATGTGAAAATCCTGGAATGAAAGGAAATCTCTTATAAACTGCAACGTCCATCCTGGAGGCCGTCAAATCTGTGATACGTCTATAAGGTGCGGCATCAAAAATAAGTTTTCTCAATGAATGTCTCGGATATCCATTATTTAAAAAGATCTCAAAGATTTTGTTTTTGTTCTTCTTGTGGAAATCTGGATGTGATAGCCTTTTAACACGTCTGTTCATCGCAGTGACAATATTGAGTTTCTGGTTAATTGGATGGTTGGAGTGAAAATTTAAAAACCTGCTACTATTTTGATATTACAACCAACGGGCAAGAAACTTCCAGATTAGTTTAAAAATCATAGTTCAGTATTTCAGATTTTTGTCAGAAAAATATATCTTCAAAATTTCAAAAGCTTTTAATAATAATTAACAATAAAAATGTGCGTCGGCTCTATTCAATATGTCCTCGTGACGAGTTTTTTAAATGTGGGCAACTCTAGTACGTAAAACTCAAAATTAAAATTAAAGTACCTAAACTGAAGTATGATTAAAAACCCTTCTACCCCTTAATTTATTATGATTTTTTCCGGCAACTTGCAACAAAAAATTTAATTTCATACGCCAACAGAAGTCGACGAAGTGATTCTGCAAGAATTTTGATAACCTGATATAAATAAATAATAACAGAAACTGGCGTTGCTAAGCCAGTTGCTAAGACGCTTTCACATCATGCTCTGGGTTGACAAAACTGGGTAAATTATTCAAATTATTCGATTAAATCCACCCTTTAGTGTGGATTTCGAATTCGCGACGTAGGGTTCTTCAATAGATCCCTTTATCGCGTTTGGCGTTTCTAAAAATTCCTAGTTTCTTGCTTATAAATTGGTGATTTGAAACGCAATAAAGTATTAAATAAAGAGAAAATGCCACACAAGTATTCATAATTAATATTGTAACACATAATTGACGTATGCGTTGGAATTAAACGCAAAAATAAATAGTCATAAATTAATTTAGACTGTTATTCCATTGCCCCAATTCATTTCGCTCGGGTATTCGGTCTGCTCAGCGACGAATTAATTAATGAAAGGAACAGGGGGGTCGGCGCATAAAAAGGTTAACGATTCATGTATTCATTTCCAGCCCTTTTATGCGAGCGGTGTTAAATTATTCGCTGAAAGAAGCCGAGGTTTACAGCGGAGATTAATTATATGTGGTAGGCGCGATACACTGACTGCCCCACATGCTTTTTCAGGCCTCGCGATTGTAGATCAATGCTAATGCGTTAACCCAGCATAATAAACGACACGTTATGTAGCCAACATGTCTTTGAATGGTGCTGCTGTGGAGTAAAGCCCATATTAATTTGAACCAAGTGACCCGTGATAAAGTCCTGACAGCAGTTTTGGATAATAAACTAGTAACACAGAAGCTTCACTATTCATGGTAGCTTTATGGGTATTTTGCTGCACAATTAAATTTTGTATAGCCTTATTACTAAAGGCGTAAACATCTCGGCAAATGAAAGATAATACAATGGTGAAAGGAATGTTTTTTGCATTAATTGGAGTTAGGTGACCCAAGGTTTAAGTTTATCACACTTTTATTGGGATATTTGAAGGAAATTATGTCTGTGAATAAGCCGGAAACAGTTTATCTTAAGAACAATCTTCTTAATGAAATGGAAGTGCTAGATGTGAAGATGTGAATGAGAAAAGGTCTAAATTTTCGAAAAACTTGTGAATAGTTACTGACAAAATCATTGCAAAAAGCCCAAAAATACAATAAAAAAATCAGATTCAATTGAAGAAAGCATACCAGAATCACTTGCTTATTTTACTCCTTTTTTACTTTATCATACGCAGTATGTAAAGTATTGTAATCACGCCAAAAGAAATTTTTGAGATTTTAGCGGATATATGTCTTTTTGGGTCCCCTGAACATTTTTGACCAAGGTACAAAAAATGTCTGTGTGTGTGTGTGTGTATGTGTGTGTGTATGTGTGTGTGTGTGTGTGTGTGTGTGTGTACCCGTTTTTGTGGCGACGATTCCGGAGAAACTACTAAAGGTGTCGGGACGAAACTTCATATTTAGAAGTTTCATAACCAAACTTAGAGCTGAAAAGCTTTCTGTTGAAAAGGGTCCAAAGGAACTGGTGGTTTACTCACGGCATTTTTCGAAGATTTTGCAAATGAGCCGTTATTTGTGTAATGTCGTCAAAATAGTTAAATAATAAATTAAAGGAGAGGAAATTTTCTATAATTTATGTATATTACATTTTTTGGTAGAATTTATAGTTTAGCTGCATGAGCAAATTCTATTTCATCGAGATCGGTCGTACTGCTTTAAAACTAGTAGCCAGGATATGTCAGATTTTTTGATTCTAATGACAGTAGCTAGTGTCAAACGCTAATGTTTTGAAAATACTACTGTCAATATAGGCTGCGTTCGGATATTGAACCCCGTTACACTTTTTACACACAATAACACGTAGGTGTCATTTGGACGGTGTGCCCGGTGTCAACGGAGTACAATATCCGAACGCAGCTTTAATCGAGATATCTGTCTAGTTCTACTATTTTTATTTTAATGCAGACGTAGCCGATCTCGATCAAATAGAATCTCATGCAGCTAAACTATTAATTTTATATATAGTATGATAAAGTCATGTGCCTGGCCACATCAGATTTTTATCAAAGTAGTAATACAATTGATCTTTAATTGTTATTAATTTTTGTTGACAAATTATTTACCTATGTAATTAAATTAATGAAATCGTAAACATTTTCTGATATGCAAATTCAAAAGGTTATTTTTATTTTTTAATTAGGTTAAAAACTGTGGACTACAAATTCATTTGTAGTTAACAAAATGTTTCTTCTTAATGATAAGATAATTCATTTTTGTTAACTTTGAGAGTCAATTAACTACTAATTTAATTAACCCTAATTTTTTTTTAGTTCTGAAAATCGGAAATTGTGATTCTGACAAGATTTAATCTTGAAAAGGTGCTGCTTAAAAATCAACATTTTTTCAGTCGAATCCGAATACAGGATGGTAAAAAATAGGTAGCACCGTATATCTCAACAAGATAGTTAAACCAGATTCTATATTTGCTTATACAATTTACGAAGGTAATAGTACGCAGTACTACTGCTTTTAAATTCAATAATTTAAAACTATAGCTTGTTTTAATTTTAGGCCTTTAAAACAAACATAGATATTTGTACTAAAACAGTAGACCTAAATGACATCAAAGTTAACAAAAATGTTTCTTCTTAATGATAAGGTAATTCTTTGAGAGTCAAAGCAATCCCAAAATTTTTTTTTGTTATGAAAAATAGGAAGTTCTTATTCTGACATAAGATGTAATTTTGAAAAGGTGCTGCTTAAGGTCAAAATTTTTTCAGTAGAACCCGAATACAGGATGGTAAAAAATAGTATTATCTCAACAAGATAATCAAACCAGATTCTCTATTTGCTTACGCAATTTTCGAAGGTAATAGTACGCAGTACTACTGCTTTTAAATTCAATAATTTCAAGCTATAGATTGTTTTAAGTTTAGGCCTTTAAAACAAACATTAGATATTTGTACTCAGTAGACCTAAATGACATCAAATAAGAAATAGGAGATCTGCAGTTAAAATAGTCTATGTTGGCATATAATAAATAATAATATAATAATAATTCAGAAAATAAAGCAAAAAAAGCTGTTTTATTTTTACCTAAAATAGAATTTTGTATGTGGAATTCAGCTTTTAACACTAGTTATACTAGTTAATTTAATTACTAATTAGTAATTATACAAGGTGATTACTATAATTACTAATTATAATGGAGGGTTATGAGATTGTTGGAGCAGTCATTATCACAGTAGTACCACCTTTTCTACAATAATACAAGTTGAGCACCCAGCACTTTCTTATTTCAATAAATCCCAATAGGTATCTCAAACCCCGACATTTGACGTCCGGTTTACTTCTTTCAACTGACACCGGATTCATTTCTAAACCGGACTATCCGGTTCAAAACCGGACGGTTGACAGCCCTACTTGGACTGCCAATTCAATTCATATTATTGTCATTTAGCGTTTAACAGCCTAAAATTTGATACATGAAAGTTATGCAACAACATTATAAACCAGTGTTTCTTAATCTTCCCCCGCTGTCCTTCTCCCGCTCATGTCAAGCGCGTCTGCTCCGCTCGTAGTGCTCCGCCGAGCACCAGTTAAGAAACACTGTTATAAACATTGATAGCAAATCTCGACCAATGCTGTGATAGTTAATAAATTTAGCTTTTCTTTAAATTCTTGGCTTAATCGGCGTACTCACCCTTAATCGGTCGAAGTTTTGCTGGGTAAACAACTCCTAAACTACAATACTTTGAATGAGCCCCCTAAAGTAGGTGTATAAGGTGAGCTGTTAATAAAATATTAGAAAAATTGTTTAATATATTATTTAATATAAGTTGCATGCTGTACTCATTGACGAAAATCTTTGAGACATCTGGTACAAACCCTGGTTTCATAACTATACTTTAAATTGTAGGTGATTATTGGGACTAAGTAAATAATCTCCAAATAATATAAAAATAGACGTTGAGCGACGCACAGGGGCTTTAATAGAAGAGCAATAAAGCCGTTTGATGAATGCGAAATATGCAATCTATTAGTCCCAGCGATTTAATTACTTAATCCGATTTATTAGTCCGGATGAAGCCGTAAATGTAAAAAAAAAACGGTCGCTTTCGAGCGTATTCGCATTCATTTGTTACAACAGTAATTACATACAACGTGAAATATGCAGCTTTGGCATGGACTTAGACGGTAATATGCTTTTGTATCGGAACGTGTGTGTACGGGTGGAGTCCTAATTTATGCCCGTGGATAGCGCAAAACTTCGGGGACGTATTCGTTAAGAGCATATATCACGTGCCTGCACTGCAATATTTGCCCTAGCAATTCCCGGCTTATGCCCAGGTCGTATATTGCTTAAGTTTGACGGCCCGTTCAGCTTCAATTGATCTCTTTAATTATATTTCGCGGCTCCCTGCCAATACTACTTCGTTTATTAGTTTTCGTTGATCACAATTAAGTATTTTTCTTTTCGGTTTTTTATATCTATTGGAGTTGTTAATGTTTATTATCCTTTTAAGGTATTTGCAGAATAGTAACATGATACAATATCTTAGCGTCAAGTCAATGATACCAAGAAATCAGGGTTGCACTATTTTTAAATTATAATAATTATTATTATAGTAAGTTAAAAAGGGGAACAAACTTGAGTACAAAACCAACTATTTTAGCTAAATTACATTTTATTTTATTTTTATATATTTATTATGCAGATGTTTTTTGTCGACGAAACAACATTGTAAGCTACTTAAAATGCCTAAGTTAAGTGTCCGACTACTAAGTGGATTAAGGATTTTTCCGAATAGTAAATGATTGCAAAACATACTTTTGTGCAAGTTTAAAACGATTGAATATTTACCTGAAAAGCATTAAAGCAGCTATAATTATTTATTTTACATTTTGTTTCGTTTTGTTTTTATTGTTAACCCATCTTGTGATGCTTTCTAATTATTCGGATTCAAGTAATTTTTTTCTAACTTTTGCGTAGGATTTTTTTTTAAGGAAGTATGTGGTAATAATTTACATTATTTGTTTTTTTATCAATAATGTAGATGTTAATAAACTTAATTCACCTAATTAAAAAATAAAAGAAGTAATTAGTAGTAAATTTTCAACACAAAAATACTAATATCTAGGGAATTATCTAGTGTATTGCTGATTCAAATTTGTTGAATAAACTTTAAAATTTTTGCCTCAAGGTGTGTGGGAATGACGGGACAGCATGTACGAAAAATCCAATAGTCCAATAGATTTAAACTTTTAAATTAATTTTTAAAATATGATAATTAATTAAATTATTGAAAATGTTGTTTGCTGCTTTATTCAATGTTTGAGTCTTATACTAATTGCTCAAAAAAAAATTCTCTTTTGGGTTTATTTATTTACCACTTGAGGAACAATTGAAGTATTTTTTTCTTAATTTAAAAACATATTTAGGGGTGGCTACCGGCTGTTAAAGTTAAGAAAAATCAAAGCAAGAAAAACATAACTGTCATAAATTTGCTTACAATTATAGGCGAAATAAAAAAAAATCTATAATCTTTTGTGTGCAGATCAGAACATTTGACTTATTTAAAGAGAATAAAATAAATTGATCGAGTTGATTGTTGATTTTTTTTGTAGGATCTGAACAGAAATTGTGAATTGAGTCGAGTTTGTGAGAAAGTCTGTGTCAACAAAAACTCAAAAATATGCGCTTCTTCCTCAAAACCTAGACAAATTTGGAAATTTTAAAGATGCATTTCTGACCTTCCCTATGCAAAAAAAAACAAACCAGAATCGTAACTTGTTCGATTTTTTTCTGTTGGCCAGGGTAGTCATTTAGATTAGATTATTGTATTTTTTTACAAGTTAGTTTAGTTTATTGTTTATCTTCTTTAAATACAAATTAAATTAATTTTTCTTAACTTTGACAGCTGGTAGCAACCCCTAAATATTTATTTAAAATTATAAAGAAATTACTGTATTTTTTTGGGTGGCATTTTTCGGCCCGACAAATTAGGGATTCGCACGACAAATGTCGATACCTTAACGACAAAATATGCATGAAAATATGTGTTTAAACGACAGAAAATGTAAACAAACGTCATAATATATGTTTTAACCGCAAAAAATGTAAATGAACGACAATATTTGTATTTCAACGATAAAATCAGTACTCTATGTGATTTAACCTCAAAGACCATAAATGACATCAGTATAAGTATGACAAGCAGCGCCGCTAGACCAGCCGTACAAAACTTATTCCATACTGAATTCATACAGTGTGCTACCGTTAAAAATGTTATATTTAGTTTGTTTTTAAATTCGCAGAAGGACGTTGGGAATAATTGAAAATTATTCTCTGTGTATACTCGAGCAGTATAATTAAAACACCCTGTAACATTTCTTATTATGTCAATTAGTGTTGTGCTTATTTTTTGTGCTGTTTCTACCAAATCAAAAGATAAAAATATACAAACACACAGTAATTCAAAACAATAATTCAAATATTTGTTTATTTTTTATAGAATGTACGGATATATGTTTATTGTAGTTGAACTATTGTTTATTTGTTTCTTTATTTAAACGCAATATTTTAAATTTAATTTTTGTTCTTATAAAATTTTTGCATACCCCACACTACAACTGTTAATTAAGTTTTATAAAAACCAATGTATATAATTAAAATTCAAAAATAAAATCAAAATAATCAATACTTTTCGCAAACAGGTTAAAAAAGTAATATCACAAAATATGTCGTGCTAGTCAATTAAACTGCCGTTAAGAATCCCAAATTTGTCGTGCTGGATACATATTCTGTCGTGTTAACCATTGTCGTGGATACCAAATTTGTCGTGCTGAGTACATATTTTGTCCTGCAGATTTTGTCGTTGTGAATACCTAATTTGTCGGGCCGATATATATTCCCCTTCTTTTTTAGTTTTCTCATCATATAGCATTTTAAAGGGGTGGCTATTTATTTTTTTTTTGTAAAAGGGGTTGCACCCGAGTGCCCAAGCTTAAACGTAGATTCCTGACATCAAATGGTGGCGATTATACCAATTACCACGGGCGCCAAAACCTCTAAAATATGCATATCTGAACAGGCAGGCTTTGTGTCAAACTTATTTTTAAAATTTAGTATTATGGTCCTTTATAGTACGGATTATACATTATTTCTTTAACACATTTTGACAGTGAGTAGGTACTACATTTTGTCTTACATAAAAAAAAACATCAAATTTCTAAAAGGCAGTCAAAATATGTTAAAAAAATTGTTGCTGGGCCAATTTGGCCTGGATTTTTTTAATATGTAGTGCAATTTTAGTTTTTGAACCCGGCACCCCTAGTTGTTACCATCATAAACAATAGAAATGCATTATAATATAGGTATTCAATGTAATTAGTATTGACAGTAACATATCGGTATTCATTCTCAAATCGATCTTCTGTACATTTCAGTTGCTACGAATTTAGTTCCAATTTCCTGAAACGTAACTCCAACATAAAAGACATCAAATCAAATCACCAACGGAAATTATGAAGAATCCCCTCCGCCATGAATCCATATTCAATTAATTTCTGCTAACGAAATTGCGAGGGTATAAAATACAGTCCAATAAAAAAGTTACGAGGTTGATCGTATGACTAATTTAAATACAATACAGGTTTCCTTTTCGATACTCGGCAAGCGCTTACTGCCAAATGCGGTATCACGAAAAGGAAAATATTCCCTCTCACGTTTTATGCCCCCATAATAAAATTCTATCGGAGTATGACGATGGGGGGAACGGGAGTATGAGTGCGAACTTTATTGTTTCACCTGATCGAACCCCAGAAATACAATTCCGATGAAAATTCCTGCCAAAATATTCCGACCGATATGCCAAATACGCGCGAATTCAATAATGTATACCCACAAGGCATTCATCCGCAAATACCATCAGAATTCATGCGTGATAAGGTTCAACAATAAGATTAATTCAACTCTACGTTAGTTTTTTAGATATAAGTAAAATTGGGGACGAGTTTGACGTAAATAAGGTCCAAGAAGGAGTTTCATAAACGTCGATTACGGAAGAAATAACAAAACGCCTACATTCGTCTGTGAGCAGCTTACTCTTTGGCTAGGAAAGTATTAGCATTTACCCAACCTGTACGTTTGGAAAGCTCGGCAAAGCTTCTATCTCGTTAGTTTATTTTCAATCTTTTGATTATACTGTGCAACAAATTTAATCTTTTTTTTCCTTACTTAAGCTGGTGTATTAGCTAAGCATATTTCTTATTTACATCAGAAAATGTTTGTACAAAAGGCAATTGAAAATTAGGGAGATACTGCTGGGACCATAGATTTTATGAATAAGAAATGAAAAGGTGCTCGTGACACATTATTTTGCTCTGTACACGAATTTGAACTCAGAGGTTGTCCATCAAAGGTATCAAAAGAGTTTAAAGTCAAACAAATCAAAAAAACACTAGGTCACTGAGATCTGACTGTGTGGCGGTGTGTGGTATTTCTTCCTTTTTTACCAGTGACGTACTACTGTTCTTTATATTAAGAAAAGTCCTCAATGTAACCGCACAACCGATATAACGTACAGGCTGTTCCAATTGTTCCCGCATTTTTTTACAAAAGCAGATGTCAGTCATGACATAGACTATATTTGTTTGTTAAAAAGTAAAAAATCTTAAAATAAAGTTAAGGGATTGAACAAAGCATTAATACCACATGAAGTTTTTTACTCAGAATAACATTTACATAAAAAGAATAAAAGATTCAAATGGATTTATTTGTTTCTTCCGCATTTATTCAATTTATTTGTTTTAGTTTTTGTTTATTAATTATTTATTTGCTTATTGTTATTTATAATGTGTTTCTTTTATTTATTATTTCACTCTGTAAATGTTTAATGAATTGAAACAGCAAATAAGTCAAGTTTACTCAGAATTAAATTTACTTCCAAAAAATCCGGGGAAAATAGTGGGACAGCCTGTATATGCGAGACCTGCGACTTGTCCCTGATAGTCAATTTTGAAACAAAAATAATTAAGTTAGTGTTTCGAGAACATTTGGTTCAGCTGCTGTAACAAAATCACATTTTTTATACATTACGAGCCGGAATTCATATTCAATGCATAGAAATATATCGACAATGCATGATTCATAATATTCAATTACCTTGTCTTGAAAATTTTCTTAGGTAAGGCCATAAAATGTATATGCTACCATTAAGGCAATTAAAAGACCTATTTAAAACAAAGAAACAAGGGACTGCTCTTTAAAAAAAAATGACTATGACGTCATAAGCCAAAAACAATTGATGGACATGAATTGGTTTTTATATGAAAATGTATATGTTCATAATTCCAAATTGACGTGTCCGAAGATTTTTTAAAATAGTTTACTTTTAAGCAGTTTTTATTTTAACGAATTTATTTTATATTTTGCCATTGTAATAATAAAGGTTATACAAAATTTAAAGGAAAACTTGTTTTTACCTAATAAAATATTGTTAAACACTTCATCGATAACACATAGCAGAAACTCTGCTTGAGACTTATTTTTGGGCGACTAAAACGGTAAAAATCGTCAGAAATTTCTAAAAATATACTACTAAATGCAACACTGGTACTCTATATGGCTCGTGGAAACATAACATTTACTCTACAAACAATATTTTTATATAATTTGCATGCGTCAACATGACTTGCGATGGAGTGAAAAGCATGGTAATCTAAAGTGTTCCAAATAATCTACTCTCAGCGTAAATGTATGTTGCTTTTATAACACTTTGCATTAATAATGTCCCAAAATAATATCTCGTATACATGCGTGGTACTCGACGGTAATTTTAAAAAAGAAAGGTAAATACGCCTTTCTTTTTATGTAGAAGCGCAATGTTTCCAAAAGTATATTGTTTGAATCAAATTCTAATTCCAATTTATTCTTGCTAAATTATGCAGCATAATATCTTTATTAAGTAATTCATGTTTGGGTTTGAAATATATTGATTTTTGTTTATTTGACGTGTGCGGTGAGGAGGTACTTCTATTAGATGTTATCGGAATTATATAAATCGGAAGCAATGGAGTAAAATTATTGTGGTTTACCTACAGGTAAACCACAATTAATTCAATTGCAATGGGCTACAGCCCATTGCAATTGAATTAATCTGGGCATATGTACTAAATAAAGTTGCAAAAACCTACAATACATTTGAAATTAAAGATATGTTAAATTTATGTAACAAAGCTCTGTCTCAAAAGAGATATAGCCAAATTGTGTTGCGATTTTGCAACACAATTTTTGGTTTTAAAAATCAAAAATCAAAAAATGATATTGATCATATTTTTGACTCAATTGTAAAAACAATTATAACATCAACTTGCATGAAGATGATGATGACTTAGTACAGATGACTTAGACGACAACAGTACCAGATAATGATAAAGAAGTTTCCGCAATATTGTTCCAATGTTGGTGGCTCTTCTGAAACTGCACAATTCGATCAAAGTTTAGGACAAAAACTTGATTTGTGACAGAAATAATGTTGTGAAATAATAATAAATCACAAAACAGAATATGTATACAATCCCAAAAATAAAAAAAATCACTAATGCTATTTTCAAAAATAAAGCCGAACGAGAAAATTACAAAAATATTGAATACGGTCCTGAGTGTTGACCGTTTGAAATCGTCGCGCGAAGCGTCCCATCGTTTCGCGTGGTTTATCCCCTTTCCCCTAGGGCAACCATCCTGCGCACCGCATCGATCACATTATTTTCCCTATTTAAAATTCCCAAATAACTTTTATGTTATTATACATCACTGGATGAGTATCACGATAAATAAGGATTGTTTACGTGCTAACTGCGTTGTCCTGTTATCGTTCGTTTCTGAGATATCCGCGAAGAAATCAAGAAGATTCTAACCGAACAAAAACAGAACAAAGATTTAAATTTTTTTGTTAAGTTGTTTAGGTGAAAAAGGAAATCGGAAAGTCGAGAACTTCTCTCGCGCTCGTGCCTTAACCGACGGGCAGAAAATTTTGATAGTCACTTCTGTTATGTAGAAATGATTCAGGAGTATTACGCACTTTATTTCAATTTTTTTTGTTCAGCCGTTTCAGAGTTACTAGCCTTCAAACCCAGGGATCAATACTTTAGCAACCGACAGTAGTAACGTATTCTAGAATCTAGAGAGCATCAACTCAAGGCATAACGATTAATGAAAAGTTAATTCCAACATGCAAATTGAGTCTATGCAAATTGAGACCCTAGACTAGAGTATCTGCTTAGTGAATTACGATACGCGTATAGTAGGATGAACTAAAGTCGCCCCATTAAAACTGAGGTGCCACCATATATACATTAACACCAACATAACTTCTTCGTTAATTCAGCTGTAACTCACGCTAGACCGTCAAAGCGCAACTACACCGTTGCTTCGCCATGTTTACAACGCCGTAATATATGCACCATAAAGTTCCACATTTTAGTGGCAATACCCTGCCGAAATGTATATAGGTGTGAGCGCGGCAAAATGTAAAACAATTAGACGTTAGTAAAGGTGACAGTTGGTATGCCTGCGGATTTGCGTAACCTTGCCCGAAAAGGGTTGCCGACTTCCCGCCCCTAACCGAATTTACATTTTACCTACGGAGATTTGAGGGTCCTTGCTTACTTCGGCTTTGCCCGAACCCTGATGCTAACGTTAACGAATCACAGGTAAACTAATCAATTCAAATAGGGTTGGATTAATTTGACATCATTGGGTTTAAGGGGGAATCCATCAATTAAGAAACACTGATTTGATATGCAGATAATTCAATTTGTGGCGAGAGATTTGTAAACAAGAAACAACGCTAGGAAATCGTGTCTATATTTGGAAAATGTGCTGCTATTAATTGACAGTTTAAGGGGTTTATTAAACACAAGAAGACAGTATAACAACTATGTTAGAAAACCATAACAAGCTGGACGGCACTATACATGGTGTATAGAGTGCAATGAGCTTATAGATATTGATAACACTGTTGCAAAAAAAAACGAAATATACTTTTCACGAGACATAGCAGTAGTTGTTGAGCTGGTAGAGCTGAACATAATGGCATAGCTGAAATTTTCCAAACACCTCCAAAATCTCGATTATTTCAAAAAAACCGTGTTTAGGCACTTGCCCGTGTATAAAAATTCATAACCCCGCCATTTTCTATTCGATTTCAAAAATAAAAAATGTAAATGAAAGAGAAAGCATAGACCATTATAAAGATATACTGTTCGGTCAGATGCAAAAACAAATCGAAAAGTTATGGACGTTCAAGTTCAGAAGTTTCCAATTATTTTCAGATTTTTTCAACTTTAACAACAATTTGATGACCTGTTTGAATCCGTAATATTTTTTTGCTATTGTTTTATTGAAAGCCCATTTAAATTTGCGTCCAATACGCGTTTGTTTATTAGAATCGGTTGAAATTTAACAGAATTATCAAATTTTATTGACCTGCTAGACACACACACAACGGAGAAGAAATATGCAGGCAGACTAATAAATTCGTAGTCTTTATACACATTAATTAGACATTACTAGCACTTAGATTTCCAATGTTATTCTAAAATTATGACACTGTTTTTGTTGTTACCTGTTTTGTGTTGCCAGACTATCACAATATGTTACTAGGTACATTAGAGGTTACGTTCATTACATTTCCAGGTATAGTTGGGTTCAAAATAAATTGCACCAACAGTAAAATGTTCACTGGTTGATTGAAACAGTACTGAGTTACTATCGTGATTTGTGAAAAATAGAAAAAAAACAAGAAATACAACCAAATTAAAAATGTTTATTCGATCTCCGTCGTTTATACAAAGCATCATCTGTTTCGCGTTTAAGTGACCAGCAGTAGTCTGCGATCCTGTTGATGGTGTTTTTTCCTTGAAAACGTTTTTCAATAGCTTCCATTTCCTGATGAAATCGTTCACCTTGTTCGTCACTGAGTTGGCCAAGACTGTCCGGAAAGAAATTCAAATGAGAATGCAAAAAGAGAATGTTAGACATGTTGCAGCCCATTTTACCGTAGGCACTCAAAAACTCTTGTACAACATTTGCGTAGTCTGCACATGTAAATGGGCTTTCAATAAAAAAATAGAAATAAAATATTATGGATGGAAACAGGTCATCGACCTGTCGTTAAAGTTAAGAAAATCTGAAAATAATGGGAAACTTCTGAATTTGAACGTCCATAACTTTTCGACTTTGTATTGGAACTGATCGAACACATCTTTCTAATGGTCTGTGTGGTCAATTGCATTTTTTATTTTGATAATCGAATGGAAAATGACGGAGTTCTGCATTTCTATACACATGCAAGTACCCAAAAACATTTTTTTTTGAAAGAAGTCGAGATTTTGGAGGTGTTTGGAAAATTTCGTATATGCCATTATGTTCAGTTCTACCAGGTCAACAACTTAGACTATGTCTCGTGAAAAGTATATTTTCACTGTAACACAGTGTAAAAGGAGTAAAAAATTCAAATACTTTTTTCTCAATTTGGCATCAGTGTTTGTAGATGATTAAAAATGGAGATATTGACACCTCCTGTGTGTGAGTTTCGTTTGCGTTCCTGGTTGTCATGTCGAGTTTTGTTATGGTGTGTGATTAAAATGGATAATTTCACAAGTAATAGTCAGTATGAGAGTATATAGTCATGTTGTTCCTTTACGGAGAATGTGGACAGATTGCTGCGGCCGCTCGAAGACTTTATGATGACATTAGACACCGCTGTTTAAGTGTAAATTGGAAGCGCCGTGCAAAAGCTTGTTTGGAGGTCAATGGTGCTCACTTTGAACAATTCGTTTTGACAATTGACAATTACATTTCCAATTGCAAAATTTTGGAAAATATTTTAACAATTTTTGTT
This sequence comes from Aphodius sticticus, assembly GCA_963966075.1. Taxonomy (NCBI): domain Eukaryota; kingdom Metazoa; phylum Arthropoda; class Insecta; order Coleoptera; family Scarabaeidae; genus Aphodius; species Aphodius sticticus. The sequence goes on from OZ014510.1 coordinate 19,946,366, forward strand.
TCTCATATGGAGTTACATTACCCTCTCCAAATTGTTGCACTTATTTCGTATTCATCTTGTATACAGGATGTGTCCTAGGTTGATTTTTAACAGCATGAAAACCTCCGCAAAATCAATGTTTCTTAGCAAGGTGTGGTTTATTATATAGCCTTTTAATTTCGGCTCATTACAACAATTTTTGGATATAGAGGGAACCCGTTTTTTTAAGAACCTGATGCCTATGACAATCAATATCATAGGTTTAGTTAGACAATACTTTATCAAAAGAACACTAAAATTTGGAAATTTTTAAAGTGTTGCGCATAAAGTCGCCGTCTGAAGTAAACGTCACTAATCCAAATATTGACTCCACTTGCATTTACATATTGACTCCTTACTGTACTACTGTATTGTGTACTACTGTTGTGTACCAAACCGAGAAAGTCTTTATTTTCCGGGCCGAGAGAAGAGTTGCACATGCGAGCATAGCGAGCCTTGGCACTCCTTGATGCCCGGAACATCATTTTCTTAGCATGTTGCAGACATAACTTCTTATCCTACATTACACGCCTGGCTGGGAAATGGTATTTTTCGCATCCTAATAGAGACGCGAAAATTGAATTTTCGTAGAGTGTAGGATAAAAAATAAATTGAAGGATATTGTCAATTTTAATTTGACAATTCAATTTTTGAAGAGACGCCTGGCTGAGCACCGGAGCTACATACGTACGGGACAAGACGGATGTGCATATTGAGTTTGATTCAATATTTGTAACACCCTTAAGGAGGCGTGGCAGATATAGACTTATATATGTATATGAATTTGATCAGAATTGAAAACTGAATAGATTTAGCTATGTCTGTCCGTCTGTCCGTATGTCCGTCCGTCCGTCCGTCCGTCCGTCCGTCCGTCCGTCCGTCCGTCCGTCCGTCCGTCCGTCCGTCCGTCCGTCCGTCCGTCCGTCCGTCTGTCCGTCTGTCCGTCTGTCCGTTTGCCCGCCTGTCCGTCTGTCCGTGTGTCCGTCTGCCCGTCTGTCCGGCTGTGCACACGATAACTCCCGCAATTTTTTAGTATTTTATCTGAAATTTGGTATACAAGCTTATCTCTTAAAAGGTAAGGACAAGATCGTGAATGGGCAAAACCGGTTCACTTGTTTTTTTTTTCTTTTTAATATGGTGGGGGGTATTTTAACTTCAGCACGGCTGAAGATAATTTTCTTACTACTTCTTATGTATGTTCGCGCATAATTAACTATGGATCGATTTTTATGATTTTTGTCTTGTTTTAAAGGAAGCTGATGGTCTCTAAAAGTGGACAAGATAACTTTTAAAGACAAAACCTAATCAAATGATTGGTGTACGTATGGTAGAGAGCAAAATAAGTAGAACATACGTCAAATCAACAAGGGTGCTAAAATTAACCGTTTCTGATTATAGATGTGGACACACCATTATAGGACAATAAGTGACTACCTGCAAAATATAAAAGCAACACAAAAAGTGCTTTTTAGTGATTTTGCAGGAAGTCGGTTCAATTTATTTTAAAGATGTTATAATAGTATATTATTTGATAATCACATAAGGTTGGCTTTAATTCTCGAGCACAAAGTTTAGTGTGTGCGCCACTATCAACTGACAGTAGTGACACACACCACTAGCCACATTGGTTGTAAAGTGACAGTTGTGTGTGTGTGTTATAATCATATAATACAGAACTGTCATCGTAAGACACATACCTGCCATAATCACTGATGTTTGTTATGCTTAATTATTAAGGAAAAATAATCATTATGTCTCCATGGATACGTACGTACAAAATTAATGTATTATTTGTGTAAACTAATCATCAATAAGTATATTTTTAAGATTTATTCAAGGCGTCCATCTCAGATAAATTCATTCGTTTTTTACCATTTAATGAAATTGCGAACAGGTAACGTAAATAAGCGTCTTTTATTACCACTTTCGGAGCAGTTTAACCAAATAACCAATCTCTTAGCGCAAAATCGCTTTCAGTGAAATTCATCACCGTATATCCCCTCTAATAGGACCCTAAAGGCAGTCCAAATAAAACCATCGCAAATAGGATGTCGGTAAACAATTTGTTTAACCTCTTTCGTCGCCCAAAAATCCCCCCGGGAAGCCGTTTCCACTGTTTACAGCCCGAACACAATGTAATTTGAATTTCGACCGCTAAAAAAGAAGGGGCCGCCATAAATGGAACAGAACCGAGAGATCCCCACCAGATCGGAGATAGATACCGAAAATTTTCAGATGAAAAAAGCGCGTCGTTCGTCTTTTGTCGATTTGTCCCTGACGCTAGAAGAAACGATTTCCTATTAATCCTCGGCGGTGTATTAAAACGAGTGTTTTTTCTACATTGTCGAGAGGATCGTGGATAAGAAATTGGAAAAAGGTACAAATGATGATTGCTGAAACCCGGAGAATCGACCTAAAGCCTATAACTCCTCGACTCGAATGCGTATTGGTCACGTGCAACAACCTTGTGCTGCATTCAATGGCGATGTTTTTCTTGTCAACGCGTTAAGTCGATTATCTATTGCGTAAGCCTTCGTTTACGCACAAACGTTCACTTGTTGCTTGCTATAGTAGTAAGTCTTGACCATTTACTAGATTATGTTCCCTTGAACCACTAAGGACAGTTTTCTGTTGACTTTGTGCGTTATTGTAGATTTTGCATAGAAATTACTCCATTCGGCCAACACATCATCCATTTCATATCTTATCGCTGAGTAATGTTTACTTTTTGTTTTACATTTGTCGAGTTCCACAGAAAAATAGAATCTACCTATATTGTGTACGAAACCCAGAAAGCTTTTTTTTGGGGCGAGAAGGGATTTCTCAATTTTAATAGGTATATTATTTGACGAGCACATAAGGTAGGATTTGATTCTGCATCATAAAATATAGATTATGTGCGCATGGATACGTGCATAATGAATGTATTATTTATGTTGTGTGTTTTATTATGTCAATTGTTATAACGGTTATTTTTATTATGACAGCTGGTATTATCAGTGGCGCATCCTGGAATATTTTGAGCTGTTTTTTTGTATTGTTCTTTTCGATCATAAATATAAAGCAGGAAAAGTTATACAATACGTACGTAGGCTTTCATGGCCACAATCATTTAAAAATAATTGTTTACGGATTAGGACGTGAGTCAAAATTGACAAAATTAATTTTCTGGTAATTCGGTTTTCAGTTAGCTCTGACGAAGCGAACAACATGGTTCACGAAACGTCAGAAGTTACAAATTTCGACGCGCGGTATAACCCGGGAACAATTTATTTTGTGTATAATACGGTATAGTTTATTATATGTTTATAACAGGTAATTATATCATACAAACAATTTTAAACTGCTAGATGTGTAAGTTTGTTAATCCGTAAAAAATGCGTCAAAATCCGTAAGCACTAATCACACCTATTGTTACATATGGTCCTAAACAACTTACGTACCTAGGCTTGTTAAAATGTATTATTATTGTTTCTCAATTATCACTTCATATTTTTTTTAAATCTCCAACGTAATTAGCACATTAAACTAACAAATTTGTGTGCAGTGGTGTATGCCTATATGGCCCAACAAACTCTAAGCGGAGACGAAGCATTGGATTCATTCCACAGTCGATAACAACTAACCGTGTTCTAAGCTCTTTGGAGCACTGTCGTAGAACAGTTCCCATCCATTGGTGGGGATTTGGTTGCATACCTATTCACAGTGCGTAACCGCATCTAAGCGACAGAGAACCGAATTACGTATTATATAACCAGGGTTGCCAATTTAGTAGAATTTCTACTAAATCTAGTAGAATGAAACATTGATCTGGTGGTCAAATTTTGAATCTAGTAGATAGTGTAAAATCTGGTGGATTGACATACTTTGTTTAGTAGTTTTCTGTTCTGTAGTTATATTACTTAACTTAAACTAATATAAGTAGGTACAGAATTTCTTACTAATGTTCTGTTCTATACCATCTTTAGTATTTCTACAACAAATATTTAGTTTATACTACGTAGGTATATAGATTATACTGCATTGTAGGATATGCATAGGTGATTGTAATGTTGAGAGATTTAAGTAGAATTTATGTAAACCTAGGCGAGAAAACAGTCGCTAGTGAAATTTTGAATAGATAGTCGTGTCGATTGTTGGTAAATTTTTGGACAAGATTATGCGGGGTTAGTCAAAATTATTGGAACAACTAAATAATTCTCCAATCATTAACAATTTCAAAAAATGTTCAAACAAAAGTGTTTTTAATATACCGGGTCGTCATTTTTTCATGGAAATTTAGTAACCTTTCCTTTTTTCAATAGAACATATCTATGTTTAATATGTTTAATTTTTCAATTCTAAGATTAATTCCAAGAATTTTTTGTATTAATATTTTTTTTTATAAAATGTTTCATTTTTATTTATAAGCAATTAATCAAAATTAGTCAAAACTACCGGAACACCTAAATAATTTTATCCTCCAACGATAAAAAAAAATTTCAAACAAAAGCTTTTTGGGTTTGAACAACCTTTCGTTTAAATATATTTTAAATATATTTTTACTTTATCATACGCAGTATGTAAAGTATTGTAATCATGCCAAAAAAAATTTTTGAGATTTTAGCGGAAATATGTCTTTTTGGGTCCCCTGAACATTTTTGACCAAGGTACAAAAAAATGTCTGTGTGTGTGTGTGTGTGTGTGTGTATGTGTGTGTGTGTGTGTACCCGTTTTTGTGGAGACGATTCCGGAGAAACTACTAATGGTATCGGGACGAAACTTCATATTTAGAAGTTTTATAACCAAACTTAGAGCTGAAAAGCTTTCTGTTGAAAAGGGTCCAAAGGAACTGGTGGTTTACTCATAGCATTTTTCCAAGATTTTGCAAATGAGCCGCTATTTGTGTAATGTCGTCAAAATAGTTAAATAATAAATTAAAGGAGAGGAAATTTTCCATAATTTATGTATATGACATTTTTTGGTAGAATTTATAGTTTAGCCGCATGAGCAAATTCTATTTCTATATGTCAGATTATTTTGATTCTAATGACAGTAGCTAGTGTCAAACGCTAATGTCTTGAAAATGCTACTGTCAATATAGGCTGCGTTCGGATATTGAACACCGTTACACTTTTTACACCCAATAACACGTAAGTGTCATTTGGACGGTGTACCCGCTGTCAACGGAGTACAATATCCGAACGCAGCTTTAATCGAGATATTTGTCTAGTTCTACTAGTTTTATTTTAATGCAGACATAGCCGATCTCGATCAAATAGAATCTCATGCAGCTAAAGTATTAATTTTATATATAGTATGATAAAGTCATGTGCCTGGCCACATCAGATTTTTTGATTTTATTATGGAAATTTGGTAACCTTTCCCTTTTCTAATAGAACACTGTATATTTTTATACATATTTGTTTATTCTAAAATTAATCTAAGAATTTTTTGTAAGAAATCATTTCTTTTTGAGTTATAAGCAATTAATGAAAACTCCTGAACTGTAATTAATACATATACACACACATACGTGCACACATTTATATATTTTTTTAATCCAGTTTGAACATTTAATTTAATTTCATTTAATAGCTTTGCTTTTTTATTGCTTTTTTTTATTTTTTATCCGTTTGGTTAAAATAAAAGTTTATGAGTTTTGATTAATTGCTTATAACTAAAACAATTTATTTTGTAAAAAAATTATTCCTACAAAAAATTCTTAGAATTAATAGAATAAAAAATGTAAAAATATACCGGTTATTCTATCAGAAAAAGGAAAGGTTACCAAATTTCCATGTTATATATAATATTAAAAATATATTGAAACGATAGCTTGTTTAAAACAAAAAAAATGTTTAATAATTAGTTTGAATTTTTTTAGCCGTTGGAGAATTCTTTAGATATTCCGGTAAGTTTGAGAAACCCTGTATAAAACCTTGTGCCATTCATATTTTCAATCGGCTGTCCTGAACGTTTTTGCATTCAAACTAAATTGCTAATAATGAAAAGAATTGAATTGAATTGAATTGAATTGAAGAAGAATTGAATTGAAAATATTTTGAATTAATAAATAATGAAATATGAAGTTTTTGTCTACTACTAAAATCTAGTAGAACATTTTAGTAGAAGTAATGATAATCTAGTGGAATTTTAGTAGAAAAAGGTAGACGTTCTAGTGGATAATCATCCGTTGGATTTGGTAACACTGTATGTAACTGTTTTCTATGTGGTTCTTAAAGCATAACGTACAGGTATACGATAATAGTATATTATTTGACGAGCACGTAACTAAGGATATACATCGCGAGCACGTTTTATCTACGACTCATAAATTCCATTTTATATCAAATCTTTTAAATGTATTTGTCGCGAGAACTTATCTCTATTAGGGCACGGACATACAATTAGCGACGCTCATAGCAGTAGCGCAGCGTTTGAATACACAGGTGCTATGGCTACGAGCGGGCGCTTCGAGCGTCGCTGCTAGCGGTGCTGATTCCGCGGACGGTATGTCTATTGCCATAAGCACCTGTGTATGCAAACGCTCCGCTACCAGCGCAGCTATCAGCACTGCTATGAGCGTCGCTAATTGTGTGTCCGTGCCCTTATAGTGTAATATATTATTAGACCAGGCAATAGAGACTTTTTCGTGACAAAAATAGTATCAGCAAGCCGCCGATCCCAGGTCACGTGGAACAGTCCGTAGATGTATTGTGATGTGTTTTCGACTAGCAAATATCATTACTTAATTTGTTATAAACAAAAATCCTAAAAAAATCGTGCTTTTTTTTGTTGTTCGCTTGTAAAAGCTGAACCGATGGAGCAATCTTGATACTGTTAACGGACGAATTGTAAAGAATGAAAAGACGAAAAAAGTGAACCCTACACGGACCCGTTCGGATTAATATTAACGGAGGAAATTCGGAAGAACCGGAGAAATCTGCGTTTTTTTAAAAAATTCATAACTCCGCCATTTTCAAAGTTGTAACGCAGGCTTTTCGCGAGAAAGTAGGACCGGCGGCTTGCTGATACTATTTTTGTCACGAAAAAGTCTCTATTGCCTGGTCTATATGGATAAGTAGACCCAGCAAAGTCGATAGACCAAAAAAGTTGTAGGTCAGCGAAGCTTGGACTGCACTACGAGTGCGGACATGCGAGCACGGCCACGGACACGAATATTTCAAAGGCCGCTTCTGACATGGATAGCCCCACAACCCGCTATATTTCAGTGGTACTTACAAATACGCGTTTAGTAATCCGCATCATACGGATTGGACGCAAACATTTTTTTTTAATATCGACTGGTATACCAAACTTTCAAAGCGTACGATACGGCCACGGTGCTTACAGTGGCCAAGGTGATTACTGTGGTTACAGTTCTGGCCCGATGCGGGCTAGTGAATACCTGGCTTTAAAGTTCATTTTATCACTGGCGAATCGTGTACTGGGATATGGACCTAACTGCTGTTATGAAGTCATCATTTGTTATAATGAATGTGAATATCCTTTGATTCACTGAGGGCTTAAAAGTACCTATAGTAATTATTTTTATGTTTTTTATATTGGTGCAATCGATTTCGATATCTACAACTTTATGCAGTTTATAAAAAGATAACCTAACTTAAAATAAAACTATACAGTACGTGGAGATCAGTGGATTGATGTGTTTGCTGCGTTGTTGCTCTTGGTTTTTGGTGTTTATATTCCTTCTCGTCTTCCTCCACTCCTTTTCGCCTTCTTCTTGGCCCAGCAAGCCCTCTCAAGTTCGTCCATATCGTAAAACTATTCTAGGAGACCTCCGATAAAGTGGCACCTTATAATGTGCACTGGGCCTGATACTTGTGCTAATGTAAATACTACCGACAATTTTGGAAAATACAGATCTAAGAGCATTGCCGCTGGAACTCGACTTCGGTGACATTTAATTCGACTTCATTGACTTTCTTCGGCGAATTAATGATTATGATTGAATTAATGATTGTATTGTGTTTCCTAATGTTTCTTCTTCCAACCTATATTTTATCAAATCTTTTTATCTACCTGCGACAAATTGATTATATTTGTATCATGATTATACCTTTATCTTCATCATGATCATCAATAATTGTTGGAACGCCTTTTCTTCATTAATTCTTAAATAGCTGCCAATTATTCCATTATAATCATGGATTTGTGGTTTTATCTTCTCCGTCTCCTTTGTCTTCTTCAGATTTCCCTCATTCTTCTTCCACTCCCTCCACAGCTTTTTATCATTCTTCTTCTGGCACTTCTCTATCATCTAATTTTTGTATTTCCTCCTATGCATCCTTCTCGTATCATAATGTCTGGATACTCCCGGGCTCCATCTCTCATTTTTGCTGTGTTCTGATCAGACACTGTATGACATATGTCTGGTTCATCTTCCTCGTCTGAAGACACTCAACCAATTCGTTATTGGTACTCTACTGCGTATTTTCTTCTTCTTCTAACAGTCACTTATAATATACATAAGAATATACACAAGAATATACACATTCTTCTTCTGGCACTTCTCTATCATCTAATTTTTGTATTTCCTCCTATGCATCCTTCTCGTATCATAATGTCTGGATACTCCTGGGCTCCATCTCTCATTTTTGCTGTTTTCTGATCAGACACTGTATGACATATGTCTGGTTCATCTTCCTCGTCTGAAGACACTCAACCAATTCGTTATTGGTACTCTACTGCGTATTTTCTTCTTCTTCTAACAGTCACTATTCTCTAGAAATTATTCCATGTAGCGTACTAACGGCTGATATTATTTCCAACTATATACAAGTGATTATGATAAAATAGTTCAATATTAATCAAAAGGCAACAACAATAATATTGCATAAATTTCCATCTCCGTCATTCCAATTAATTAAACTAGCGAGCTTTACCGCGGTAGCGAACGACACAATATCTACATAAATTCCAATTCTACTGGGCTTGAATATACAGAAGGTCCAGATTATCAATAGATTTCGATCTGTGTTTATTTGTTTCGGCGGGATTTGCCACGTCTCCATTTGTATTCGGTCGGCTCACCCTTGTTCAGTCTTCGGCACCCCTCCGGCGTCTTTGACAAACACATCGCCAATGACAAAACACTACCAGGCTGTCCTCGGCATAGTACATACATGCCAAACCAATCATCTCGCCGACAGTATTGGAACTGTATGGGGACTGTAGGTTTTACTGAGCAGTAACTCTGTTTTGCTGCGAATATTTTCACACATTTCTCTGGCACGGATAATCCTTATATCTGGAATATAAAATAAATTTATGAATTCGATGGATGTCTCGAATTGTATGAAATATGGTTTCTCCAAATATTCTGGTAACATGTATTTCTGCACCAGTTATAATATAGAATGATTCACATTACACGATGTGAAGGTAGCTGCATCGCTAGCTCTACGCTATCCTTTCTAACACATTAAAGTCATCATTATCCCAGGCTGATTACCTTTTGTTGAAGTAAACGGAAATGCCTTTCTTTAATATAGACACAATAAACAAATATATTATTTTTAAAAGGTATCAAATAAGTTGTCTTTCCAACTGTATGCCAAATGCTTGTCAAAAAACGCCATTCCTTTTTGAAAACTATATTTTTGCAGATATTTTCTTACAACTTTCAGGTATCTGTTCAAGTCAAGGCAAATCTGATGAGAGGCATGTTGGTAATTAAAAATAATAGAGATTGTAATTTTAAAATCAGGAATAAAGCTACTACAAGACTATCTCCTAACGATATTTTTTCTTCACATCTTGCATGTGACGTCACAGGCAATTAAAACTTTCATTCAAACATTCAAACTTGACTTTTTAAAACAGAATTAGAAAATACGAAAAATCTTTCTAAATGACATCCAAAATAGTGCACGTCAACAACTTAGTTTGTTTTGCATTATGAAAAGTACTTTGTGTTTTTCTTTTGTAAAACAACAGCACATTTAGTCTCATGACACGTAAAACTTCTGAGAGTTCTTCTTTGGTATTTAATCACAGAAACTTAAGAGAAGTACACCAAATTAAAGGTGAAGCGTGTACAATTTTACATCTTGTCGTGAATTTTTGATATTTTTAATGTGTGTGTATGGTAGGGGTAGGTACGGTCAGTGAAAAAAATTATCCTTACTCTTGATCGAATTTAACAATTTCTTGTTTAGCAACCAATTGTTCTCCAGAACAAAAATTTTTGTTCATAGTAGGTATAGTTACGTCCATCTGGGATACACGGTATTCAAATAAATTTTTCTTTTGCTTTTTTAATCGAATGGTCTGCATATTATTTTCTGCCTATAATGCTTTTTGCAATGTTTATATGGAGCGGTGGATGATCATTTAGATTCTATCATACAGACAAATAGTTGTCTAATGTTAAGAAAATGACATTCTTAACATAATTTGTGTGTTTTAAGACAACACATAAGGATGCTGATATATGGAGCTTTAGTTTCTCGTCGTAAGAGGGATCTCTTAAAGGGTACATAACCGCATACATGTCTATGCAGCAGTAATTTTGATATTACATTAAAAGTGGGGGGTATAGTAGGTGAAAGTTTAATCCAAGAATATGAACTGATTAATCCAACTATCCAACGTTTTGATTTAAAAGAACAAATTCTTAAATCAAATAAGTTTAGTATCTAAAAGTATACAATCTTAAAATAAGACAATCGGTAAAAACAACGCTTTCTTCAATGAACGATATATATATTCTTGCATATAAATAAAACCACCGCTGTTTTGGATTAACAAAGGGTGCTTCGAATTAAAACAACGTTTTGTTGTCTATTTATCCAGATTTGTCTCTAAACTAAGAATTACAGTTATCATGATATTGACAACTTTTTATGCAATTTTATACGTATGTTTGCTACTTTTTCAAAAGTATGACGTACGAACATGACGACCCTGAAACTTTTCAATGTACATAAATTAAAATTTTTTGGTTTGCATTCGTATTCAGAGTAAAAATATGTATTTAAAACATATACTTACTTTTCATTTATGCTAGGCTATTTTCCATATTATCATTCACATTGCCAGGTTTTTTTCTGAACGCCTAAATAAACTTAGTATAAAATATTTTTCTTATATCTTTTAATGTAATTATCGACCGTTCTGACCCTTATAATTTATGTCCTGGCGGAGGTGTTGTCGAATTCAGGACGAAATAAGCAAATGAATATCGTGTTTCTATATTTGTGGGTTTGCTAAATATTATGAACGAAATAATGATCATTTTGTGCACAGAAGGACGTTTTTTTGAGACGTTTTATTACGATATCCTCGTCTGTCCCAAGCTCATAGCGTTAGAAGTGGGTTGTAACTTAATTCTTACATAAATCAATAGACATGCTGATAATGAAGCTAGGAATAATCCATTCGCTAAAACAACTAGCGCCACCAATAGATGACAGCCACACCCTGCAAATTTGAATGATGGACACACATTTTTTCATAAAACATGGCGGCATGGACAATTTTGTGTCAAAACCGCTCTTAGGTTACGTACAGGCCACTGCAACAATATTGTATTTATGCATGATCCATTCATATGGAAGCATTAATAACTTGTCAATATTGATTGGTTTAGTTGAAAATGGCCAAAAAATCATTAAAAATCACTTAACTAAGGCACCCTTCATGCGTGTGCTCTATTTTTATGATTTTATTATTTCAAAGGGTTAAATTCTTGGAGTGAGCGTCACTTGTTCCGGACACTTTTTTATTGTTGACCTTTAAAGCTATCATTTCTGCATAATTTATCTGCAATATCATATCCTTTAAACCAAATATGAAACATTATAGCTTAGTAACCTAATCCCCCCGAATTGTTCCGTGATAAATTGTTTTAATGAAAACCCAATCTGTTTGAAAAATTAATTAAAATCACCGTAAAACGGCAATAATCCGAGTGAAAATATTGACGGCATTTTACCCAACAGCCGCAACACATAAATCAGCAATTTAATCAATTATAAGTACGGCCTACACGCAGCCTGTACACGGACACCTTCTAAATTTAAAGCTCTGCTTTGTGACGCGTTCTTGTCTCCCGCCTCTGTGTAATAAATCGCTTGTAGGCATTCCGTCCAAGTAGCGAATTGTCGTTATCACACGATGTGCAATTTCGAATTACCATGATTAATGTGTGACGTTCGGTTGCACAGCCAAACGCGCGCCTTTGTCGTGTCATTTGGCGTGAATTATACAGCGTGTCTCAGGGGATGTTACATATCTTGGCTTACATCGGTACTTTTGTTATTATTCGATATTGAAAGTCCGTTAAATGTCGTTAAATGGATACACTAGTGCAGATTGTGTGCTGTTTAAAATAATTTGTGGAAAGAAGCTGCAGAATTCCCTATCGTTGTAGAAATATTGAAGAAACCTAGAGATTCATTTGGTTCGTCGCGATTTTCAGAGATTTTTAAAGTATACTAATTTTCAGTTAGTTTAGATATCTGATTGTATTAAACATATGGCTTGTGCCATATCTGAACCCGTATATGTAAAACTCTATATGACGCTCATCATAAAACAAAAGTATAATTCGTTTCTAGCGAATTCAACGACGAAAAAAATTTCAGAGTGACATAATCCAATTGCAAGTCAAAAAGTGTTAAAACAGCATCTGTAGTGGACCATAAAAAAATTTTAACCATGTTTAATAAATGACGAGTGTGAAAAGTCAGTCACGTTTTCCGTGTTAAATAGCGGTTATGATTTTTTTGTTTCACTTTTAACACCATTGTAACTATTATTGTCAATACAGAGTGATTTAGAATGTGGGGCAAATATTTTAAACATATACAAAGTATCTACACTAACTTTTGCCTCATAAGATTGGAAAACTTTTGATCTCATTAACTCTATAAAGACGTTATAAAAAAAAATACGTCATGCGCAGCTTACTTTCCTCTGAAAGAGCTACGTTATGATACTTTACACAGCCTCTTTCCCTTTGTTGTTGGTACAGTCTTCATGCCTTCTTAGATCTTCTGTAACTCCCAAACGGTGGACTTTTTTACTAGCAAAATAGGTCTACTATGAGCTCTCTGCATACGCTTCAAGTATTTTTTCCCTGTTTGTAAATTACCTTGTACGATGAACCTGAATGGAATAAATATTTATTTAGAAATAATTAATAAATTTGTTTCTCGTGCAATTTTTTATTTATATTATCTATAGGGTGACCGGTTAAGCTTTTAGCGTCAGACCCTCCTGCAATTACAAAAAGAGACTTAACCTAACTATAGGATTTTAAAAACAATATTACTGTTAAATAAATAAAATAAATAAATATAAACTTTATTAGATATTAGGAAAAGGAGAAAAAAAATAATATAAACAGCAATAACAAAAACAAAAGATTCTTACTACCTAAAATATCTAAATGGCAATATATCGGCAGAGCCGTTTTGCAGCATTACCAAACATAATAAACCTGATGGACAGCAGGAATAAAAAAAAACATTATTGTTGAGAGAGCAACATGCCCTTAAGTGTGAGTTTAAAATTATTCAGTGACGTAGCCGTATCGAATAGATGCAGATAACAGTTTAAGGTCTTTACCGCTATGTAGCTAAAAGAAGAACAGTAGTATTACGTGTCAAATATATAAAATATACAATTAAACACGTTCAAACACACACATATACACATATTTTAAAATTCGACATTAGACTCTAGAGATAAAATAAGAAATATGAATAAATTAATTAGAAACTGTATACTTATAGCACACTCTCTTAACCCAATACTGAAGGAATAGATACACATAACTTTTTCGAAAGTTGGTAAAGTTGAAAACCGTAACCGACTTTGGAACACAAACAGTGCAGTAAGTTCACAGATACCGATAGATGGGAGGCATTGTCAATTGATGTTGGTGGTATAGTATGATGTACTTTTCTTCTCGTTCGTGGTTTTCGACTCATAAGCCTCAAAAAGATCCAACTGTCTTCCCTTCTTGAGCTGTGTGCAATAATGTTATGTTGTCGTTATTTTTTTTTGTTTTCTGTTTTGTCTTTTTGTTGTCTTGTCTCCAACATGTGCCTTCCATAATTTGATCTTGTTTTGTTTTTCGGTGTTCATTTATTCTGGTTTTCAACTTTCGTCCAGTTTGTCCTATGTAAATAGTAATGTAATCGCAACATTTGATACTATATACTCCGCTGTGGATATTTTTTCTGTTTTTCCATTGTTGCATTACTTGCATATATTTTATAACCTCCATAGAACTTGGAATTTGTGGAATTTGTGGTATTATTTATACTGGTTTTGACATCATAACAGGCTTTTAATTTAAAGAGGATGCATGTTTTTTTTCAATAAGTATATAATTGTGCTTCATCTTAAAAATGAATATTCAAATCCGATAAAAACTTAAAAAAATATGTTTTTCTTTTAAGTCGGACATATTGTATGTATTTTCTTATAATTCAAACTGTAGTTTCTATGGAATCATGATATTTTAGGAGAATATTTTAAAAAAGGCAAATTTCTACAAATTTTAAAATAATTTATATATTAAGTCATAATAACTATATTTAACACACAGCCTTTATCATGGAATCATTCAGAAAAAAAATAGTTCTTGTTAGGACCACAAATGAAGTTATGACCCTACCAACCATATGAATAAACATGTTTTGCTTCTCAAAATGGCTTTAAAGCAATTAATAATTCAGATGATTCTTCACCAATTATTACAAAGCTCGCAAATCTGCTCAAATGAATTAATATATGTATAAACATATTGTCTACCTGAAATTATAACAAAAGTATCCATGTAAGCCAACATCTTCTCAGCCTGTGGACGTTCGATTGTGACCGGCATTGAAGAAAAGGGCGAGAAAAGTAGTTTGCGGCAGAGTGGCCGTGATCGATTCAAAACTTGAGCAATTAGCGTTTTAAGACGCCCTTGACGTTGAACTGGCAAATTTTCTCCTTGGGGCGTGAATAATGGCGATTGAGGGAATTAATTGCCGCTGCCTTTTGTGGTAAACAGTCAATTAACGTTTCTGAACACTTCTGTAATTACTCGGAGGAGGCTGTAATGCCCATGCCTATTAATTATCTCGATTTTGATGGATAAAATGGGATGGGCAATAAAGAAAGTCGGTTGAAGTTGAATGGAGTTTTTTTAAATTTAATAATAATCTTTTATTGTTCTTTTTTGGAGGTATAGCTACGGGGTAGTTGATGCGAAATGTAACATCGAATGACAAGCACATGCTGTTCATATATCATGTTGTCTCAATAAATATTTTTTAATTTAAAAGACAGCGAAACGTTATTGCTGGACAACATTCGTTTTAAGACGGAGTGGTATCAGACCTCACAGGTAATAGATACGTACTAACCATTGCGAAGCAAACGTTTACTCCTGAATATGCATTATACTAGCACACAGAATGTGCTGTATACATAAGGTGACCAGACGTCCCGATTTTGGCGGGACAGTCCCGGCTTTTCACATTATGCCCCGCGTCCCGCGCAGTTTTAAAAAAGTCCCGCTTTTTAGGAAATATTATTTTACTGAAGTTTTACAGAATTACTCAAAAAAGTAAAAAATAAAAATTTTATTTGGCTCAAACGCTTTTTTTTCAAATTGTTCATTGAAAGGCATAAATATTTTTATAATTTGAAATCAACGTTGTGGGTTCACCAGCGGTTTTCCAAATTAGTATTTTTTACAAAAAATCATGAGTTACCCATTCTGTCTAATGGTGGAATTTGATATATTTGTACGTTTTTGAATAATATTAATTGTTATGTGCATAAGGAATTTATGGATGTTTGTATTTTTTCGGACAAAATTGAATTGATATTGATAACCAACCTTGCTGGAATCAATAGATTTTTATATTCTTTCACCAATTTCCACTATTTTTCAAAACATGTAAAGTAAACTTACCTACTTTTGAAAGATAAAGAAAATAATGTTCCAGCTTATTAAAAAAAAAATGTGTTTTTCGACTAAGTTTGAGACATCCTGTGGGGTAACCATACTAACGAAGTAGTTCTCTCGCATGTTCTCAAGTGCTCAGTTACAAAAACCATATCAATTCTCAACATCTTATTTTGTTATTCATCCCAATATCTGAATTTTTTAGGAGATACACATTTGTAAGTAAAATATTGCATTGTTTTTTTGACCAGAAACACTGGTAAATCTGGCAGGCTGAATATGCTGCAAGGATCAAAACAAAACTTTGAAACGTATCATTTAGATTCCACGTTAACTTGCTGTTATTTCAACAAGTGCTGTTATTTCATCACACATTATTAAAGTATCACATACACGTTGAGTTTCGCTTTATATATAAAGCGAAATGTATATTCTCTATTCTAAGTCATATTCTGTAGAAATGTGGTGACAATTCGGTCTTTTATGATAATAAAACACCGTCAATATAAAACAGAAGAAGTAGTAGAGAGAAGGTAGACGGGATGAATGTCTAATTAGCCTACCGGGAATACGAACAAAATGAAAAAGAGAAAGAAAAACAAAGGAAATAACTGGAAAAAACAAGTGAGGAAAGCAAAGAAGAAGAAGACGAAGAAAATTATGATGAAAAGCAGAAAGTCGGTAAAATCGACAGTATAAGCCAATATGGCGCCCATAATAAACTGACATATTTGTAAATAAAAAAGGGCATATAAGATGCCAAAACGGTATCTTCAGAGGACCACAATTAAGAAAGTTATGCCCATATTTAAAATGAGGATTTGAATTTTTTTTTAATATCAAAATTAAAGATGTCAGTCGAGTAGAAAATATTAAGTGCAAATAAATGCTAACAATATTTTCTCAATTGGCTATACTGACTTTATTGTTAAAGACTGTAATACTGTAAGAATTATTCCTTACAACAGAGATTATATCAATTAGAACTTTTTTAAGTGTTGATATTTCATTAAAAAAGAACTGTGAACAACAAATGTATCACCAAATGGTGTTGGTTAATTTTTGCCCTTATCGATATCCTTAGTATATCCTTAGTGGATCTTTCAACGGCATTTTATATAACCACGAGTTAATTCCTTTTTTCTTTCGAGACTGGAGAAATTTGCTATGGGAATCAGTTATTATAAGATTTCTTTTATTTAAAACTATACCATGTTAACCAAATGAATACACAAAGCAATTTATAACGCTATTTTCTAAATATTCAACCTTTGCTTAATTACATTACATGCAAAGTTATTTCAGTGCCCAAAGCAAAATTACTCGCGCCAATTTTTAATTTATAATCACGAACTCAAACAGAATAGTACGAACGTACGCTGTACGTAATTAAACATTGGAATCCGGTTGACATTTCCAAGCTACCTAAATCGAAACTGAAACAAAGCACAACGAACCGAGCATACGAAATAAGAACACCTCAAAGACAAATACTTAGGATTAGGCGTCATCGGCGCCCGTCGTCTTCTCCCGTCATATAAATTTACTTAAGACCCTTCCGTTGGTGTATTAAGTCTCCGGATTTATAATTATATCCTGTACAATTCCGGTAGAATTAAGGTAACTGACAGCGTCTTCCGGGTATCTTCCCATTTCCCCACTCCATCCACCATGATGCTGAAATATTCGCGAGTTGAGATGTTTTCAATCGGGCACGGCGACAGAGATTTCCTCTTAGCTCGCCCAGGGATGCGTATTAAACACATTCAGGGCAGCACAAAGACATTAGGGCGAAGAGAAATGAGACGGATTCCATTTAAACTGGAGCCGATTCGATTCAAAACGGGTTTCTCGATTCTGTTTAACCTTATTTGAACCTGAAATATTACCGATTACGGACGACTTCCTGGACTGTTGCACGTTTTTATGAATCGTCTTATTTCTTGGAATGATCTCTTATTTCATTGTTTTTACATTCCAACTGGAATAAGAAGCCAAAAGCAAGAAAAAATTAGTTTTGTGGAGTTTTAAAATTGTAATTGTATGTATAAATGTAAATGTATGTTGTATTTATAAATTTATACAGATGAAATACAAATTGCGGGATCAAATTGAAAATATTTATTTTCTACAAACCAAACCTGCTTTCTACTGCATGTAAAACTGTCAAGCCATATAAAACTAACGAACTAAATAAATACTAGCTGGGTAATTTTAACCTTAACATTCGATATGGTAACCTTTTTCACCTGTATATGGTTACATTTTTGGAATGGAGATCTTTTTTACATACTAAAACTACTAGCTTATTATTGTGGAAAAATCTACTATTTTTAGGTCGATTGTATTCAAACGCTATGCGAAAAAATGTTTCAAACAACAGAATCTTTACTTTTTTATGTAGGATCACAAATCGTAATAATCTATAGAAAATTTATCTTTCTTTATGTTTTGTTTTCTCCGTTTGACAGTGAGTAATTGTTTAAATTATATAGATATGTCTTTTTAAATTTAAGGCTGATGAAGGATATGATAAGCCGAAACATGTACCTTATATCAATAAAAATAAAAGTGAAGCAAGAATTAAAAGGTTTTTATTCACCACACCGAAATAATTATCTATTAAGGCTCCCGTCTCAATTCAAATGGCGAACTGTAGCGAACTTATCTCCAAAGCTTCGAAATAAAAAAGCACCACATGTAGATGGCGCTATAAACATGTCTGTTTTTATTTCGTATGTATTACATTTGACGTATGGTATAACCTAAAGAAATGAATGTATTGCTTTCTATTCGTACAAATATTCAAACTGGTGTGTTTGAGTTTTCTAGCTGATGATATAGTACTTTCACGATCGTCGGTATTGTAAACATGGTTGCCAACTCACTACAATCTCGCACTACAATACTCCAGAGTATAAGTCTTGAGAAATTCCGAAGAAAATAACTTGTGCTCTTATGGTTTATTTTATAATGTATTACAGCAGACAATAATCAGACGCAACTGCCATCGGAAAGCATTTCTATATTTTTAGTCCACACCAAAATTTGCATAAATAATTTTCATAAATATGGAAATTCCTATCAGATGGCAGTTGCATAAGGACCTTCACAATCGAATGGTAGCGATCATTTCACGATTGGCGCAATAATTATGACGTATAATAGTGTACCAGTACTATTTCATGTGAAAAAAGAACGTAAACTCCAAAAATGGTATCATATAAATATAGAGCGTTTCAATAAGATAAACAATATGCTTGGAATGGATTTCTTTTATGGATTTAGTCTAATATTATGAAGAGGTTGTACACAGACGACTAGTTGTCCCATGTAGACTAGTTGCCTATTGACAGAACCATTCATTCATATCCATGATTTATAATCCATTCTAAAAAGAATTTAATTATAAATCACTTCAAACAAATTTCTAGTAGGTCATAAATAATTTAGTTCTTATGATAATTTTTATTTTGAAAAATAAAGCAAAAACACAAAAACTGTAAGGAATAGGGTAGGGCAGATGTTAGTGCACTAACATGCTGTAACATTTTGAAAACATTCAAAAGTATACAGAAATATAGGCCAATCCATTTAAAATACTTAAGTTTAGCTCATTTTTACGACACCATCTAAGAAAAGCTTTGTATATTATTCTATAAAAGTAAATAACACCACAAAGTGAAGCAAATGCTTTAATGCTGTGGAGTTCCATCTCATAATGCAAAATGACTCTACACTCGTCATTTCTCGTGTTTATTCGGACACATAATATGCATTTTGATATGCACAAGCTTCCCCGATCCAGCCTTTTCGACACATTGGCACAGAAAATCATCAGGATTGCCCTTTAGTGTTCGTAAGTTTGAAACATACTGTGCAGCAATTAAAGACTGTCGGGATCTCCAGTATATACTCTGTTGTAAAGCAAAATCGATTATAGCCAAACATTTTTCTTTTCTGGGACAGTTTAAAGTAAAAGCTTCCAGTGTCTTGCATTTTCACAAAAATTCAGATATTGGGATAAAGCTAAAAATAAAATGATTCCTTAATTGCTCCACATGGTGTCTCAAAGTTAGACCCCCAAACATAATTTTGGTTTTTGGTGTATAATAATAGGCTGTACTATATTTTTTAAATTCTAATCTCGCATGACAAGTTTTCAGGAAAACCAATTCCAAAAGAAAATCAGCGATTAACTATTTAAACATATATCGCTAAAGACCCACAAGAGAAGAGGCAAGTGTTGGTGGCAACTCTTCTATAGCAATCATTTGGCAATTTGTATGCATTGTTTTACTATCACATTCAAATATTGTGGAGTTTTTAGTGCCCTATAGTACAATTTCCATTAATGAAATCATTTATTTCGTGTGGGGATTTTCATGCCGAATTTGTACTTGTATTACAAAACGTTTCGAGATGTCCTTAAATATTTCCTCTCTTCTATCATGAACAATAATAATAGCAATAATAAACCATGCACCACAATGGCAATAACAATAATAACCATCGAAGAAGCGATTGCGTTTCACGTTCTCAATATTACAGCGTTATCATAAGGAGTAAAAACGGCAGATTACCTCGTACATTATTGATGCGATTGCAATCTACCCTTAAAGTAGCGACCGCCTGGAAAATGAGGCATATATATGGCAGATGGTCACTGTAAAATGACCCAGGTCGTTATTTTGAGGCTGTGACAAAGAAAATGGAGTCGATAAGTCGTAAAACCGCTGAAAATTTATCTGGGACAGTAGATAAGCCCTGCTTTGCTGATTTATGTTCCGTTCGTATGACATATATTGTCTTGGTCCTTGGTGTGAATATTCATCAACTTAGTTCAGTAACATCGTAAGTTCTCCTACTCTAAAATCATTGACTCATTTAATATCTGAACGAGATTGAATGAACTAGTGAGTTTGTACCGCAACATTTAAGGGCGACTAAGTATACACGCATTAAGTAAATTATCGATATATTTGACGCAGCAGTACTGCAAACATGTAGTATTCCATCCGCTTTTGCTCGGTATTGGAAGGTAAATATAAATTATAGATCGGTAATCAGATAATTTGAAACTGTAATGCTTGGAGTGTGGTGCGTATTTATTATAGTGTATTATATACCGGAAATACCACAATGTACTAGATTTTCCAGAAAAACCTAAAACCTTAAACCGAGAAGAACATAGATAATAGAAATGAAATTGTATTTTATTTTGAGGAATCGCAGCTATTATTGGCAAAAAACCCAAACACATGATAGACAATCAGACTTCTAAAATTATGTTTGAGTGGATTTCCCTTCATTTTAGTTTGATGTGCATTGCTATATGTATTGGTTTATTTTGTTCACTGTCCTCTGTAATCGACGATGTCACCAATCGCCAAAATAGCAGTGTTTTCTGCAATGTTGACACTGGTTACAAGGAGTGGTTTTAAATTAGTTATGATGATACGTGCTTTTATTAGACGACGCACTCGTAATAACATCACATTTTTTCCAAACTGTTTGAGGAATTACCTTTATCCCGTTTAAAAGCTTTCTGTGCAGTTAAAGTTCTTTACTTTCGTGTTTGTAATAGAGATCAAAATATTTATTTATTGATTTACAGTGTGTGATGGACCTAACTATACCTATAATGGACGTAATTTTTAATTTCTCGAGAAAAGGCATTCTTTATAAAAGGTTTGGATGTCCTAAAAGTTCGAAAGCCATTATTAATATTTTGATTTATCATACAGGGTTGTTAGAAAACATGAAAATGTTAAATTGGCCGAAGAGTAAACTATCGGTTTTTCGGAATTAGATCAAAAATGTTATAGGTAAAAGTTAGTTTGAATTAATTTTATGCTCAAATATCAAACTTGAATGTTCTATTTCAAATTTTACATCTCGGACATTACGTAAAGGTGAACAAAAAATTTAGAGACCAGAATTATTATGATTGATCAGTTGACAGTAGTAACAGCGTATCCAAGCAATTTGTTCATAGAAGCGGATTGAAAGTATGTTGACTTTAGAGCAAAGAGTTTATTTAGTTCTTTGTTACGGCATAGATGAGGTATCGTACGGCCGTGCTATTGAAGTTTTGAACAGAAAATACTGAGGTATACATTCTGTCAATTGTTTTCGTGAATTTGTTAAAAAGTTTCATGCAACAGGAGACGTGAAAAATATCAAGAAAAAAAAAGTGAAATGGCGAAGATGATGTAGGAGCTATGTTAGCTATTGATTCCGTGAACACTTGCCCAAAAAATTGTTGAGGCAAAGATCTCGAGACTTGAACATCAGTGAAAGCCACCTGCAAAGGATTTTTTCAAATCAAAATTTCATCCTTATAAACCAGTACCGATACACACTTTAGTAGAAGGAGATGATGCTCGTCGATTAGAATTTTGCCTATTAATGGAAGAACGAATTATGGTCGATAGATTTTTCTACAGAAAAATTATTTTCTCTGACGAAGCGACGTTTACCACAAATGAACTTGTTAGTTCACAGAATTGCAGATATTGGTCGCAAGAAAATCCAAATTTCCGTATTACAACCAATTCTCAAAAATATAAAAGAATGAATGTTTTGTGTGGGATTTATTACAAGAAAATATTTGGACCATACATTTTTGACCTTTCTGTAAACCAAAATACTTATTTTGATATGTTGGAAAATTTTTTGCTACCTACTTTGGACGAAATCAACTTACAGCTCAGGTGTTCACTACACTATCAACACGACGGTTGTCATGCTCATAGCGCATATCAAGTCAGGGATTGGTTGACCAGACATTTTCCGAATAAGTGGATTGGACGATTCGGCCCTATAGGATAGCCAACACGTTTACCTGATTTAACGCCGCTTGATTTTTTTCTGTGGGTTATTCAAAACAGAAGGTGTATGCGAATAATTTTCATGATAATGTAGACATTAAATAGACATAAAATTAAAAATTGGGGAGACGAAATAAATGAAGAAGCAATTGATTTGGTATTTCGGGAGTTTAAAATAAGATTGAAAAAATGTGTAGCTGTAGGAGGGGAACATGAGGAGTAATGTTTTGTTAAATTACTTTGTTAAAAATAAACAAAATATAAAACTTGAATACAAGAGAATACAACATTGAAGTTTGATATCTGGGCATAAATTTAAATATAAAACAACTTTTACCTATAACATTTTTGTTCTAATTCCGAAAAACCGATTGGTTAAACTTACGGCCAAGTTACACTCACGGCCAATTTCACATTTTCGTGTTTTCTAACCATCCTGTATGTTAAATCAAAATACATAATAACAATGGCTTTCGACTTTTTAGAACATCCAAAACTCTTTATAAAGAATGAGTTCTTCTCGAGTTCTTCTCGTATAGTTAGGTCCATCGGGGGACACACTGTATATGAATGTTTGTGTATCTTATTTATGCATTCAAATGTCAATGCTATTTTGTTTACGTAACGTTTACGTATGAATAAACACGTATTGGTAATTTAAAGGCGAATTTGGCTAATGAACCGGCTTAGACATCTTTGCAACATTTTGTTGTCTTATTTATTCACATCATGTAACATAATTCCTTTTTAATAACTCTTGACCAATTATATTACTATATTATCCACATTACTAGATTTTTTGTGCAAAATGCATCAACTTTGTTTTTAAATAGTATGTGTAATTAGTATGTGTATTTTCGATTCCATTCATACATACTGAATCAATTCATATGTTTGAAATGAATATTTGTCGATATTATTGTAATTAACTGAAATATGAGATCAGTATGTAGGGTTGGCGAAGAGGTTCGTTGTAGGTGTTTCTTTTCAGACTAGTAAAAGAACTGATGAAAGCCGGATACAAAATATTTTTATTCAGAACGGTGTGATAAGGCCTTTTTGTTTCATTTGGCAGATTTGCTAGTTGTGGATTAATTGCACTCTGAGTAAATTAGCAAAGTATTAATTAGGTAATAAAAGCCAAAGATCTGTTAAAAGTTATGTTGGTAGGTATATTCTTTGTAATAAAACTTAAGCTTAAAATGTCACGAACACTATTGAGTTACAAAAAACTTCATTGGGGTTAAAATGAAGTTTAAAATCATAAACTAAGTAGAAAATAAACTGCTTCCGGGTTGTGCCGTGTGTCAAGATTTGTTAATGCTGACGTTTCGCGAGCCATGTTGCTCGCTTCTTCAAAGCTAATTGAATACCAGTATTCAATTAGCTTTGAAGAAGCGAGCAACATGGCTCGCGAAACGTCAACATTAACAAATCTTGACACACGGCATAACCCGGAAGCAGTTTATTTTCTAAATGATTCTGGCCGTGAAAGCCTACGTACTTACATAAACTAAGTAGTTTAAAGTGGCTTGGAATGAACTCTTCATGAGTCATAAATTCGGGCATTTTTTGTTGGTTTAACTGAAAATCCTCTCCGATTGAAATTGAAACTTGTCAATTCCAAACACGGTCGATAGAATACATTTTTTCTATGTGGCATCTATCATAAACCTGGACCGGGCTTTTTAAATGCTCGGGAAGCCGTCTGAAAGATTAAGCGGAAACGGATTCAATTAAAAAGTTTCGTTCCTTTTTTGCATGGAATGATGGACGGCTCATGATTGGTTTTAGGTATCACGTCCACATACGGCCCTATTCCGCCAATTCAGAAACGATTTTTTACGAATTTCGCCCTTTTACGATGTGTACTTATTGGCGCAAAGGGCGAATGACGTGCAAAGATTATATACGCTTTTGATAAAAACTGTCAAAACGCGGTATCTCGCTGTAATATTGAAATATAAAAATGGATTTGCCATACAAAGAATGTACAGGATCGAAAGAGGACCAAATTTTAAATGTAGAATATTACAATACGAACACAAAGAGATATCACAGCAAAAATCCCATACAAAATAAGCCTTGGGTGGACTTACGTTTATTATGACTTATCTTGTCCTGTTATCCTGTCTATTGTATACAGATATAAGAATCGAAAGACATGTGTGTATTTGTTTTTTTACAGAAATATGTAGATCGTAATGAAGAAGGAAATGTTAAAATTATTTGGAATGTAAATAACTACTTATAGTAGAGCTTTCAAATCGACTTAGCATAAATCACAATTTTCATAAATATAATTAATCTAGACAAGGCACTTAGATTGTATTTTGCGTGTAATGTTTATTCGAAACCCAGTTATTTGTCGAATGCTTTAATTATTCAATTAAACTTACTTGAATCTATTTATAAATTTGTTAAGGATTTGTTAATCTGCGTCAGTTTAACAGACTTCCACGAAACTTCATATTTAGAAGTTTTATGACTAAACTTAGAGCTGAAAGAAGTTGTGTCCAAAGAAACTGGAGGTTTATTCTTAGCATTTCTCAAAGATTTTGCCAATGAGCCGTCATTTCTATAGCGTCGTCAAAATAGCTAAATAATAAATTAAAGTCGAGGAAATTTTGTATAATTTATGTCTGTGACCTTTTTTGGTAGAATTAATACTTTAGCTGCATAAACAAATTCTATTTGATCGAGATCGGTCGTGGCTGCATTAGAAGTTGACGGATATTTTGATTCTATTGATAGTATTGTCAAAACAACAGTGTTGACAGAGCTGTATAGTATGATAAAGTCCTGGCAACATGGGCGTATCCACCCCAAATCGGAAGGGGGCAGTTTTCTAAATTTAACTTGCTGTTTGGGGGAAGGATGTTCACTAGGGTGGTACAAAAATCATTTATAAAATTTGTGTGATGTAAACGCAATGATACACCCAAATCGTTTCCAAATTAAAAAGAAAAAGTGGACATGTCTTTTTTGTTTGAAATTTTGATTTTTATTAGTGCATGTCGAGGGCTTAAATTAATTTACATGGGAAGAAGACATTTTTTGGTATTTTTCGAATAATTGTTCGGGGTTTTGAAAAACTTAAGATTACTTAAGGACCTTCCAAGGAAGGTGGACTATTATATATAGGGATTTGACGCCCATAACTGATTCCTACAGTGCAATCAGTCAAATCCATATGTATAATAGGTCAAATTCTTCCTTGGAAAGTGCTCTAGAGGTCCTATAACTTTAATCTTGAGTCTTCCCAAACCCCAAACAATTATCGAAAAATACCAAAAAATGTATTTTCCTATGCATTTTCCCATGTAAATTTGAGGCCTCGATAAGCACCATTAAAAATCAACATTTCTAAAAAAAATACGTGTCCACTTTTATTTGGATTTCGAAACGATTTGGGGGATCGTTGCTTTCTAAATAAAAATAACCACCTTAGTGTCCATAAGGGAACTAGTGCTATGTAATAAACATAGTAACAAAATACGAACCCCTGACCCCCTGGATACGCCCATGCCTGGCAACATAAGACTTTTAATAAAAACAATAAAAAAAATAATTAAAAAATTTCACCCTGTATACAAAAAAGTCACCCTGTATTCGATGCAATAAAATGTTTACCAAAACAAGACAAATATCATTACCTATTGGTTTTAATGCACCTTTCATTTCACATTAAATAGATCCGATATTATTGGAAATGCTGCATAACCGAACATAAAGTATCATTGGATTGAAAAGCTCTTTGTTATCTTTCCAATACAAGCAATTCGTTTTTTGAAGAAATATTCGACATGTCCAAATATTGGAAATACGGCCACAGTGTATATATTGTCAAATATCTTGATAGCCGCAATACTCTGAATACAACGGTACAATTGGTTAAATAAGTTCTAAATAAGCTCAAATTTTGATATCAAATTCAATTTCCGACCATCAATTGTTCTCGACTTAAACGTAATGTCAGTTTTTCATCAGCCTAGAAGTCTCGGTCGATTTGTTGGCACAAATAATGTGATTCGTAGGGGAACGACCAGCTAAAATAATGACAACCTTGTATAATTTTCAACGTTTCGCTTTTACTAGTTAATAAAATTACTTAATTACTTAAATTTTTTTAGTAATGCCTGGTGAAGATTCAATAAAGTGTCAAAGGGTCAATTGAAATTTAGTAAATTTAGGGAACATGGATTTCTTTGCGCTGAATACCAAATCAACATCAAAAGTTGTCTAAAGAAAAAAAGTTTTTGCGTCCACAGTGGAGCCACAGTTTTGATTTATCAGTAAGTTTTGGTCGGTAACTGCATATTCAAAACTGTAGCACGTAAATTAGCATATTATGTATTTTCTTCTACCATTCAGCGTTGAAACAAACATTTATATAATACATTTGTTTAATTTAAAAATTATCTGACAACTATTTTTGGCAATGTACACATTGGCAATGTACACATTGGCAATGTGTTCACTGTTCATGTTATAAAGCTATAAAAATTGTTAACAAAAAGAACTGCGGTTACAAAAAGCCACTTCTCAAACACACACCATACAATTTTTCAGATAGCATAAAAGGTTAAACCGAACATCCTAAGAATATGTGAAGTCGCGCGGTAAACGTGTTGATTGCCTTGAAATTTCAGCTGGAAATAGGTCTGAGAGGCGGTGAAAACGTGACAAAAAGGCACACAATAAGAAACTGCTAACCAAGGAAAATCACGTATGAAATGGCTTTTTTCTTATTCACAAGAATCGCGTATTCAGCTCAGAACTACTGAAAATAATACCTGTAATTACGTGAAATGCCAGCATCCGAATTATTTAAGAATCGCGACCGGAATATGTGGTAACGTAAAATTCGGGGCATTTTACAGCCTCTCCATCGCCGTGTGTAAGGCCCTTCGGGTTGTCACGTTCTTTTAAAACTACTGATATAAAATAGAAGCATTAGGAGAGTTATAGGCAATTTGTTCCGTTTATAGATCGTTAATTTCAGCAATAAACCGGAGCGTCACACATGATGTAATGGTTTCTTTCGTGCTCGAGTTGATTAAAAAAAATTCAGTTGATGTAAAAACATAGGTGACCAAACACAAAGATACAATACAAATTTCTTAGACAATAAACTTCAAAACACTTCTTCAACAAGACTTCTTTCTCACTCTGTATTAAAGTACTTTTAAACCGTTGCACCAATCAACAATAAAATAATCTGCACTAGTAAAAATTTATAATTCCCCGAAATTATAGGTAATAGACGAACTTGTATTTCGATTATGGCCACAATTTCAGTATATTCATATTCTATTATTATAGCTAAGTGATTTTTTGGGGCTTTCCTTATCATAATACATAGTTTAAATTGAATCGGTGACTGGAAGAACAGAATAAGTGCAAATCAGGCGTTTGTGGCTAAAAAAACTAAAAGAACTGTATAATTTGGCAGCTGTGTATTTTACAAATTTGGTAAGCGCAGAAAGGTTTTACGAAATTTCATTTGCAGTGGTTCTGGAAGTGAATTTTGGTTCAAACGGCAATAATAAATAAGCACATAGATAAAACATCGGCTGCACTTGTTGTGTCCTTACTGTCAACGACATAATAACCAAGTTGTTGAAAAAAAAACATGCTATTAGTGGTAATTAAAAATGCAAAGAACAACAAGTTTAATATTAGAAACAAAATTAAAAGTAACAAAAAAAACAACAATATTAAACTTGTCATTAACACGTCGATTTATAATGATCAAAATACACCTTATGATATCAAATTAATTTTTTTACCATCAATTGTTTTTAACAGATGACGTCGTCGACATTTTTTTTAAATGACAACCCTATATTTTTTTAATGAATTTGACAGATCTTTAGTCTGTGTAGTTTGGTCTTAGTGGTAGCATAATATTTTATTAAGTATTTTGCAACCATGTGAAGTCACTGGCGTTACTATCGTTGATGCAACGTTTACAGTTTCCGAGATATAAGCTCAAACTTTAGAATTCTAAATAGAACACCCTGTATATTTTGACATTTTCTGTTACAGTCTTCATTATTATATCAAAAACATCTAGAAATTAACAAAAACCTTTATTACTTTCGTCAAAAAATTAACAAAGAAAAATTGACACCGAAACATTATTACATTTTCGATTGCTACTACTCTAGTTGGTTTATTATATATATATATAAGGATTCTCAACCATTAACAAGTACACATTGTTTTAAATTTGATTGGTTTATTTGATTCTTGTTGTTATTTTTTTAATCAATTTTTTCTTTGTTAATTTTTAGACCTAAGTAATAAAGGTTTTTGTTAATTTCTAGATATTTTGGATATAATACTGCCACAAGCGTAATAACGTTAAATAGGCAATGGAAGACTGTAACAGAAAATGTCAAAATATACAGGTTGTTCTATTTCAAATTCAAATGTTTGAGGTTATATCTCAGAAACTGTAAACGTTGCGTCAACGATAATAACGCCAGTGACTTCACATGGTTTCAAATTACTTCATTCCAAAATTTCGTTAAATTCGGTTGACCCGTTCCGGAGATTTTGTCACTTTTATTTCATAACCTTCAATTGTCTTTTTCTTGAAAAGTTTCTTTTGTAAGGTCATAAATATATTATGCTACTATTAAGATCATTAAAAGAAATGTCATTTAAAAAAAATGACTATGACGTCATCTATTAAAAACAATTAACAAAAATTATCGATTATCTTTTTCATATTTTCGAAAAGATCGAGAAATTTTAGTATAAAATGTCAAATTCTGGACTTATTCTGTTCTTCCAATCACCGATTCAATTGTTTTCGACCTATGTCGTAATACTATACAGGCTATAAATAAAATACAGTATCATAGATCTAACTTTTTTATTAGTTCCTCAAAAGAAGTATTTTTCTTGCTGCCAAGTCTTAACATTTTTGTTTTGCGTATAGCTTCTTTCTGTTTGGTTGATATGATTTGTTTATTTTTATTATTATTCTTTTATAATAGCGTATTACACAAGATTCGAGAAACGTTCAAAAATTCTGCAAATAAACTTAAAGCAAGAACATTTAAATTTAAATATAGTTTTCATTCTGATTTCCAGTGACTGGCAATGTAGATTAGTCTTATTTTCCAATTTACTTTTTTAATATTAAGTACTAATAATTTAGTCTTAAATGGTTCATTGCAAACATATTTTGGTCGCTAACATCTCAAAATTTGTCACTGTCTTTCTTATTCCTAACTTTGTCCATGGATAGAACACTTAAAAGCAAGAATATCTGATTAGTGATAACCATGACACTTTCCATACAAATCAGAGAATACGATCAGTCAATTTATTAAACAGCTCATTCACTGCCTGGCCAAATTACAAAATGTAATTAAATTTTATCATTTTATTTATTTTTATTACTTAGTTAGCTAGTTCTTATCAGTATTCAAAGGAAACTGGCTCAAACTTCCCTTCTCCTAAATGTCATAAATAGCTGTTTTCAGAAATATACCATTTTCAATATTTGTTTACTTTAATGTGTGAAGTCTAATTTTTTTATTGCTAATTCCTTTAGTGGCAGCATTATAAATGTTAAAATAAAACACTGTAGAACAAAAGAAAATATCTGTGCAGAAAAGTTGCTAATGATTTCGGAATTAAGAACTAGTTTTAACAGACAAATCAATATAATACGTACTTAGAGACTATGACATGAAAATATGTTTTATCACATGTAACATCACAAGCCTTGATTTTTAACTTGATTTATTCTTTTAGATGAAAGTGGTTTCGAAATAACTCGTGGAAAATATCCCGTACAGTACTTAGGTACTACCGTTAAAGTACTTTTATTGTATTAAAAGTATGTACGTGCATTGACTTCAGTACATGAACATGAACATCAGTACTGCTTCGTATCTTAAAAGTCATCTCGAGACGGTATTATAAACGTTGAATACGATTTTATTAGCCAACTATTTTTATTAACAATAGCCAAATCCTATTGCGATAAAATGCTTCGCTACTAAAATCGTATTCGATGTTTATAATACCGGTTCTTAGAAACTTTGTTTATTCTTTCAAATGTTTCGAATTCCACAGAAAACGTTAGCAGCTTGTGACGATATACGTAATTACACAACATATTTATTTTTCACGTCTTGCAGTACTTACAGACTCGTCAATTTTATTTTATAGACTCAATGTTTGACCTTTATTTGTTTTCGCCTCATCACGTCAGCGATATTTTCTACCTGTCAATCCTTTTTTTTCCCTATCGATCTTGATAGATCCTATAATTGTCTTAGTTGTGGCAACAATTGTATGGCTTAAGCTAACCATAAGAAAATGTTCAAACAAAATGAAGCTAAAAATTCCACACAACGGTTGCCTATGATGCTCAAGTTTTGCGTGTTTTGTTACTTTTTTTAGGCGAACAACCTCATGTAAAAGTACAGGATTTTACTTCATACTTTCAGACCATTCTGACGTTTCTAGGACATTGAGATTATGCCTTAGATTATGTATATAGAGCTAACAAAATCACGTTTTCTTGACATTTTGATATTTCCTTTCACAAAATAAATGTTCCCTCAGAGTTATAGAAAATTTACCCAAAGGTTTTTCTATCTACAAAAAAACATCTTTATGAAAGATCCTAAAATTTTAGTTCCACATTTAAAATATCTTTTCCGTCGATCGTTTAGTTATGAGTCAGTTTAGTGAATAGGAAATCGTTTATTAAACAACTCTATTAATGCACGATTTCTATTAATGCATGATTTGTTATAGCCTATCACACGACGTAAAGACGTCGTTTGATTGGCCAATCGAACATACGTGAAATGAAACCTTCCAATCAAAACATACCGCCCTCTAGAACTGTCAGTGTCAAATTACATCAATTGTCATATAACCTAACAAGACATTGGCGAAGAAAAATCTATGTAGACGACGCTAGAAGAATACGATCGACGAATAAATTTTGTAACCAACTCGAATATTAAACAGCGATTAATGATCTCGACAATTAAGCTCTCGCTACGCTCGCGCGTTAAACAGTCTCGATCATTAATCGCTCTTTTTAATATAATTGTTGGTTAAACAACTATTTCAGAATCAATAAAATAATATAGGTTGTCGTTTAAAAATAAATGTTACATTTTCCATAATCTTATTTTTCTTTTTATTTATTATTTTTACTTGAGCATTTGGCTGGTTGACTTACGTAACCTTAGAGCCAATCAAGAAAATCTGATATTATATTTGAAATCGGGAACAGGAAGTTACCCTAAATTGGCTCTTACACCCCACGCCGCGGAGTTACTGATCCCAAGTATAATCTATTGATTTTATTTAGTGAGCAAGTATTTTACTCCGGTGAATTCCGTATTCTAAATGGCGAATAAGAAAACTCTCCTACCATATCTCCCAATCATTATCTAAGTAGTTCAGAAAACACCATTTTTAAGTCATTTTCAGTTTCATCTTTCAACGAATAAAATGTCTACTCTAATGACAACATACATATCTTTTTCAGAGCACACAACTCACATAGGCAGATTATGTGGTAAAGTAACACATATTATAGCAAAGTTATACAGACGGTAATCTCATTTTTTTAGTTAAAAGAGCTTACTCGGACATATGCGAAGCATGAAATATGACCGGCATCACGTAGCAAATTTTTGTATTTAACTTTTTGTTTACGCTCTCTCTCCGCATATACCGCAGGACACGTTCGTACCAACTGCAACACAAAAAAATTACTTTGCGTCACACTGACGAGCATTTCGTACTACCACAATTACGTGTAATATAAATTCCCCGACAAATTGTAGGGTGCGCTCAAATTGATCGTTGCCCGCCAAAATACGAACGAATTTTTACTGTCCACTCAATTTTTTTTACCGATGCGCGTATGGTTCATTTGTACTTTTGTTTCGGGCCTCATTTTGCCTTTTGTTCCCGGTGATATTTTGGCGTAAATTTGCATTCTGTTGAAGTTGTAAAAGGTTCTTTTTTTAGGAATAGAGCGGCAAAAAGCTTTGTGTGGATGATATGTTACTGTCAGCTGCAAGTTGCTGTCTTCCGCCCCGATATATTGAATTGATATACAGCCACTATTTGTCGTGCGGAATGGCATGCCATAAGAAAGTGTATTGGGGCATTAGTCTAGCTTGGGTTAGCACACGTGCTGAAGATTAAAATTGTTAAGGTTGTAGTCAGAGTATTACAGCGAATTAGAAAGCATGATTAATCAGTAGTGTGAAATTATAAACTGCAAATAATATAAAGTAACAGATGAAAATAGTTTTTATTTATATCAATTGTTATTCGTGGCATGTCCAAAAATTAAACAAAATGTTGTGTAGGGACATCCTAGGTGTTAACTGTAGACTCATTGTATGTTTACCAGGACATTTAACATAATTTTATTGATTCTTAATGCCTGAGTTAGAAGCATTAATATTAACTTAATTTGTTTTAAAAATTTTAGATAATAACATTTATTTTCTATCGTCTGGTTAAAGGTAAAAGTCATTAAGTAACTTGTCGTTATATTTGATTGAAACGAATTAATTGTAGCCAAATGCTTCAAAATGCGTATTTTATCAGAGCATGCGATGATTGATCTATCACAGGTGATCTATTTGATCTGTGGGCCAAACGACAAAAAGTAATAGGGGATGTAGTCCTGGAAAATTATAATTTTAGTAGAACGGCTTCCAATAAATGCTATTAGAAATGTATATTTGTGACAAAAACATATTTAGAACACAAAAAATTTAAAAACCTACTAGAGAAAATATTAGGCTGAATCTGATAGTTCTTTATTTTGGTGATATAGCAATTGCAATGTGCTGTATGGAATGTAAAAAAATTGTATATTTAAATAATCATTTTTAATATAACAC
The DNA here is from genome assembly GCA_963966075.1 of Aphodius sticticus. Lineage (NCBI taxonomy): Eukaryota > Metazoa > Arthropoda > Insecta > Coleoptera > Scarabaeidae > Aphodius > Aphodius sticticus. The sequence continues at coordinate 19,980,052 of OZ014510.1, forward strand.
GTGTGAATTTGATAGCTTAGCTGTTTAGAATATCTACTTTTTGATGGGGTAGCGTTTGTGCCTTTTGTTTTCAAATTACACTTCCAACGCCTTTTTAAATAAAAAAAAAGGCATGCGATTGCGAAAAGTATCACAAAAATTACGCACAAAGAAACATGCATATTCAATTTTTAAGTAGTTTTATTTGTCCACAATTATGGTCTTTTAGAGGAGAACAATTTTTACCTTAATTAATTTGTATACCACTCTCAGAGTTGCGCACAGAGTAAAGATCCAAAACTGGTGCTTGACATGGAAAGCATTTCTAATACAAGTAAAATTGCTAAATAACACTGTGGATTTTGAAGTCGCTGATTTCAAACCAAAAAATTAAACAAAATGTTAATAAGGGATCCAGTTCCAAATTATTAATTAACGATTTTTCGATCTTTGATTTAAAATCCGTCGTCAAAAACTAAAATAAGGGAAGATCCAATCAATTCTTTTAATCTAAAAATATAATAAACATTCTATTATGATCATTTTGAAAATAAAAGTACAATAACTTGACAGATATAGTAATTCGTTCAACTTGTTTGATCTTTTATCAATTTTGTGATACAATTTTACAGTTTTACGTGAGCTTTTTTTAGAAAACACAAACAAGTGGAAATGGTAAATGGGAACTCTGGAGAACATTTTATTTTATGAATGGCAAGTAAACATACGATTTCCGAGTCAAAAATTTACAATCACGGTTTTCAATTAATGTCCAAATCCCTAAAAAAAGTGAGTTTATTTTGAAATGTTTGCGAGGTTATGGAGACTGATGTCAATTAATTAGAAAAGAATAGGGGGAGCATGCTTTAGAGCAGCGTTTCCCAACTGGGCCTCCGCGGAACCCTGGGGTTCCGCGAGATGTCGTGAAGGGTTCCGCGTAAAAATAATAACAAATAGCGGTGGCGGTCGTCGGCTCATGGGCACATTATTCAGAGTTACTTTTATGTATTATTTTAGCATCGGATTATTATTTGAAATATTGGATTAATAAATAAGGTCTATCCAAGAATAATAGTTTTCATTTGAGCCCTTCTAACCTAATAAACCACTGTTATTTCGATTTTACATCCAACGGGCAACATTCTAGCCTACTCATTAACTTCAGTTGACAATATTACTTACAATTATCTGTTACATAAAAACAAAATAACCTCTAAAAATCTACAATCTGGCAAAGTTATATGTCAAACTCTAACATTATTTGTTTTCAATATTTTTGCCTTTCCAAATGTGTGACAAAATAAACCTACAATTTGAATCTGCTGCTCATAATGGTACTTTAGGACAAGAACAGAGTTGTAGGTGGTGCATTACAATATGATCTTACATTCCAGATAAGATAACAAACTTATCACCAGACAAGTTCTGAGCTTCTATGACGAAAATTATGTCGCTCCCATTTATAGAAAATCAATAAATATACAGAGTGATTTGCTATGATAGACGAAAATTTATGCGGACAGGAAACCAAAGTGTATTTTCAAATTTTGTGACTGCATTTAATTAAACAAAAAATAATTAAATTAAATTGAAGTAAGTACTAATTTTGACAATGAAACAAATTTACAAGTGCTTCACATATTTTATTTATAATTTGGTATGTTAATGCATTTAATTTTATTACCTTGTATCAGTTGAGTTTTCAACATTGTGTATGAGCAAGCTTTTTCTTATTAAGCAAACTTTAAGAGAAAATATAGAGATAGTCTGTTATAGATAAAATTAGTGTGTACAAATATCTTCTAATTGGGTGTTTATTCCCACACATTTTTTCTCTGAACGTAATTATTGTCCTGACTAAAATGTTTCACAAGGACTTATTAATTTGTTCAATACTTTAAAAAATAACAAAATATTAATAAAATAGTATTTTAAATGGCTCTAACTTCTTAAGGAATATTAACTTGTGATAAATAGGTTTATATGAAACTTTTTACTCAAAATAAATGTTTCCTAATTTTTGTATTTTGACCAATGATTTTTTTTGAAATTTCTTAGTGAATTTATTTATTTAATTATGTGTAAAAGGTACTTTTTGTATTCTTCGTTTTCGCATTGTTTGGTTTGTATTTTCTTCTTCCTTCCTTTGGTAATATTCGAAGGAACTAAAAAGAGCAAATAAGTTTATACCTAGAGAAAATATCTGCAATGTTACAGAAAATGAATGTAATAAAACTACCAAAAAAGCTGTCAAAGAAGAATTAACTGTGATATCCGCTGGTTATTGGATACCAGCTATATTTCTGTATTGTTTTTACAGAATTCACATATTCCACAAACATACTCCTGTGAAATTAGAACAGTATAACTTTAATTTTACAGGGAATATATAAAATTTTACAGGAAAAATAGTTTAATTTCACAGTAGTAAGTAATATTAAAACATTGAACTGCGTTTCTATACAGACTTGTATCTGGTTACTTGAAATACGTTACACGTTTTTCTGTACGCAAAAAAATACTTGAATAGCCTTGGAAAGGACATTGTATATTTTTTTGGTTGGGGTTCCGCCAGGTTCCAACCCTATTTAAAGCGTTCCGCAAGAGTAAAAAGGTTGGGAAACGCTGCTTAAGAGGGCAATAAGTAGCATCTAGAAAGTGATTTTAAATTACAGATATTGTTTCAAATAGCACCAATAAAATTAAAATTATTTTTTTACTTAAAAATATCTCAATTAAGATATATTTTATTACTCATTTTTCACTTCAGATTATTAATTGATGTCTCTTTGTTTGGTCTATTAGCATGTTTGTTTCGTGAATATATTGGTTTTTTTATGATAATAATAATGAGGCTTCTTTGATTAGTTCTTTCTGTTTGTCCATCCAGGTGGTTGACTTTTCTACATTCGATTAGTATAATAATAACAGGTTAAACATGTTTATGCAAAGTATAAATGGTCTACTCATTAAATTCGTAAATTGAGTTTTAGTTCATTGACTTGGGAAATGTGTAGATTGTTGACCTGTGGCGGTTGGCAAAAAAAATGTGACCGTGATCTTGTGATCCGGTGATTGCATAATATCATATAATATGTTTACTACATAGTGTCCTTGTGTACCTATGGTCAATTTAATATGAGTTCAAATAATTTTAATTTGGTGTCGGCGTGTGCATTATATTGGATTATATTGAGCAGAAAATATTTGGTATATTATAAAACGAGTTTAATCTTTTACAATAAAATGACTGCAAACACGTTTGTCGTGTCATTAACCAAATCAGTTTTATGTATTAGCTGTTAAAATGTATTACCAACATTTTATTACCACAAAATGCATTAAGGGTACCGCTCGCATATTTAATATTTACTATTATAGATTTTAATTAAATAATTAAATAGGATTACATTAATTTCTGGGATTTTCAAACAATTTTAGTTTTCAAATTATAATAAAATAAACATTAAATTAATTAATAGCATTAAATCGAATACATTTTAGAAGAATTAAATATTTACCTTTTAAATTTAATCATATATTTTCGGAATTCACTGAAATAAATATTATACTATACGAAACATTTGCAATGGCTTCGAAATTAAAATTGTTAAGATCAAGTCAACTAGAATCACTGGAAGTAAATAAATTTCATTCAAGACTGGGCGGGCGTCTTCTCATTTTGTGGACTTCTACATCGCAATATTTAAAAGTATAATGAAATGCAAATAGAAAATGTGAAATATTAGCTTTGTCGGGCATACATAAATAAGATGTCGGAAGTCCTTGCAGTGGGGTTCCTCGAGAACAGATTGGGGTGAATTTGATCAAAAATTGGGGGACTTCTCCTTGTACCAACTTCTGTTAGAGTAATACTCATTATTAATTTAAGAAACTCATACGATTTTATGACTATTTTGTTCAGTTGTGGACTGTGGTACTGTGGTAGAAATCTGTATTCAAATTTCAGTTTTGAACATATAGAGGTTACAAGGTTCAGGATACGCTGTTGTCATGTCTGATTGCTCCCAATGAGGAAACGAACCGTGTTTTGTGAATCAATCTCCGAAAACATACCCGTATAGAGGGCTGTGAGAATATTCAGGATTGAAACTGTAGTTTAATCGCTGTTTTGTTGATGTAATTTATAGTGGAAAACGATTATGATATTATATGATTTTTTGCGACGAAGATCGTGCTCAAAGACACCAGTCACTGTCTCCGTGCAATCTAAACAAAACAACGTACGCGCTCTTACTTTTGACGTTTGATATCAATGCCACCAACTTTATAAACCTAAAAGTTAATGAAAATAGTCTTAAAACTTGCTAATTGTAACACCGAAATCAGTGTTGCAAAAACTTTTTTAAATGATAAATGATGTCAGAATTTTCGTTATTATTATTAAAATCTAATTTGGTCAGGCACATGACTTTATTATACTATATATAAAATTAATAGTTTAGCTGCATGAGATTCTATTTGATCGAGATCGGTCATGTCTGCATTAAAATAAAACTAGTAGAACTAGACAGATATATTGATTATATTGACAGTAGGTATTGTCAAAACATCAGCGACAGTACCTACTCTCTATAGAATCAAAATATCTGACAAATCTTGACTAACTAGCTTTAATGCAGTACGAGCGATCTCGATGAAAAGAATTTGCTCATGCAGCTAAACTATTGATTGTACCAAAAAATTTCATAGTCATAAATTATTCAGAATTTTGCTACTTTAATTTATTATTTAACTATTTCGACGAAATTCCAGAAATGGCGCCTTATATGCAAAATCTTTCAAAAATGCTAAGACTACACCTGCAGTTCCTTTGGAGCCTTTGCAACTGAAAGCTTTTCAGCTCTAAGTTTGGTCATGAAAGTTCGAAATATGAAGTTTCGTCCCGAGCCCTTTAGTAGTTTCTCCGGAATCGTCGCCAAAAAAAAAAAACGGTTATACAGACTTTTTTGTCCCTTGGTCAAAAATGTTCAGGGGACCCAAAAAGACATATTTCCGCTAAAATCAAGTAAATTAAATGTAATACATAAGCAATGTCCAGTATATGTAAAAACGTACTTTTTCAACTTCCTACAAAAAAATAACGCTACCTTTTTAAGAATATTATCATGTTGCGTTTTGATAAAAATGTCCCAAACTGTAAAAAAATCACGTCTTTGTGAAATAGCTATGACCGACTAGAACGGGCTTTCTGGCTACCAAAAAAACTTTATTCAAAGGGCAACATTTGTCATATCGCACATTTCATGTTGCATTGCGAATAAAGTTCATTTGGCGTAAGAAAACCTTTTGTACGGTCGGAGATATATTCACAAAATATGAGTTCCGTACCTCAACCAAGACCGGCACAGAATATTACCACACTCTACTCCCCGATATATTTGTAGTCATGTCTAGTCCAGCCATTACTGTTCATGTTGTGTCTAGGTTACTAAAAGAGGTAATAAAATTAATCAAAGGAAAAAATAGTTACATACCATAGCGTGTTACAAATTTCGACCAAAAAACATATGATCATTCCTAACCTAACTAGACTTTTAGACTTCATGCATAAATACGACTTCATATCGTCGAAACAAAACGCGTACTTGAAGGGGCGGCCTACACAACACTCGATCCATGCTGTACTCTCCAGCGTTCTAGAGGGACTAAACCAAAAAAGATAAATTGCGGGAATATTTGTTGATCTATCAAAGGCGTCGACCACCTGACTCTATTGAAAAAATTAGACATCATGGGTATTCGAGGTCCAGCGCTAAATATAATCCAGTCATACCTCAGTAACAGACAGCAGCAAGTGGTAGCAACTGTTAGAGAGACTGGAGATACCATCAAATCAGATTGAACAGAAGTAAAAAAAGGCGACCACAAGGATCAATAGTAGGTGGAGTCGTTTTTGTCATATACACCAACGATCTAGCAAACCTACTGTCTCATGATCTGGGAATGTACGCTGATGACACGTCTGTGGTCATACGAGCTGATAGCGATAAAGATCTTGAAAGAGAGATCTGCAATACAATGAATGAGCTTGAGGGATGGTTTAAGAAGAATAATCTCAAACTAAATGTGGAAAAGACCCAAATAATGAAATTCTCTCTAAGGTCTGAGGAAACACTAACTCTAAACTACAATGATCTAAAACTTAGCTCTGTTGAGGATACAAAATTTCTTGGAGTAGTATTGGATTATCACCTCACCTGGAAACCTCACATCGACGGACTAAGAAGCAAGATCTCATCATATATCTATGCACTAAGAACTATAGCAAAGGTAGTGAGTAAGGAGGCTTCTCCATCCAGCTATTATGCTTATGTACACAGCCGACTTCGATATGGTATACAGTTCTGGGGAAATGCTTGCGCCGCTTTGTCGATTTTTAGACTTTAGAACAATTCCTTAAGATTTGTCCTGGGTTTGAAGTCGAGAGACTCGTGCGTTAATCATTTCAGAAGTAACGAAATACTGACGTTGCCAAGTATCTACATCCTTGAGTCGGTCTGTTTTGTCAAGCAAAACTACTCTCTCTTTCAGAGATATGAAACGGACCATCCTCACCGTACCAGAGGAAACTGCGATGCTAATTTAAGAGTCCCCCAAACTACTCTTTCAACTAACAGAGAAGATCGGTTACGCAGATGATAAATTTTTTTAATCATATACCACCATGATACAGATCATTGTCGTTGGGAAAGTTTCGAACAAAACTATGCAACATTTTAGTGTCGAATGTTTTGTATACCTCAGAGTCATTTTTTTATATTGAATTTAAGAATTTGTAAATGTTTTTTTATTACGATTATTATTTTGTGATTAAATAAAGATTTATTATTGTTATTATTATTATTATACCCTATAATCTATATAATAAAATGTAATATATACCCTGCTGGAAACTAAAATTTGAATGAAAATGTCCATCATATATTATTAGTGATGAATCCTACAATTGAACAATGAATTATCAAAATACTTAATATAAGGTTCGAGAGCAAATTAACTTTGATATTGTAACAAATTTTTAGTGGTGCGTTATTTTAAAGCACTACCGCCTTTTTTTTCAATGTAAATTTGCATAAACAGTAACAAGAATTCTAAAATATGTAAGAGTTTCGTTTTATTATGGTGTGGCTTTTGAAGTTCTTCTTTTGCTTTTGGCTACCTCGGTTCTGTTGCTGGGAACCAACTGCTGGCACCCATATATCTTCTGTCCAATTTCCAAAAACCGTATTTTTGTTTAGGGTTCCATACTGCAAAAGTAAGAAAATGGATATCTTATGTCCGTCCTAAACTCTGTCACAGCCATTCCAAATTTACTTATTTTTCTAAAACATATAACATAATGCAAATATCCGGCATAAATTGACAAAAATATACAAAGTTACAAAACTATCGTCAGCAGAATCAAAGTTTATATTCTCTATTGTCACCATATTAATCAAGTCTAGTAATAATTTCTTATAAGAAGTAATAATTTGAGTCATAAAATTGTAAAAAGAAAGTCTGAAAATATGAGCGAACTGGCTTGAAACTGTTCAGTCGTATGACAGATGTAAACTGCGAAAGAAATCGTCATTTGTAGGACGGAAGTGTGCGTGGCGAATGCACCACAATTTGCGGGGATGTTGAATCTCTAAAGGCACTCACTAGAGAGACGCGAAATAGGGGTGGCTGCTGTTTAATTGGATGCTCTGTGGTCGTGGAACAATATTCTGACTCGCCTCCATCTATACGCTGAAGTTCTTTTGTGCTCTACTTGTTGAAGTTTCCTTTTTCTACTTCTGCGAGATCGCCTAATGGACTTCGGTTTCCGACTTGCACAAGTTGCCCACGTGGCTTTTAGTGGAGTGTTTGACTTCTCGCACTAATTGATGTCTTCATTATACGGAGGAGTTCGCCTGGGAACTTTTTATTTATCCAACATTTGCATTTTGTGTAAAGTAATAAAATATGACGAGGTTAAAATGTATGTCTTGTTTTAGATTGCTGATGGAAGTTATACTCCTTCTTGGGGTCCTAGTAACCCTTACGGCAGGCGATGGTAAGTAGTTTTATTTACATTATTACATTCATTTTTTATCAAACTAATTATTACCATATGTTCCGGGTGATTAAACTACACCTCTTCTTCCTTGCATACTTGTGCATCATTGTTGTGTCTCGTTATTTCCACTTGTTCAAGTAAGTCCATTCTAAATCCTTTGTTGCATTTGTGCAGTAGCTTGACATTTTTGTTATGATTTAAGGGAAAACCTAGCACTTACTCGAGGCCTTTGTTGTACACAATTAATAATAATTGCTAGATATTTTTAGTTTAACTAGAAGCGCTTCATTCAAATCTACCACTAGCGGATTTAATTTGAGTAAAATATACGAGATTTAAGCTTCGGCTTGGTGGAAAAGTTTTTACCGCTGAATCCAAATTCGCACAGTGGACAAACAAACAAAGTAGTTTTTAATTAAAATTATTTTAGGTCGTTCTTTCTGTTTATGTCTGGCTGTACGGCCCATCCAAGTAAATTGGATTCGTCTCATCTGCCCGTTGCACAGCATAAACCGCATTGCTAATTAAAACGTTTCCATTAAACAGTAATTTGTGAAGACTGCACGCTTTCTGGTGGTCAAATGACGATTCCAATCGTAAGGTGTTAATGCTAACCATCTTTTATAGTTAAATATTTCTAGTGCCACTGGTGATAGACACGGCTTTGTTCGCTACGTAACTCGATGATTTTTTTTGATACCAACATCAAGAATATCTCAGAAATGGAATGTTTGTAGCTTTATAACTAAAAAGTATCAACCTTAAAGAATTTCAATTGATTTGGCATCGTCATCATTGCAGAACTTATCTGAGACTAATGTTTACTTTTTCTATGTACCGACAAGTCAATCAACAAGTCAATACGTACAGTCATGGAAATAAGTAAGTTCGTATCGCTATCGCAGGATTTGAAAATAGTATGTCGGTTATATATTCGTGTACTGTTCTACCTCGACCCGGCCGGTTCGCAAAATGTTGTCCGTCACGAGGTGGTTTTTCGATGGATGTAATGTAACGGGATTTAGTTTATTTTTAGCGTGTCCGACCTTTTCCTTAATGTGATATCTTCAATGCAATGTAATAAATGAAATATGATCACTACAGTTAAGTTTACGAGTAGGTAATGCATTTAATTAAATATAGAATTACTTTTATAATAATATTAATAAACATGAAATTTGATAATATGATACGAAAAGCTCATTTTAAGATATTGCGTAATATCATGACACATTATATAAATTTATGTTAACTAATACACATATTAATTACGCAAGTAAATGCCTTTGCCCAGCAGTAGGATGACGGGCTTAAGTAAGTAAGTAAGTAGTAAATGCGCAAATCAACTTGATGCCAAGGATTATCACTAAATATAGACTATTTCAGAATTGTAATATTAAAATATATTCACTAAATGTAAATAAATTCCCTAAATTTAATTTAAATTTACATTTAGGACGAGCATGTATTTTGTATGAAGGACAATGGAAAGTTTATATCTGTATTTACTTTACTGTTCAATTATCTTTCATGGCATCTAATACATGCTTGACAACCAAAATAATTGAAATTATAGCAATATATACAGGCTGTCCCACGTTTCTTCCGCAAAACAATTTTTTTCAGAAAGTAAATTACTTTTTCAATTCATTAAAAAGTTACAGCCGTTTGAATTATTAACAATATCTTATTTTAAACGGCTCCAACTTCAGAAGGAACAGAGAATACCAATAAGACCATATGAAACATATTACTTTCTACTTTCTAGAAAAAAAAACAAAACATTTTGGTATTTTCTTTTGTTCATTTGTTAGACAAATTATTAAAATTTTACTTATAATTAATAATTTTTTATTGTTGTAATATGTATTTATTGTGTTTCATTTTTGGTTTTGCATTGTTTGATAACTAATTAATTTTTTATTTTTCTTTTTTTGTTAATATTTCAAAAAGCTCTACAGAAGTTTTATTGTAATATAGTTCCAGTTCAATAAGCACACATTTTTCATTTACTATATATTAGCTGGAACATTATTGGAAATTTTATTTCTAAATTTGTTTTCTAAATAAATTAAGAGGCATGCATTAACAACGATAATAAGTTAAAAATAACATTTTGACTTATGAATTGTGTACTGTAAGGTTAGCTAAATTGCATATACATTAAAAGTTAAGGTATTTTTAATTTCCAAACAATATAATCTATAACTGAAAATGTTTAACGACATACTTTGTCAAAGTAATATTATAAGTTAATAATATGGTAACATACAGGCGGTACAGGCATAATATGGTAACATATATCAAAAATTACAGCCACAACCTGGATTTGAACCAAGGCCCTTTGCGTCGCTAGCACAATGTCAATAGCTCAGATGGGAGAGCATTGTGCTAGCGACGCAAAGGTCCCTGGTTCAAATCGTCAAGTTGTTGGTTTCTCTTACGTATGGCTTTTATTGCATATGATTGTGAGTAATTAATATGCAATAAAAGCTATGCGTAAGAGAAACCAACAAGTTTTCTTTCTGAAGCGTCTGCTTTTGGGAAATTATATACCCGTTACCAACACATTTTATATCCTCATCCCAGGTCAAATTTGATGAAATAATTTTTATGTTGTATAAATGTTCTTTTAGAATTTAGATGGTCGTATATTTTGGTTTATTTTTTTTTAATAATAATTATAACATATTTACTACATTCCATCAAAATTCGTCGAAAATTTAGAGCTTCCTTCCAAACATTTTTGTAACTTAGTGATATACATAATTGTCATTATTTTCAGTTGTCAGATATTTGAAACATATTGCTGTAAAGTAGATACAAAATAATAATATAAAAAAATAGTAATGATACATTCATGCTATACAAAATACATACTCCTTTCTGTTTATTAACTTAAACACTGCAAAATATCGTTGAAGCTAAATACCTCGAAAACACCAGTAAATCACAATTAACAAATTACCATAAAGACAAATTTAAAGCAATTTAATTTTAATTTATTTCTATTTTGTGAATAAATGTTAATACATACGTCAGTTCTGAAATAACCTGAAAAGTAAAAATATTGACAACAACAAATTGATTTTTGTATTTATTAACACAAAAAAGCTATTAGATGCAATAAGGTTGTAAGTATAATTTGTTGTGTTGTATGCAATATCTTGAAATGAGATTTTCATTTCATGTAATCGAAAACTTTTATGTTTATTAATTATTAAAATGAACGTCATATTTAATAAAAACACAACTACATTGCAATGTATGAATTACATTAATTAATTACACATTAAGCTAATAAATAGAAACATTAAATCATTATAAACCAATTCAAAGCATTCCAACAAGGTTTCGCAAATAATAAATTTCCGATATACGAGTTGAAGCGTAAGCGGATCATTTTTTGCACTTAGCGGCCGAGCGGTCGACCAGAATAACAAAAAACTTGTACTTGGATGTATCATCGACACACTGCTAAAATATTTATAGAACTTACTTAATTCCATGAGTGTACGTATATCGAGAACGAGGAAAAACAGTGTGACGTCAATCGGCAGATATATTTCCAGAAGTATATTAGAATATATAAACTTCTTATTATTATTAAACAGTGCCTAGTTTTAAGCATTAAAATTGATGGTTAATGTCAAATAGTTTCAATTTGTTAAGCCAAGGATCTGGTACTTATTAATAGGTTTAGGTTCAGATTAGCATACTTTATTACCTCTTCTACAAATCCAAATATCTCATAATTACTAGTAAAAATAGGCATATATGACATTCTTAATATAAATTGACAATACCTTAAGAGGAATTAAAGGAAGGAAATAATATAGCAGATGTTCAGTTACATAAGAAAATAACATTGCATTTACGCTATGGAATCACTCTGAATATCGTGTATAATTTCTTTGGAGACCATCGTCACTTATTTGGCTTCTATTTATTACGCCACACGCTTGTAAGACAATATCTACAAGAATCGTCCATAGGCAGTTAAAAAAAGCGTCCAACCGCAATTTCTTAAAAAAAAAACAATTGGGTATTTCAGAAATTATTAACTTTGCGGTTCAGCTAGTTATAGTTGGAAAGACCACTTGTTAGGTATTTGTAATTTGTAATAATATACAAGGCGGTTCATTAAATACAAATAAGGTATATTCTTCCAGCATGCTTAAATACTACACATTGTCTAACAGAAAACAATTTTTGATTGTTACTTTTTCGTCCATTCTCCTTGATGCCTGATTACACATTTTCAGATCTCTATCATTCGCAAATTTTTGTGGAGAAAACTCCTGTGTTATTTATTCGATAATGTTAAGGTTTAATAATATTGTTATGAAAGATAAATTTATTTTGTTTACAAATTTATAATAAAACATCATATAATTCAAGTCCTTGTAAAAATAACAAAAGTTCCTATACGATTTATTGGTATCTAGAAATGGTGGTGAAATAGCTTGCACTGACCGCTACTACAACGTGTTGAAAGTAATAAGTTTAACCAACAACCCTGTTTCTTGCTATAGATGTAAACTGCGAAGGGTGGGCGGTATTACCGTAAAATATTTTTTGTGTGGAATTTGAAAAAAAAAAAAAATATTGAGTTAAACGATTTTGCCCATTCACGAACTTGTCCTTATGGCCAGTTTCTAATATTTTGCGTTGAGATTGCACTTTTACGAAGTGAACAAGGTATTTACGATAAAAATCTGTGTAAGAGTACCGCTATCGGTTTAATATTAACGGTTTGATTGATTCCATTTATTTTTATTGTATTCTTTTCAATATAATGTGATTAGAAGTGATTTTGGTTCCTGCTTCGCCTGCTGTTCTTGTCGATATCTGTTACTGTTATGAGGAACCAGATAAAAGCGCCCATCATTCTTTGATTCCAAAATCCCTGGTAACGCCTCTCAATGGCCTTCATTTCCTGGTTTAATCTCTCACCATGCCTATAATGCAAGAAATGTATTTTGAGAGGCATGTTGACGCCTGTTGGTTAAATACAGTAAATTAAAAGCATATAACTCAAAATGAATAGAATATCAGTATTCCATGCCTATATTTGCATATTAATGGAAGAAATCTTCTTTTGCAAAAATCAAGGAAGGGGTCTTTGACGGCCCACAAATACGGAAGCTGTTGAAAGATGAAAAATTCCAAACATGGTTGTCATCGGATGAGGCTGCGGCATGGACTTCTTTTGAGCAAATGTTTCTGATTTTCTTAGAAACAATAAACGCTCTAACTTCTAGACAACTGTTGAAGATTGTAGACTTCCGCGGTCTGAGTCAATGATATATTGATTTCCGGGTGGAAGCCGCGTTGCGGACTTTGAAGCAGTCAACGTTTCGCGTTCTGTTGCAAGAGGCATCTTCAGGACTAAGGTATCAAACCAAGTGCTAAGAAGATGATTGCAACAGAGCGCGAAACGTTGACTGCTTCAAAGTCCGCAACGCGGTTTCCACCCGGAAATCAATATATCAACTGTTGAAGATTTTCTCCAGAAATAAGCGAAAACTGGTATGGAATACTGTTATTCTATTAATTTTGTATTATATGCTGTTAAGTTAGCTTAAACATGCGTCTTTGCGTAAACATGTCTCATATATTTCTTGCATTCGCACCTGATTTTTCCTCCGAATCTTGGCGACGTTACTGACAAGCATGGTGAGAGGTCCCACCAAGATATGAAGACCATTGAGAGGCGCTACCAGGGATTTTGTAGTCAAAGAATTATGGGCGAATGATTAGATATTTATCGTAAATACATTGTTCTCTTCATAAAAGTGCAATCTCTGCGTAAAAGATAAGAAACTTTCACGATTTTTACTTTTCACCTGTGAGAAATGTCGATTATCATTTTGGCAAAAATGTTTTCATATTGTGGCCCATTGTCCTGAAACTACTGAAGCTTTAGTTTGATGTGAACACCTGATTGGTGTTCCTAAGTCCAGATATACACCAAATAGTCAAACTACATTCAAAAACGAAAAACAAAAAAAAAGAAGATGATCATAACTCGAAAACTCATCCATTTAAAATTTTCTTAATGCGATTTTTGAGTTTGGTGGGCCTAACAAGTATATAAGAAAGAAATAGTCGCATCCAGTGTACATTTTGACTGTAAACTACTAGTGTAGTTGATAAAGTTTTTTTCGGTTTGTCCAGGTCGTCGCAGACGACACGTCCTCGGCCTAAATGAGATTTATGAACATTGAAAACATACTTTCCTTACTCCCAAACCCTGAGACTGTGGTCGCTACTGAAATCACTCAATAAATATTACGTATTCAGCACGCCTGCAAGGCATGTTAATACATTCTCCCGGTAGATTCTGCTCCACAGAATTGTCTCTACAACCACAACCAATTGTCCTTCGAAATCCCCAGCTCCGGTATATCTTAGCAAACAGGATTTCCATCGGCCGTAAGCGGATGACGCGTTCAAAACTAAAAGGAAATTATTAATTCACACGCACGCCGGTCGCGCGTCGTCCCTTCGCCCCAAAATCGTATTCTCAGGTGTTCCAGGTTCGAGAGAGTATAATACGGCGTTATGCCGGTAGGGGTCGTGACAGCCGAATATCGCCATGAATATTTCACTTTAATCAGAGACGCGAGCGCGTTCGCGTTCGCTTAACCGGACTTTTCCGCTTAACTATTTACGCCTGTGTATTATTCAAGTGACTTATTTACAGCGGACTGTCGGGACGTGATGTCTTTTTGAATTTTTATGCGAGCGGGAGCTCGGGAGGAATAAGAAGGCGAAGGAGGGAGGTACGCTGGCGTAGGCTGTCTGGATGGAATAGAAAAATAGAACGGAACGAGATGAGGGGAAAAATTGAAAACAGGAGAGTCATAACTTTGCGGATGGGGCTCGTTTCTGCGGAACGAGCATCTGAATAGAAAGTAGAGATTTTCATTCAACTTGCGATGGATACTTTTAGTTCGTTGAGAGGAGAAAAAAAGAGAAGCCAGTCCGTTATTGTATGCTGGTACTCAATAACTGTACGGGATCGAGTGAGGTTATTTTTCTATTATGCTTCTGAAATAATTACGTAATATAACTAGCGAATATTAAAGCTGTAAAGTATGTATAGAATTGCCTTTTCTGATAAAATAAAAGTACGACGATCGGAGTTTAGCCCCATCAACAACTAGCCCTAAATGGCGATAATGTCCATCGAATAACAAACGTATTTCAAACATTTGCTGCAGAAAAATGTTTATAACATATGGGAAAATTACTGCATAAATTTCTATCATACCCCAAATTGTAGGAAATGAAAAGACCTAGTAGCCCTTTGACGTTAGGTGTTTTGCCCCATGGACAACAACACTTAAATGGCGATAATGTCCGCTCGAATAGCAAACGTATTTCAATCAGTTGCAACAGAAAAATGTTTATAAATTTTGCAAATATTGTTGCATAAATTTCTATCATACCCCAAATTGTAGGTAATTAAAAGACCTAGTAGCTCTTCGACAATCGGAGTTTTGCCCCATGGACAACTGTCCCGAAAGGCGATAATGTCCTTCGAAAAGCAAACGTATTTCAAACAGTTGCTAAAAGATATGCTTATAACTTTTGCAAAAATTGTTGCATAAATTTCTATCATATCTCAAATTGTAGGTATTTAAAAGGCGTAGTAGCCTCTCGACGCTCGGAGTTTTGCCCCATGGACAACAACCTTTAAATGGCGATAATTTCCGATTGAATAGCGAAACGTATTTCAAGCAGTTGCTGAAAAAAATGTTTATAACTTTTGCGAAAATTTGTGCATAACTTTCTATCATACTTCAAATTGTAGGTAATGAAAAGAACTAGCGCCTACGGAGCCCGCTAGTAAGTAGTCCCGGACATTCATGAACTCAGGCGACATTGAGCGACTGTAATTTAAATGTAATCGGCAACCGTCTGGGTGAGTACGGAGCACTGAGTACCTGTCAAATTTGCCAGTGTTTAGAGTTTGTGCATAGACATTTGTATTTTGTTAAAAATATTTAGAAAAACACATGTAAGTTACTAATTTGTATAGCAATTAATTAATTGATGGAACGCAAAATCATTTCAATTTAGTCAGCAATAAACTTGAAATTTGTTCGAAACTCCAATTTAACGTTCTGTTTACGTATTCATGTAGTGAATACGATTATGCAAGGTATCCTGCAACATGTTTGCATAAATATCAGATAAATAAAGAGACACGGACGGGCGCCGTGAGAACTAAGGTAAGCGAATGTAAACAAAGCTGCATGGGGGGCGACCGTGTTTTACCTAAGGGGTTTAGAATAACGCAACGTTTTTTTTTAATATTTCCAGCAAATAAAGACAAGCTTAGGGAATAAACTAGTAAGTACATCAGCATAATACATAATAATTAATAGTCAAAATATAGGACTACCATTATAAATTATACTAATAAACTTATTAAAAAATAAAATGAAATATAAAAAATATTTATTTTTTAAATTGAATTTATGGCAAGAAGTTGCAGGACACATATTTTTGTAATTCAATAACATATATTTTAGCTTATGATATGGCTGAAAATACAACGTGTACCATATGTAACGAGACTTATAGCAGTGTATGCAATCTGAGAAAACATGCCCGACGATTTCACCCTGACCAAATGAATGTGTTGATAACTGGAATACATAACAAGTCTAGAAGTTTTAAATTTTCTTGTGAATAGGGTAAAAATTTTAATCAGAAACAAAATTTAGTCTTTCACCAAAGGATGCATACCACCTTCAATTATCTTTTTCTCGAAAATTTTCTTATGTAAGGCCATAAAAATATTATGCTACCATTAAGACAATTAAAAGATCTGTCAAATTCATTAAAAAAGATATAGGGTTGTCAATTAAAAAAATGTCGATGACGTCATCTGTTAAAAACAATTGAAGGAAAAAAAATAATTTGATATCATAAGGTGTATTTTGATAATTATAAATCGACGTGTTCGAGGCTTTTTTAAAATAGCAAACCGTTCTTGAGATTTTGTCATGTTTCCATACTCGCTCACTGTATATAAATAAAATTATGTTTGAATACCTTTTTCGTTATTAAATGTATAGTTATTTTGTTTTCAATAAATGGATTATATAACAATTAGTAGATGTTTTAATCGATACAATATTCATGTGGGTAAGTAGGAACGATTGCGATGCCCTTAATACATTTTAGAACTATAGAGTATAGAATCATAGTTGTGAGTAATAGTATATTTTCACGCCGTGTGCACTTCAAATGATACTTAATATGTTAAAATGCTAAATAACTTCTATTTGGATCAATAGTCTTGGAGATATTTAACTTGAAAGTTTTATGAGCGCGAGTAAATTAATAAGCAAAGAACGTGGAATAATATTCATATTATTATTAATGCCAAAAATTATTATTTGTATCACATGTTCGGAATATCATCCATTGTTAATATTTATTTATCCATAATCTGCTTTATCTCTTTGTTTATTAATTTAGCCACTGTCACAAAACTTTAGAACATCTCGAAAACTATAGCCGAACAAAAAAATGAGGTATCGAATTATAAATCACCCTAAATCACATATAAACATAAGGTATCAATCAAGTGGCACGGTTTTGTAAGAATTGCAATTATCGTGCAGCTGGCTTGTCGGCTTCGCACCGTATTTCAACTGTCTGTAATTTTTGCATAGCTTCCACCATAAAGGTACTCTTGAGATAATTCTCATATTTCCATTTTAGGTTTCTCCTATTAGTGTCCGACTTTCTGCGTTACACGGCATAAGCGCGGACACGATTATTTTATTAGAACAGAAACAAAAGAACTGTTGTTAGAAAATAAGATACTATATTATTTAATTAGAGACTTTACAACGTACGCTATAGTTTGTTTACATCGGTGTCACGCCATTTTCAGTCGAATCAAATATAGGGAGAACCAGTCTGTAATACTATCGCATTCGCTCGAAAGTCGACATCGGTTGGTTTCTATCGTATACACTAATTCTATGTACCTATACCGAGAGCTTTCTAGCGTAGAGTCCCGATTGAACCCGACGGCCCACCGCCTGCGCTCGTGAACGTCCGGGACTACTTACAAGCGGACACCGTAGGCGCTAGTATTAAAAGATCTTGTAGCCCTTCGACGCAACAACCCTTAAATGGCGATAATGTCCATGCGAATAGCAAACGTATTTCAAACAGTTGCGACAGGAAAAATGTTTATACCTTTTGCAAAAATTGTTGCATAAATTTCTATCGTAGCCCAAATTGTAGGTAATTAAAAGACCTAGTAGCACTTCAAGTTTCACAGTTTTGCTAAATGGTGATAATCCTCGCTCGAATAGTAAACGTATTTCAATCAGTCAACTTTTGCAAGAATTGGTAAATTGACAATTGACTTGTTTGATCCTGTTTTTTTTTGTAATTGAACATCTGAGAATTTTTATGTGTAAATTCAGAAGTTTATTAATTATTTTAGTATTAAGTTCTATTATTTTATTATTTTTTTTCAATTAAATGTTTAAATGTTTTTAACACTTGTTTATTATTTATAGTTTATTATTTTATTGTTGATCTTTCCCCTGTTATATCAAAAGCCAGGGGGGTGGAAGTGAACCCCCTTGCCCCTCTCTGCGGGCGCCCATGTTTGTCGGTCTAACTTCATTTTGGCGGAAATACATGCTAGACTACCAGTATTTGTCGAAAAGGGGATAGCAGCACTACAATAACAACACATCTGAATGATTTTTGTTCTAACCATTAAGAAATTTAGGTACTTTTGAAATTTCTGGTGAACCAATTGTTTTCTTTAAATATACGCGATTAAAACTTTCATAATAACTTGATAAATGGCTAATACCATTTAACCGGAAGGGCTTATTAGATCGCCTTAAATACCCGACCCAACCCTCTGTCAAGTACTTATGGTTAACTGAGGTTAGTTACACCCAGCAACAGCGAAAGTACATATGTGACCTGCTCCGACGAAAGGGACCTTATGACGAAGCGTCACAAGGTCAAATCTAAAGCTGAACTACCCGCTCAACGGAACTTAAAACAAACCGTCGTTGAAAATTTTATTGCAATGTCCAGAATTTCAAGACAACACCCATCAAACGCCATAATTTGAGTTTGCATACGAAAGTATACTTTTAGGTACTCAGCTGTTGTATTAATATGGTAGGTTGGAGTAAATAGTTGGCCTGCACAGAAAACAATTTACTTAAAATGAGATAAAACATTTAACAGAAACAAAATAAAAACAACCATTAAAAAATAAAAACAGTCGTTTTTCTTAAATATAACAAAATACATTCAACATGAAGAATTAGAAAAGAAACAAAAACGGTCATTTAATTACAATTTAAGGAAATGAATCCCATTACATATTGGTAATCACTGGGCAAAATTCCAGTCGAATCTAGCATCAGTTTTGTATCGGTAAGGGCAGAAATAAAAGTAACATTTTATAATGCATCTAATAAGCACAAACGATGCTTCGTCACTGCAAGTTTTTGAAAACTGATAATATTATTGATTGGAAGAAAGGAAAATATTTTACGTATTAATAGTCTATTCCATAATGACACTTTTAGATCAATTTGCACAAACTTCTTAAACCATCAATTTTATCTACCACAATTTTACGCACCACAACTATTAGCTTACAATAACCTATTAACTTTTAAGTGTCGATATCAAACATTTCACAGATTTTTAATTGTTTAATTTGTCAAAAATACAAAATTGAAACTGAATGATCACCCTATCGGACAAGTTACTTACGGAGAATGTGGATCTGAAAATAGTGAAAATTAGAAATCTGTGAATGCTCTGATATCTACTGAACAGTTTATCGATTATTTTTTGATTAATAGCGTTTTTATTTGATAAAACTGGTGTACACTGCTGTAGAATTCCGTGTTAAATTTGTTACACTGCTGTAGGGTTTTGTGTTCGATTGGTACATGAAATTTGCACCCCACTACACGCGTTGACCCTTTTCTCCACGAGCTCTGTGAGGTCGAGGAGTCAGTGCAAGTATGGCGGACAACATGTATACCGACGAAGGTAAACAAATGTGTTTATTACTGTCACTACTTTCAGGCACTACTTTCTTCTTCGCCAAGTGACAGCGGGATCTGCAATTCGAATGGCTCCCCATTAATTTTGAGTACCCTATTAATAAAAATAAAATGGTTTGTTATTTGTCATTTTTCCAATATTTGCTTACCCCCAATTTTTTTTCAAATTATGAAAAAGTATCGTAAAAAAGGTTTCTTAGGTTATATAACATTTTAAAGCAGCTCTTGAAAACAGGAGAAAATAAGAAGCGCCCGATTCGTGAGGGGGTCTCAGTGTCCCGCCTTGGAGCATTAAGATGTTGGTCACCCTATTATAAGCGTACTGGTATATGCAATTTTAGTCAGTAATCATTGTATTTAGATATTCTGTTCCATTTTAATTAGATACTTTTGTACTGCCGGAATTGTATAATTGGATATTAGCAATTCCTTGTGTCGATCTCATCTTATATTAAATACACATTTATAGCGTTTTCGTGGTTATTTTGTGGTTTTATGTAGGTATGATTTTGTTACGCAGTCAGTTCATAACCTGCAAAGGAAACTTAAGAGTGACTAGAGATTATGGTAGAGATGGTGGCATGGGTAAAAAGCCACACGACTGTATCGCTGTTATTTTTCTAGCGCTATTTTAATTTAAATTTTTAATTTCCATAACGAAAAAAAGACAAATCAAAACACTACCGTGGAACCCATCAACAAGAAAACAAAATTTTGATACGCAACTTATCATGCTTGTGTAAAGCTAAAAATACAAGAATAAGTACTCAATAATAAAATAAAAATAGAATCAATAACCAGGTTGTTGTTTCTGAAGTAGAAGAAAATGATTTTTTGTTTTCTATTGTTTGAGCAGTGAGTAAAACGCCAAAATAAAAGCAAAGGGATCCTGGTATCATGGCGGATAAATAGTGGTTTGTTTTTATAAAAATCAATCATACGATTTTTAATAATAGTCTAAATAATAATATCCAGAAAATTGTTCCATGAGACAAGTTGAACTTTTAGGTGCAATTTTTTCGTTATTATCAAAATAATAATAATAATAGTTTACGAGTAATAGCTCATTATATTTGGTATAAAAGGGGTGATATGGTTTAGTTTGATAGATTCAATTTTGCAGTTTGGAAGGCCAAGCTCCTAAAATCACACACAGGGAGAAATGCACAAGATTGGTGACTACCAAATTCCGCAAGTGTTGATGATTCCTGTTCTACTTAGGAGAGAATATGTTAGAGTTAGAGAACTTACCAATCCTGTACACATTAAAAAAGTCCAATCGTCACTGACCGGTCTTTACCAGTTTTAGCTTTGTGTTTATGACGGTCATAATCTCACAACTATGATATCCTATAAAAAAGGCCATGTTAAATCTTTTATAAATACGTACACCTACAAAACCATTCTTGACAACCTACGTCAATTTTATTTCACAGATATTGACATAAAGTCAAGTGCCTAACTGTAGATTCATTCTCCTTACATTACAAGTGAATGTCAATCTTGAGGTAGTGGTTACATGTTGTTGTCCCGATGCATACACACTTCAAACAACCAAGGACGCCATACACAGGCGTCTCCACAACTGAATGCGAGGGGAGTGGATAAGTAAACTGAGTAAGTAGTTTCAAGCTTGTGAACCTGCACCTGAATGGGAGTGTTTCCACAGAATTTGTGCGGTACACCCGGAAAGCAAGTTAATTACAAATACTTTCTATGCTTTGACATGTTCGATACATACTTGATAGTTGTGATGGTGATTAATTATTGTAATTGGTTGACAGTTATCAAGTGTTTCGTTCATATATCAACAATTATATGTGACAATCAATAGTACAAAAGCACTTTAGAATATATCAGAAGACAAAACTGTGTTTCAATTGAACGCTGGTTAGACTCACTAGTATCGCTTACTAGCGAACATTTGAATATATAGATAGTTAAAGGAGTTTCGTTGCATTTCCCCAAAAGAAAACAAGCGATGAGAAAAACATATTTTGGAAATGGTCAAATTTTAACTAGGTACTATTGCTTCCAACATGTTTTCAATAACTTGGGTAAATAAGTTGCTTCTCTCGTGCTTTTGACGTTTCTTTAGACCTATAACTTCATAACTTGAAAATGCCAACTGGTACGTAAATTATGTAACTGTAGACATTTTTGTACAGAATTAAAAGATCTAGAAATGTCCTTATAACGATCAATTGTCGTTTGATCAATAGACAGCAACATTTTGTTTAAATACCCTATGCGGTCAACTTTGACCGTGCATAACTCGCGACGTGGACACGATATCGATGGGGACTTTTTGTACGATATTTATTATGCCGAACCAAAGGCGAATACAAAAATCCAGAGTTGGAATTTTTCCTAAGTGAAGTACTAATTTGACTGTGCTAAATAACGCTTTCTAAAATAGTGCAAATTACATAATATATCCAGATATGGAAGACAACTTAATTGGTTTCCTGTATTTGAAAATTACTATCCAGTTAGTTTAATGTTATTAATGGATAAATTTATTCGATTTCTTGTACGTAGTATGTTCAAACCACGACCAACCAAAATGCATGCTACTTGCTAAGAAATAAATATTATATTAGTATAAATTATATTATTTGCTAAATTTTGGAACCCACTAAACAAGTAAATATATCTGCAACATGTCAACAAATTTCTTTGTCATTGTTAAATGCAAATAATGTAATATATTTAATTGTAACATTGCTACTACTTATTCTTATGCAATATTTTGACCATGTTATAATTACAAGAATGCAAAATTTAAAAAAATATGTGAATCTTATATATTCATTGCAATTCGTTTTGTAAAATTTGATTAATATTATTTTTGTAATAGGTATTTTCTTGTATTAATGTACTCCATAATATACTTACCCGACAGTTTTTGAAGAAAGAACTAGGGTTTAGGCAATAACTGTACAACTCACGTATATACAGTAGAGCGTCGATAATCCGAACCCCGGTAATCCGAACGTTCCCTAATCCGAACGCCCCAAAAATAAATAATCGAGTAATCGAGTAAAAAGCTATTTTTGTCGATTCCTTTTTACAAACATATGTTGCTTTTGTTTTATAGCTTGTAATCCAATACTCGATATTTGATAATCCGA
Source organism: Aphodius sticticus (assembly GCA_963966075.1). Taxonomy (NCBI): domain Eukaryota; kingdom Metazoa; phylum Arthropoda; class Insecta; order Coleoptera; family Scarabaeidae; genus Aphodius; species Aphodius sticticus. The sequence continues at coordinate 20,003,322 of OZ014510.1, forward strand.
ACAATTTGATAATCCGAACCACCCTCGGTCCCAATTAGTTCGGATTATCGACGCTCTACTGTATATGAATTATTTGAATAAATACGAAACTCATATGAAACTTTTTACTCAGTATGACAATTCCTTGTGCAGAAACTGTACAACATATTTGACAAAGACTTCTTATTCACTTCGGAAGGTGTCACTGTAATCTTCCACCGTTTCCAGTGATATGCATTTGTGTATAATAAGAAACAAACATTTCAACATCCTATTTGTTATTTACAACCTAACCTACTAAATCTGTTTATAACTATTATAATTGGAAACTATAATAATCACCACTCAAAAATAATCTAACACAAACATATACTACAAACTCCCACACACTTTATAACTCGAACACTAAAACTCCTCTATAAATCAAAAACAAACTCCGAAAAGTGAACTGTCAATTATAGTAGTAGCACTGACACGGCGTCGGGGTTCCTACTACGCCGCAAACATACGTTAAATCGTCAAATGTAGTAAATACGAAATAAATTCAGATTTGGTTATATTTGCGCCATCTACATCTGGTAATTTTTCTATTTCGATGCTTTGGAGAAAAGCGCGCCATTTGAATTTAGACTGGAGCCTTAAACATTTTAGTTCTGATGGTATTTAAATAAAATTGATTATTATTTTGTAAGAAAACTATATGAGTAAAAATAAAAATTACTAAACATTTATACACAACTATGATATACACAAAACATATTAATGTGCTGTATTTAGTAATGCAGTCGGTGTTGTGAATTTTTTCTTTTGAAATAACAAATGTTATCTAGGTTTATCTTCATGTGTAACACACTCTATCAAACTTATCAATCAGGGCTGATAAAAATAAACATATCTAAATAAAATTAAACTTGGCCACTATAATTGTGACTAGATCAGGTCCTGTAATTAGGTCAGAAAAACATGGAAGTTGGTTCAAGCTCTGTTACTAAAGTCTACTGATTGCAGGTAATATCTTACATTAAATTTTTTACTCCTTGTTACTTGAACGTATCCTTGAAAATATTAGAAGGAAAACATAAAACGAAGCTGTAGTAGCAATAACACTTTTCCTTTTCAGAAATGGTTTCAGCCAGAAATTCATTACTCAAGTTACTGACAATGAGAGTAGTATTCATAGCAATACTATTAATTATTGTCAAATCGCATCGTCAGCAGTATCGTACACATATTACATAATTCCTCAAATGTCTTATACTGGGATGACAGGACGATATAATTGATATTCACGATTATCCGACAGTAATAAGATTACGCTTCAGTAACAATTTTTTCTTGACAATAGGTTGTATCATTAATATCCTTTCTATCTTATCCAGGATGTTCCCCATTGGAAGTAGAATCTATATTATACCGAGTAGTTTTTCGACGAGTACTTCAGAATCTTCAATTATTAATTCCCCATTCCGTAGGTTGAGTCTTACGCTTCCACTTACCAACACTCATGCTAAAGGCTGCATCGATATTAAATTCCCCATACCAAACAGTACGCTGTACAATACCGAATTATGCCGTTAGAATTTTATAATCGATAATACCCTGAAAGCCTTGTCACACGGATAAATTTCCCAAAAATGTCGCATGACAATATATTGCATGGCTGACCGCCATCATTCATTATTGGCTGACCCCCGCTGAACACAGATTCGTGTCATACCGCTAACGCAGGTATCGATTGTGATTTTACTACACAACGACATTTATTATATTTATTGGAATATTTAATATAGTACCTACTGTGTGACAACAATCAATAGGAATGGAACGCTCATTCAATTTTTATCGGTTCTTATGTTACACTTATATCTTGCTTTACATGTGCAAAACCCAATGTTTGTAAAGATCTCTAATGTTGAGTGCCTTGGAATAAAACAACAAATTGCATTTCACTTGGTATTAAAACCGTTTAAAAAAAAACTTTAAAGTTAAGTGTGATCGCGAGAAAGCTTGAACCTTCTGCTTTTAAATAATGAAACGACATCTATGTGACAGATCAGTTGCGAGCAAAGCCATATGAAATGGTAAAAAAAAAATAGTTTGTCGAGACTATTTCAGATAAACTTCGAGTTTTTTAACGACACTCCGTATCTTCTGGGAATGCAAAAACAATTTTATTATTATTTATAACTCGGTTCAGAAATGGCGGCCATTTTTGAGTCGGCGAATCCGTCATTTGCCTTTTTTATATGTTTGCGTTTAACTAAATACCTTCGTTTGAGTTTGCATAGAGAGTTGAAATAAAAACCATTCTATTGAGCACATTCCAAGCTATCTGTTAAATATATAATACATAAAATTCACACTTATTCTCTATTTAGCCTTCTTAAAATAGCCTCCTGATTCTTCCCTGTTTTGATAACAAGCTATTGAAACTGTTGTATTTTTCTATTATATGTTACGCTATTTGATGCCTGTGGTGGGACCAGACTTAAAAAAAATCTAAAAATGTCACAATTAATTTATTTTATTATAATGTTTAAAAAAATAATAAAAACATTCTTGTGTATTTTAGTGTGTCTGGAATAACAGCGCTTACTAACAAATATTACACTTTCTTTCTAAAGTTTGAACAGTAGCATTATTTCGACTAATTACATTTTATTATAATATTATTCACTTTATGCACCTTAAAATAATTATGATTGACAACAAATCGACTCGTGAAGATATATTCTCCATTGGTGATGGTCGCCTTCCAGGGATACAATACTTCTTGGTGAAAAAAGAAACGGTTTCACAATACAAAACCACCCTTGACCATGGATCTTAGAGCTGTACACAGATAACTCGAACTAGAAGTTTCCATAAATACTCTCATCAAGAAACAGAATGAAAAATAAGAAATAATTACCTGTGAGTGGTGGTCACAGTTGTTAATTCTAAAATTGTTAGTTTTCTTAAAACATCCTTGACAGGTAGCCATACTTTGCCTTCATCAGACTTCTTGAAAGAAGTTTTTGGTACAGATGGATGGTAGAAGTGAATGTATACATCATAATTCTCAATTCTCAAATTGATTACCTCACCAATCACCCACTGACTCTCATAAACACAGACAATTATTTCTTGAAACTAGTTCCTCTTTTTGAAGTTCTGAAATCGATTATCGATTATCCTCTTCTTATTTCTGATTATTAAACCACTTCTTGTTTGACCAAGATGTACCCCTGTAAGGTGTCTATCACAAAACGAGAACATATCTTCAGTAAGGATTTTGCCATTAAGTGGCCGTAGCCATTTTTTTTTTTTGTTGCCGTGAGCGTTGGCTGAGGGTTGGGGTGCCCTAGCACTGCAGCCATGTGGCGTGTTGTACTGCCGCCGCTCAGGTAGTTAATCGAAGATCTTCGTCCAGTTAATAAGGCTGAGGAGTCTTCCGATTAAATTTTCTTTTGGGAAGTTGGTCGAGGGGTTTCCTCTTCCAAGGTTTGCTTCCCTCCAGGAGGTCAATGCTAAGCATTCAAATAGAACATAAGAGGCGTCTTCCTCCTCTTCGTTGCAGAGTCTGCACACAGGTTCTTCTTTCAGAATTTGTAGGGTGTGCAGGTGCTTCCTGCGGCTGCAGTGTCCGGTTATAAGTCCAGTCACCATCCTTAGGTTATTCCTACTGAGTTTGATCACTTCAGCGGCTATATGTCTTGAGGGTTTTTTCAACAGTATCTTACTATGTCTGCGCCCTGTCAAGTTTTCCCAGCGTTCGATGTGTTTCCTGATAGCCCACTCTCGCACGTCTGATTTGATCACACACTTTGATATGCCTATCATTGGTTCCGGTCCAATGCATGGTCTACTTGATCCCTTTTTAGCCAGTTTGTCGGCTTTTTCATTGCCTCTCTCCCCTTTATGTCCTGGCATCCACTGTAGGGTTACAGTGTTTGCTTCTGCCAGTCTTGTTAGGTTTTGGAGGCATTCCCAGGTGATTCTGGATTGGATTTTGTAGCTATTCAGCGCCGTAAGGGCTGCTTGGCTGTCGGAGTATATTAGGAAGTTTTGCCTTTTGTACCTCCTTTGTAAGTTTTCCAATGCGCATTGGTTTATCGCAAAGATCTCGGTCTGGTATGCTGTTGCCAGCGCCCCCAAGGATAGACTTATCTCACATCTGGGGGATAGACTGTATATCCCTGCGCCCGATCCATCTACCCTTTTGGACCCGTCTGTGTACCAGGTCAGGGTTCCTGGCTTTATTGTGTTTTCTCCTAGTTCCCTTCCAATTTTTATTTGGAAGGTCTTATCCAGGGAGTATTGTGGTGTCATGCAATCGCTTCCCATGTTTAATGTTGGTTTTGCGATTGTTTGAACAATTCTGGAGTGTTTCCCATTTGGGTGCCAGTTACCGTTCAGTTGTAGCCTATAAGCCCCTAGCCTCGCTTCCACTTTAATGATGATGTCCAGTGGTTGGAGGTTTAGCAGGGTTTCCATAGAGGCCGTCGGTGTACTGCCCATGGCGCCAGTTATGCATAGGCATGCTAGCCGCTGTACTCTCGAGAGAGCTGTCTGGGCAGTATTCTGTTCTACTTTTGGCCACCAGACGGTGCATCCGTAGGTGATCATGGGTTTTACTACCGCGTTATAAAGCCATAGCATCATTTCCGGTTTGAGTCCCCATGTCTTTCCGAGTGCCTGTTTGGTTGTCATTAAGATCCTTTTGGCTCTGTCGGTAATGTGTTTGAGTTGTCGGTTCCAAGTGAGTTTTGAGTCCAGGTATATCCCTAGGAATTTAACCTCATTGGTAAGTTGGAGTGCCTGGTTAAAGAAGGAAGGAGGTTTCAGCCCTTCTATTTTCCTTCTCTTCGTAAAGGCAATCAGTGCGGTTTTGAATGGGTTTACGTTCAGTCCCACTTTCCCGCACCAGGTTTCTACCTTTTTTAGGGTGCTGGTCATGAGCCCTGATATCGTAGATGGACTATTGGCCGTAGATGGACTATTGGCCGTAGCCAATAGTCGCTTTGTTGCTCCCACCCCACTATTCCGTCGCATTTTCATGTGCTGATCCAAAACAAAATCCATTCTGCATCTAAATCATAATTATTTTAAGCTGAATAAAGTTAATAATAATATAGGAAAGTGTAATTAGTTTAAATAATTATACTATTCCAATTTCAGAAATGAATTGTCCTATTTGTTAGGCATTGCTGATTAATGTTTTTCTCCATGTACATGGGCATGTTATTCCAAACATAGTGAAACACACAAGAACGTTTTTAGATATGTTTAAACATTTATAACAAGATGAACTAATTGGACAAATTGTTTGGAAATATGTTGTATAATAAAACACTAGTTTTCATTTAATTTATTAATTCTTGACTACCGGTTTCGTGCGAGGCACATTTTCAGGTATCCAACACATATTTGGACAGAGTTAGATTTTTAAGTCTGATCCCTCCAAAGATATTGGGCATTAAATATCGTAAAAATTAAAACATTTTCAAATTTCAATAGCTTGTGATCAACAAGGAGAACGATTCAGAGGGTCAATTTTTATTTTATTTTTATACAACCTTTTTGCATACAAAATAAATAAAAATATTGCGTGAACAAATTAAGTTCCACTTCATACAAAAGAAGATATTTTTTTAAAATAGAAAACAGGTGTAAACAATATGTTTTATATACTTAACAGATATCTTGGAATGGGCTAAATAGAATGGTTATTCCATCTCTCTCTGATAACCACAATCAAAGTTATTTAGTTTAACGCAAATCTGTCTGATTCGTTGACTGAAAAATGGCAGCCATTTCTGAACCGAGTAAAATAAAAATGAATAATAAAATTGTTTTTGTACTCCCAAAACATTGGTAGATTTATTAAGAAATAGATTGACACTGGAGTGATATTGGATACGAAACAATAATCTAATTAATGGATGGTTTTAGTACAAATGCCTTCAGTTGCAATCTAATATCCTAAATAATTCATTCAAATTAATTTGAGCTTGAATTCCGCTATGTTGTTAACATTGCTTAACACTAGTATTTAGAGACCTACCCCAAAGTAAATATATTGGTAGGAAGTTACCCTAATTCGTACTTGAGACGTTCTGGCCATTCATTATTAAACCTGCTCGAAGGCGACGAGTCCATTGTTCAGGAAGATCCAAATTCAGGAAACCAATCGAACCGACACTAAGTGATAATTAATAGACAGCGCTATACGGGAACAAAGTTAACGTTCGAATAATTCACTGAATCAGCCCAGTGGGATATCGATCTTTCTTCAATAATTCGTACGGGGTACTTTCACCGTGAATATAGGTCACAATAAATTATGTAATTCTCAATTAGGAATTGTTACTATATAAGTGCTTCCATATGTTCGGATTACTGAACTCTAGGGATAACAACGGGAAGATCTGCTTGAAATGAGGCCGACATAATTTTGGGAATGCCGTAACTAATTGAAAGGCATGATATAGAACGTAAACAATTAATTGAAGGGAAGGCGAATTTTGTGGGTACTATGGAACCATACGCGGTGTATATCCATGGCCAGCGTCTGACGAATTTTTTGTGGTTTCGAATTGCTATCTTGGTACTAACAAATATTCTTCAAGGATATCACTTATTTCACAGAGATACCTGTACTATATTTAAATGTATATTCCTATCATAATTGGAAAAACAAAATGAAAAGCTTTATAGCACCCAAAACTAAATTGTATTGGTCATCCAATATGAAATCATAGCAACACAACAACTGTATTAAACATTAAATGCCTTCTATGATATTGGGTCATCAAAGTGTACATTTTTTTATCAAATTGGATTCCGATCTTTTTCAATTGTTTTAGAGTACTTAATGACTCATTTTTACTTTATCATACGCAGTATGTAAAGTATTGTAATCGTGGCAAAAAATTTTTTTGAGATTTTAGCGGAAATATGTCTTTTTGGGTCCCCTGAACATTTTTGACCAAGGTACAAAAAAATGTCTGTGTGTGTGTATGTGTGTGTGTGTGTGTGTGTGTGTGTGTGTGTGTGTGTGTACCCGTTTTTTGTGGCGACGATTCCGGAGAAACTACTAAAGGTATCGGGACAAAACTTCATATTTAGAAGTTTCATAACCAAACTTAGAGCTGAAAAGCTTTCTGTTGAAGAGGGTCCAAAGGAACTGGAGGTTTAGTCTTAGCATTTTTGAAAAATTTTGCAAATAAGCCGCCATTTCTGGAATTTCGTCGAAATAGTTAAATAATAAATTAAAGATGAGGAAATTCTGAATCATTTATCATTATGACATTTTTTGGTACAATCAATAGTTTAGCTGCATGAGCAAATTCTATTTCTACGAGATCGGTCGTACTGCATGAAAACTAGTAAGTAGCCAGGATTTGTGAGATTTTTTGATTCTAATGACAGTAGGTAGTCTTGGTGTCAAACGCTAATGTTTTGGCAATAGCTCCTGTCAATATAAGCTGCGTTCGCATATTGCATTACACTTTTTACACCCAATAGCACGTAAGTGCCATTTGGACAGTGTACCCGGTGTCAACGGAGTACGATATCCGAACGCAGCTTTAATCGACATATCTGTTTAGTGCTAGTAGTTTTATTTTAATGCAGACAAGGCCGATCACGATCAAATAGAGTCTCATGTAGCTAAACTATTAATTTTATATGTAGTATGATAAAGTCATGTGCCTGGCCACATCAGATTTTTGAGAAAAGACAGCTGAAAATGAGTAATATGTTTGTTTTTCACTGTTGTCTTTGCGTTGATTATAAATTCGGAATCAAATGCGGAGGTGGCCTAGTGGATAAGGCGAATGCCTTTCACTAAGAAGCCCAGGGTTCAAGCCCAGGTTAGGCAGGGATTTTAAAAATACTTCGTCTCCACGACCGCCGCACAGACAAGCCAACAGGCTTAGTGCACATGGCAACATCCAAAAAAAAAATGTTTCACATCATTTGACGTTTTGGAATAAAGTGAGGTCAAATTGACAGAAAACCCTGATTTCCGCCCATTTTTACCAGCTGAACCAATGGTCCTAGAAACTTCAAATGTTTGTGAATCAGCAATAAAGCAATTCTTTAAGGTGCCTCCCAAACTTCAGAAAACCCTGTTGAAAACACCTACTTATTCACTTTCCATTCTCAAACAAAGAAAAAACTTATTTAAAGTCTCTTATTGTCAAAAATGGTATTATATTAAGCCCCATATTACCGTTACCAATGATACAAACGGTCTATGAGAAGCTGCTTCTACACATCTTTCTTAATGTGGCACAAACAAGCCTTTGATGGATGAATTCTAGAACCTAAGAGAGGTAAAACCAGGTGGGCCTCAGAGCAGTGCTTTGGGACCAATATCTTCTATATCGACTATATCAAGACAAACGACGCCATAGTTCTTTCGGCGAACACTGCTAAGTATTTGAGTATGACCAAATACAACGCTAAGATGAAAAGAAAAAACACGTTCAAAATAAAAGAGCAAAGCTTGGCCTCAAATACAGAGGACGGTACAGAGTGTACAGGCTTTTCAGAAGAAACACTCAATATTATCAGTACAGAATAAATTAGTTTACAACCAAATATTAAAACCGATATGGGTATCAATTAAGTATCAATCAAGTATCAATTATGGGGTTATGTCAAATAGGCAATTATGATTCAGTCCACAATAAAGTATTAAGAAATGTAGTTATGCTTGGCATATAAATCAGTTAAGAGATAAAAGGATTCATCGATTCATTGATTTTTCAAAGCATGAATTTCGTCTACAGGCTATCAGAATCTAGTGCAAAAAATAACTCAAACCCTTTGAACTAGTTCAGTAAATATGTAAAAGCACAGTGAGTGAAGTGCTACTGCTTTCAGCTTAAAGTAGAATAAAGGACATTAGTGGATAGTCTATTACGCAATTACGCAGATATGTTAATGGTTAATCTCTTATATTAGTTTCAATATGTCAAGCATCTTCAGCTTATTAATAAAACAATATTATCTCTAAATTTCAGTATCAAAGTTTTGATAAGTTTATTTGTCAAGTTTCATAAACTTTCCGCATAAGTTAATAATATGGTGACATACAGGCGGGATGTATATTATGTTTCCATATAAGATTCATCCAATATGAGTGCTAATATACTATTGTGGAACAATTGTCACAAACTGTCATTTTTCATTAATATTAAATTATTACATTAATTATTACATTAACTTTATCGACGTTTCAAACGCTTCTGGTGTTGAAACGTTTCTGAAATCAATATATTTTAGGGTATAACCAAAGCCACAACGACAGTTTAAAATTGAGAAGTAGATTTTCTTTACTTGGTATTTTCGTTGTTTAATGCAGAATGTGCTGTAATAATTGCTTTTTTAGTCTCAGCTCTCACTTCTTCAAGTATTGACACTTGGTTGACACTTTCTTACAGGAATTCACTCTTGATTTCTCAAGGTCTAAAAGATTTAGTATTAGTTATTTTTACTTTATCATACGCAGTATGTAAAGTATTGTAATCGTGCCAAAAAATTTTTTTGAGATTTTAGCGGAAATATGTCTTTTTGGGTCCCCTGAACATTTTTGACCAAGGTACAAAAAAATGTCTGTGTGTGTGTACCCGTTTTTTTGTGGCGATGATTCCGGAGAAACTACTAAAGGTATCGGGACGAAACTTCATATTTAGAAGTTTCATAACCAAACTTAGAGCTGAAAAGCTTTCTGTTGAAGAGGGTCCAAAGGAACTGGAGGTTTAGTCTTAGCATTTTTGAAAGATTTTGCAAATAAGCCGCCATTTCTGGAATTTCGTTGAAATAGTTAAATAGTAAATTAAAGATGAGGAAATTCTGAATAATTTATCACTATGACATTTTTTGCTACAATCAATAGTTTAGCTGCATGAGCAAATTCTATTTCTACGAGATCGGTCGTACTGCATGAAAACTAGTAGCCAGGATTTGTCAGATTTTTTGATTCTACTGACAGTAGGTAGTCTTGGTGTCAAACGCTAATGTTTTGACAATAACTTCTGTCAATATAAGCTGCGTTCGCATATTGTATTACACCTTTTACACCCAATAACACGTAAGTGTCATTGGGACGGTGTACCCGGTGTCAACGGAGTACAATATCCGAACGCAGCTTTAATCGACATATTTGTCTGGTTCTAGTAGTTTTATTTTAATGCAGACATGGCCGATCTCGATCAAATAGAATCTCATGCAGCTAAACCCATAATTTTATGTATAGTATGATAAAGTCATGTGCCTGGCCACATCAGATTTTTTTTATTTGAGTATAATTAAAATAAAAGAAATTGCTTGTGAATTGCTGTGATTTAGAGAACGGGTTAAACTCATTCGTATTTTTTGCATTTTTTTGTTTTTCCGCGGATAAAAAAGAGAAGAAAAACCAAGAAACATTTTTAAAATTCTAAAACTGCGAGAGGAACGTACATATTTCCCTGACTGTAACATTCTACTATCCATTGTAGGTATGTTATTTTTTTTTAATTGTTTCTTTTAAATACCTAAATAAGTCAACAGATCACTAGGGATTTCATTGATGTATTGTTTTACATATTTTATATGAATTAAACTTAAATGATCTATCACTCCAGTCGCAATGACTGTAACCGTTTCTATGACTTTTGTTTCCTCTATTGTATGGATATTCCTCAATTATGTAACCTCAACGGTAACATTAGACATCTGTAGTAACAATATTAATCTAGGTATAAGTTTCAGAATTGCTTTGAAGCGCATACCGTAATCGCATGAAGCAGGCGAACTATTTCAGTGCACCTCTTAAGCTGTTAGTAATTGAACGATAGCCAGAAGTGATCATCCAAAGTGTACTTGTCTGAAGTGGGTTTGCCAGCGTGCACTGGTCAATAAAATTAACTACAGTGAACCTGCAATGGACGCCGCACATAAACAAACGCGGATTGATTGTCCCCCACGAACCGAAACCGCAAACCCTACAGTAGATCACTTAGCTCCTTCGGGACCTACAAAACTTCGAATTTTATAAACACTGTTTTATTGTTTCTTCTTTATCCCAGTACTAATATGCTTATTGAATTTTTAATCACTGACTTTCTGTTAGCGGTGGTGAGAGTTCTGTTTAACTTTGGTGGAGGTGCCGGGAGATGATTTTTCACATATTTTCGTTGCTAATAACCTACTAACCCTCTGGGTATTGAACCTATAGAGGTCGAACGTTCCACAAAATTGTTATACTATACATAGTAAGGAATATCAATATACATTACCTTTCCATAGGAGGAATTTTTCCAACAAAGGATTATTTTCTGTATTTGAAATGAACATTCAAATACACAAATCTGTAGTATAGTCAAATTGAATTTATAAAAAAAGATAAAAAAACTGCAGCAAAATAAACAAAATAAATGAATAATGTAGATGATAAATTTCTAACGTGTTTTATTGTTCTTCTGGCTACATGTTTCGATTATCAATCGTCATCAGGCCAAGCTACAAAAAAATAATATAAGAAAACATCTTTAACATCACACAAAATCATCCACATAATAAATACAAAAATAATAAAAAATCTTTACCGTCTAATTCGGTTGGTCAATCTGTTTCATATAAAATATCTAGGTTAAGTATGTCTATTTCTCTCCTAATTCTTACAACGTACACATCTAAAAAGAAAATATAAAAATTTTAAAACAAATTTAAAAATTTAAAATTCCCTCCACGCGTCATCTGCCGCAGACGCCACGAGATAATGGTTGATCCCATTTAACTAATAATTTTCGCACGCTTGCTCTGAAAGAAAGTGAGATAATCAAATTAATTTTAAATCAACGAAAATACCGTTACATGTAAGCTTTCTGTCACTTTGTATCTGACATGTGTGTGTTAAACAATATTTTGTGTTTTTAGATGTGTACGTTGTAAGAATTAGGAGAGAAATAGATATAACCTAGATATTTTATATGACACACATTGACCAACCGAATTAGACGGTAAAGATTTTTTATTATTTTTGTATTTATTATGTGAATGATTTTGTGAGTGATGTGAAAGATGTTTTCTTACATTATTTTTTTGTAGCTTCTGATAATCGAAATATGTAGCCAGAAGAACAACAATAAAACACGTTAGAAATTTATCATCTATATTATTCATAGTACCCCCTCTAACGTTATGGAGCAATTTATATCAATATAAACATAATAAATGTTGGTATACTGCACTTTTACTTTTATGTACTGAACACAACTCCCCGCAAATCCCATAGCTCCAAAAATAGGTGCATGAAAAGTACAATGGAGAATAAAACAATAGAGAGCGAGATGAAATTTTTTGAAGTTATAAAGTGTATGTTTTAAACTACGTGTCCTCAAAATTGTTTTAGTGAAGGTTCACATATGAAAATAAAAAGTGGTAAGTGGGCCGGATAAAAAAGACTACCTTTGTGTCCAATTCATGAATATTATTCCGTCCCAAAATAAGTGTTCAATTAGATTTGACTCTCTTCAGCAACCTTAAGTAAAAATAGTTTTAAACAAAACTTGTTTATGTATCCTATGTATCCTGTGTATTGTATGATATCTTTCACGACTTTTTCTGGGCAATACTATAATACTAATATTACCAATCTAATGGTACCAAAATCACCCTGTAACAGTGTTCATTCAGGATTGACTCCACAACTACTGAAATTATTGTGGGAGTAGTTTGGTACAGTCGATTTTCTGTTTAAATTAGGTTTTTCTTTGTGTTAAAACTGTTGACATTATTTTAATGACAATATTTAGTATGAACTTGTACTAAAAAAGTTCGGTTCTATTCATAAATGTTTGGTCAATTTCACTGCTTAGTCCTAAATGTCAAGTTTGACCAAATCTATTAAAAAAATGCAAATCATAATTATTTTTACTTACATACTAAGAAAAGAATTATTCATAAATGTATGTAAGCATTACCGAATATTGAAATAATTGCAGTCTATCCTATTTACTTTTTGGTAACAAATAATTGAAGTATCATTTCTAACTAATTATTTTAGAGTATTGTTTTGTATTATTGCAAATCTGATCACTCTCATTGCATATTTAATAATATTCAACCAATATTTGTACAGGAGCACAAGCAAGTTCTTTGTTTTATTTTTTTATTTTGTTCAAACACAGAGTGTTTGTGGCGTAACACGTACTCAATGACTAACAAATTATTTTCACTTAACCTAAAATGATAAAATAATGAGTATTTCTACAATTTTGCCCATTGGCCCAAGTTGTTTTAGTCTGACAGTTTTTACCACTCAAGTAGACGGCGCTTGTTTTCACTCATACTATAACTGTGAATACACTACGGGTGCTCTGCTTTTAATCACTCCCGCACTAGTTCGAATGGTTTAGTTCTTTTCAGCCGACGCACTAGCGCACAGTTGTCTAGCAGCTGGATGGAGTCAATGTTGTCGTGGTGGAGTAGACGATCCTCGTGCTTATTACAAATTTTGATATTTGGCTAGTTACCATCTCCATGCGAAGGTCCCAATGAAGATTGGTGTTTTTGATGTACCATGGTGCACCAACAATGGCCCTTAGAATTTTATTTTGGAACCTCTGATGAGGTTGATATTGGACAGCTTAGTGCATCCCCATAACTGTATTCCATACACCCATACTGGCTTTAATAATTGCTTGTATAGTAGGAGCTTATTTTGCACTGACTGGGCTGACCTCCGTCCCATTAGCCAATACATTTTGCGGAATTTTAGGTCGAGTTCGTCCCGCGTTTTCTTGACATGAGGAGCACAAGCAAGTGCTGAAAATTCTGGAATGGGTTCTGAAGGTTTTTAATTATTACTACATATCATTGTTTTTAATTTATTTGTCATTTAAAATTGTAATTATTGGTTGCGGGATACTTTTGGTATCAAACAATAAACAAGTTTAGTAATCTAATTTTGCTCTTCAATATTTTAACCAATCGGTATTAGAACAAAACAAATTATTATGTACGAGTAGTTTAAACTATTAATATTGGTGTATTACAAACGTAATATAAAAAATGTATGAAAGATAATTTTAACGAAATCGGACAAAATTTTCGAAACTACATCTATAAGATTTTATAGCTTAGTTAAGTTTCTTTTGTAGGTTCTGCGGGAGAAGCTATTGCTAGTACCAGTTTAAGTGTTACCAATTGTTATTGATATAAACACAAACATTTCTCTTTTCTCTTTAGATTCTGACATAACAATTTTGGTTTACATATTTTAATAAAAAAAAAAACTTCGAACATGAACTTCCGCTCATGAATTGGTACGCGCTCGTATACAAACGTTATCCAAACTAACCTGAAGGTTCAATGTTTTTCGTATTACTTAGCAGGTTCACTTTATTGTTTATTGTTGTTATTGTTTTCTGTGTGCAAAAGCAAATTACACAATTTGTTTGCGTAAATACGGTCTATAATAATAATAATAATAATATAGCATTTATTAACCATAAAAACATAGTAGGTATACAATTCTAGAAAATAAATGGAAAAAAATCAAATCAAAATTACATCAATTAAATACAAAAAAAAATATACATATATATATATATTCCATTCCTAGCTGTATTTTTATGTGAGTGACATTTATGCAACAAATTATGAACATAATTAATTTTATTACAATTGGTTAAGCCCATTGTTGGGCATATGCCTCTCCCAGTCGTTTCCACTCGTCTCTATCTACACATTTCCTGCACCATAGACTTCCAGCTGACGTGTCGATTTCGTCTCGCCATCTTCTATATTGTCTACCTCTTCTTCTCTTTTGGTATAATGGTGTCCATTCCGTCGTTACCTTTGTCCATCGGTCGTTATTCATCCGCATAACATGTCCAGCCCATTTCCATTTTAATGTTTTGACAGTAAGTATGACGTCCTTCAGTTTTGTTTTATTTCTTAGTATTTCATTTCGTACCCTGTCTTTCAATGTGATGCTAACCATACTTCTCTCCATCTTTCTTTGGCATGTTTTAAGTGCTGTTTCATCCTTTTTAGTTAGCGCCCACGTTTGACAGCCATACGTTAGACAGGGGAGTACGCATGCATCAAATACTTTCTTCTTGAGGTGCATCTGGATATTACCCTTCATAATTAATTTTAACCTCCAGAATTTCGACCAAGCCGCGGTAGTTCTTCTTTGGATTTCTTTATTAGTTTTGTTTTTAAAGGCTATTAGTTGTCCCAAATATACGAATTCTGTAACACATTCTATTTTGTGTCCGTCATGTTCCATGGAATGCTGCAAATCGTTGGTCATTATTTTGGTTTTTTTGTAGTTTATTTCCAGTCCGACTTTTTTGCTTTTTTCACTTATATCGTTAAACATCACTTGCAGCTCCTCGAATGAATTTGCCAAGAGTACAATATCGTCCGCAAATCTAAGGTTACTGAGACGGGCGCCATTAACATTTATACCGTAGTGATCCCATTGGAGTTGTTTAAAGATATGTTCCAGCACTACATTAAAAATCATTGGTGAAGCTGGGTCACCCTGTCTGACTCCACGCTCTATCCGGAAACTTAGGCCTTCGCTCTCTAACTTGATTTTTGCTTCACATTGGTCGTATATTGCTTTAATAATTCTAATATATTTCCATTCCACTCCACTGTGGCGCAGTGCTTCCCACATTGGCTGATGTTCAATTGTATCAAATGCCTTGGTATAGTCAATAAATAGTAAGTATGTTGTAAGATTATATTCGTTGGATTTTTCAATTATTTGGTTAATACTGTGCAGGTGATCTATTGTACTGTATGTGCTTCTAAATCCGGCTTGGTTTGGTGGTTGGTTTTCTTCTATTGACCGTAGCATACGTTGTAGAGTAATTTTGATAAAGATTTTATAGAGACTAGGTAGGAGACTTATGGGTCTATAGTTCTCTATATTTTCTCTGTTTCCTTTTTTGTGTAAAAGTGTTATAATACTACTTTTCCACTGTTTTGGAATATTTTCTTCCTGCATGATTTCATTAAAAAGAATTTTCAGAACTTTTATTATGTGTTCTTGTTGGGTCTTAATTACTTCATAAGTGATTGTGTCTTCTCCTGGACTTTTATTGTTGTCCAAGTCTTTAACTGCTTTCAGGATTTCTTCTTCTAATATTTCTGGCACTCTCTCGCCATGTTCCAGTTCTAGCTGATCTTCAGTTATGTTCAAATCAAAGATGTGTTATAAAATATTCCTTTGTTGTTGAACTTCGTTCTAATGTCTTTAAGGCTCCCGTATCAGTTCAAATAGCGAACTGTAACAAACTTCTCTCCAAAGCTTCAAAATAAAAGAACCACCTGATGTAAATGACGGTACAATAAACATGTCTGTTTTTATTTCGTATTTATTACATTTGACGTATGGTATAACCTAACGAAATTAATATATTGCTTTCTGTTTGTACAAATATTCAAACTGGACTGTGTTTGAGTTTTCTCGTCGATGATATAGTACTTTCACAATCGTCGCTATTGTAAACACGTTTACCAACTCACTAAAAACACGCACTACAATACTCCAGAGTGCAAGTCTAGAGAACTTCGAAAGAAAATAACTTGTGCTCTTATGGTTACCAGTTAATTATATTTTATAATGTATTACAGCAGACAATTATCAACTGCCATCGGAAAGCATTTCTATATTTGTAGTCCATGCTAAAATTTGCATAAATAATTTTCAATAATATTGAGATTCCATTCCGATGGCAGTTGCAGTTGACCTTTACAATCGAATGGTACCGAGCATTTCACGATTGGCGCAATAATTATGACTTGGGTTATTTTCGCGCGTTCGGGATCGGAGACGGGAGCCTTAAAGGCATGCATGCATACAGCAATTTAAGTTAACACTACGCAGTTTAGTGGGCAATTTAGTACACAATTTGTGCAGTAGTACCTCCTTACAACGTCTTAAACAGAAATTGCGATGATTTTTCTTATGCTGACTAGTTTGTCTAGAAATTGAACCATTTTCTGTTTGCAGATTTCCGTTGCTTAACAACTTCTTGCGCAAGAATTGCGAAGTGTAAAACGGCTATAATTTCACTTTGCTGCCCCTATTTTACCGCCGACAAAGAATTTAAAAAAATCTATTTTAATTTTTCCATTTGGAGAGATGCGACATCAATCCTACATATACGTCTGTGCTAATACGGCAGAATAGTTAATAAAAAAATACCCCACTGAAAATATGTGCGGCACGCCAATGGTCTCCTAAATTGTGTCCTAAAGTCCGGTCTCTAGCCATAATGCACTGGAATTCGGAAATCAACCAGCCGAGAATACAAATTTTATTTTAATATTAGCACTCTATAGAATATTCATTAGGAATTCTTACCCTATTCAAATGGATGAACAGAAGTTAAAACGGAAAGAATATTGGAATGCGGAAAACTTTTCTGCAATACTTGCTCAGTGAGAACGAAATAACTACGATCTAACAATTCTAACTAGTTAGTTTTAAAAAGTTTCTACCACAAAAGCATTGATACTTTTATTTCAATACGGGCGCACAGATGCCATAATATTACGCGTACGAACTCTAAAACTTGGAATGAACAGTAAATTTTGCGTAAAACGAATATTAAGCTCTCTATTATTTTCCATTCTGCTTTGAGGGCGATCTGGCCACTAACGAAATATGATGGTCGAATAGAGCATTTGGCAGGTTCCGAAATGGTATTACGATAGTGTGTTTCACAAAATATTACTTTATAGATAACGGTGCTAACTTTAACCGGACACTACACAATAGGTCCGGAAAGCTGCGGTTGTTTAAACGACCAAAAATTCCTGCTTTTACTGTCAATGGATTTATAAGTGTGCTCTGCTGAAATTCAATTTAGGTAAAACGTAAGTCAAAACTTGAAATGAAGAGAATATCTTCTGTATTATTTTTATTACTATCAAATAACACTTCAAGAGGAATATAACACATTATATTGATGCAGGTAAAGATAGCTTGAGAAAAAAATATCATCAGCTTGGAATCTCCAAATTTCCGGTCGGGAATTCTCCCAATTGAGCTACCGATGCAGTGTAAACACCACGGCCAAGGTTAGATTTTCCTAATATAATCTTCACCTGCATTAATTATATTTCGCATCCTAATTAATGTTGCTAACTTACTAACGAGTTTCACGTAAGAATTAATTCCCTAGTTTAATACAAGTTTAAATGTAAGAGCTCCAACGTTAGTTAGTTATTCACGTATGCATCTACTGTGATGTGGCAGCCAACTTATGTAGAAAACGCTGACAGCGCGACACGTTCGTGAGCCAAATTCTATGACAACAATACAACTTAAAGTTACGTGTTCGTAATTGAGACATTGAAAACTTGTGTTAGTTCCACCATGTAACATAGTACCTTATATTTAATTTGCTATGCACCTAGGTATAACATGTAGGTATACCTTATATTATATTGTATATTTTACAACTCAATTAAAATGTTTGCCGTAACTAATTAATAGTACGTATTAATTAAATATTGGGAATTCGGCAACCAAAATCAAAAATATCTTATATTCTTATATTTTTTATATCTCGCCGAAAAATCTTTGGGTTCTTCAGAAAGGTCTACAAATTTGTTTTCAAGAACTGAGACAACAGATAAACCATAGGTATAAACGAAGCCCATTCGCAAAACTTTTGACAAATGCACACAAAATGCTTCATGCCAACACAAAGTAAGACAAAATGAAAATAGGTATACGCGATTAATTTTTGCTTTATCATACGTAGTATGACGAAGTATTGTTTGTAATCGTGTTGGAAAAAAGTTTTGAGATTTTAGCGGAAATATGTCGTGTTGGCTCCCCTGAACATTTTTGATCAAGGTAGAAAAAAATGTCTGTGTGTGTTTATGTGTGTGTATGTGTGATGGGGCGGACACCCCTCTCAATATTTATTATTATACTTTAATCAACTCTAAACTGAAGGGGGCCCCTGTTAGGACTTTGCTCAACTACCTAACCTTAACCCCACATGTTGAAGGTGGTAACTCCAAGCGACGCTTGGCGACGCTAACACTTAAGAATGTGATCTTAATTAATCTTACGGTAGCGTGAATTAATTATCTCTCTCTTACGGAGGCTTAAAAACTGAGCTCTTTCTCTGAGACTTTGTCAGAGACGTTTGAACTCACTAATTATTAACCACTATATGAAAGGCTAAATACTTTACTATAAAAGGGACAGGTTTATATTATTCTAAAATGAATATGCCGAAGAAAACCACAATAAAATCTATTAACAAAAATATATACAACAATGCAGAACTGCTTACATGAAATATGACCGCTAATCCTAAACATGATATTTTCTTAATTTGGCAGAGATGGACAAATCAGCAAGTACAGACAACGAATAAATACCTTATTATTTCGGTTGAGCACAAGAAACACGAGACACCACAGTTATCTTATAGAGCCCCTGCTCTTAAGAAAACACGTCTTTACCCCATGATGGCTAGAATAAGAAGGAAGTATCGTTCGCTTAAACCTTTGGTCGAACCCCTCGTGTCGATCGCAACGCCCCCAAGCCACTGTTTGAGAATATGGCCATTTCCGTTTGCCGCCAATACCAATCTAACACAAAGCACGCCCAAGTTCGAATTCAATTCTTTTCAAATCAACGCGCCAAATTTGAACCTATTACATATGTGTGTCTGTGTGTATCCGATTTTTTTTTGTGGCGACGATTCCGGGCAAACTAATAATGGTATCGGGACGAAACTTCATATTTAGAAGTTTCATGACCAAACTTAGAGCTGAAAGACTTTTTGTGCAAAAGAGTCCAAAGAAACTGGTTTACTTTTAGCATTTTCAAACGATTTTGCAAATGAGTCGTGATTTCTGTCATTTCGTGAAAATAGTGAAATAATAAATTAAAGTAGGGGAAATTGTGTATAATTTTAGTCTATGACATTTTTTGATAAAATTAATAGTTTAGGTGCATGAGCAAATGCTATTTCATGGAGATCGCTCGTACTGTATTAGCACTAGTTAGCCATGATTTGACAGATATTTTGATACTATTGACAGAATAGCAACAACATCATTGGTTGCATTGGGAAACACTGCTAAATAGTATGATAAAGTCATGTGGCTGGTTAAATCAGATTTTTTGTCTCTTACCAGATTTCATTAATAAAAATATTTGGTTTTCAAACAACAGTTAAATTTTACACTTCTCTTTATAATTACATAAGTTTTAATTATTTCGTCATTAAGCATTTCAAGCACTTCTTTTAAAGCTAATTCGTTGTTTTTTACTAAAAATCCCGCAATTTTAATATTTTCAAAATCAACTTAGTGAGATTTTTCCACAGTATGTTGTCCTAATTCACATCTCAGTGCATTTGTCAATCAATATCTTATTATTGTAATGAAATTATAGTTTTTAAATAATACAAAGAATGTCCAAAATACAATCAACCACAAACTGAGCAACGAACAGAATAAGCACCCAAATGTAAAAACAATGGCTCTACATCTTTAACAACGAAATAATAACTATTACTTTTAAGAATATATTTATATATACTTTTTTTACCCATTTTATCCCCGCAAAACTACTTTTCTCATAGTATGTGTCATACTATCATATGGACTTATTTGTTTTCTTTATTCCTTAAAACGTTACATACCTTTGAAATAATAGCAAAACAGTATTTTAATCGGCTCTAACTTCTTTGTTTTATTAATATTTTAATCGCCTGTAACATTTTAAAGATTTGATACAACAATTACGTCCATAAATGAAATGTTGTACTCAGGATTACATTGACTTTCTACCTGTGTATACACTCTTTACACAGTGTATACAGGCTGTTCCCAAATATCATGTAAATACGAAAAGGGGCAATTCTTTGGCTTATTTAATGACTAATTACTCATATAAACATAGGTCCGCAAACGCTTCGTTGCCGATCTACAGGGTGTTGAAATTTCAAGATTCTTTTAGTTTTTTCTTTATAGATCTTGTAGTTTTTGGGCTACTTAGCTCTAATTTGGAATTTAGTTTACGCTGTAGGACTCACATCATTGGGCATACCAAATGGTTTTAAGAATCTTCAGGCAGATATTTTTTCAGGGGTCATGCCCCTTTTCTCCCCATGAACTTTTTTTCGGTGCGCCGCTGGTGGATTCTAAAATACAAAATGCATTTTTTGTTTGGTCTAAAGCGTTTTAATCTGTTGTAGTTTTTTCGCATTTACTACCGTTATCGAGAAAAAATAATAAAAGCTTTTCTATGTTTCGCTAGATGAAATTAAATATTTTTTTAAATAATTGGTCTAGTATGCCTTGGCTTGATTTAGATAACCTTTTGTTTGTATATATTTTGTTATTAACAAAAAAACAACAAGAGCTTAAAGAAAAAACTAAAAAAATCTTGAAATGTCAACACCCTGTAGATCGGCAACGGAGCGTTTGCGGACCTATGTTTATATGAATTTTTTTATTAAATAAGCCAAAGAATTACCCCTTTTCGTAATTACATGATATTTAGGAAAATCCTGTATATATTTGGCAAATCTAATTTTTGAAGATTTTTTTGGCAAAACAAAATATAATATAGTAAACTGATCCTGTTAAAGCTGAAACTTCCCAACCAATCACAGGTCTCTATACGACAGCTTTCGAGTATTAGCCACAGTGCTAAATCGCATTTCTCTATACTTTAGTAGATGACAGTTCATTGCGGAGTGTACATATTTACGGGTTATGTCTCAGCTGTGTTACTTGAAAATTGTATTGCATTGTCATAGAAGAAATATAGAACTCCATTAGACAGCAAATTCAATTATTACTTCCATTTGTTGCTCATAAATCAATAGATTATACTGTATTATGTCCACCCCTACCAATCCTTTCGTTATTTTGCATTATTTACTGAGAATTTTGTTTGTATCGTGTTACTAACTTATGACCTTTTTGAAAATTGAGTTTTGATATTCCAAGCATTATGTTACCATTATAAAAAGTATCATTTTTCTTTCATGTATATTTAACAAGAACTACATATTTTGGAGTAGAAACTATGACATCAAAACTGTAAACACCTAAAGCCTAACAGTTTAAGTAGTGTTAGTCGTTAGTAGAGAAACTGCAGGAGTACCAACCCCATGTAATTCTCATAGAATCATTCCTAACCCTAGCTTTATATAAAATATTAATACAGGATAGTATGCCGAATGACAAAAACCTTAAATTTACATACATCTCCTTGATCAGTCTGAACCCCAAATGGCTATTAAGTCCGCTGGAGGTCAATTAGGCGGATTGAGATGCGGATGCCGCTCAACTTAACCCTTCTTATTACGGGGTTACGCTCGATTTAGCCCGGAATGTTTTTCTGCTTAACCGGCGTTTTCTCTCTTCGTTTAATTTGGCAAAGGGAATTCTGAGGAGGACGGTAAATATCGGCGAAAAAAGGGCCCCTTTGTCGGCCGCATTTTCATCGTTTTTTACAACTGCATTAAGTAGCCAATTTGGAGTTTATTCCACCCATCTTTTATTCTTTCCATTTGGGGCGAGTCGCGTCTGCGGCGGAGATGTTCGGACTTTAACGATTTCCTCTTAATTGTATTCTCTTCGGTTTGTTAAACCGTCACGTTGCTTCTAACTGCTTTTGTCTGTTTGCAGGAATGCCGAGGGCTATGTCGACAACGCAAGGTAAGCAGACATTATATACGCTCTATAACGTTAAAACGCAGTTTTACCACCATTATACTGAGATACAGAAGAGATTTTATTTATACTTAGATAAAAACATATTACAGTGTGGCTGTAATATTCAAGATAACATTGAAGGATCGTATCCGTCTGGGCCAGAGAAGCAATTTTGGTCAAATATATATGGTCTATTTCGTTTGTTTGCGAATATCGGTATATGCATTAGGTATACAATAACACGAGTAACATTTATCACTAATTATTATAACTTGTACGTACTCACATAATCATGTTATGGTATGAGGATTTATACACATGACATGTGATAACAAATTGATTTCAGCCGTGAAATATGCCGATTCTAATCTGAACTGCGCTGAGATGAAAGTTATTTATACACCTTGATAAACACAAAGCCAGTAAGGTTGTATGAGGTATAGGGATGTATAAGTATATACGATAGATGGCAGTTTGGAAAACGCTTGGGCTCTTTCCTGACGTTAAATAAAAAAAAGTTGTAGAGGAAACTTTTTTGGGATTCGAATAACTATCCTATGACTACCTATTTTCCCAACGACTTACATAATTTTACTACATTTACAGAAGAAAAATCAGATACAAAGAGTATTTGTGCATTTTTTTATTCATTTCTGTATATTTTTTAATGCTTTGAAACATTTTAGTGCTAATAGTGCTGACATAGTCCTAAACTAATTCTTACAGTTATTGCCTTATTTGTCTTAAAAGCATTATTTTAAGAAACACATTATATGTAAGGTGATCTGACGTCCCGCTTTTAGCGGGACAGTCCCACTTTTTCACATTTTGTCCCGCATCCCGCGATGTTTTAACCCGCCTTGAAGGCAGATTTTAAAATTTTTGTAGTTGCGCTATACCTTGTCTATTAGTACATATTTCTTGTTCTTTTTTGTTCCAAGCAGTATTTTTATTGATGTAGTTAATATATTTCCCAAACAAAATCTTAAATTACTTAGATGATTTAGTTGTAAAGCCAGGCGTAGCAACTTGGTTTTAATTTAAACAAAGCCATATTAGCTAAAATAACTAAAAAAAACCTGTAATAATACAACACACACAGTATTCCAAGAATATGGTTTCCATTTTTGAATTAACATTATAATTCGTAGAACTTAGGAGGTTTTAGTAACTCACGTTAATAATTAATAAAAATAACATGTTTCTGTTTGCAATTTGCGCAATGTTTTTTCCTTGTCTAACAAAAAAACACATCCGACTCGGTTGTATTTCACTGCTTTGCTTTGCTAGTATTTATGAAATAGATAGCGGGCAGAGGTAAATAAATTTCTCTGTCCAGCTACCATTATTTTTCCTGTCAATTCAAGTGTGTGTGTGAGTGTGAGATCGGTCGTGTCTGCATTAATATAAAACTAGTTAGCCAGGATCTGACACATATTTTTTTTCTAATAACGGTAGGTAGTGTGAACCGCTGATGTTCTGACAATACATACTGTCAATAGGTATTGGTGAAATCCTGGCTAACTAATTTTATTTTAATGCCGACACGATGGATCTCGATCAAATTGAATCTCATGCAGCTAAACTATTAATTTTATATATAGTATGATAAAGTCATGTGCCTGGCCACATCAGATTTTTTTCTAGTAGCTATTACAACATTTGTTTACCTTCTTCTTGAAACTTAAAATATTTGTTAGTATTTCGTCATAGCTCCACCATAAATTTAGCATTAAGGTTAATCAAACTTATATTGGGGGGAAATATTGTATAATTCAAATAAATAAGTTACTTCATGAGGGGTACCAATATATTTATTTCTGGATGAACGTATATTTGACGAAATTATGGTAAGGAAACGCGTTAAAATTTACAACATAGATTATTAAAAAGATGGAATAAGGCTTAAATAACGATACACTACGGTGTACCAACATTTTTTTTTGTAAAATAAAAAATTAAAAAGTTGATTAGTTTTATCAAATTGCATCTTTTTTTTTAAATAAAAAGAGTTATCATAGACTTGATATAAAGTTGCCTTTATGTACCCAATATATCACAAAAATACTAAACAATTGAAAAATATATATTAGGTCTACCGCAAGAGGCCTAAACTTTACAATTTTCTTTAATAAAACAATACAAACAATTATCTAATTGAAATAAATATAGTAAAACAAAGAATGTCTGTCTACAGTGTTCGGTGTAAAGTAATTATGTTTTGATCAGCATGACAAGAACTGTAAAATTATATCTGTGTATCCAACCCAAATCATATTGATATTAACGCAAGTATTTAATTACTACCCCCCCTCCCCGCTTATGTTTCCCTCAATCAAATTCTGGCCATCTTAATTATATGTCAACTACTAGAAATTTTGTCGAAGTTGTATACGACGAAATTCATTGAGAATGGAATGTTTTAGAAATTTCAAGACACTGGACAATTAGTTTGCATACAGCGGGTTCATAATATACACTACATCAATTAAACAATTTCCGCCCCGATAATACCAATTTTCTTATTGTAACATCCTGTATATGGTTATATTTTTTAGATGACATTTCTTCACATACAAAAAGTGCTAGCATATACTTTACAACAATTTACTGTTTTGGAAAAAAATGCATTACTACGTCGATTGTTTTCAAGCGCTGCGCTGGTACCTTCCGGTACAAACACTACGTGAAAAAAACCAAATAAAAGTATCTTTAATTTTTGTTTAGAATCAATAGAAAATTTATCTTTCTATGTAATAAAATAAAGCGACCAGGTCTCATTCCACCGACGAAAAAATTATCTAGGGTCGTCTGCTAGTACTTTTTAATGTGGAGCATACGAAGATTCGAAGAACGAAATCCTGTATAGGCTGTTCCAATAAGATAATCGTTATTCTTGGAATGGAAATTGTGTGAGATGTAGTCCAATATTATGAACACGCTGTATACAAACTAGTTGTCATATGTCTATAAATTGATAGAAATCATAAATCACATCAAACAAATGTCGAGTAATTCACAAATAATTTAGTCCTTAAGATGCTGTTTTGTTAGACAAATGATGCAAAAGCTCAAAAGCTGTAAGAATAGTACAATAATTCAAAAATATTGTTGACTCCTGAATCCAAATCCCGAAGAAAAGTTTTGTGGTTTTTGTTGCTGGGTGCTTAGGTACTTTTCAGGATAATAAAATGATACGATTGAAATGGCCCACCCTGTATGTATTGCCCACGATATTATCATGTACAAAATCAACAAATGAAACAGTGAGGAATTAATGGACAAAACATACATAGCTAAACACGTCAAAAATAGAAAAGAAAAATAAGCTGTTCTTTATATGTTTGTTATTTAGATTGGTTAGCGGTTACTATTTATATTTTTTCTTACTGAGAAACTTAGTCAATTTGATGTCTAAATAGCAATTGGTTTCTTAAGTAACATACAACCTTTATATTATATAGGGTCTAAATAAATAAAATATTATTACGGTATCATCTTCCGGTGCCCTTGTGCTGAGTACTGAATCTTCATAACAGCGCTTGTGTACCATAAAAGTTTGGAATAGACATGCACGTACATTCTGTGCAAAAGATCGAGTGAAATAAAACCGATAATTTACGGTCTATAATTGTTGATTATATTACACATTATTAATAATTTTCTTCTTTTAATATGTAGGTATTGGGTTATTAATATGTAAGCACCTCCACCAAAAGAGTAACACGAACCATAACAGTACAAAAAGCACTTTCTTCAGAAAAAATGTTTACTTACTCATGTACATTTAACATCCCTACAGTATCAATGATTGAAAGATAGGTATAATAAGTACAGACATACAATAAATGTATTTTTAATTAATGTTTTATAATCAAATTGTAAATAATTTAATGATGATGGCAATAAAGATAGCTATAAAATGAATACTTAGCGAGCGAGTTACCGGATTTTGGTGTTTTCTCAGTACTCGGAGGAATTGAGATGGAATTTAAATTGCGCTTGATATTGTATTGTTGCGGTATGTTGGGGATAGAGTTTCTGCGTTTAGATAATGCTAACATTGCGGCAAAATGTACAGCTTTTTACAATGTCAACGAGCTAGTCGGAAAAGCCATCCGCTGTAACGATACGTCCTCATTTCTGTACGTTGCACATCTTATACACGATTATAGGTGGTCTGGAAAAAGGCAAAGCAAAACCTCACGTAATATCCGCACATTTGCGGAACACTAATGTCCTACCACGTAAAATCTAGTAATCTATCTTGCGGGACATGCCCCTTGGCGTTCGTCAGACATTCGGTTAATCTAAGGGCTGGCCGCGGCAGTGCTTGTTAAGCACCTAACTTCACTCTGTACGTCATCTCGACGTGCAAACCGAAGTGAGAAAACTTTGTTACATGAACTCGCCGGTCAGTCATCAACGACGTTAGCGTTTAATCATAGACCAAACATGCCCTAATCTGTTTACTGGTTGCACGATGGCAAATGGAACCTTTCCGGCTTGGTTAAAAATTTATACACGACACATGAACGGAGAGTTTATTGAAAGACGGGCCCGATTTAAAATTAACTATGAACGTTGCCGTGAAGACAGATTAGAGTTTTAATTTTAGATGAGACGGCAGAGATGTCTGGGCCAATCGGGAGTTCAATTTATTGAGTTAATCGACGAGTAGCGAGCGAGTTACCGGATTTTGGTGTTTTCTCAGTACTCGGAGGAATTGAGATGGAATTTAAATTGCGCTTGATATTGTATTGTTGCGGTATGTTGGGGATAGAGTTTCTGCGTTTAGTTTGAAACAGGTTGACGTTTGATTTGCATAAGTCCGTGTGCCATTTATTACGGATTAGAATACAGTTAACAATACTGTCCTTAGGGTAGTGTCAGCTGCCAACATACTAACTAACATGACCAATGATACACGCTATACAGAGCCATATTTAGAGGCAAGAAAAGTTATTTTCCGAACAACATTTGTTTCCGTAAAATCGCCCGTCAAAGTTTTTATCAGGGCTGTGGAGTCGGAGTCGGAGTCGTGGAGTCGGAGTCGAAGTTCAGACAAATTTCGGAGGAGTTGAAAAAAATGTATCGACTCCGACTCCGAGTCCATGTTTAAATATTGTAGAAGGAGACATGTGAGATGGCCGGTGCCTCAATAGATAGTAAACAATTAACTAAACATATTATTAGGTCTTTTACGTCTATTACTTTTACTTTTTATCTACGAATTGTGAAACTTCCAAAGTGAAGCGACGACGTATGGTTTTCCTTATTTATCAAAATTAAGAGGATTTGTTCGTATTCGTTCGGCCACAAAGAACAGCTGAGCAATTCTTTAAATATTACAAAAAGTAGTTTAATGATTTTCCATTGCAATTTTGAAAAAGGAAAAACAGCTTTCCACAGCTGATGTGCCAGAAGAAGCAGCGTGATGGTATCACAGTCGTGTCAACTCTCAACTTTTTTTATTCGCCCCAATATCTGCATGTTTGTAAAAGATACAACTTTACTAGTAAAGCTTTGGAATTTTAGCTTTAATGTTTGATATCTTTTGTAAACTTTAACCGAGATTGATTATTTTTTCGGTACATGAACAAATTTACTAAAAGTATCACATCCCTGTGTATTTAACAATCTTATTACTCACATCTTATTATACCGGGAGAAACAAAATAATGCTCAAAAAACGATAAAAGAGTGATCCGACTGAAATTAAAAAAATCTGATGTGGCCAGGCTCATGACTTTATCATACTATATATATAATTAATAGTTTAGGCATGAGATTCTATTTGATCGAGATCGGCTATGTCTGCATTAAAATAAAACTAGTAGATCTAGACAGATATCTCGATTAAAGCTGCGTTCGGATATTGTACTCCGTTGACACCGGGTACACCGTCCAAATGACACTTACGTGTTACTGGGTGTAAAAAGTGTAACGGTGTTTATAGTATATTACATTACAAGAGCTGTAAATAGCGTATTACGTACGAGTGGAAATTTAACATACGAGCCGCGAAGCGGCGAGTTTTGTTATTTTCCACGAGTATGTAATATGCGTTACAGCTCGAGTATTGTACATAACTTTACCTACGACCGACAAATTCAATAAATAGTATCAAAAATGTCAAACAAATACAGGTAAGAATATTTGACGGTTAACCAATCAATGTATTCGCGCGACATCTACTGCAACTACGGAGAACTTTGTCTGAAGTGTCCATCGAAAATTCCAGTACAAATTCAACATAAATTATCACGTGCAAGTAATAATATGTTACAGCTCGAGTATTGCACTTACTTACGACCGAAAATTTCAATAAATATAAATTGTATTAAAAATAACAAATAAATAATCAAAATATTCGCGCGACATCTGTCATTATGACATTATGTCGTGCGTAAAAAACACAAACGCACAGCCAAAGGCACACGTATGTTATAAGCGATATACGAACTAAGCAGTCCGTGACGTAAGGGACATTTACACATACGGTCGTAGGTAAATATCCTAACGCAGCCTATATTGACAGTAGTATTTTCAAAACATTAGCGTTTGACACTAGCTACTGTCATTAGAATCAAAAAATCTGACATATCCTGGCTACTAGTTTTAAAGCAGTACGACCGATCTCGATGAAATAGAATTTGCCCATGCAGCTAAACTATAAATTCTACCAAAAAATGTCATATCCATAAATTATAGAAAATTTCCTCTCCTTTAATTTATTATTTAACTATTTTGACGACATTACACAAATAGCGGCTCATTTACAAAACCTTCGAAAAATGCTAAGAGTAAACCACCAGTTCCTTTGGACCCTTTTCAACAGAAAGCTTTTCAGCTCTAAGTTTGGTTATGAAACTTCTAAATATGAAGTTTCGTCCTGATACCTTTAGTAGTTTCTCCGGAATCGTCGCCACAAAAAACGGGTACACACAAAAATGTTCAGGGGACCCAAAAAGACATATTTCCGCTAAAATCTCAAAAATTTTTTTTGGCACGATTACAATACTTTACATACTGCGTATGATAAAGTAAAAAGGAAATTTCTACTAGGGATTTCCAATGGTTAATGAGATTGTGAAATAGGACCGATTATTTAAGTTGAATGTAAGATATCCATTAATGCAAGTCATATGTGTTGCAGCCAGAATTGTATCATTGCCACTAACACAGAACTAACACAGAAGTAAGAGTTGAAATTATTTTCAGCTTATTTTGCATTTTGTATTAATTGGAATGAATTTTATTTTATAGTATCCAGTGATTTGTCATTACTTTTGTTATAATTATTATAGTTAGAAAGTCGGTTAAAAGGACAAACTACTTTAGAAATGTGTGCTCTCCAATGAGAAAACAATTGTATTTCTAATGATTTCAGAGATATATAGAAACAATAAAAAATCTGATGTGGCCAGGCACATGACTTTATCATACTATATATAAAATTAATAGTTTAGCTGCATAAGATTCGATTTGATCGAGATCGGCTATGTCTGCATTAAAATAAACCTAGTAGAACTAGACAGATATCTCGATTAAAGATGCGGTCGGATATTGTACTCCGTTGACACCGGGTACACCGTCCATATGACACTTACGTGTTATTGGGTGTAAAAGTGTAACGGTGTTCAATATCCGAACGCAGCCTATATTGACAGTAGTATTTTCAAAACATTAGCGTTTGACACTAGCTACTGTCATTAGAATCAAAAAATCTGACATATCCTGGCTACTAGTTTTAAAGCAGTACGACCGATCTCGATGAAATAGAATTTGCGCATGCAGCTAAACTATAAATTCTACCAAAAAATGTCATATACATAAATTATAGAAAATTTCCTCTCCTTTAATTTATTATTTAACTATTTTGACGACATTACACAAATAGCGGCTCATTTACAAAACCTTCGAAAAATGCTAAGAGTAAACCACCAGTTCCTTTGGACCCTTTTCAACAGAAAGCTTTTCAGCTCTAAGTTTGGTTATGAAACTTCTAAATATGAAGTTTCGTCCCGATACCTTTAGTAGTTTCTCCAGAATCGTCGCCACAAAAACGGGTACACACACACACACACACACACACACACACACACACACACACACACACACACACACACACACACACACATACACACACATACACACACACACACACACACACAGACATTTTTTGTACCTTGGTCAAAAATGTTCAGGGGACCCAAAAAGACATATTTCCGCTAAAATCTCAAAGAATTTTTTTGGCATGATTACAATACTTTACATACTGCGTATGATAAAGTAAAAAACGTAATATTTTAAATATGGTCATAACTTTGTGGCCCTACCAAGATGTGTTTTTGATTTTTACAATTAGTTTATGTCAGTTTAATTTTTGTCGCCAACAAATTTGCTGAAAAAAAATAAAATTTTTCCGGAGTCGGAGTTGGAGTCGGAGTCGGACTACGAAAATTATCTGGAGTCGGAGTCGAAACATTTTTTACCGACTCCACAGCCCTGGTTTTTATGACTACATCCTGAAAAGGGTTGACAAGGGACTTGTTCTAGCAATAACTATTATTAACGTTACAGTAAATGTGATATTTTTGTGTATTTCAGTCTATTCAAGCTTTCATTAGAACTTGTGGCAGATATTGAGCGTGCGGTAATATAGCTAATCAAATTTTATTGCCTATAGGTTTTGTTTTCAGGTTGTTCCTATCTTCAAAACTTAAAAGGCAAATATCTCGAAAACAAACGCCGATCCAAAAATAAGTTATTTCGCATTATTTGCTTAGAATTTGATGCTATAGCATATCTTACCCCATAGCTTCTTTATAATGAGATCCTACCCAATCACCAAGCTTTTCATGGCAATGTTTACGCAATACCCAGTAGGAGCTATAATGATCCAAATTGACACTAAAGCCTAGATTGTGTGCTTTATTACCTTACAAATTAACCAACTTACACAATGTACAAAAGTATATTAAATGTATTAAGTTATTTCCTAAAACGTTTTTTTTTGTTTTTTTTTGTTTCTTTTCTGTTTCTTGTAAACTTGTCACAGAACAAGGTATTGATACGTTACGTTTCTTTTTATACTCACTGTTTTAAAACGAAAACTATAAAAAAGTATAACTTAATTTATTTTACTGTACCAACATTTTACCATATTATAGTACTTGATAAACAAAGAATTACTTAACAATATTGAAAGATGTAGGTTTGGGAGAAGGTAGAAAAGCGGGGTTTCAGAACCGAGATATTATATCAATACCTACTCTGTCAAAAAATACAGAAGTTTGCTGATGATAGATGATTTGTCAGATGACAGAATATATATTGACATTAATCACGGTTCTGAAAAATTGGTTTTAACCTACATCTTTCAATATTTTTACTTTATCATACGCAGTATGTAAAGTATTGTAATCGTGCCAAAAAAAAATTTGAGATTTTAGCGGAAATATGTCTTTTTGGGTCCCCTGAACATTTTTTTACCAAGGTACAAAAAAATGTCTGTGTGTATGTGTGTGTGTGTGTGTGTGTATGTGTGGATGGTGTGTGGATGTGTGTACCCGTTTTGGTGGCGACGATTCCGGAGAAACTACTAAAGGTATCGGGACGAAACTTCATATTTAGAAGTTTCATAACCAAACTTAGAGCTGAAAAGCTTTCTGTTGAAAATGGTCCAAAGGAACTGCAGGTTTAGTCTTAGCATTTTTGAAACATTTTGTAAATAAGCCGCCATTTCTGGAATTTCGTCGATATAGTTAGATAATAAATTAAAGAAGGTGAAATTCTGAATAATTTATCACTATGACATTTTTTGGTACAATCAATAGTTTAGCTGCATGAGCAAATTCTATTTCATCGAGATCGGTCGTACTCCTTTAAAACTAGTAGCCAGGATATGTCAGATTATATGTCAGATATGATTCTAATGACAGTACGTAGTGTCAAACGCAAATGTTCTGACAACCTACTGTCAATATAAGCTGCGTTTGGATATAATATACCGTACACTTTTTACACCCAAAAACACGTAAGTGTCATTTGGACAGTGTACCCTGTGTCAGCGGAGTACAATATCCGACCGCAGCTTTATTCGACATATCTGTCTAGTTCTACTAGTTTTATTTTAATGCAGACATAGCCGATCTCGATCAAATAGAGTCTCATGCAGCTAAACTATTAATTTTATATATAGTATGATAAAGTCATGTGCCTGGCCACATCAGATTTTTTAAGTAGTTCTTTGTTTATCAGTACCCACATTTTTCGTCTTTAATATGGTGTATAATTTGGTTTGTATAACAAAAAGTACAATTTCGCAAAAGGTAGATGTTAACCGATTTTAACTGTTTTCATGGCGTTTTTCATGGTACAACCTAACCACCCTAACCCACATATGGCTTTAATATGGTGTATAATTTGTTCTGATAAGCTGAATACTTTCGGAGTTTTATGCAAATATAACATAACATTTTTTTAATCACTGATAGTTTTTAATTACTTTCAATAATATCATCAAAGATTCAGTAAACATTATCATATGATGATAAGGCCATCTTTCGGAATCTACTGGTATCATGGATGGGCGAATCATTTACGATGTTCAATGATTTTGCGTCTAAAACGACTGGACTATAAGTAAGTAGTTTAGAAAACAACAACAAAAAACACTTTATGATATGATATGAAATTATGAACATAATTGTAATAAAAACAGTCTCTGAACAACGTGTAAATAACACTACCCTATGTATGGTGCACTATGTAAAAGTGTACCAAAATTTAGATTATTTCAAAAATATTAAAATATTATACATTTGTTTATAACTTCAAAACAAAATAAAAATTATTGATGATACTAGTTTTCAGCATTGAGTTTCTCTGGAAAGTAGTAAATTATGGTAATAACACTGAAAAAAATCATTAAAATTGAAACTTAAAAATATAATTTAAAAAAAAATCGATTTATCAATATTTAGTTATCAAAATTACCAATTTTATATCAAACTCAAAAATCGACATTTCTTTGTTTCTGGCTTTTGACGCCGTCAATTTTTTTAAATATCAATATCTTGTTCTTATTGAATTGGATAGTTCCTTTGACAGTCGTAAAACATTTTCGTGAAAAATAATACAAATTGGTTTGTTAATAAAAAGTGGACAGGTGTTCTCGACATATTTATCGTTGCGCTGAAAATGAATCCCGGTTTGAAATTCTCGTCATATTTTTACGTTCCTGTTATTTTTGTGCACAACTCCATGTTTGAGTTATGTTTATTTATTCTGGTCGCTAATGAGCGACATCATGTCTCCTATAATTGACGTCAGTCTATGGTATGCTGTGTTATATCCGATATCCAATATAGATTTAATTCTATTTACAAAAACGTCAACAGAGTATTCTGCTAACCTAAATTACCGTAAACAATCGTGTAAACATGTATTCGAAAACGCTTCATTTTCAAGATACAGGGTGGTACTTTGCTTTTTATTTTTCGAAGTGTATGCAACTCCTTTGTCTTCAATGGTATATTGTATATAAAAATCTGATGTGACCAGGCACATGACTTTATCATACCATACATAAAATTAGTAGTTTAGCTGCATGAGATTCTATTTAATCGAGATCGGCCATGTCTGCATTAAAATAAAACTACTAGAACTAGACATATATTTTGATTATATTGACAGTAGGTATTGTTAAAACATCAGCGTTTGACACTACCTACCGTCATTAGAATGAAAGCATCTGTCAAATCCTGGCTAACTAGTTTTAATGCTGACATGATCTCGATCAAACAGAATTTTCTCATGCAGCTAAACTAAAAATTCTACCAATAAATGTCATAGACATAAATTGTACAATATTGTACAAAATTTCCTCTACTTTAATATATAATTTAACTATTTTGACGACATTACAGAAATAGTGGCTCATTTGGAAAATCGTCGAAAAATGCTAAGAGTAAACCACCAGTTCCTTTGAAGCCTTTTGTACCAAAAGCTTTTCAGCTCTAAGTTTGGTCATGAAACTTCTAAATATGAAGTTTCGTCCCGATAGCTTTAGTAGTTTCTCCAGAATCGTCGCCACAAAAACGGGTAGACACACAGACATTTTTTTGTAGGATTACAATACTTTGTCATACTGCGTATGATAAAGTAAAAACAAAGCGTTATCGGATATGTGTTTACATTTTGCTTTTCTTTTATTAATGTAGTTAGTGGAATACACAGCAGAAGTTAAATGAAAAAATAAAACTGACCACACTGTGTAGTGTGTATAGTTTGTATGGAGTTGAAAAGCGTGGCAAACAAAGGGATGTGATATTAGCGACTGGATATTGGCACTGATATGGATTACGCCCTTTGGTACAGCCATATGAATTCAGTTCAATTGAACTGCTGCACAAATTAACAGACGGCGAATAGAATGTCATGCGGTCCAAATTATACCTCTTCGGAAAAACCAGGTTTTTTGATCATACAATTTTATTTCACTCTGCGTGGTGAATACAATACGAAATATAAAATGTTAGGGCAATAAGAGAGACAAATAAGAGATTTTTAATACCACTATCTTAAATCAACATGTTGTAAAAAATATGCTAACCGTTAGGCATAATGAAAGTTTACCAAATGTGTATGACAAAATCCTGAAAGTTTAATTAAATATTTACATGTTCGTGAGGTTCAGGACGCAGTATATAAGTGACAGTTTCTTTCCCACAGATAAGAAAGGAAATTGGACGGCAGAAGACGCTGGAAATAATTTTCTATCGGTTGAGACAGCGGTCGTGAAAATGACAAAGAAAATCTACAAGCTCCAATTAAGAGCTATGGTCGTTCTTGTCGAGACGACGGTTGCCATTGACATGAGTTTTTTTTTATTTCCTATAGAAGACTGTGTATAAATACGGCCAGTCTATTAAGGCGCATCATTAGTGACGGTTCTCATTAAGAGCGATTGAGAACTAACGAGGTTTTTATTTTATGTTCGTGAAAATGTAATTCATAAGAAGGATGCTTTTTTCCATAGATATTTTTGCTAAGATTTCACACCTCGAGACGGAATCAGAATAAATTTTAATTGTATTTATTAGCTTTTTCCGAATATAAAACAATTGGGAGACAAGTATAGAATAGTAAAGACATATTCTATGTCGTTCTACATTAGTTTTATTTATCTGATTTTCCTTCTTTTAATGAACTATCATAGTACTACTTTTAATTAAAAAACGTAAACGTGTACGTTTACGTTTAACACCAGCGCAGAAAATTTTACAACAAGAAAAACGTTCAAAAGTCCTTTAAAAGTCATGGTTTGAAAAATATAATGCGACGTGATAGAATTCTGTAAGACGACTCTTACGAAAACTTCAACACTTAAGATATGAAGCGGAAAATAACACTCAGTTCCAAAAAAGGTGGCGCTTTTGATGTTTGACCTAACTTTAATATCTTCTGTCCTGGATTTTAGTGGAAAAACTGGAACCTTGTTTTTTCCTTATTTTGACTCACCCTGTGTGTTAATCGAGTAATGGTATAGACTCTATATGAAAGACGCTTCTTTTATGAGCATTTTGTTTTTATTCATTGATTTATCTCTAAAATTGTCCGAATTACAGCTTTTTTGCAGAAGCCTTACGTTCATCCCACAAATTTATTTCATTGTACGATCACATTGCCTTTGAAAAACTATTGCCATTGCCTTAGCAGTTAATTTGCTGTGGTGATGAAGAAAGTAAGCAGACGGTTAGTAGACTTAAAAGATGTTAATTTAAAAGCTAGGAGACCCGCACAGGTTCTAAATCATTGCCTATAACATCGTCCTGCTAGAAGAAACTTTGTTGAAAATTATGGAGAATGGAATATTCCTGAATGGTCGAAAATCTTGTTTATGGATGAGTCATGGTTTTGCCTTAACCTGGTGGATCGAAGAAAAAGAGTGTGGAGAAGGACTGATGAGAAGGGTGCGTTCTCGCGAAAGGCGTCAGGAATGTCTCGCAAAATTTTAAAAGCATTAGTTGAAGAATGGGACCAATAGAAACGATAAGAAACCTGATTTCCAGTATGCCGCGTTGATAAGAAACTGTTAGAGTTGCTAGGAGAGGCAATACACGGTTTTAAGCAGTTTTCCCAGCTTATAATTTAGTGTTTAATGAAAACATTTCTAAAAATTTGAATCAGTTTATTTCACTAGGAAACTGTTTCTCGTAAAACTGAGAATGTTGGTAATATACTAGGTTTAAAATAACTGTAATTCGGACAATTTTACAGTTAAATCAATGAATAAAAAAACAAAATGCTCGTAAAAGAAGCATCTTTCATATAGAGTGTAATCATTTTCTATACCATTACTTGATTAATACATGGGATGTCAAAAATAAGGAAAAAAACATGGTCCCAGTTTTCCCACTACGGGGCTGAATACATTCAAACAATATTCACGTCTTTATTTTTTTATGAAAGACAAAGGAATTGGAAAAATATAAGACATTAAAGTTAGGTCAAAAATCAAGTGCGTCACTTTCTTTGGAACTGAGTGTATGTGTTCAAGTCTGTGAAGTGATGTAGAACATGCTGTATTGCATTGAGGATACCGTTGATAAATGAAAGAGTTAGTAGTAGAACAGTATTGTCGAACAGGTAATTTTTTTCTCAATTTTGACAGTATTTAATTAAATTTATCTTTACAGAATTGCCAGTCAGTTTTTCTCTTCAGACCTGGGAAGTTACAGTGTCAAGCCTTAATTTCCCCCTACTTAGAGAACTTTTTCAGGTGGAGTTTTCTTTTTAGTCGTGAAAGTGTCGTGTTTCTTTTGGTTCAATGTGGAGACAATGTGCCAATTCTTCAACGCGGGAAGAAACTAGCATCCCCTCTGTTAAATACCTTCCACTACGCCACTTTATAGAGTGGCTATATGATTTGTCGCTTCATAGTTTCAATCTTCAAGCTTTTATTTGACCCTATAGCTACGCAAAGAATTCTAGCTCGTCGCATTATAAATTTTGAAAATAATTTAGATGTGGAAAAACAGATTTTGTTTTGCATTTTTGGGCACATTTGAAGCGATGGCAAAACACATACTGTGGTATTAACTTAATAGAAAAAATTTGATCAATTTGATTTTGAGTGTAGATATCAGAGCATTTCACATGTTTTCAAGTACCTAATTTGTCAAAAATAGAATGACCTCAGCTACGTGACTTTCCTCACCAACAATGAACAATATCTAACAAGTGACAACTGTTTCTGGTATGCTTTTCTTCGTAGAATCTGAGGTAGGTAGATATTTCAAGTTTTTTAGTAAAGCTGTGCTAAAAAATTGTTTTTTTTTCAAGAACTAGAGACTATTTGAAATGTCTGCTTTCAGACTCAGATTGTACGGAGAAAAAGCATACCAGAAACAGTTTTCACGTGTCCGATTTTGTTCTTTGTTGGCCTGGATAGTTACTTGAATTAGATTATTTCATAGTTAACATATTACGTACTTGGAAATAATATGTGAAATGCTCTGATATCTAGATTATAATTAAGGACCACCCTAACCATTTTACTGGTAGTACCATATAAAATATGAAATCGATATCTATCTCTGAACTCGGAACTTGATGAACTCTGTACGTGAACAAGGCAATCTTTTAAGAGAGAACCTAAAAAAATACTTTGTGTAAGCACGGGTCCTATAATGAACCCTCTCTGAGATTGGTATTTTTAGCATGGAAGAATTTAATATTTTTATTGACAATATACCATACCAATATACCATATTTAATTACAATATACTTCACGTATTTATGTAGTCAAGTAAATATGCATTTGAATAAGTTGCAAAATAAATCATGAAATTACGTTTCCTGGTTTCATAACTCTTGTGTGTATTCGCTTATGTTTTCTGACTCAGAAATAAAACACTCTGTATATATTTATCGTTCTTAAACGAATTCATTACATAAAGCATCCCAACGATAGATACAATAAAGACATATGACAAATTACAATAATGTTATCTCGAAAAGATGCCAAAACCATATAAATTCCGCCGCAAGCATGGAATAGCGTCGTAAATTTTAGAACCATTTCCGGTTAGTTTGCGCGAAAACATTTATTTATGAATCCAATTTAATATAAGCGGAATCTACCTAAGAACTCTCCCGGTTTTGGTATACTCCATCGTGAACAGACCCGGTAGTTTGATAGACAGAAACCGCATAAACATTAAGAAATTCAATTATGCATAAACCAAGGCGAACGGAACATTGATTCGAGTCTTCCTCGTTATCCTAGTTCATTTTTCCGCCGGTTGGCGATGCTGGCGGCGGCGGCTCCTCCTTCGGAAGGCTCGTTAATTCGGCGCAGCGTGGAGAGCCGTCCGTCTGAAAAAGAGTGAGACCGGTTGGGACCTCCTTAAATTGAATCGAATCCCGGCCACAAATTACATTGATTCATTTATATCACATCTCATTTACCAGCTTGGCTCCCTGTAATCCAGATCACTCGGTACTCGATCTTTCGGTGCTCGAGAATAGACTCGTATAACAGGACGAATGGAACGAGTCCATCGCACCACCATCGTGGGTATTTTCGCTTGAAGGTGGCTAGCATACTTCTACAATTCTCTGTGGGGTGCAGAAACAGTTTGAGGAGTGTCTTCAATTTGCGGTATTTTTAGAATCAACGATGGTGGTACTTTATACTTTATACTTTTGTTTTTTATCATGAGGCCAGTATTACCTACTGAAAACAAACGTCTGCAATGTGTGAAAAATAGTTTAAAGTGATCTCTTGAATGAAAAAGAGAATCACTTGAATGAAACAGTTGGTAGCTTCGTGTATACGCGATACACATCGGACTTAAGACACAAATTCAGTGTTTCAGGACTACCCCGTATACAATGCATAAATTGTAAAATATTATCATTGCAGTATAGTTTTAGATCGGCGTTTCTCAACCTTTTGCTCATGCGGAAGACTTGAAATTTAGTTGGAACACGGGAATGCCAACATAAAATATTATTCGGTGTCCTTCCCTAGGTCATTCCGAGTAAAATAATTTTGCTGTATCGAGTAACCAGCAAAATGTCTGCAAATAAACTATTAATAATCAGTTGTACCGTGAAATTACATTACATCTTCGGTGAAATTACTGCGATAATACTGTAATTTCAAGAGAATATGTATGTAATACGTGTGAATATTGTAAAAAAATACAGCAATATAGCTGGTATCAGCGATGTTACTGTAGAAAAAAAAGCAAATCTTTTACAGAATTTGCCGTAATACATTCATTTTCTGTTTGAAAACTTTGCAGACGCTTTTCTTTGTATATAAAACTATTTGTTTCTAACTTCAAAACTTACAGTCGTTGCAAATATTAACAAGAAAGAAAAAGGATAATTCTTATCAAACAGTACCCTTTACGATAATAAAATGTAAATAAATTAATAGGAAAGTTTAAAAAATATCAATAATAAAAAAAGTGAATACAGTATTTAAGAAACATTCATTCCCAGTAAAAAGTTTCATAAGGACATATTGAATTCTTTAAAAAGTTCAATAAGAAGTTAGATCTTTTTAAAATACGCTTTTGTTAATAATTCAAACTGCTGTATTTTTTAAGGCACTGAAAACTGTAAATAAGTTCATATGGAACATTTGACTATTCATGACACTTGCGCTCTAAAAAACCTCAGTACAAGATATATTTAGAGCCTAATATTAAATAAGACAAATCTGGCTCACACAAACACAAAGTTAAAAGCGGCGAATATTAAACATCAAATTCGTAAAATTAAGTAAGTAAAAATGCGAAATACTCTAAATTTTAATTATTTTTCGTTGTCAAACTTTTATTAGAATTTAGAACTCTTCTATTCAATTTATTTATTTCCTTTTAAATTAAATACTGTCACAAAATTTGGCATTTTTGGAAACAAAGCATTTTTTTATGATGATATAAGCAATATCAATTTTCGCTTGGAATTGCAGTAAGTCTGAATACATTTATTGATTCCCATGAATGTAAGGACACAGTTTCTTTCACAGAAGCTCAGAACTTGTCTGGTGATAAGTTAGTAATCTTTTCAGGGATGTCAGATCATATGGAAACCAATAGTTCCGCTCTTCTCCTTAAGTCATGTTACCAGTATGTGTAGCAGATTCAAATTATAGGTTTATTTATGTCACACATTTATCTGGAAAGGTATTCAAAGAAAAATATTGAAAACAAATAATGTTTTACACAATCGACCAATAATTGTAGTTTTCTAAAAAAATATTTGTCGTCAAGTAACAGTTAATCTGCAGTAATGTCACTTGAAATCAATTAATAATTTTTATCTTTTATAAATAATAAAATTTTCTGAGAAATTAATAATAAATAAAATATATAGTCAATACTACGTTGTATATTTTAACTTCTTCTTTTTAACTTCTTATTTTAGCAAAAATTGTTTTTAAGGCATGTCTTCAAATTGTTTCAAAATGACTACAGTAATTTGATTCGGTCAGTCCAAAAGGTGAGTTCTAAGAAAATTAACAAAATAATTTTGTCGGTGCAATATCTAGAAAAGTATAGCAGTTAGCTATTTTGTGCCAACAGACAAAATATAGACTAGTCCACAGAGAATTTAATGTATTACATATTTTATTTATATTTGCATTAAAAGCAGAGCTATCATTAAAACAATCATCATGGACATGTACTGTTTTTGAACTTGACGGAAAAACAGCGTACATTTTTAACAATATTTGTTTATTTAAAGCATTTAAATAATATTTTTATTATGATGTATAGTGTTTTTGACGTTCTTATTCCAACCCCGTTGTCATATTTTTTAAATTCAAAATGGCGGGGTCAATATGGCTACTAGAAAATTTAGAAAGATGTCGGGTGCCTATGTAACTTATTTGCTGTCATATTTGAAGATCCTAGACTCCAAATTCAATATCCAATTTCAATCAAATGGCGGAATCAATATGGCGACCGAAAATGTCAAAAGTCTTGGATTTGCATGAAACTTATTTTCCGTAATATTTGAAGATTGATAATTAAAAATGTCATGTCAGACTTTCAAAATAAATTCAAAATGGCGAATTATACATGGTTAGTGAAAATTACCGGAACACCTTAGTAATTCTTCAACCGTAAAGAATTTCAAAGAAAAATGCAAGCAGAAGTTTTTTGGTTTTAAACAAGCTCTTGTCTAAATATATTTTCAATATACAGGATGTTCATTTTATACTGGAAATTTGGTAAACTTTTCTTTTTCTAATAGAACACTTTTAATTCTACGATTATTAACCGAAATATAACCGACATAATAAAAAAATACCCAGGCCTGCTTCTTAACGAGTACACCGAAATTAGTAGAAACCATTTATTTATAGAATTATTTGAAAACCGACCTGAAGATAGATTCATAAACGCACCGGAGGCGAATGATGACAGTTGAAGGGCAACTGCATTCACTCCACAGCCATGACACACTTCTAGTGCATATTTCCGTTATCCAGGTGAATTAAGATAATAGCTATATTAAATTACATGTTAGATTGACACTACGAAGAATTGAAATGTGAATGCTTATGCATTATTGTATTTTCAGTGTGTATATTGTTAGAACCGACCGAATAACACGTGTAAGGCCGATAAACGTAACATAACCTAAAAATGACGCAAGACCCTCGAACCTGCAAACTGTAGATAGACGGTAAATCTAGTGATTAATATGTTTGAACAATGTTTATTGTGAATTCCCCTCTTTTCGTTGTAGCATGGCCCGACGACGAATTGTAATATTCGAAACCAGGTAGCCACAAGAACCAAATAAACTTTTAAACAACATCGGATCACGCAAGTGTTTTTATTTTCAACCTATCAATACCACCGATGAAATGGAGAAATTCATATCAGAGTTACAGGAGGCAGAGCTATCTGTCATTCTCCGCAAACTAAGAATCATTTTTTTTATAAAATGCATCATCATCATTGAGTTATGAACAATTAATCGATCATTAACGGATAAAAAATAAAAAAAAATCAAGAAGAAACTAGTAAGAAAATTATCTTCAGCCGTGCTGAAGTTAAAATGCAATTTTATAAAAAAAAATCATACAAAAGATTCTTAGAATTAATCTTAGAATTAAAAAATGTAACATTATACAGGCTGTTCTATTTGAACAAGGAAAGGTTACCAGATATCTAGAATAAAATAAACATCCCGTATATTAAAAATATATTTAAACGATAGATTGTTTAAAGCAAAACAACTTTTACTTGAAATTTCTTTTTGAATTTGTTTACGGTTGGAAAATTATTTAAGTGTTCCGGTAATTTTGAGTAATCCTGTATATGGCGATATGATAGACTAGAGAGTATGATTTGAGTTTGTACTGTCAAATACAATATTTGTTTAAAAAATATTTAACCGTAAACATGCGTTAATCGCCTACTTCCTGTAGTTTTATCAAAGCTATTACGAAATATTTGCTCTTTTATGCGGATTATTAACATCGGTCTACAATGATACTTCCTCATGAAAAAGCGCGATAAATCCGGTAGGTCGGCCAATTATAATAAATTTCAAAAGAACATGACGGTCGTAGAGATTGTTGTGGGTCGAACGATGCCTTTGGGAAAACTCGCCGCAAAAGAGCCGAGCCCCCATATTGTGGATTCGTAAAAATCACCAGGAAAGACCCGGCAAACTTCTGATAAATTAAAATCAGACTACGGTCATAAAAGCGGCTTGAATAGTGCCGCCTTGGCAAAAATGCCGCCGCAAACTTTTCAATGAATATTCGACCCTCGCCACTGGGGTAATAATAAGGAGGCGGGCCGGGACTTACTGCCCTTTTTATCAACCTTTGTGATGGGCCACGACCCGGCCGTGTTTGCATTTAACCTCTACAGGAACAGCGCAACGTCAATTCGGGCCATTTTATTTGCGTCTCGAAAATCGGAGAGATTTGCTGTACCAATCTACGGCTAATCCGGATGTTTGAGTACACAATCACCGTTACGAATCAATTCTATAATATTGCGAGGAATGTAGAAAATAGTAAAATGCAATTTCAAGTCAAATGAATTCGGTGTATTTCAGATTTATCTTCAAACTGTTAGCTTTAGATATTGCATTGTACATTATTTTATTAGAGATCATTCGTCGGGGTATTATGGAAGTGCTAAGAACTTGAGTAATTTTATTATCATATAATATCTCGAGAAATATGCATAGTACGACAAAAGTGTCTTAAATAAACTTGTAGGACGCAAAGGGGGAAATGAGATGGCGATATGTTTCATTGCAGATGGCGCTGCAATCGGTGAAAATGAGGTTAACTTAATTTTTTTAAATGGGAATACCCAACTTCTTTTTATAAAATTATGATTTTACGCTAAATAAGAACAACCTTTTGTCTGAACATTTTTTTCGTACGATGCATCGATCAAAAGTTATTGACGATGGAAATTTGTGGCGTCTGCGGTAGTTACGACCGCTGCCACTGCATGGGATGCGCTCGTCTGCCAGTCAAAACTACGACTGAGTAGACACTCATGGTACAAGGTAGGAGAAGGTATGTGCATAACGGGGACACGTTTTGGTATCTCGCGCGTTGCCTCGTCATGCGCATAGGGTTTGTTTACGCACAAAAAAAAATATCCTACGAAAAAAATTTCAGACAAAATTCTTCTTATTTAGCGTAAAATCATA
The DNA here is from genome assembly GCA_963966075.1 of Aphodius sticticus. NCBI lineage: Eukaryota > Metazoa > Arthropoda > Insecta > Coleoptera > Scarabaeidae > Aphodius > Aphodius sticticus. Next base: position 20,047,734 of record OZ014510.1, read on the forward strand.
ATTTGATAAGAAAATTTGGGTATTCCCATTTAAAAAATTAAGTTAGCGTCATTTTCACCGATTGCAGCGCCATTTGCAATGAAACTGATATCGTCATCTCATTTCCCCCTTTGAGTCCTACAAGTTTATTTAAGATACTTTTGTCGTGCCATGCATATTTCTCGAGATATTTAGGAGTCTCAAGTTAAAAACACCGCCCGGTATACAATGAGAAAGAATTTGTAAGAGGAAATAATATTCAATTAATATTTAATTAATTAATTGTATTTAATGCATTTGAAGCATTTGTTTATATACGAATTATGAGAGAATGATATAGGTCAGAAATATTATGTTTTTGGAACTGTACTTTAGTTACCACTTCACATATAAGCAGAGTTATCAGATTTAAAAAGTCATATATTCGATATTCAACGCAACATATTTGCAATTTTCATTGCAAATATTTATTTAAAAATTCTTTGAGTAATCTTTGGCTTTTTAACTTAATACCATCATTGGATGTGGTGTTTATTGGGATAATCTAATCTCTATAGAAATAAATTTAATATAATTAAAAATGAAATAAACAATTCTAGTACAAATCACAGTTGTCTTAGAATTTTCAATTTTATTTGTTGAAGAAAACAAAAATCAATCTGATAAGTTGTTTTATCCAATATATTATCTTAAAAGTCTTTACAAATTATACTGTGTGATTGATATTTTATAAATAACAATGCTTGAACATACCTAAAGTATAAATATGTTATATCGATTCAAACAACGTAACAAAACACGTATCAAGTTCTCTCCAACCGCTGCGCCCAGCTGGACAAAAAACGTGTTGTTTAATGGCTCTACGCCGTATGTTGCTGGAATATTTAAGCAAAACAAACCGATACCGTGAATGCTCCACAGAAACATACATTTTTTGTAACAAAGAAATTGTTATCGGGTCAGTACTACTTCTTTTTAAGTGTTAGTTTCGACGAGAAGACATTATATTTTTATGTACCTAATATGCACGTATTTGTTTTTACTAACGCGTCTCGCTAAATATAATAATATGCAGCGATTAAGAAATTTTTGTTCGGTAACAACTAGTTAGATCATTCTCAGTTATTATTATTATTTTCAGTTATTATTTGTTATTAAATAAAAAAAATCTGATGTGGCCAGGTACATGACTTTATCATACTATATAAAAGATTAATAGTTTAGCTGCATGAGATTCTATTTGATCGAGATCGGCCATGTCTGCATTAAAATAAAACTAGTAGAAATAGACAGATATGTCGATTAAAGCTGCGGATATTGTACTCCGTCCAAATGACACTTACGTGTTATTGGGTGTAAAAAGTATAATACAATATCCGAACGCAGCTTATATTGTCAAAACATTATAGCGTTTGACACTACCTACTGTCATTAGAATAAACAAATCTGACAAATCCTGGCTACTGGTTTTAATGCAGTACGACCGATCTCGATGAAATAGAATTTGCTCATGCAGCTAAACTATTGATTGTACCAAAAAATTGCATAGTAAAAATTATTCAGAATTTCCTCTGCTTTAATTTATGATTTAACTATTTCGACGAAATTCCAGAAATGGCGGCTTATTTGCAAAATCTTTCAAAATAGCTAAGACTAAACCTCCAGTCCCTTTGGACCCTTTTCAACACAAAGCTTTTCAGCAGCTTTTCAAAGCTTTGTAATTTCTGATTCCAAAATTTCAGACCTTTTATGTTTTTAATTGCGTACTGCTCCACAGATTCGCGCTTCGGTACATTCCAATTTTACATTTGAGTATATAGTTAAATTTAGAATAAGCTATTCTCTAAGACATTGTTAATTTAAATGTAAAAAATGACAGTTTACTCTTAAGAAGATTTAACATTTTCTTGTACTTTGTTAAATCAAAATTCTGACTGTCGCAATGCATTTTGTTAGAGCACCCGTAATTAAACTTAGGTTTATTATCCATATAGTTTCGTCTATCAGGAGGCATACTCTATATCTACGTTTTACTGTCAGCAAATGAACAATTTTTCATTAGACAAAGTTTCTTCTCTGTATAACATCCATTAGGTACAAGGGAATTTTCGAGACGCTTCGCGAGAAGTTGAACGGTAGTTTAGATATACTGTAGAATATGTCGCCAGTTTCTCCTAGTTTTTTTGTTAATCTCCGGATCAAAAGACAAAAGACGGCTTGACGAAAATCCTCCATTCTCCCACGGCGTCGTGCAAACAGACACGGGAAATGCATCCAGGTTCTCTGGCGTCGAACCGACTGCTAGACGGTGCAGGCACAGAAAAGAGTTAATACAGCTACCGCGTATCTACAAAACTAAAACTTCATACTCTGTCGATCCAGAAAAAGGAAACGTTGGTTCATTTACTATTCTATTGGCAGTAGGGCGTAGTTTCCGGTCCACTCCGAGATTTATAGCGAATGCAAGATGATGAAAAGTTGTTGCTGCTCGGTTCATCCTTTTTAAAGTTTTGCTGGAACTACTCTTTGATGAATAACTGAATTAAATCTCTTTCTGGGTTAAAGGATAAGTGGGATTACCTTCCACTTTTTGATCAATATGCTATAGACTTGCGTTCTAAAAGAGTTCCTGGGTAGCATTTTCATAATTGGAAATCTTTGCTAAAAAGAATATATGCATATGTGCTAAACTAGATTAGTTGTGTTACAATAATGGTGAAAACTGTTCAGTATAGATAACACTGTTATCTTATCTGTGAAATTTTGTGATATTGGTCGCAACTTTAGAAATATCATAGGGAATGTCTGTTATGTGGGGTATCATTAGATCGATCTTTTAAACTAAGTAAGTTTTGTCTAGAACTCTTTTTTCTTATTTAAAGGGACCGGGTACCTACATTGAAATGAAAAATAAATAATTTTTTTTGTATTTTTATTAAGTTTAGACCTTTACCTAACCCATCAACAAATATCAAGTCGATATTTTGAAAAATAACGACGCTACAAAGACTTTTACATGACAGCTTCGAGCAAGGGTTAAGTTTTTCGATACAACCGTCCATACCGAAGGTCAGATCTGGTTCTGTTATGACTCCCTTTAATCCCACAAAACCAATGGGAGACAAAATCGGACGGAAAGCGTATTTTTCTGGAAAGTATATTTTTCATATGAGTGGACATGAATGAATGGCTTGGTAAAGATGTTAGTTGAAAAGGAGATGGCATGGTAATTAATATTGACAAAGATAGTTATCGATAGGATAACCGCTATCCGTATATAGTATTTAACTATTTCGACGAATTTCCAGAAATGACGACTTATTTGCAAAATCTTTCAGTTTCGTCCCGATACCTTTAGTAGTTTCTCCGGAATCGTCGCCACAAAAAAACGGGTACACACACACACACACCCACATCCACACACACACACACACACACACACACACACAGACATTTTTTTGTACCTTGGTCAAAAATGTTCAGGGGGCCCAAAGAGACATATTTCCGCTAAAATCTCAAAAAATTTTTTTGGCACGATTAAAATACTTTACATACTACGTATGATAAAGTAAAAAACGCATGAAACAAACGCTAACGTCAAAGGTGTCTTAGAAAACCCAATTTTTTTCTAAATCGCGGGTTCGAAATTACGTAGAAACGATAAATAATTCACACTAAGTTCATAGGTAAAACCTTTCTATTTTTTTATGTTCTATTTTGGAAAGTCATTTTTATAAAATAATAATGTATACAAAAAAAATGAATGTCGTTATTTAATATTTTATTACTTTTATATACTTTCCAATATGCAATACTACATCAGAAAACCACTGTAAAAATTTCATATCTCCACAATGCGTATTAACGCTAGGATTTCGAACCCACGGTACACTTCCGGTAGACTACATCGTTAACCGGACGCTAAGCAAATATAAAGCGTAACGAAATTTTGGCTATCCTCATTAATAATACTCTAAAGTATGGCATAAATTATCCTATTTGCGGACATGAGGTATGGTACGCAGACTTTTAAAAAACGCAACTTACGTATTTTTCAGATTAAAAACATTTGCGGTACGTCCGTCATTTTAGCAAATATAGCAAATTTCAACAAACGTTGCATTTTAAAATGGCCTCATATGAACAAATTGACATCTGAGATAATTAATGTCCCGGAGGGTTTTTCAACACAGAAATAATAAATTCATTATTAAATTCTGTTATTGAATCATTTACAATCATTTATTTATTTTATAAAAAGCTGAAGCTGCCAATAAATTATTCAAATTTATTGTTTGCTTAGTCATTGGCTTTGATAATATAAATAATGTTGTACTAAATAATATTGTCGGGGTAGGTGTTAGAAATTTAAGTTACTAGCATTAACACAAAATATTCGGCTACTTAACATTTAAAATCATCTACGAGACCCAACTAAAGTTAATAAATTTGTCGTATTAATTCTTCCCTCGCTTAACTTTAATCTCCGTACAGGCCACATCCGTTCAACAGTCAGCTAACAAATTCGGCAGCGCGTTCTTAATAGAAATTAAAAGAGCCCATCAGTTTGCGTAAACACCGCTATACTTCAGCGAGCGGCGGTTCCTCCAAAGATAACTGCGAAACAAATTGACATCCCAAGAAGTTCCGCACCCCGAGAGATAGAAAAACCCGACGCGGGAGGGGACAACAACAAATTCGTGGGGCCTTTTTTAATAAACTCCCCATAAAGCAAAGGCGGCTCGTAATGAAGTGGAACGGGGCGCCATCTTAAGGAGATTTATACAATCGCATTTACGAGTGGCGGCCCAACCTTCCGACTCCCGAACCCCTCAGGACCACTGGTAACAAGAACTATAAATTACACATGCCCTTGACTTAATATCACTGCCTATGGAACTCTGTTAGATTTAATATCACGTGAAAAACGCCCATTAATGAGGGGTTAATTTATTTTATTGCCAGAAGAGCTTCTAGTAATTAAATTCATAAGGGCGGGACGGTGCATTTTTAATATACAGTGTGTCCCCCGATGGACCTAACTAGACCTATAATGGACGTAATTTTTAATTTCTCGAGAAAAAGTCATTCTTTATAAAGAGTTTTTGATGTCCTAAAAAGTCGAAAGCAATTGTTAATATTTTGATTTAACATACAGGCTGGTTACAAAACACGAAAACGTTAAATTGGCCGAAGGGTAAACTTTCGGTTTTTCGGAATTAGAACAAAAATGTGATAGGTAAAAGTTGTTTTATATTTAAATTTATGCCCAGATATCAAATTTCAATGTTGTATTCTAAGTTTTATATTTTATTTATGTTTAACAAAGTAATTTAACAAAACATTACTCCACATGTTCCCCTCCTACAGCTACACATTTTCCCAGTCTTCTTCTAAACTCCCGATTTATCAAAGCAATTGTTTCTTCATTTTTTTCTACTGCTTCCCTAATTTTTAATTTTAGAATGTCTACATTATCATGAAAATTATTCGATTCACCTTCTGTTTTAAATAACCCCACAGAAAAAAAATCAAGCGGCGTTAAATCAGGTGAACGTGGTGGCCATCCTATAGGGCCGAATCGTCCAATCCACTTATTTGGAAAATGTCTGTTCAACCAATCCCTGACTTGATATGCGCTATGAGCAGGACAACCGTCGTGTTGATAGTGTAGTCAACATCTGAGATGTAAGTTGATTTCGTCCAAAGTAGGTAGCAAAAAATTTTACAACATATAAAAATAAGTGTTTTGGTTTACAGTACCGTCAAAAAAGTATGGTCCAATTATTTTCTTGTAATAAATCCCACACCAAACATTCACTTTTTTATATTTTTGAGAATTGGTTGTAATACGTTGAAATTTGGATTTTCTTGAGACCAACATCTGCAATTCTGTGAACTAACAACGCCATCTGTGGTAAACGTCGCTTCGTCAGAGAAAATAATTTTTCTGTACAAAACTCTATCGACCATAATTCGTTCTCCCATTAATAGGCAAAATTCTAATCGACGAGCATTATCTCCTTCTACTAAAGTGTGTATTAGTACTGGTTTATAAGGATGAAATCTTTGATTTGAAAAGATCCTTTGCAGGTGCCTTTTACTGATGTTCAAGTCTCGAGATCTTTGCGTCAACGATTTTTTTGGGCAAGTGTTCACGGAATCAATAGCTAACATAGCTCCCGCATCATCTTTGCCATTTCGCTTTTTTTCTTGATATTTTTCACGTCTCCTGTTGCATGAAAATTTTTAACTAATTCACGAACACAATTGGAGCTCAGGCTTTTTCTGTTAAAAATTTCAATAGCACGGCGCGGTACGATACCTCATCTATGCCGTAACAAAGAACTAAATAAACCCTTTGCTCTAAAGTCAACATACTTTCAATCAGCTTCTATCAACTAATTGCTTGGATACGCTGTTACTACTGTCAACTGATCAATCATAATTGTGGTCTCTAAATTTTTTGTTCACCTTTATGTCTTTTCACTGGTTCGAGATGAAAAATTTGAAATAGAACATTCATGTTTGATATTTTGGCATAAAATTAATTCAAACTAACTTTTACCTATAACATTTTTGATCTAATTCCGAAAAACCGATAGTTTATTCTTCGGCCAATTTAACATTTTCGTGTTTTCTAACCATCCTGTATGTTAAATAAATATATTAACACTGGCTTTCGCCGTTTTAGGGCATCCAAAACTATAAAGAATGACTTTTTCTCGAGAAATTAAAAATTACGTCCATTATAGGTATAGATAGGTCCATCGGGGGGTCACTGAATACTCATTTTAGTGCTGTACGTCAAACTGTGAGTATTTTTTCAACTTTCTTTTTTGAGAAAACAGAATGACAGATTTTCCTTCCGTACATTGCAAAACAGATTTCCACCTTTTTACTCAGAATGACATTTACTAAACATCAGTAAACAGTTCATTTGGATTTATTATATTAATATTTATTAATATTTAATTAATATTTATTTGTATTTGCTGTTACTTTATTCTTTTCTACCGTAATTTATTTACTTTTCATATTTGTAGTGGCTATAATTTTTGTTCTTTTCGCAGTTTTCATATTAACAAATAAATTTGATAAATGTTAATTTTCCGTAAAACGGGGTGAGATTGATCACTCGTTTTATTCCTAAACAAATTTAAATCTTCGCCCTATTTTAACACCTTAAACTGCCATTTTCAGTTGTTTTATTGTACTAATATATTATGTTTTTTTGAATCGGTACATCACTGAACCGCACGCAGCGGGCTATATTCAAAACTATGTATAAGACGAAACTGTACATTCATTCCATGGGAAGGTTATTGTCCAAACTGCAGATTCGTATATGTTTTTATTGGATCGTATTGACCTTCGAAATACAACGAGGTGAGATTGATCAACTCCTTCTTGGTGTGATCAATCTCATCCCGGTTTATAGTCGATGATGAATTTAATTTTCTAAAATAGATGAATTGCTTTATTGCTACAGGTGATCAACACAAAATGAGAAGGGTGTTTGTAATTACATAATTTAAAAAAATTTCAAAATTTTACTTGGTTCTTTGCGTGTTTCGTTAAAATCTTGTAATCGATATTTTACATACTTGTCAATATCCAATCGAGTTGAAATTTTGCATGTGGACAGATTACCGAGGACAACACTTGAATCAACATGGGAAATTTTCCAAAATTTAGAAAAAATTTTAAAATTTCATCAAGTTGAAATATTGCACGTGGGCGTACAAATAAAAAGAAATGCAAATAATGAATCAGTAAAAATATTTGAAATTTTCCATAGTTTTTAAATAAATAAATATTTTTTACATAAACTTAGATTTAGTGTTGTTACTGTATATACGTTTTTTTTTTTAGTTTGTTATCCCGCATGACAAATATCATCCTGCTACTAACTTATACCAATTCCACCAAATTGGCTTGGTTGATTTTGTTGAAATTGAGACTGATTGTTACTACAGCAATATAAAGCCATTGTTAAAATGGAGTGATCAATCACACCCCATAATCAGGGGTGATATTGATCACTCACTTTTTATTTTTTGTTGTTATTTCTTAATTGTTTGGTTTAATATTTTTTATTCCGATACAACTACATCTGTATCAAAGACCTGCCAAATATGGTTTATTACACTTTAAAGGTAGAAAAGTTATTCATAATATTAAGTTTAAAATGATCAATCTCACCCCACTTTACGTAGTATTTTTTCATTTAACATTTTTATGACATTACTTTTGAAACCAAGATTGTTTAGCACAAGCATTGTAACTTAGTAGCACTTTGTTCGATACTATCGATTGGTATCAGTTTCGTCCACTGCATTTGTATTTTCGAATCAAAATCTAGAATGACTGGACTAACTATTGCTCCTGATGCAGCGTTAGCCATGGCTCTCCATGGTATCGTAGATTTGTTGATTTTACGTGACCAACATCAAATGTCATAGAAATGTTAAAACTAACGTCATGTTCAATCACCCGATTGACATCTATCGCTCTCTATCCCACGCATGTTAGGATAGGCTATCTCTCTTACCCCTAGCCTTTACGAACTCCTAACGGTAACTATGTTTATTGACAATTTTGATACGGAGTTGGGCCCAACTTGTCAAAATATCACAATCCAAATCTCACTGAAATAGGTAACGATACGCTACAGTTACATTTTTGGGACATTTTATGTATATTCTCCAGCAAAATCATCACGCGACCTCAATAATTCTTTGTTAATGTCAACTTTCCACACAACCGAAAATTTATATATTGTTGAAAAAGGCTTGATGGCCGCCATATATCGCGCGCGATATTTTTTTTATTCCGGTCGACCCGACAAATCACGGCCGTTAAAAAATTGTTTCCAGATTTAATTTTGCCATTAACGTTAAAAAACGGGATGCGCCACGTACGGCCTAAAAATGAAAATCGCATCGATTCTGGGCCCCACAAATATCAACGCACGCCCGATCGCCGGCCCCAATTTATTAAAACGTAAGCGATATCCAATTGCGTTTAAAATGTTCACGTTTGAAAATTCATTAGTTTTCCACTCGATTCTGAATTAATTGATTGATACATGTAGATTAAAAAATAAGATAAAATATGTTTGTAAACTCGTAAAATGTTTATATTTCGATAAAATATTTGTTTACTAAAATAACCCGACAATTCTAGTATTTTTGATTATGTGAAGCGTAGTTATTTCAACACTTTAATTTTGGTGGAGGTGCCGGATGAATTTTTAAAATAGTACATTATAACGAATTTTACAAAATACAACGGTGATTTAGTCAAATTATAGATAAACAACATGTATCTATGTCTGATAAACAACAAACAGAAAAATTAAAATCTATGACTAATAATTGTAAAAAATGGGTTTAATGCCACTTTCTTTTATTAGTTACTCAACTCTAATGCCTGTCCAGTCAATGAACTCCAATAGTGTCCAGTCTGGCCGAACCATTACTATATCAAAGTTTTGTCAAGCTCTTCATAAACTTTTCAAGTTTCAACTTCTAAACGTGGCAAAATCCGTAAGGCGCAAATCATGAAATGTCAGTTTCTATTAGGTACATTATCTACAATCATTATACATTTTCTTACGCTTTTTTGTACAAAACTGTTTGTTTCTGTTTTGAGTCTTGATGTCAAAAGTTGTTGTTAGATGGAGCTAAAACTGTAAATATTCAATCGGAAATAGTCCGCGTAGGCCTTTGTAAAAACGACACTTATTTTTTTCCTATTTATTAAGAAAGATAATTAAGCAAACAACTAAAAATACGTTTATTTTTCATAGTTATTATAAAATCTAATTTTCGGTAAAAATACAGTTACGAGGTTTTGCAGTTTGGATTTTATGATAGTGTTTCTGTCCATCATAATGATTATATTTTGTTTATTTTTCGATAATTTATCATATACCAAATTTAATTACATTTCCCTTTCATATTTCCTTAATTCAACACTACTGAAGTATTGAAAAAGGCTGATGAATGTATCTCTTACAAGAACTAAAAGCTTTATGCTTTTTAAAGTTCGAAATATTGAACATTCTTTTCAAATAATAATGTAAATACTCGCATTTATTTTATCATCATTCTTAGTCATATGCCAGTTATATCACCACTGTCTACAATTCAGCGTTTCTCAACCGTTTCTCAAAATTGAAACTTTTGTGGCCCTTTTTATTAAAAAGGGACTTAAATGACCAAAGAGAAATTAATAAAAAAAAAGTGTATTCGTTCATTTTCAAGTTTTTGTAAGCTATATGCTGATAAACATGTCAGTAAAGTTACATAAAATGAAGGTAAGAAGCTTGAGCACAGATGCTGCGAAATTTTTGAATATTGTTTGGTTTAATAAATTTCAGCATACAAAATAAGGTAGTTAATTTCGGAGTTTTTCTTTTTTCGTATTACAACATTGCTGATTATTTGATACCAGCTAAGCAGCTGTAAAGGATATTTTGGAAATTTCACAGGTAAATTTACAGAAGTTTATTCTTACAATTCAAGTGCATTTCATTAGACTGTTGCCGGTTACTTGATACAGTGTAGATGCTTAACAGTTTTTTTCTGTGTATGAAACTTTTAACTTATTTATACTGACATTTACTTTCTAACTATTTCACCAGTTCCACAAGGGTAAAAAGGTTGAGACACGTGGTCTATTATTATTACTCAAATATGTGATCTAAAATAGTTCTTTTTTATATTATTAGAAAATAGCCAGCATTTAACATTTTGTTTAGAAACACCAAAACTCTTTCTTGGGCAATTTCATGGAGTAGTAATTTCAATAGTCAATTGGTCAAATATTTTTCTGTGTACATTATGATTTGTTTATACAAATATAAGTGTAATTGAAATTTAGCGTCTTGAAATTTAGCGTCTTGAAAATTAGCGTCTTGAAAATTAGCGTCTTGATATTTAGCGTCTTGAAATTTAGCAAATTTCTTTTTATAGTTTAAGTGATAAAGTAGAGGGTGATACAAGTATATTAAATCAGGAAAGGCAATACATGTTCTTGTAAATAATGGTCTAGAAATAGAACGTTTTCAGATTATGAGCGAATTTGCTTTACGAACATCTTATTATTATATATTTTACTTAATTTATTTTACACAATTGTTTAAACTCGTGTCAGTATAGTTGTATTTAGTATGGTATTTTTTTGTATATAGTTCGATAACACTGGCCAACAAAAAAAAATTGCCGGGCAAATGACAACTGATTCGGATAGAGTTTTTTCTCAGGAATCCGAATCTGAACGCAGAAATACTGAATTGGCTCTAGTTTTTTCGAAAAACAGTGTTAAATGTGCAAAAAAGACGCTTTTTTGTTACTTTTGCAGACGTGCCAAACAATAACGTAATGTAGTAGAAGTTTGTAATTAGGATCAAATAATACTTTGAACCTTCTGCTTTAAGAATATATAGCGCGAAATGGGATGGCATAAACTTTGAACATTTTACACCACTTTTTTTATGAGGAGCACGCCAATTGCAACACCGCACGGAGCACACTGATTGTTCCTTTATTTATACATCGCACTGGTCAAATAAAAAGTTTCCGCAAAAATGAAAACTGATTTCGATAGGATTTTACCTGTGGAATCCGAATCTGATAAGAGAAATAGTGAGTTGGCTCCAGTTTTAGCGCAAGACAGCGTTAAATTTGCAAAAAACGTGTTTTTTACTTCTTGAAATTCCTAAACACATGCAAAACAATAACTCGACGTTATAGAAGTTTCTGTGTTGGTCAAATAAAACTTTTTGATAATGTAAACTGGTGTAAAACTGGTCACGTGGTGTAAACTGCAGTTTTGGCTCGCATTTTAATAGGAGCGCGTGTCAATTGAAACGTTGCACACTTTTCCTAACGGCAGAGGCGGACACTGCTGTCTTCGTTTAGTATTCGTATTAGATTTAAATATAGGGTGATTTTATGTTGTTGATTCCGAATTTGATAACAGTTTGAGAACATTTGCTTTAATTTTAGACATGAATTTTAGACAGAAAGCATGAAAAGAGAATAGAACTTTTTTTACAAATTTGTTTCTATTTACAAATACCTAATTCAAACACACTATTATGATATCTACTTAAGATTTAGAAAAACTCCGCTTGTAAGATCTTCTTCTGTGTTCTTTAGAACAGTCACGTTGGAGGTTCCAACAATAGTCCGCCATCATGTGCACATCCCATCTGCCTTGATATCTTTCCTCCATGACCTTTATATCCTGATGAAACCGTTCCCCTTGTTCCTCACTAAAATCGCCAAGGTTTTCTGGAAATCTGTCTAGGTGGCTATGAAGATAATGTATTTGAATGCTCATATGAACACCTAGTTTATCAAAATTATGGAGCATAGTTTCTACTATGTCTTTGTAATTTTCTGCTTTGTTGTTGCCTAAGAAATTCTTTACAACTGAGACAAAACTGCACCATGCAGAAGCTTCAATATCAGTCATAGATTTTTTGAAGCCTAAATCCTTGATTAGTTTCCGAATCTGCGGACCATTAAAAATTCCTGCCGTTAATTTCTCCATGCTCAGTCGAGGAAATGATCTGCAAATATACTTAAAACATTCACCATTTTTGTTTAAGGCTTTCACAAATTGTTTCATTAACCCCAACTTTATGTGGAGTGGTGGAAGAATAATTTTTTCCCTAGCAATCAATGACTCCTTCACAACGTTTGCTACACCGACGGTCATGCTCTCTCTTAATGGCCAATCCTTTTCTGTTATCTTTATAAATCAGTTAATTTTCAATTACTAGTGGGATAGGTGAATAAAACCTAGACAATAGTAGTAACTATATTTGTCCAGGTAATATATTATCCTGTTATCTTTATAAATCAGTTATTAAGTATTTGTTGGCAAAATATACTATAAAAAGATTTACCTACTATATATTACACTGACCCTATAAATCGTTAGGGGTATTTTATTCTGAAACTTGTAAACCAAGGGATATTAATTAATTTACCTTATTGTTGTAGCGTTTTGCATTTTTCACACTACCTCTCAAAAAAAAAACTGTAGCCAATTCATTATTTCTGGTTTCAGATTCGGATTCCATGGGAAAAATCCTATCGAAATTAGTTGTCATTTTTCCGACAACTTTTTATTTGGCCACACCAATTTATAAATAAAGAAACAAGCAGTGCGCTGCGTACGATACGGTGCCGTAATTGGCGCGCGCTGCTATACAAAGGTGGTGTGAAAAGTTCAAAGTTTATGTCATCCGATTTCTCGCTATATGCTCTTAAAGGAAAAGGTTCAAAGTTTAATTTGATCCTACTTACAAACTTCTACTACATTACGTTATTGTTTGGCATGTCTGCAAAAGTAGCGAAAAAGCGTCTTTTTTGCACCTTTAACACTGTTTTTTGAAAAAACTGGAGCCAATTCAGTATTTCTGTGTTCAGATTCGGATTCCTGAGAAAAAAACTCTATCCGAATCAGTTGTCATTTGTACGGCAATTGGAAGTCGGTCAAATTTTGTTGGCCAGTGTAATTTTCACGCATTGAAATCTAAAAGTTTTTTCTCTTTGTTTCAGGTATGTTGAACGTAAAGCTGTAGACATAGTGTATCCATTTTAATCGTAAGTTGTACCCGCTTAACGTACCCGCTTAAAGCTTCATTGTTAATTAGATTTTAATCATTTATGTCACCGCTGATAAATCTTGTTTTTTGATATAAAGTTATAGTCAAATATAATTTTTGTTTTAGTATAATTACTTTCTAATTACTTTTATAGGCTTTCCTGCGCTTCAAATTTAATAAAAAGATACCGTGAAATACGGATTGTATTAACGCTTTGATTTCAAATATTCGAATCACTTTGAGTAGACTATATCGTTAAGTAAATGCGCTAAATCGATCCTACATACATACAAAATGTCAAAACTTAACACCAATCAATATGAGCTAATAAAAGCTATCCTACAAAATACTATAAAGTCCGCCCTCCTACACAACGTTCGAAGTTGTTTCTAGTTGTTTTCATGTACCGGTGTCAAGTGGCGTAAATTTTGTGAGCACGTAGCCGCAAAACTAAATTTATTGCTCACGTGCCTACTTAAGGGACTCCTCACGACCTAACACGGGCAATAAATAATATCACGTCCTGCTTCGGTTAATGGCCTTGTGTTACAAATAAATACGAGTTTAGTCACCAACGTAACTTCTCTTAAATTCCCTTCAATGTACCTTTAAAAGCACATGGAGTTTCGGTACTATTGTAGCGAACAAATCGTAAAAAGCTGATCTGACAAATCTGAAGCGATCTCGGTTACCACGTTCCAAAAGTCGCATCCAATATCTATAATTCAGGTGTTATAGCGTCTCTTCGACTCTTCAGTACACCACACATACTACATAATTTACCATTACGATCTCGGCAGCAAAGCGGTTTCGACGCTTTCCTGAAAAGAAGTCTATTCAGGATATCTGAAAGGAGTGCCAACTATATCGGCTGAATTTAAAATTTTTAAATAAGCAATAAGGATATTCACGTAGTAATTTACTCTGTGGTGATCAGATCAATATGCAGTTTAATTTTAGTGTTTTGATTTACACTCGATAAATGTTGTCTTTTTCGTAGTAAATATGATTAATTTAAGATCATTTACTGTACCTATAATGAACTCAAGTGCTCCAGAACTGAACATCATTTTTGCTTCAAGCAAAATTACAACTCTGCTTTATTAAATTTCTCACAGATCAAATTTTATTCTTATGTTTTTCACCTAAAATTGCGAAATATTCTAAATTGCTTTAGTTTAAGGATAGTTTGTATTCATAGCTAAATGAGAAAATGTCGTTTCTAGTTAAATAAAGACCCACCCTAAACAGTATGTTTTTATGGGCGCTGAAATTTTATGCTGTGGCAGTAAATATACAAAACCCTTAACAAAGGGCCAAAGTTAAACAAAAATGGAAGTACTGCAACTACGGCAACTAAAGCGCTCTGGACTTTAACAAGTTTTCATAATCGTCGCTCGAGCCCTAGAGACTTTTCAGGAGTTTTCAGGACAGAGATCCGTGCTGAATATACATAGCTATTTCGAACTTGTTCGTGACCTTATGTTTAGTTTTTGCCATACCCGAGTTTATCATTTTTGTATAAGTTTAGATTTCTTGAGCAAAAACAGTCGCCATCGCCAATTAAAACTGACTTTAAAATTGATTTAAAACAATTTCTATAGTAAATCCATCAGATATCTAAATTTTGTAGGTTTCGTAAATACGAAAGATGTTTATAGAGCTGAATACCTTTCGGATATGTGGATTATTCATAAAATGGTGATAATTTTCAACGTTTAAACAAAAATTATGTCCATTTTGTGATTGGGCTATGTATATCTACATTTTATATCGAAAAGAAAATACCGGATAAATAAAATTTTATATCGAACAGAAAATACATTTTGAACAATATTTGTAAAAACAAATTCTTTAATATGCTTGTATAGGGTGTTAGGAGTCTTCAAATTTTTCAACAGACTGGCGGATAAAAATTTAGAAAATTGAAGAGCCTTGATTCCAAATGTCATGGCCTATTTATCTATTAGAGATTTTTGAAATTCTTGTCTTCTACTGTTCTAGTGAACTTACTAGTTACAGTCCACCTTCTGGTGATAAAAATGTACAATACTCGACATCGTAGGTATCTTTGACCTTGTAGGAATGTTAAAAGAATAATTTATTATCTTGACTAAATATTTGTACGTATAAGTTATATTTAAGCGAAAATGGGGAATTTTATGATCAATGTCTCTGACACCTTTGGCGTCAGTATGCTACACATGTTCAAACATTTTAATTTAATGTCTAATTTTAGTCCTTAATTTTAAATGTTCTCGATTCAACCTATGCTTTCAGCCTACCTTGAGATATCTATCACGTCGCATTTTTTGGAAGGTACATGTTAAAAGTGCCAAATGATGGAACGCTATTATTATTATTTTTTTCACATTTATCTGCCAACTGTGAAATGATTCACTTTGAGGGATGCATACCTAATAGCTTTTACTAGGTAGGTTTATATAAAAACCGACTTTCGAATAAACCTGTTCTCATTTCCAAACAACTGGTTAAAACTAGTTTTTGAATTTCTGCAGCCTAAATCAATCAAATATATCTACTCCATATAAAAAAATATCTTCTCTAAAAAATGCAAAAATTTGGAATTATCATAAAAAAATCTGATGTGGCCAGGCACATGACTTTATCATACTATATATAAAATTAATAGTTTAGCTGCGTGAGACTCTATTTGATCGAGATCGGCAATGACTGCATTAAAATAAAATTACTAGAACTAGACAGATATGTCGATTAAAGCTGCGTTCGGATATTGTACTCCGTTGACACCGGGTACACCGTCCAAATGACACTTACGTGTTATTGGGTGTAAAAAGTGTAATGCAATATGCGAACGCAGCTTATATTGACAGAAGTTATTGTCAAAACATTAGCGTTTGACACCAAGACTACCTACTGTCATTAGAATAAAAAAATCTGACAAATCCTAGCTACTAGTTTTCATGCAGTACGACCGATCTCATAGAAATAGAATTTGCTCATGCAGCTAAACTATTGATTGTACCAAAAAATGTCATAGTGATAAATTATTCAGAATTTCCTCATCTTTAATTTATTATTTAACTATTTCGACGAATTTCCAGAAATGACGACTTATTTGCAAAATCTTTCAAAAATGCTAAGACTAAACCTCCAGTTCCTTTGGACCCTCTTCAACAGAAAGCTTTTCAGCTCTAAGTTTGGTTATGAAACTTCTAAATATGAAGTTTCGTCCCGATAGCTTTAGTAGTTTCTGCGGAATCGTCGCCACAAAAAACGGGTACACACACACACCCACATCCACACACACAGACATTTTTTTGTACCTTGGTCAAAAATGTTCTGGGGACCCAAAAAGATATATTTCCGCTAAAATCTCAAAAAATTTTTTTGGCACTATTACAATACTTTACATACTGCGTATGATAAAGTAATAATACGTAGGTTTTAAAGAGCATTTCTATCTTTACTTGATATTTTATAGGTTGTCAAATACTGAAATTTTGCATTCAATGTCTTCGAACTATCATTTCTCCAGGTTCTTGAAATACCCTATGATTTACTGAGGATTTCTAAAGGGTCATTGTAAATACCAATTTACAACAAGTAGATTAGAGTCGACAAGTTCAACTGCAGTTATTTCGCAAATATTTACTACCGAAATATTTACTATTTTAGAATTTCCCGGTAATTATTGCACTTTTTATTTAGTAATATCATGGAGCCCACCATAAGAGGCATCTCTAGCTAACGCTGATGCGACGTTATAAGAGTTAAAAGCAAGTCGTTTACATTCGCTGGGTGTTAGCCAGTGCTCGGTTATACATACAAATTCGGGAACATCAAAAGAAAGCAAAAACGCGTCGAATTGGTTTAGTTTGTTTCTTAGTGACTGCACATGTTTATGTAGAATTTTAATTGGGTTTATGTTTGCGATTTCTTCTTCTTAAGAGATGTACTAAAAAAGGTTTTACACATGTATAACGTGGCCAAGTGTTTGTTTTTTTAACAATATTTACATGGTCTGCAGGTACAGATATTTTAAAAGAAGAATATTTTTGTTGAATAGGAATCTGTTGTGCAGGTGTTTATTTTTCAATAATTCGATAATCAAATCATGATCCTTTTCCCCTTTCTCGTCCATTTTGATGATATCTTTCAACATACATACTTCGTTAACTTTATAATTTAACCCTTTAATGCATATGGTTGCAGAACTGTAACACATTTATTTTTCCTTTATAAACATGGCTCCACAAACTATAGAAATGTTTGCGACCTACTGGTGCATCCCTACAACATACTTTTGTTAAATTCTTGAGCAATCTATATAATTTTATATCTAGGGTTATTTGCCTTGAGTTGTCAAAGTTAGCGGGACGCGTCATCGTAACCACTCTGACAAACTAAAAAAGAAAGTTGTTATAATTGTTATTATTTGTAAAATATAATGGTGAAACAAAATTGTAGTGGTTGATTTAAAATTAGTAGAATAGTTTATGACATTTGATAATAGGTAAAGTTCTAATATAAAGATGATGCGTTACAAAACTTGTTTGTTGTAGTTCTACAACATTATGCGTTCAGTGCAGAATTTTTTTTATGTATTTTTCATATGATAAAACATAAATTTGTGATATAAAGATGTGTTACGAAATTTGTTTGCTGTAGTTCTACCACATTATGCGTTTAGTACAGAATTTGTTTTATTTGACATTTGTAATAGGTAAAGTTGTCATATAAAGATGTTGTAATATAAGGTTGGTTTGTTGTAGTTCTACAACATTATGCGTTCATAACAGAATTTGTCTTTTTTTATAGTAGCTAAATGTGTAGATATCTGCTACGGAAGACAACAATAGTATTTTCTATAATTACATATAGTTGTATCTAACTTTTGAGGATAAAATATGGTAACTATGAAATCTTTTTTTTCTTGTGCATTTTAGTTTACTTACGCTGATGATGACGTAAGCCATAACAAACTTGTAGCAATTAAATAACCCTGCTAAGTTTTAAGATGCTTTTCGTTTTATCTACTAGTTTTTCATCATGGACCCACTTGAATTGATAACTTACTTGATTTTGTATATTATCCGCCATCAGTTCAAGAACAAGCTAATTAAGAAGAAGATAAAAAACTGATAGTGAGGATAACTATGATATTGTAGTTTCTGCCAGTATCAATCAAATGACCAAAGAAAATGTAAACGTAACAAAGCGAAGAGTAAAGAAAATGATTTAGAATTAACTTTTCACAGAAATGGATAACTTAATAATGAATGGATAACTTTATACTTTGTCCACACTCCATGAATGTTCAGATAAAATTGATATTGAATCAAATTATATGTGTAACTGGTGTTTCTAAACCATTACATATTACAGCGGTAGAATTGAAACAATATAATATAGGAATTTTAATTTTCATGTCTGTTGTCTTTTCATGTCTTACTGAAACACTCGTTGTTACTGGAATAGTGACATCGGAGTGGATATGATAATAAAAACTATGACACTAAGTGCTGGTATTTTCACCTACCAATAAAGTCCTCAACACTTATGAGACAGATCTGTCAGTGTTGTTGCTCTATTTTAGCCCATTAAATAAGATGTGCCGGCGGCAGTGAGCAGAACGTGAACATAAGGAGCACAGGACACGACCCACCACCGTCTCCTATACATCTTGTCATTTAACGGACTAAAATATCGCCACAGATAAGTGAGTGTCCTAACTATTTAGGATTTTGTAGGTAGGTGAAAATACCGGGCCTTAGTGGGAAAATACGACAATTTCTACATTTTAACGACAATAATGCACATTCTCCAGGAGAATCTGGTAATAAAAACAGGCTTAACAAACTTGAAAAACCTATGAGTGTTGTTCTTTTAGTTTCCATCACAGCTGGCCATAAAATATTCGCGAGGAGTAAAAAATGATATATTCGAATATTTTACTATTTGCTAGATATGACATTAGCAAACGCATGGATATTACATCGGAATAGCCACTTCAAAATTCCTCTCTTGATAAAACATTATATTCTTTGACATTCTTAGAGAAGTTGCAATATGCAACGCCTGTGTCGAGTTAGAAAATCGATCAGTGTACAAAGAGGACCCCTCTTTAATCAGCCTAGAAGAAATGATGATAAAGAAGAAGGGTGGATCATCTCAACATGTAACTCTGAAAGATGTACGTTTGGGTCAATTAGGGTAAACATGTGGGCTAATCTTGTACTGTGATAAGAAAAATAATTGTTTTGAAATGTTTCATATAGAACAGTAATTTTAATTCATCGCTTACAATATAACAAAAATTGTTACAAAAATTGTTCGTATTAGGCCCCACGACACAATAACGCAACAAAAGGAACATGCATTGAATCGTGGAACCTTCTCGGAAACTTTTATTTGACTAACAGTTAAAGCCTGTTAGCGCGATTCGACCATTCGTATTAAAAGCTACTGCCCACCGCCTGTCCCTTTATACCGTTACATCATCCTGTAAGATGCTTTCAAAACTAATATCTCGTTATTGGTGCCGGTGGACGTAGCGACAACAATACCGAGAGATCTCGTTGACGACAACAGCCCTACAATAGGCGGGACAAATTATTACTCGGCGTCGTTTGTTGCGTAAAAAGTTTTTGCCGGCGACGACGTCAACTGTCAGAAAAGTCACTAATAAATTCGTTCCGGCCGTAACCGACAATAATAAAAATTTCAACAAGTTCGCAAGGAGCAGCGGCAGAAAGACAGGGTCGCAGTATTGCGTTCTCTCGGGTCTCTGTCCTCGAAACGGGGAGGCAATTTCGAATTTTCTTTAAATTATTCGGGTGTGCGGTAATTTATAACTTGTTTTGACGTTTGCCAGGGTTCGTAAATCTCGCTCTTCTTCCAGATGTCGCTGGAATACTTTCAGTATGCCCGGCTACTTGTAAGTCGCTCGCTATGAATGAGACTCTTTGTTTGTTCGCTTCAGCAGTAACGGAATAAATGCCTAAATAAAATTTAGAGCCAATTTTCTCGTTATGCGATTGTCCTGTGGAGGTAAAGGATCCAGTGATTCTTTTACTATATAAGTAAGTTTGCCAATGGGCACGTATTTGACGGAAGCATCCAGTGTGGTCGATTTTTGACTTTAAGCAACAGGAAAAATACTAAAAAAAAGGTACGTAGCGGGTGGGTTTTGAGTATGGTTTAGAAATAAATTTAATTTTAATTTAAGTTCTGAAACCTGATGAACATCATAATATTATAACTGCAAATAAAGGCAAAATATTCCAATGAGCTAAAATATTATTATACCTGTAAATATATCCAGTATAATCCCAGACTTATTCTTTTTTGTTCTATGACGTCACCAAGATTCGGAAAAAAAAACTAAAATAAAATAAACCATGCTGAACAAATTAATTTTTTTACAGTTTTGATTTACAAATTATGCCAGAAGTCGTGTTAACACTTAGTTTCAGAACTTAAAATTAAAACCTAGGCCGTGAGTGGTATCATTGGATAGATATTTTAAAATGAAACATATTTTGTTGGAAAACAGCTTACCAACTTATGTGGTTTACGAAATAAACATATCACATCAGATTATGGACAGTTTACTATTCGGAACTGATTTTAAGGTCTGACAATCTCCGTCATCGGATGCACTAAAACTATCGCGATAGGATCACTCTAATAACTAAATACCAAACCATTACCTATCTATATTATACATCATGATCAGAGATTAAAATGATGTCATAACTGATACGGGTTCTTTTGTGAACCGCATAATTTAGAAACAATTTCTTCAAAGACAAAATGCTTCGTCTTAAAATATCTACCCACTGATACCACACACAATGTAAGTTCTGGTTTATTACTTCCGGTATATTTCGGAAATTAAAACTGTTAAATACGTCATGACCATCTTTGACGTCATATAACCAAGAAACAAAAAGCAAATATATGTATATGTCGATGCACAATAGCTACCAATAAGAGATTCTGCCAGCTGATACAAAAATAAATAGTTAGAGCAAATATGACCTATTATTAAATGCTTTGAGAACAATAAAATCAAGGTGCCTAGCCAGTTTGAAATTGTTTTTCTATTTATATAATATAATAATAATAATGATGTTTATTTAGTTAAAAGAAACTAATAATCACAATAAATTTGGATTCCTTAGTAATAAACTTCATCAATCAACTACCTACTTAAAATTAGCCAATACATAAACCCGACATGATGTTTTAAAAAGGCTTAGCGAACTACTGTTTTTTATATCACTTGGTAGGCTGCTAAGTTTCTTCAGTGCTTTATAATAAAATAAATTTTGCGTACTGCTTTTTGTATATTTTGGTAATCTGAAGTGGTCCTTTTACCCAGTATTGTATTCATGCTGCTGACTAATGTATGTTAAATATGTTAGAATACCCGTTGATTATAAATTATAATCCACTGTTTAATATAAATAGAGCTTTAATAAGTAAACTATTGTCATAAGAATCTCTATAACAATCAATATCCAGTAACACGTCTGCATGGTACGCTCGTACTGATAAGACTGTCCGGGACGAATTCCCAGGTCGTATCGCCTGCATGGTGATTCAGGCACCTGTCCGGTCCATTTCTTATACTCGGCCATCCTGCTCCGCGGGCTGTCCTCAGGCCGCTCAAAACATGTAAAGAAACGGATTTAAAAATTTTGAAACCACTATATATTTTGAGTGTAGGCAAGGTGCAAAACTTACAACACTATCTCAAAACATGAAAGCAAAAATTAGGTTTAAAACTTTATAACCATCAAAACCATTTTGAGCGTATGCAAAGTGCGAAACTTACAACACTACCTCAAAAACATAAAATCAAAAATTGGGTTTAAAACTTTATAACCATCAAAACCATTTTGAGCATATGCAAAGTGTGAAACTTACAACACTACCTCAAAAACATAAAATCAAAAATTGGGTTTAAAACTTTATAACCATCAAAACCATTTTGAGCGTATGCAAAGTGTGAAACTTACAACACTACCTCAAAAACATAAAATCAAAAATTGGGTTTAGAAACTTTAAAACCTTCAAAAACATTTTGAGCGTATGCAAAGTGCGAAACTTACAACATACCGCAAATCATGTAAAACAAAGCTAGTTTAGAAACTTTAAAACCTTCAAAAACATTTTGAGCGTATACAAACTGCGAAACTTACAACATACCTCAAGTATGCAAAGCGACAGGCTTTAAACACACTAAAACATTTTGAGCGTATGCAAAGTGCTAAACTTACAACATACCTCAAGTATGCAAAGCGCCAGGCTTTAAACACACCAAAACATTTTGAGCGTATGCAAAGTGCTAAACTTACAACACACCTCAAGTATGCAAAGCGCCAGGCTTTAAACACACCAAAACATTTTGAGTGTATGCAAAGTGCAAAACTTACAACATACCTCAAGTATGCAAAGCGCCAGGCTTTAAACACACCAAAACATGTTGAGCGTATGCAAAGTGCTAAACTTACAACATACCTCAAGTATGCAAAGCGCCAGGCTTTAAACACACCAAAACATTAAAACCTTATGTAAAGCGCATGATTTCCAACATATCAAACAAACAATAAGTTATATACAAGCGCACTGCTTTCCACATGACTGCTAGATTTAGCACAATCAACTCCAAGCGAATACAATATTAGCAACGTATTTCCAAAACGCTTAAATATTAACACAATACTGCATCAAATCAGTCACATGTCGGCGCGTAAGAGTACTAAGTCTAGATTCTATGAAAAAGACAAAATAATATTAATGGTGAGATCGCAGTCTCCACATTGGTTCTACCACTGATGGGACCAAAACATCACATCGATGAGACCTCAGTCAACACCTTTACTCTACCACTAACGGGACAGAGACCAAGTCACAAAACTGATGAACCTCTGTCAACACCTTGACTCTACCACTAACAGGACAGAGACCAAGTCGCCCAATCAAATCCGATAGCATAAATAATAACAATAACTGTCCTGTATCTCTATTGGTTTACGGAAACCCTTGAAGAAGAACACTAAATGAACCCTTAAATATAGCAATTACAATTGCACCGCCTTTTACGTTTCAATCAATTAATTCCTAGATTTGATAGCATTAATTCAGTGTTCATGTCAATCTGACGGCCACATACGATAGATCTCATAACAATGCTTACCAAAAGAAATACAACCTTTAAACGCAAAGCGTTAAAACAGTCTACTTCCTTTCATTAATGCATGAACACAGTACAAAAGGATTTCATTTTTCCAGTTATAAACTTCAACGCAATTCTCAAATTATCATACGCAGAGCAATCAATTTTAATTCTCAAATTATGCGCAAAGCATGCACACTCTCTTCCATACACACAATTCCAAAATTTGAATACACAACATTCAGGACTTTCAATTCTGCTATTATGATACTCAAAATGCATAAACTTTCACTTCTGCTTTCAAATCAAGCCACACACGGCACAAGGTATTCCAATCCTCAATTTACAATAGGAATATGAATAACATAAACCTTCAGTCCTCAAATTATGATAGAGAAATCATAAGGACTTCCCATTCTCTAATTATAACACACGAAGCACATTTTCGATTCTCAATCATGAACCACAAAACATAAAACTCTCAACTCTTATTATAACAGACCAAGAACTTTCAAACCTCTAACTGTTATAACGAAACACATATAAACTTCAAATTCTCAGATAATGATCACGACAATCATCAACTTTCAATTCGCAAATTAAGCCGCACGGCATAAAATACTTCAATGCTCAATTTACAATTCATCAAGAACATAAACCTTCAATTCTCTAATTATGATTAGAAACATAACCTTACTATTCTTAAGTTATGAAACACAAACTATAATAACTTCCAATAGCATGATGAAATTACAAAACAAAGATTTTCCCTTTATAACACGCCAGGAAAAAGCACCGTCATATTTCTAAATATGAAATACAAGCGTAAGCTCTCGAAATTCACCAATTGCAATACTCTTAGCAAAAGTACTTTCATTTCTAAATGTTTCAGTAATTACATAAACTCATTACGTAAAACAATCAATTGCATAATTATAAAACACAAACCATTTAGGCATTTCACTATTTCAACCATGATTTATAATTATCAATCAGAAACCTTAAAAATATTTGTTTTTATCTTACTCCGTCTCGGCACTGGTACCAACAATGCATACATTTCCAATGTTAAAGAACATCCCAGCTCCTCAATACGACGGGCTCGCATCCAGTACCAGCAGAATCCTCCAGAAACCGCTCGATCATGCTGACTCCCATTAACAATTGAAGGAGCACGGCTACATTCAAAATGCATCCAGCATCCATCGACTTCAGTGTGCAACTCTCTCGGTATAAAAACAAACACAACAACACATTAAGTCGATTTAAACTTGACAATTGTTTTGCAAATAGGATTGCAAACCTCAATTATGCATACCAGTACTATATTCTTGTCGTGTACTGACTGTAAATAATAATCTCGACAAGTTTTTACTCACCAAAATTATAAGATCTCTTTTTAACCATCACTAATACCTCAAAAACAAACAGTTTTGATCCCTAGTACATAACCTTGATACCATTATCTCAAGTACTTTTCTCAGCTTCCTAGATTTGTTATTTCCAGTTGTTTCTTTGTTCTTTTCTTGGGCGCCATTGTTGTTAATTGGTGTTATTTTCACAATTATTGCTCTAACTATGGTATCCCACTTCTGATTGATTATAAATTATAATCCACTGTTTAATATAAATAGAGCTTTAATAAGTAAACTATTGTCATAAGAATCTCTATAACAATCAATATCCAGTAACACGTCTGCATGGTACGCTCGTACTGATAAGACTGTCCGGGACGAATTCCCAGGTCGTATCGCCTGCATGGTGATTCAGGCACCTGTCCGGTCCATTTCTTATAAATAATTACTCATATAATTTGGGAGATTATTATTTATGCATTTATATACCAAGGTGAGTGCTTGATATATCGTTCCTTGTTTAACATTCAAGCAATTTTATTTATTCAACTCGATACTGGTTAACGTGGAGCAATGTAATAAAATTCTGAGTG
This sequence comes from Aphodius sticticus, assembly GCA_963966075.1. Lineage (NCBI taxonomy): Eukaryota > Metazoa > Arthropoda > Insecta > Coleoptera > Scarabaeidae > Aphodius > Aphodius sticticus. Next base: position 20,073,462 of record OZ014510.1, read on the forward strand.
CTCGATTTTGTTGTACTTGAATCCTTTTAATGTCTTTGTCTGTACACAAAAACAGTATACTGCTCCAATAGTTACAATATGGTTCTATAATTGTATGGTACAAAGATATTCTAGCTTTTAATGTTAGTTTATTAGATATTCTTCCTAAGTAGCTAATCTTTTGGCTCACCTTTTTAACTATATACTCCATATTACTCGTAAATTTCAAGGCATTGTCTAAAATGACACCTAGATAGATATTGAAATTCGTCCACTATCTCAACAACTGTGTTATCGATAACTATTTCTGGTGTAGGGTTTACTGAATTTCTATTTCCTAATATCATAGCTTTTGCTTTCAGTACATTCAAACATAACTTACTTTCTTTATACCAATTTGATGTCAAATTGGTCAAACCAGTTCAGAGTTCAATGTCGCTATTACATCAGGCAAGTTATCTCCTGCAATTGATATTAGTGCATCGTCTGCAAATAGGTGCATATCACAAGATTTAACTAGTGAAGTAACATCATTTATGTACAAATTAAATAAAACTGGTCCCAGAACAGAACCTTGTGGTGCCACTAAGCTGTTTATTAATTCACTTGACTCAGTTTCTCCAATCCTAACCTTCTGTCTCCTCTTTGTTAAATAGTTTTGAAACCATTTCAATTCTTTTCCTCTGATTCCGTAAGTTTCCAATTTTTGTAATAACTTTTGACGACAAATAGTCTCGAAGGGTCTTTTCAAGTCTACAAAAACTGCAACTATCGCTTTACCGTCTTCTAATTCTCCTTTCGAATTTGCCAATACCACATTTAGGGCTGTCTCGCATGAATGCATAGCACGAAAACATGACTGTTGGTCAGTAATAAATTTATTTTCATCCAAGTACTCACTGAGCTGTTGTTTAACAATAATTTCCAGTATTTGTTCTAGTTTTGGTAACATGTTAATAGGCCGAAACTCTTTGCATTTGGTGGTATTCACAATTTTTTGTATTGGTATAATGGTGCTTACTTTCCAACAGTCAGGTACTATTCCTGTATTTAGTGACTCATTAATTAAATATGTTATAAATTGTCCCACAATAGGTAATGCATCCTTTATTATCTTAACTGATATAGAATTGGTGCTATTGGATTTTTTTATCTTATTTACCACAGAATAAAGGTAAATAAAGGTTTGTGTACTACGCTTTAAATGGGATTTCGTTGCTGGGGGTGTTAAAATTGAGCTATTTATCTGATTGATGCTGTCAATGAAATATGCATTTAACTTGTCTACCATGGCCCATTCTTCTGTATTGCAACGTTGTTAAAAACTGCTTATTTAATTTTTTTGGGTTTATTGTTACCTATTATTGTTTTTAGAATTTTCCATGTTTTCTCTGGGGTTTTTCATTATCTTGTAAAATCTTTTCTAAATATTCGCTTTTACCTTTTTTGATTAATTTTGAATATTGATTTCTAGCTATTTTGTATATATCCCAATCCGCGTCCACCTTCGTTAATCTAGCTTTTTACTTTATCATACGCAGTATGTAAAGTATTGTAATCGTGCCAAAAAATTTTTTTGATGTTTTAGCGGAAATATGTCTTTTTGGGTCCCCTGAACATTTTTGACCAAGGTACAAAAAAATGTCTGTGTGTGTGTGTGCGTGTGTGTATGTGTGTGTGTGTACCCGTTTTTTGTGGCGACGATTCCGGAGAAACTACTAAAGGTATCGGGACGAAACTTCATATTTAGCACTTTCATAACCAAACTTAGAGCTGAAAAGCTTGCTGTTGAAGAGGGTCCAAAGGAACTGGAGGTTTAGTCTTAGCATTTTTAAAATATTTTGCAAATAAGCCGCCATTTCTGGAATTTCGTCGAATTAGTTAAATAATAAATTAAAGATGAGGAAATTCTGAATAATTGATCACTATGACATTTTTTAGTACAATCAATAGTTTAACTGCATGGGCAAATTCTATTTCTACGAGATCGGTCGTACTGCATGAAAACTAGTAGCCAGGATTTGTCAGATTTTTTGATTCTAATGACAGTAGGTAGTCTTGATGTCAAACGGTAATGTTTTGACAATAACTTCTGTCAATATAAGCTGCGTTCGCATATTGCATTACACTTTTTACACCCAATAACACGTAAGTGTCATTTGGACGGTGTACCCGTTGTCAACCGAGTACAATATCCGAACGCAGCTTTAACCGACATATCTGTCTAGTTCTAGTAGTTTTATTTTAATGCAGACATGGCCGATCTCGATCAAATAGAATCTCATGCAGCTAAACTATTAATTTTATATATAGTATGATAAAGTCATGTGCCTGGCCACATCAGATTTTTATACATATTATCTCGATAAATTTGTTTATGTCGTAGATGACCTGAATACCAATTTTATATATTATATGAATTTAATTGTGTACCTTATAGCAACAGCATTTAGTAATCATGAAAGTTGGGTTTACGGTTCAATATTCAAACGCAAGACGCTGAAAGTTTCCTTATTACAGCCGTTAAAATATTAACAAAACCGTATTCTAAACGGTTCTAGCTTCTTGAAGATATTAGTTTCTTAAGACAATCAATAGGTCCATATGAAACTTTTTAACCAGAATAAATTTTTTTATTCACTTTATTTTTACTGTTGATATTCTTTTAACTTATTAATTAACTTATTTATATTTTTGTCGTTTTCGCATTGTTAGATATGTTTTTTTTTTCATGCTTTGGAAACGGCTGTAAGTCTAGAAAAACAAATGAGTTACACAGAAAAAATGTCTGGAAAGTGTTGCTGGTTACTTGATACAGCAACATTGCTTTACAATTTCTTCCCTGTGTATAAAACTTTTTCCAAGGAATGACATTGAGAAGGACATTGTAATGTCTTTCATTATATAACTCAATATTTTTAAGACTCGCAACTCCTTTTTTTTAATTTAAAACCAGATTTTTAAATGTCACAAAAAACGGTTTTTAAAAAAACCAACAAGCCCTCGTTGGTAACTCTTCAAAGCATACTGAATCATATAGTTGATCTAATTAGTTATCTTATAATTGGTAATGTCAGGGCCCTAAATATGACCTACGATTCGCAAGCTAGAACACTCCAAGCCTATAGTCAACAAAAAGGAACATAAACAAGAAACATTTCTTTATGCATCCACTTAAATCAACTAAAACTAGAAGCAAAGCATCCAGTAAATTTTAATTACCCCAACTACAAACAACGCACCTGAATACTAACCGCCAATTAATTTGATTTTTCTCCCCTTAGAACCAATTAGAAGTGTAAGTAAAGCTCCGCAAAGCGCGGAGCGCGCTTTCAAGCGTCACTCAGCGATAGTGCGGACCACAAAGCACGCTAAGCTCACTCCTTTTTGAGGGGATTATTCGGTATAATTCCGCGAATCCAATCGACCTAAGAGACTGCTCTATGGCCCGTTTAATCCGGCGCTTATGTCGCCTATATTTACGGCCTTTGGTATGGGCCCGAATCGCCCTCATTCAGCTTCCATCTTTAGTTCGACTCCCAGAGATGATTTGTTAGCGGAATCGCACGCAGGGCACTTTGTATACAACGTGTAAGCGATTTATTATGTGAAAGGGAGATAGATGATTGAGCCACCAGAAGTCGTAAAGCGATAAAATAATAATGGAGACGTTAAATTACTACGAATACGTCGTAAAACACATACATATACAGGTCTTCTTTGGTTTGATTGAAATGCTAGTTCGAATTGTGTTTACAAAGTTAGTGGGGTTTGGTAAATTGTGATATTTGTTGGTTTTGTTGTACTTTAAATCCCTCGAATACATAATGATATGATATAATACATCCTAAAATGACAATTTTATCACCTATAATGCAATTATGTCTTTAAATTCAAAATCATACCTTTTCTTGTTAAAGCAATAGCAAAATTTTATTTATATCAATTTACTGTTTATAAAACTTCTTTTCTGGGTAAACCGGTACTAGCTACAGGTATAACAACAACATTTTGATATAGCATATCGAATTTGGATGTCTTGCATGTAGTCCCGACTCAAATATGATCAAGAATGTTGAGACGATCTCTACAGAAGACACAACATCTTGAGATGTGATGCTAGAGCTACAAGAAGAAAGAACAGTTTTAACCAATGTTTATTTTATAAGAGGTTCATTCCAAGTATGATCATAGCTAAAGAAACCAGGCTAAATTACCCTGTTTTATTTTTAACACCCATATTAGATTATATTTCAATCGTTAAGTTAGCATTACAGTATGTCCAAAATCGTTCATTCGCATCTTACTTAGCCCAGCGTGGTTTTGCGTGGTATTGGTTGAACGTAAGAACAAAAACTAAACTAAAAAGGTGCTACAAAGACCTGCGCATCATTCTTTTTTTAGTTTTAAGCGATTGTCTCCGAAACGATCGGTTTTATTTTGCGAAAACTGGTTAATGTAAAAATTATAACTTGTAATCTTTTAAGTAAACTTACCGTTTCGAATCATAGTTTCTTTTAACTGCCTCAATTTCATTCAAATTTATAAGCCTGCAATAAAACACAATATAAAAAAAAGAACAAAACCGTAAAGTAAATTAAATAGAAAACTGCTTCATTCTATTAAGTACGTAGGCTTTCACGGCCAGAATCATTTAGAAAATAAACTGCTTCCGGGTTATGCCGTGTGTCAAGATTTGTTAATGCTGACGTTTCGCGAACCATGTTGCTCGCTTCTTCAAAGCTAATTAAATACTGAAGACCTACCAAGAAAGTCTCCCTTATATACCTGTATTTACACCTCACTGCGCACATCTGGAGCTACCGCTCCACGTGTTTTTCCACCTGACCGCGTTAGGATCGATTTCCAGACCCTACTAATGTCCGTCCTCGCGATTGATGTTGTCAGGATGTTTGTATATTTCGATGGCTTCTCTAATAAGTCTTCGATAATAATTACCCACCCTTGCCAACATCTTCGCGTCATCGAAATCCATTGTGTGTCCCGACTCGTGGCAGACAATGGAACTCGTCACTGACAGACAGGACGAAGCATCGAATGTCGAATCAAGGAGCACAGTAGGGACACCCGGCTAGGCAAGATTCAACAGTCCGCTGTTGCTCAACACTGCCACGAGTCGGGACACACAATGGATTTCGATGACGCGAAGATGTTGGCAAGGGTGGGTAATTATCATCGAAGACTTATTAGAGAAGCCATCGAAATATACAAACATCCTGACAACATCAATCGCGAGGACGGTACTGACATTAGTAGGGTCTGGAAATCGATCCTAACGCGGTCAGGTGGAAAAACACGTGGAGCGGTAGCTCCAGATGTGCGCAGTGAGGTGTAAATACAGGTATATAAGGGAGACTTTCTTGGTAGGTCTTCAGTATTCAATTAGCTTTGAAGAAGCGAGCAACATGGTTCGCGAAACGTCAGCATTAACAAATCTTGACACACGGCATAACCCGGAAGCAGTTTATTTTCTAAATGCTTCATTCTATGTCAGTAACTGTTCAAAAACGTGCTGCACCTACACGACAATTTTGCCGAACAACTTTCTTCCATCGGTCACAGGGGATAATTTATAAGTAATTGAAAGTAACCGTGCAGCTGTCATTTTTTATTGAAAGAAATTATTAATATCTCAAAAATGACACATGTTAGCTATAGGGAATGTAACATAAAATTAATCTATAAATTAATGAAGATTTCAAAAATGCGATAAAATGCAGGGTGTTCCATTTGAAATATAAAAGTTGACACCATTTCCGGTGTAACCCGAAGTAACCGAAAACTCAAAATATTTTAGTTGAGACGATCGTGTCCAACAATATAAGTCCACCAACTTTCAATCTCTCATTTCATTTGGTTCTCCATGTACTTCTAATGGCAGTTCGTCGTGGGAGACCCTGTATAACTATGCATAACTACAGTCGATAAATTGGAAACTCTACTTTGAATTTTGATTTTATTCTAAGCCATTTCATTTTATTTCAGCAGAGGAAATGTATGTACGTTTAGACCAGAAGCAACAGTCGACTAAAGCGACAACTCAAATGATGATGTTATTATCAGATACAGTTGGTACGCTGAATACTGTGTTCTGGACAATTTTGTTGGTCGATTGAAATATAAAATCTATGAAATTAGCGTTTACAGATCGAAATAAAGTAAACATATTGTAACTAATAAGCTCAAACATTATCGCTGCAAATTCTTGAAAATGGATATTGTTTAGAAGTAAAACAGTTTGGAGAATGGATTATGCCGTGCAGCTTGTTCACAAAGATAGTTGTCGACTATTGTCCTGGCGTAAAAGCGTCGTAATGCATTCACAATTGACGTTTCAGACAATTCAAATCTTCCAAAAAAAGACTGAAAGACCGGGAAACGCTGATCTAGATTAATAGTTCTCGTTCCTCGGTAGCTTAGCAATAGAGCAATTTCCCGACAAGGTAGAAGACCCCGGTTCGATTCTGGGCTGAAGCCGTGATCTTAGATATATTTTTAAATCTAGTTTAAGCCCCGCTTGATTCTTTTTAATAAATTCAGTTTTTTATTAATAATATTATTGATTTGTTTTATTAAAATTGCTCTGCCATGCTCTCCCAGAGGAGAATATTGATATATGAAAAATTAAATATGCCTGATTTTCTCATTAAAACGAGAAAAACAAACATACAGAATCACGTTACATTAAATAATATGCCCATCTATCTTGCATTACAATTTAGTTTAAAGCATTTTCACTTTCGTTTTTTACACTTTCATTTTTGATGTGCTGAAAGTAGAATTATCAATAATGTTAAAGTTTTATCTGGATGATAATTTCAGAAATATTTTGAAACCGAATTGGACAGTAATCAATTCCAATCATCACATCGCGTTTTAGAATAACTTTTACTGCATTGTTTTGTCTTCTGGAATGTAGCCTCACGCTAAAAATACATAACACTCGGTCTGAGAATAAAGGCAGTGGATGACCAGCTTTAGAAAAACTCTTGTAGAAGTAAATCGATTTAGTAATATTACTTTTCGGACAAGGTTACGCAAAAACAAAAAGGCACGCCAGAAGAAGTCTGTGTGGGCAAACTTACTTCTTTGTAAAAAGCTGTTACATCTTACGAACCATGATGAGAAGAGTAGAAATCGCCACCTCACTAGCGCAACAATACAATGTATTCTTCATTATTTAGTATTATTTATTATTGGCATTTATTAATAACAAATAAATAGCAAGTTTAAGATATACTAACATAAAATATAATACGCATAAATGGCTTGTCAAACTTCATATTGCGAACCACACATAAGAAAATAAAACTAAAATAAGACAACAAAATATATAATTTGTTGTAAAGTGTACATACCGTGACGTTTATCTATTATGAATTCAAGATATAGCGTCAACGCACTGTTTTCGCTCGTCTCAGAGTTGATATAAAGTTGCATGATAGATTGACAGAGCGCTGGCCATTGTAATAGCAAAGTTACCTGACAGCGCAAACTAGATATCGAACTTACTGGCTCTGTTTGGAAATCCCAAGCGCAAAAACGGCTCACCTGACACCGAAAGGCGAAACATTTGCGCTTTTATGTCGGATGCCATGTTCGCTCTATAATTAGTCCCTTCTGGTCTAGGGTTGTTTTTTTCGTGAAAGTTGAGCCAGCTTTTTTGATTAGTTTTTAACATTCGCCAGAAGTTTACCGTGGTGCTAGAAATGTTATAAACAACAACGTCGATGCCAAATTTTGCAGCGGTCATCGTGAAAATAATTATCTGCTGACAACCCAAAAATTTCCAACTAGAAATGGGAACAAAAACAACAGAAATCACAATGTATCGGAGTTATATGAACAGTAAAATACTTATTTAGATTTAATTAGAATTCAGGTATTTTGTATGTGGAAGTGGACAAGTTACCAATAGATAAAAATATCCAAAATAAATGTAGATATTTGTCGATAGGATGTTGGTAGGATATAGGATATATGTATCTAAGTAAGTATAACAAATAAATATGCACACACTTATGCACATAAATAATTATTCTATTAAATTTGAGTAAATCCTAGATCGAATTTTTTTGTGTAAATACGTAGACTATTTCAAATTAGATAACGGATCTTCAGTTATTTTCGATGCCGATATTGATGTTCTGGCTACATTTTCGTATCCTACAATTTATTACAAACAAATTGCAACTGCAACTATTAATGGTATATTAACTAATACGTGGCAATTATAATTTTTAATTTTTATTAATAATTATTATTATTAATATTATGTTGGGTCACTCCATCATTATTTAAATAACAGGCCCAATAATATTCATTCATTGTTTCAACAGATTAATTTTTTTTAGAATTGTTCTCTAATTTATAATAAATTGTACCTATCATATTCGAAATTTCTACCTGTTTCCTTTCATGCATTAAATATAATCAAATTATTGTTCACCATTTTGAGCTTTTATAATATTATTTTATTTTAAAAAATCCAATCTGTACCATCACTCGGAAACGGCCGAAACCATTTTACTCATATTAAATTGTGCATATTTTACGCAATATATATATTTTAGTTACATGTGAAATATAAAAGTAGTCATCGAAAAAGTTTACCTCAAATAATTTTAATTACGGCATGAATTAATAATAGTAGTATAAAGAGGTAGTATGTAGTACCTATATTATACTGCGTCCAGCATATTATGTTATATATTTCTCTCAACATAAATAATGCAGTATGCATAAAACAAACAAACAGGTTTATATTTTATTCCTGTTATTTCTTATAGGTAATAGCTCAAAAACCCGCAAAAATATTAATCCCTCATAAAACATCATTGTGATGTAAAATGACATGAAATAAAGAAAATTCGTATGTTAAACTAATCAGATTGCAGACAGAAACTATATTTAATTACGCTAAAAGCGTAGAGAGCATTAAATATGCATAGGAAGGTACATAATAGGTTTTGATGAATTGCAATTTAAATAAATATTGAGTTAGTAAATGCAAATTATAATGGCTTTTTAATTTATTGAAACTTGTTTGACACAAATTTCTTGTTTTTGTTTTAAAGTTTTAGTTATAAAGTTTTGTTGCGAAGTATAGTTTTGCATTGTACAATTGAGATCAGGTCATCCAACCCATCCAACCTGCAGACAGTTGCTTGTCCAGAAATGCAGACGTCAGGCTTTTCATATCGGAACAAAGACATTCCTTTGTGGCACGCGTTCAAAACGTGCAAATTAACATTAGCTTATATCAACAGCCGTGTGCAACCAAAAATCCTAACTCAGGATTTTTGGGGGTCCAAAACAGGTCATGAGTCATGACGTCTTGCCAAATTAATATAAAAGCCACGGAATGGGATGGGAACAGGATCAGTAGTTTGCAGCACCTGAGAATAGTATACGCTCAGCTATCGTGTTTCACTGAGTGCAGTCAGCGGTATATTGGAATTCTGTATGGTCAGCAATACACGACCTATGTAAACAACACTGCGACTTTTATTTACATCTCCATCCTGACCTAGAGCCGTCCCACAATTACGAGCTACGTAACAATAACTCTCTAATTATTTATTTACTGTACATTAAAATCGCCAAAGAAAAAAAAATACTGTGATTGACAATGCGTTTGATACCTAAAAAACCTTTCAAGGAAATGGGATTAGCCACACCAAGGTATTATGAAAACACATATCGTCAGTTTAAAGCTAAAACTCACTAAGTAAGATTTTATTGAAAAATAGGATACCTAATTGTACCCGTATGCTTATAAATACTTAATAAAAATTATATAAATTATGGTAGGTATTTTGGGCCTTAATAAAAATCTAAAATTCGCACTACGTCAGGGAACTCACCATGGAAACCAGTTCGTTTTAGAAGCAACATTTTGGAATCAAAATTCTGCTAAATAAGTGTTTTCTTATATCTGGTTTCCACCTCATTATGGAGCAAATGTACAAATATATAGAACATTAATTTTCTACCATTTCTGTATTAGTAAACAAGAAAGGCGCAAGAAAGTGGAGCATAATAGCTGTTAAGAGTCGTGTAATGAAAAAAAATCAGACAAAGCTGATTTGAAACACTAAGAATAAAAGATTATGATAATACAATTTTCTATATTGTGTCTGTATAATTCTTTTGAATTGTGTAATACTAATTTTTATTTTTTCTACTGAAATGCAGTAATATTACTAGTAATGGTCAAACATGTCGAAAAACTTAAAAAACTTTTCCAAAATGGAGCGGCTTCACGAAACCTGCCAAGCAGGCAAATTGTGGATTTTTATTAGGGCTTTAAAATTTATTAGGTTTCTAAAATAAAGATACAATCATAGTTTCGACAAAAAGAAACTGTAAAACAGTGTCAAAGGCAGAGGGTTTACTTTAAAAAAGAACCATTTATCTTACATTAGCTTATCACCACAACATGATAAAAAAGTTACAAAATAAAGAAAAACAGAAAGCAAGTCTGGTATTGAAATTGCCAGACAAAAGATAGCATAACTATGTTCCAGAACCAGCAGTGATCATGAAGAAACGTAGAATTTCTTAAATTCATTTTTCGTAAGTTAATTTAATTGACATTTTTTATTGCTTTTGTAACAATTTTATAACAAAAATATATAAAAAAATAAAATATTATTTTTTTAATGACACCGATGTGCAAGACTGTATAAAGGTAAATCTCAGTAAGTACAAAAATCAAAGTTTCTCCATGATGTAAAATACAATAGTTACACACACAATACATGGTATTTAAGTATTAAATTATCTAGAATCTACAGCAAGTATATTTGCACTGGAATAAACATATTTTTTTCAATTTCTCTATAAAACTTCGGTTTTCTCAATAGTAATAAGACGTCACTTAGTGACCTAATCCGACGATATATGCTTCTGTAATTGCGAGAAAAGTGATTCAAATGTTAATACTTCTTTTAAAGATATAGACATATCCGTTTTAATACACCAATATTTTTTGTTTTGTGCTAGCTCAAACTTTATATTTATTATCTTTTTAAGAATTATCTTCCATCATAATACAAACGATACATAATATACACACAATATACGAAATAGTTACCTAAAACTTCTACCAATTTAATTGGATATCAGCGATATAAGGACCGACAGTATAAGTAAGGCGCTACACTAGCCAACGTTAACTAAATTACTGCACACGTTATTACTCGGCGCAAACTAATTTCAACAGGGCACCAAACTACCACGCGTTAAGTGTTGTTCTGTTATGCCGAGTAACAATACCCGTGCATGTGTACACAGAATCAATAAACTCCGCCGATATTTAATAATAATCCATTGACAGGCTCACGTGTTTGTCGTAATATTTAAAGGCATTATCGTTAGTATTAACGTGGTTGGTACAAACAGAGCGTGGTTGCTGCGGATCGAGTGAAATATAAATTTCACGGTAGTCGAATTCGGAGCATCGCGTTGCACACTGCGAACATCGATCAGAAGTCTAAGCTAATATCCGCACGGTTCGCAACAATGATCGTTAATTTATAACTCTATAATTACCGCGTTGCGCTTGGCAGGTATTACTCACGTCCCATAGCATGCTCAAAGCGCTAAATAATATTGTACGCGCTGCCTGTGCTGATTCTGCCAAACATTTACGCCGCCGCGGTAATTAATAATTAATAAACATCGATTCTTAAAATTAATTGTATATCGAATATGTTTCAGTTTAATTATGTAGTTTTAAATGGAAATTTTATTTCAATATAGATTTTTAATGGGGTTTAGAAAGTTCCCGGCTCCTCCACCAAAATTGACAATAGCGTATTTTATTAGTAATTTATGCGATTTGGTGTAACTTGGGGTGGCCATATATTACTCTTATAAAACAGAACACAAATTCTATCAACAAATCAGGTTTTTGGTGGAATAAAAATTATTATATATTAGTTTTTACAAATATTTAGAGCTTGTTTGCTGCTGTTCATTAAAATTTGGATATATGCGTTTTAAACCATTACGATCCATATTTACAAACCTTTTGTTGTCACTTAAGTTTATTTTACACTCACATAATACCAGAACGCTTTTTTATAAATTTAAATTGTTTTAAACATTTTAAAGTGAAAGGAGTTTTTGCCCATGTTGTCATCAATAGCATTTTCATCAATAAGGTTGGCAAAACAAATTATATAACATATTAGAGCAGAATATGAGCACATCATTACAATGTGATTATTTTAAAATCTAGAATGATGTAGGTTTATAAATCGAGCAAATCAGCTGTCAAATAATATGTGGAAAATTGTTTCCGTTGTTGAAAGAAGAACAAACAATAATGTCATTGACTCTGTAAATTTAAAAATTAATTAAATTTTTATTCTGACGAACGTAATACATAAAGGTGTTGGAAATAAAAACCTCTTTGATCGTTTGATTGTTATTTATTTTAATAGGAACCGGTTTCGATCAGCTAAGTGATCATCATCGCAGAAGAAGTAATAATTAGATAAAGCTTCTTGTGAAAATTACAGTTAAGGATAATACTACATTTCAAATAATAAAAAGCGAAGAGCAGCGACGATGTAACATGCGTTTGGAGAGTGAACGGAAATGAAAGGGAAATATAACGACGAGTACAATAAGTATGCAACCAGCGTCACACACAATTACGGGTTTCTATCTCGTTTCGCACTGGCCAGACTGAAGGATGTGTTTGAAAAGGAGTTGGTGTGGAAAATTGATTTGATCGTTAAGTAGATTGACATGTTTATTAGATTTAAGTTTCTCGATTTCGTATTGCTCTAGTAAGTCGAGTTTATAACCTTTTTTTAAATCTATGTAAAAGTTTGAAGGTATCATAAATTAAATTGTGACCCGTTTCTAATTTGTGTTTAAATAAATTGGAAGAATTTCTCGTTTTATGTTTGCTGACTCTTTGTGAAATTTTCCTTCCAGTCTGGCCTATGTAAGACGAAGAACAATTAGAGCAGCTGATCGAGTAGACACCAGAACAATCCATGATAGTGGTGGGGATTTTGAAGTTGGATAATAAATTATAAATTTGAGTAGAGTCTTAAAGGTTTTTTTGTTATAAGTGAATGGTTTGTATATTCTGTGTAATGGCTTCTCATTAATGTATAGTGGATCAGTTTTAATTATGGTATGGCGCAAAAGACGGTCGATGTGCTTTGTCGGGAATGAGTTTTGTAAGGCAAGTTCGTGTAAAAAAATGAGTTCCTTAATTCATGAATTGAGTTCTAGAGGATATGTAAGGCATCTGTTGAGCATAAACCGGAAAGATGTCATACGTTGGGAAAAAGGATGTGCTGAATTAAAAGGGATTATAGTTGGAACAGAGGATGGTTTTCATGCGTCTCCTGTTACATCGTCGCTGCTTTTCGCTTTTTATTATTTTTTTTCATAAATCGACCGTAAGTTTTTGTTATATTATTGTAATTCTATTTTACAATAGTTATTTTTTAAAATGTAGTATTGTCCTTAACTGTAATTTTCACAAGAAGCTTTATCTATATTTGCTTCTTCTGAGTTTTCGATTTAGGCTGATGATGATCACTTAGCTGATCGAAACCGGTACCTTTTAAAATAAATAATAATCAATGGATCAAAGAGTTTTTAGTTCCAACACCTATATTACTCACATTTGAAAATTATGGACTTACATTTGACTAACATAAGGTTTCATAAAGGAAATTATTTTGATCAGTCAAATTTGATGATAATGTTATCTTCTCTGCTTCCCCTAAATGAACATTTTAAAAGGGTTGGGTTAGCACCGGAATGTCATATAATCTGAATCTGAAGGCAAAAAATGTAGATTGTGTCTAGTTTTTGAGAAAATAATTCCCAAAAGTATATTTCTACAAAAAGAGCATTCAAAAATCGATGATTTGTTCGATATTCTTTGTTGTTGGCCAGTGTAGCAATTTTCCTTCCTGGTCGTGCTGACAAAGTAACTGGAAACCTGCCGGTGTTTTAACATTTAGACTAAAAAGTTATTTTGATCCAGTGAATAAGTGCCGTATACAAATTTATTACATATATGAAAAACAAACTAAAAAAGATAAAGTCACCCTATTAACAAATAAAACTGCACACAAAAATCAGTCAGTGTAATAATATTTGTGTTTTAATTTGGTTATGTTTGCCAGTTACTTGTTTTATAGAAGATGTTTTTTTCTCAAAAACTATTATTATACTTTTATTTATTGACCTTGATGTTTTATGCACCCCACTCAAAAACGAAAACAAATAAAGAACTTGCGTGAATTAGTTCATTAAAGAATATGCGTTAAAATTGTACCGTTTTCACATTTTCGACATCTGGTCACCCTATGTATACCCCTTTCAGCGAGAGTATGAAGAGTGTACAGGAGAAAGTGAACATTTGTCGGCCAATAGATTACGCACATACCAACTCAGGCTAAAAATAGAGTACGGGAGGAACAAAAACTAGGATCCGAAATTCGCTTTATATAAATTTGAATGTTGATATTAGTATATATTAGAAAATAGATGTGGTTTTGGAGCAAATAAGACTATTTTACGCTAATCCTAAATGAAAACACGATTACGATTCAATTTGTAATTTGTTTTTACTTTTGAATACAACAAAAGTAAACAAGCTAACAAACTTAATATTTTAATTACCAATAAATATAATCACCATCCATCACACACCTTCAAAATATGTATATAAAAAAATCTTACAAGTACCCGGACCAATAACAGTTTCTCCGACTTAAACCTTGTGACAATTTTGATTAATTCATTTACATTTTGCTGAAAGAATCAAAATCATCAAAATCGGTAAAAAATTACAAGTTTATCAAAATTGTACGTGAACCAGTTTTTAGCCGGTGTCTGTATTTATTTTTTATGTGTTTGCTATGGATTGTTATACTATTTGTTATAAGTAGAAATTAATACACAAAACAAAACTACCAATTACGAGTTCGTTATTGTTAAGTGATGCATGATAAAAATTCTCTACATGAAAATTCGTTCGAGTATAATTGTACACAAACAAAGTTCATAATTGGTGTAGTAGTTGCACTTTATTTGGATAACGATCCTCCGTAACGGCCGCTTACCGATAACGTTGGAAGGATCAATTAAAATTTTTAATTAATGAGTAAAACCTTTTGCCAATCTCTAATTTAAGCAAATTGTACGTCATTATATTTACAAAAAAAAACGGAACAACTTCATTGCCATAAGCAATTTATTATTTGTAAAAATATAGATAGCACTGTGCTATACAGTTTTAACAATAATAAGTGATGAAAAACACTTGTGTAAAGTGTTCTTTCTTTCTTTATCTCTGAGTAGGGTCTGTACTGGACATCGTAGTTGAATTTTCTTCCTCGGGTTAATGGTATTGACGTTGTATTGTTGTTTATAAGTACTTCCCGGTATTCCACAGGCCCTCAGTAATTGTTTGATTTTCTATTTATTGTTTGATATAGGTTGTACTTTTTGTGTTCGAGTTCGTGTGGGCATATTCTCGTATATTAGATTTATATAGTATAGTATATATTATTTATACAGTGTCATGTTTTATTATTATTATTTGTTAATTATTAAAAATCAATATTTGTTAGGATATTTGCTAAATTATTAATCAGACTTATTTTGTGTATGTAACGTGTAATTGATGAATTTGCCCTGGAACAGGAAACAGATAAAACGTACATATAACATAGATTTAATCAATTAGCAGGTTAATTGTTTTACTTTTTACAGTAAATAGAGAGTTAAAACACAATGATTAACAGGCCACAGGAGATACTTATTTTAATTAATTAATATGCCTAATTTAGACAAATGTAACAGACAGGTACAGTGAAATGTTTGTGTTTTATTTGGTGGTTTATCATTTTTACATCGTTACATTTTTTTTTTAATTTCCTTGAATTATAATATTTTCTATAAAGAGTTGCCTTTAAAAAAATATAAAAGTTTCAAACAAAAGAAACGGCGGTTCAATAAATCATGCCAAATTTCGGAAAATTACGGAAAACACTAAGTGTTTTTTACTTAATTGGAATCAGAAACAAAATTGGATAAAATCAAAATCAAAATATGGCATCCATTAGAAAACAAAATTAATCTTATTAATTTAACTGTTTTACGTTTGTATAGTTACTATTTATAAATTACCGAGAAATAAAAAAATTATTGCCATAATATACTGGGGAACTACCAAGTAAAACCGACAAACAATACGAAAAAAGCAAAATAAACAGGTGAATTGTTCACCTGATTCAAATGGCTTGTTAATGTGTACATATTAGAGATGGTCTTTGTTTTAACATATTAATGTTTAGAGGGCCCTCTAGAGCCCTCTAAATTCATTAACATCTACACTTACTTGCTGTGAAATCGTGTCATATAGGATTTATTTAAAAATGCAGTCTCGATATTCCAACATTTTACATATTTCCAAGATTCATTTGTACACGAATACAAAAACTAAACTAAGTGACTTGCCTGGCCCACTATGAAAAAAAATCCAACAAGTTAATAGTGTTCTTGGTATTATTTTTTCGTAGAATCTGAATCTGAAATTGTCTGTGTTTTTGAGAAAAAAATGCTTTTTTGTTTTCCTTTTAGCAGTTTTTATCACTAACTTTCTCAAAAACTAGACTCAATTCAGAATTATTTCGTTCGGATTCAGATTCTACGAAAAGAACCTAGGATACATAGTTTTCACTTGTTTGATTTTCTGCAATATTAGAGCAATATTACGATACTAAAAAGCTTACTACTCTTTAAATTGCAAATATAACAAAAACTAGTAAAAATGGATATACGACGTAGTGAATATAAATTAAAAAGAACTTAAGGGTCGTTTCAACTAGAAAATAATATACAGGGTGTTCCATTTAAAAATCTCAAGAAAAAGCCGGTCTTAGTTATTATGTGACAACATTTTTAGGAAAATATCTGAAAAAATGTCGTAATTACGTAGTTTTTAAAAAAGACCTACAGTTGCCAATTTTTTGACAAACAATTAAATATCTCAGAAATTATTTAGTTTACACAGGCACAACTTAAACAGTGGGAAAGACTAATTCCTTAGTATTCATAATATGGTACGATACACAGATTGCGTATCACGCGACAACACTGGCAACGTCGGTTGAGTGGGGCAGCCAATTATAGTGGGACTGCCGACTGGTGGGAGAGCAGGTCTGGTCAGGTCAGTCTGGTTTTGCGTTTTGGAGCACATGCACGCAACGGCAGAACTATCGCAGATCTAACAACGCTTCATAACATTCATATCTTTGCAATCGCGATGTACCCTCCGCTAGAACAGCTTCAGATCATCAAGTGGTATTGCGGTGGCAATTCGGCGCAACAGTGCGTGGATTTGTTTGCAATCACTTTTGAAGGCAGACCTATCCCGTGCAGACAAACCATTTTCAATATTGTGCATCAATTTGAAAAAGATCTTTGTCTAAAGAGCTGCAGTACTTGTCATCCAAGGGAGATAAGTCCACAAGAAATTGAGGCAAAAGAACGACGGGATGTAGGTACTAATCTGCGGTTCTGTAGTACTGGAAGATAAGAAATCCACTCGAGCGATTGACGAGGAATTGGGTATTGGTAACAAAACCGTTGCTAAGGCTCTGAAGAAGGGTGATTTCCGGAGTTATAAGTACTCAAAGACTCAGGAAACCTTCGCAGAGGACAGTATTCGTGGAATGGAGTTTTGTGAAACTGTAATGGAAAAGGCGAACGCAGATGAAAATTTTATACAAAATATTATTTTTACTGATGAATCAACTTTTCCGTTACAGGGTAAACATAAGCCTTCCATTCTTCGATATTGAACCCAACAAAATCAGTGCATTTTTAAAACAAGCACAAAACCGAGCGCACACAGTCCTGCGAACAACAAACTACTAGCTACTAGCACACGAAGCGCGCACCGCGGAACCGCTTAGCCGCTGAGAAAACGCCGGGTGGGGAGAGCGATGTTGCCGTTCTTCCGTAAATGCTGTGCCTAGCGTTCGGGGAGACGTGCGGTACAGGACGTTCCATTTAAAAATATGTACATACTTTCCGTCACGCCTAAATGCAACACCCTGTATGAATGAAAATAATTTTACGTTATTGAAACTGATGAGTCAAACAACTCTTGTAGAAAATATTTCTTTCTTTTTCAAACGATTTGATAACTATCAACCGCCGGGATACTAATAACTCACCCTGTATATTTGAAAAAAAATAAGGTTTCAAATGTTAATTGATGATTTTTGTGTTGAGTCAGTAACTGCGGTATGTAAATTTATTGTAATAAAACAAAATGGTTATGCACAAAAAATCAAAATAGGGGTACCTAGTATATCATTTATTGAATTTGTTTAGTTATTAAGATAAGAACCCGTATTTAACACAAAAATGCTCGGCGTTAAACATTCTACAAATATTAAACGGAATTTCCGGAAATAAATCATCTCTCAGATTATTCGGGAGGTTTAGCTTTCGCAAGTATCAGAACTCTTAAACCATTAAGAATACTTTAATGTGACAGTCCAAATCCCCACAATCCACTATCCTGTAAAATTCCACGTCGCGTCTCTTTACTCAGTCGCCTAGACGTCATTTATTAACGGATTACCTAGCGACACATCGAATACCACCGGAGGAAAATCCGCTGAATCCTCGCGCTAGAAAGTACCCACCGCCATAAAGAAACAAGAAAAACAAGGCTCCTGAAGATTTGAAATATAACGGAAGGTGTAGTGTAAACATGTCCCGCAAGGGGTCAGCGGAGCACGCTCAACACTATTAATCTACCCTGTCACCAATACCACGACAAGCTCTACCACCTTTCCGAAACCAACGAAGACAAATGAAAAGGTTACTTTTTTCCTCCACGCGTACTGGCGACCGCTAGGTGTATTTATTGCCGCCAGTAGCAAATATGATGATTTACGATACGGACGATGACACTATATGAAGTTCGCTAACAGTTTTTGATGGTGGCGCGTCGGACGTGAGATGGAGGCATCATAAATTTTTATAAGGTAGTTGTTTGGCCGGCGTTTCTTGTTTCTGCTCATTCGCAGGACGACGATGCTCGACGGTAGAAAGGATAAATTGCTTCGTTGATAAATGAGGGTATGGGATCGCTTACGTTGGTTGTCTTCTCTCTAATTGGTTTAATAATGCGAAGACTTTGCGTCACTCAAATTGTAGAGGGTCGATACATTTCGTGTGCTCGTTTAAATAATATCGCGTGACAACACAATTTACCCTGTTTCAGTTGTTCGTGTCTCGAAAGTAACTTAACTTGAAGTGAGAACGTCTCAATCGTGGATGGAATCAACATGAATTACGTATTAATATCTCAATAATACTAAATATATTACAACGATGTATTGCTGAATAGTAAATGAACACTTTATAATTGACGATACTTTGTAAATTGTTTACTAATATCACTTGTCAACACGAGCAAGTAACTTAAACATTATATTAAAAGTTGTTAACAAAGATTTTATCCGTGTGTAATGTGTTGTAGAAAAACTAAAATACTTGCAAATTGAACTAAATTTATTCAATTTATGGGATCTACCTATCAGAACACTTCGATATTCATCAGGTGTGTTCATACCTGAATGCATTTTTTTGTAATTTTGAAATATTCCGATGACTTTGCTGACCAAAAAGTAATGTGTTTACTAGATTTTGTTGAGAAAAAAAAATATATTGAAAATAAAATAGTTTTTCTACTCCTATTGAGGAATGCATTCATTATCATGGCAATTTATGATAAGTAATAGTAACCATTCCCCACACACATGGCAAATATTTCATTCCTCACTCCGCGAGCCGTGAGAAATATTTCATACCCCACGGCTTTACGAACCAATCACAGCGCGGATTTTCATTTCATCGTGTTTTTAGAGCCTGCGCCGTCTGGCGTTGACAACGTCGCTAAGCGACTAGCGCTGCAAACAATTTTAGTCTGTGAGATAGTTTAACGAAGTACACATACGGAACATACCTACTTACAGTAATAAATTACTGTAATTCGTTAATAATAATTATTAAAAAATGGATTCAGATAGCGAAGAAGAGCAAATGTGTACTCCACCAGATGTAGTACAAGCCGCGCAAATCCGCACATTGAATTTATTGCCCGAAAAATCCAGGACAAAATACGAAAAAACATATACTGCGTTTATGGATTGGCGAATCAGAAAAAATGTAACCTCTTTTTCTGAAAATGTGTTGATAGCCTATTTTGGTGAGCTTGCCGACAAATTTAAGTCGCCCAAAATGTGTAATAATGTGACTTATTTAATACATCAATACGCACCAACGAGGGATAATAATTATCTGTCATTTTGTAGGTTAGATACCTTGTTATCTTTTCTTCGCTGTCAATATTTGACACTTTTAGAAAAAAATCTGTAATACCGACATAATGTCATACATCAGAATACCTATACGTACCACCGCGCCGCGCCGCGCCGTCCCAATGCGGACTAAATTAATTTAAAAAAAAATTGTATAGTCGTAGAAAAAGTATAGTATTCCATTCGCAAGTAATGGCAATTACTCACTCGAACGTTTTGCAGCACTCGCCTACGGCTCGTGCTGCAAACTTCGTTCTCGTGAGTAATTGCATACATTACTTGCTCATAGAATAATATACTATTTTGTTGACTTGATAGACTTATTATGTGCTTTGAAGCAGAAAAACAACGTGGAAATTTATCGTTTCTATTGGAGGCATACTGCATTCTGCATCGTTTAAAAGCATTTTGGGGTGATATTTCTATCTTTATATGTTTTTGGGTGTGACCGTTTGCATAAAGAGAATCAATAATATAAAATTTGCATCTTTTTTAAGTTATGATGAACGTAATACATAAACTTCTTTTGAACAATGTATGTTGCACTGGACAAAAAAAGCTTATACAGTAATCATACATAAAATTTATTAAAAAGTACATTTGACTAACACAAGGTTTCATAAAGGAAATTATTTTGATCTCTCAAATGATGATGATAATGTTATCTTTTTTTTGCTTCCCCTACACGAACATTTTTTCATCAACATTTTAAAAGTGTTGGATTAGAACCAGGATGCCATATAATCTGAATCTGAAAACAATGTGGATTGTGTCTAGTTTTTGAGAACATAATTTCTAACAGTATAATTCTACAAAAGAAAACCATTCATAAAGTTGTTATTTGTTCGATATTTTTTGTTGTTCGCCAGTGTAGTAATTTTCCTTCGATTCTGGTCGTTCTGACAAATTAAGTAAGTAATTGGAAACCTGCCGGTGTTTTAAAATTAAGACTAAAAAATATTTTGATCCAAATGAAACTGCACACAAAAATCAATCTATAGCAATATATTTTATTTTGGTTATATTTGCCAGTTACTTGCCCCATTAAAATAGCAAAATGATATTTTTTGTCTCAAAAACTATTATTATATATTTATTAACCCTGATGATTTATGCATCCTACTCAAAAACAAAAACAAACAAAAAAACTTCCGTTAATTAGTTTATTAAAGAATGTGCATTAAAATTGTACCGTTTTCACATTTTCGACATCTGGTCACCCTATGTATACCCCTTTCAGCGAGAGTATGAAGAGTATACAGGAGAAAGTGAACATTTGTCGGCCAATAGATTACGCACATACCAACTCTGGCTAAAAATAGAGTATGGGAGGAAGAAAAACTAGGATCCGAAATTCGTTTTATATAAATTTGAATGTTGATATTAGTTTAGAAAATATATGCGGTTTTGCAGCAAATAAGTCTACTTTACGCTAATTTCTGCTGATTTCTGAAATCTAAACACATAAAATTTAATATTTTAATTGCCAATAAATATAATCACTATCCATCACACACGTTTAAAATATATATTTAACTTAACTTGAAGTGAGGACGTCTTAATCGTGTAAGGAATCAACATGAATTACGTTATTAATGTCTCAATAATACTAAATATATTACAACGTAGTATTGCTTAAAGTATAAATGAATACTTCATAATTGACGATACTCCGTAAATTGTTTATTAATATCACTTGTCAACACGACCAAGTAAGGATTATATTAAAAGTTGTTAAAAAAGTTTTTGTCCTTGTGTAATGTGTTGTTGAAAAACTAAAATACTTGGAAATTGAACTATACTTATTCAATCTATGGATTCTACCTATCTGAACACTTCGATATTCATCAGGTTTCTTCATACCTGAATGCATTTTTTTGCAATTTTGAAATATTCCGATGACATTGCTGATCAAGAAGTAATGGTTTTACTAGATTTGGTTGAGAGAAAAAAATATATTGAAAATAAAAAAGGTTTTTGTTGATTTTATAGTTTTATTATGTGCTTTGAAACAGAAAAACAACGTGGAAATTTAACGTTTCTATTGGACGCATACTACATTCTGCATGGTTTAAAAGCATTTGGGGTTATATTTATATCCTTATATTATGTTTTTGGGTGTCGCCGTTTGCATAAAGAGAACCACTAATATAAAATTTACATATTTTTTAAGTTATGTGGAATAATACCTATCGTTCTCCTGAACCAACTTGTAAATATAAAATGAACTGTACAATAAATACGAATAAAAATCTTATGTGGCCAGGCACATGACTTTATCATACTATATATATAAAATTAATAGTTTAGCTGCATAAGATTCGAATTCATCGAGATCGGCCATGTCTGCATTAAAATAAAACTAGTAGAGCTAGACAGATATGTTGATTAAACCTGCGTCCGGATATTGTACTCCGTTGACACCGGGTACACCGTCCAAATGACACTTGCGTGTTATTGGGTGAAAAAAGTGTAACGGTGTACAATATCCGAACGCAGCTTATACTGACAGTAGGCATTGTCAAAACATTAGCGTTTGACACTACCTACTGATTAGAATCAAAATATCTAACAAATCCTGGCTAACTTGTCTTGCTGTACGACCGATCTCGATGAAGTAGAATTTGCTCATGCAGCTAAACTATTAATTGTACTAAAAAATGTCATGGTCACAAATTATTCAGAATTTCCTCTACTTTAATTTATTATTTAAGTATTTCGACGAAATTCCAGAAATGGCGGCTTATTTGCAAAATCTTTCAAAAATGTTAAGACTAAACCTCCAGTTCCTTTGGACCCATTTCAACAGAAAGCTTTTCAGCTCTAAGTTTGGTCATAAAACTTTTACATATGAAGTTTCGTCCCGATGCCTTTAGTAGTTTCACCGGAGTCGCCGCCACAAAAGAAAACGGGTACACACATACACACACACTTTTTGTACCTTGGTCAAAAATGTTCAGGGAACCCAAAAAGGAATATTTCCGCTAAAATCTCAATTTTCTTTTGGCACGATTACAATACTTTACATGCTACGTATGATGTTGAGTACAACCAAATAGTACAAATAATAATTCTTTACAACAAATAATCACTTTCTCTTGTGAATTGAAGAATCCTTCTTCTAACGTTTGTCTAGTAGTATAAATTGAATTAATCTAGAATAAATTGATGAAACGTTCTCTTTGTTTGTCACTCACCGAATCAGACATCCAGGGAACAAAGTCGACGTGGGATGCAACAAAAATTATTTTTAAGAACAATCGGCATCCCATCATTTTTTAATTATTTACCAAGGCGTCTACTGAGAACTAAGCAAACTTAACCCTTAATTACAAGTTTGAAAGATAGCGGTTCGGTCTTTACCGTTAAGCTTTTAGTCTAAACTATATCATCTTTCGTTGTTGTCTTATCTATGGGCTCTCTGCTGATCCACATACAAAGAAAACAGCAGTTTTTTTTTTGTAAAACAGTGCTACAACTTTTAATGCACCATAAATTTTCCATTTGTAATCTTTATACCGGATGAAATCTAAAATTAGGTGCATATTTTGATACGGTTTGTTTATAATAGAATTAGAATTACTGAGTATGCAATTCCTCATACGTCATCAGTACTTCAATGCCACTTGTGAACAAACTCTGTGATTTTAGATAAAGGATATTGGGTTAATTGGCAATTAATACGAAAACATCGCAAACATTCTTCTTCTTCTGTCTTCTTCTTTTACAATAACTACTTTATATGTTTTATCATAGCATATTTTTTAAAATGATGTATCTGAAGATAGTGCCGTAGCGCCATTTGAAATTTGATGGCTGAGTGTGGATAATTCAATTCAAATGCAATTGACGTGTTTTTCTCTTATCTGCGTCATCACGTCAAAACTTATTCTTGTGGGAAGCTCAACTACCTGCGGTATCTGTTATCCAACATTTTGGTTTTATTGTTTTATTTACTTAATTAGCATATACAAACATTTTCTATATTCTTCCAAAGAAATCTAGTTTAGAATTATATTTAACAACAACCAATGAACACCAGTTCCCATTCCAACTATCAATAAAACTGGTGATGCTGTCGGTATGTGTTTAAGAAGCTTTCAGAAGGTAATACAAATAGAGGAAAAGTTTCAATGGACTTATAAAACATTAAGAGAACCAATTAAGACCTCCCTTTGTTTCCCCTGGATCCTACTAGGGGAAATAGTAATTAAGGTGAAGCCGGCAGTTTGAAATCGAGTTGAGTGTGACCAGCAATTGACCTATAAATTTCAGAAAAAACTTTCAGCAATTAAACGGAAACAATGGCGGTGGGAGGGAAAATCCCGAGCTTAATTTCATCCTCGATCCGAAACGACGAAGTAAAAGTTATGTTGCGTAATTTTAACTGTCGAATTCTATCGGTTCCGCGTCCCATGGTGATGATGCCAGACAGTGCCGGACTGGTGAGGATGCCACCTTGAACGATGCCAATTGGGCTCTGTTAAAGTCGACCGCCTTTAACGTTAGATATCATCGTTAAATGTGTTAGTTTTAATACTATACTGTAGCCAACTACGTTATAGGTATTATAATTTTAATAGAAGATAACAGCATTTTAAAATTGAAAAAATTGCAAACCACCGTACACTGCGGTTCAACAAAAAAATCTGTTGTGGCCAGGCACATAACTTTATCATACTATACAGTAGTGTTTCCCAACGCAAACGCTGATGTTTTGACATTACTGTCAATAATATCAGTCAAATCCTGGCTAACAAGTTTTAATACAGACACGAGCGATCTCGTTCAAATAGAATTTGCTAATGCAGCTAAACTATTAATTTTACCAAAAAAGCGCGATAGACATAAATTATACAATATTTCCTCTGTTCTAATTTATTATTTAACTATTTTGACAAAATTACAAAAATAGCGACTCATTTGCAAAATCGTTGAAAAATGCTAAGAGTAAACCCCCTGTTCCTTCGGACCCTTTTGAACAAAACTTCGTTCAGCACTAAGTTTAGTCATGAAAGTTCTAAATATGAAGTTTCGGTCCGATACCTTTGGTAGTTTCTCCGGAATCGTCGTCACAAGAAAAGTTACATTGCTCCTCTTATAGTGAACTAGCAGGGACCCGGTGTGCGTTGGTACGGCAATAAATATAGCATTTTATCGGCACAAAACCTCACAGGCAATAAATATAGCATTTTATCGGCACAAAACCTCACAGCAACTATAAGCTATAAGCTACAGGACTATAAGCTACATTACTATTTGCTAGTAGCCCACTTTTTTACCTGCAAACATTTTTTAAGAAAGAAGTCATTGTGAGTAAAACATTTCATATGAATCAGTTTGCTTTTTCAAATCCCAAATACTCAATGAAAATCAAGTTATATATGATGTATTTTTAATGTTTCTGCATTTTATGATAATATATAATTTAAAGAACAGGTGGCTTATTCACAATGTCATGCAAAACATTAGTACCCATGTCGTCGTCATCCGAGGATGAAGATTTTCTTATGTGGCGTTTAATTAGAAAGCGTAAGAAAAGTTACTGGGTTCATCCGTATAATATTAATTTTAACTCATTTATTGCTATAATTTGGATTGTATAGTTCGGGATTGTCCTGAATTTCAGCAATTAATTCCACTAAAAATCAAAATTATGTTTCTTTTTGAATGATTGACGGTTACATCATTCTGGCATAATCTGTTGCTATATATAATATGAAATTTGTCATCTGAAAATAATCAATAGTTAAACCAATAGTTTAATGCAAAATTTTGCGTCAAATAAAAATTTTATTTCACTAGTTTTTGTAATTAAAGTAATTTTGGTAGTTCTTTTATTAAAACAATCCCATTTTTGCCTCTAATTCGACATTTATGATAATGGGTTAATTTAAAAATTCATTACTTCATTACAATAGTCACAAAAATTACTGAAATCAAGATTGCTTGGATGCTGCTTTGGTGCGACGCCACAAAAAAACGGTTGACAGAAAACCAGCAAACATACAGCAAGCAGCGTGCATTTTGTAGGATCTAGGAGCAAATCCTCGTTCAGTGTGCCGTTCTACATATAAATACATGGGACCGTTTTTTGCACCTTGACGCTTTTGCCGCCTGTTTGCTACCTGCTTGCTGCCTGCTCGTTCAGTGTGCGGCCTACCTAACATGTTATAGCCGTTTGATATATTAACAAAACAAAGTAAAACAAATACTTAAAATAAATTGATAATGTCAACAAACAAATGAAGAAACAAAAAATCTCTGTGCAACCTTTCAACGAGTTTTTTTTAAAATAAATGTTAATCCGAGTAAAGTTTCACATGGATTTTTCATTTCCTTAAAAAGCCTTATAAAACGGCTGAATGAAAACAGAAAACAATGATTTAAATGATTTTTGTACTTCGTAGTGCAAGAAAACTTAATTAATTCAAAAATAAAATCAAGAAATCAATAATTTTAGATTTTAAATTCAAGATAACAATGTAAATTAACAAATACGAAGATATATTTATTCGTAATAATGTAACTCAAATATTCCGTCGTTAGATTAATATAGCATTAATACACTAACATCTTGAACAACAAATATTTCTCTCAGTGGGTTGAAATTGGTCATTATTGCTATTATCATTCGTAAAAATTGATTATCAGTTGATAATATTATGTGTGGTACAGAAATGTTCCAAAATATCCTGGGGGTGTGTAAATGACGAAGATAACCATTACACTTAAAAACAAAAACTGCCATCGTTACAGTTCGGCCTTACGTAAATAAAAGTAAATGCATTTTAAGCTTAACAATCAGCATAAAGCCGGGGCTACATATTCGTATACTTGCGAAATATCAAATATTTGCCAAATGTCAAATATTTGGCAAATATGTTTGGCAAGTAAATGTTTGTATTGATGGCTCTAAAAAGTCTAAACGATGCTATGAGTGATTAGTTTTTCCTTTTAATATCGTTCACCGAATATTTTTCATCCATACTGACTTGATTGCCGGCTGATTTTCATAAAACTAACAAATTTGTACCATATTCGTCTGTGATTTCGGACCGTCAGAGTTGCACTGCAACAGGGAATGCATCGGACATTGATGCATTCGCACGTAGCTTTTTCCAACGTACAAATCGTCTTCTTTGGGGACTTGCTACATGTGCGTACCGAATGGGCGCTAGCTATTTTTTTTTGTGGATTATTTGCCTTATTTCGTAATTAGCTTATCGTTTTTTTAAATCAAACTAATAATTTGATTAGGAACAAGCAAGTTTTTATTTTATAATACCAACACATTTTTAATTACATAAGTCACTGTAGCGTACCAACAAGGCATTATTGTGGAAATTTAAAGACAAATATTGACGAAACTTTCATTTTAATGATTTTTTGTTTAATTCATCAGCATTCTGTATTAATATTTCGCAGCATCTAACTTTAACAGGCTGTAAAACTCCATACAATAGGTCATTTTGTAAGAAATAATTTTATATAAACTATTATTTTAAGAAGAATAATTTCTTTTTCTGTAAATTAGGAAGATATTTCTAGATTGTAGACTTCTGTCAGACGGTTTCCGGGAAATAAAATTGTTCACAAACTTACAATTTTAAATGGTTTTCGCCCTTGGAAAAATTAAACATCGTACTAAAATGTTCATCGCGTACACATTCACGTTAAATGCTCCAATATTTGTCGCCTTGGCATTTGCTATAGCCACACCAACTGGGTATTTATATATCGAATATATAAATCTATTTTTGAGGTGGATTCGCTACGAATTGAATAGAACTGGTTTTTTTTGTTCCTTAAAAATATTCGTAAACTTGCCAAATATTTGATATTTGGCAAGTATACGAATATGAAGCCCCGGCTTAAGAATAAGTGAAAGTAAAAACTAACGAGCACTCTGTGAATGTTAACTTCATTAGTTTAGGAGCCAAA
The DNA here is from genome assembly GCA_963966075.1 of Aphodius sticticus. Taxonomy (NCBI): domain Eukaryota; kingdom Metazoa; phylum Arthropoda; class Insecta; order Coleoptera; family Scarabaeidae; genus Aphodius; species Aphodius sticticus. Next base: position 20,101,799 of record OZ014510.1, read on the forward strand.
GTTAAAGACCTTTATATCTTATAAACGTTACTATATATTTATTATTTTGACTGTCATTTTGTTAGTTCAGCATTAGCAGATTGTCTTTTGTGATAACCGACACAACAAAATGCTGTAAGCTTGCGGTCTCTTTCCCATTTTGCTTCAGAATTTAACAACTTTTGTGAAAATATGACAAAAGAGAACGCCTGGGTGGATAAAAGTTTTTGAAAACAACAATGGAAAAGAACAATATGAAAATTAAATAATGATTTTCAAGGTGACCAGGAAAATCAATGCAATTACGATACTAAGAAATTATAATTATTTTGCCATCAGTACTTTTGTAAATCTGCTTATCGATTAAACAAATTTGATGCAAAAACAAAATAAGAATTATGATTCATTTACATGAAAGTTGTCTTATCTGTGTGACGATAGTTCATTTGTCAACACAACTTAAATGCTTGAACATTTAGAACACAATTTAAGTGTAATAGATGCGGGTAGCCCCCCTACATCTCCTAGCTGTCGACATCTTTAAACCCAGTCCGCCACTGATGCCAGTCGAACCCTTCTCCAAATCAATCGTCCCTTTATAGTGGAGGTAGTAAACGTTTACAACTTCTTTTGCCTTGGGACTCTCCTCCCGGTGATAAGATTTAAATTTAACAGTGAATTGAATTCGGACTTACATAAACAAGCACTCCGGGCGCGCGCGGTAGGTGTTCCGTAAATACCCGGCAACAAAGTGAAATTGTTGGCTTTAGCAGTTATTTAAATTGGACGAGGCGCTCCGACATGGACAACTTTGTAAAGTTTCCGTCCCATTTCCATCCTCTTTTAGTTACTCTCGAAGCCGAAACGAAGTTCTATTTAAGTTCAGAGAGCTGCGCTCAGATCCTGTTTGACCAAAATTCGAAAGTGAGTGTAGTTGTTGAAATGTTAATTTAAGACATGTAGTTCACGTCAAAAGTCCGAAATACATATATAGTTTGAAACTACTATGGATATTAGAATTTAGATGCTTTGTCTCATATCTTTATGTTTATGTTTATGTAGTGATTCCACTGTCAAATTATATTTTCTTGTCCAAAGACTACTAATCAGATTTGTTATCATTTTTATTAAATTAGTGATAATATGTAGTTTGATAAATGTCTCTTGTGTAGTCTGTTTATATATGTGGAAATACAAGACGACAACTTGTACTCACAACGAGGTGAATTATGAATTTGAATGTGTTGGTAATTACCTTTTTTGAAACCCTTTGACTTTGAATATCGGAAAATGGTCTAAGACCGAAATCGTTATTGATGACATTTTTTTAACCGTCTTTGCCACAAACGTGGATTTCTTTCATCACTTTTGGAATAATATATTTTTGATATAAGAAAGTTTTAACACAATACCATGTGTTGTTCGCACATAGTATTGTGTTACAATCCATTTCTGTTGCTTTTCTTAATCGTAATTGTGTCGCTGGTCACTAGTTGCAGTCAGTTATCAAATGTCGAGATTGATTTTGACACGAAAGTCACAATATAGGTCACATCAATTCTCTTTCTCTATATATTCCAAAATTGACAACTACAAGTCTCCATTCCATCATATGTTTTTACTTTATCATACGTAGTATGTAAAGTATTGTAATCGTGCCAAAAAAAATTTTTGAGATTTTAGCGGAAATATGTCTTTTTGGGTCCCCTGAACATTTTTGACCAAGGTACAAAAAAATGTCTGTGTGTGTGGATGTGGGTGTGTGTGGGTGTGTGTTATGATGTTATGATGTGTGTGTACCCGTTTTTTGTGGCGACGATTCCGGAGAAACTACTAAAGGTATCGGGACGAAACTTCATATTTAGAAGTTTCATGGCCAAACTTAGAGCTGAAAAGCTTTCTGTTAAAAAGGGTCCAAAGGAACTGGAGGTTAAGTCTTAGCATTTTTGAAAGATTTTGTAAATAAGCCGGCATTTCTGGAATTTCGTCGAAATAGTTAAATAATACATGAAACTAGAGGAAATTCTGAATAATTTATGACTATGACATTTTTTGCTACAATCAATAGTTTAGCTGCATGAGCAAATTCTATTTCATCGAGATCGGTCGTACTGCATTAAAACTAGTAGCCAGGATATGTCAGATTAGATGTCAGATGTGATTATAATGACGGTAGACAGTGTCAAACGCTAATGCTTTGACAATACTACTGTCAATACAAGCTGCGTTCGGATATTGAACACCATTAAGGTGCGCTTTCGTTAGTGCTAATGGCAGTGGTAGTAGACGCCATTATAGTATTTCTAATAGAATTTCATCACGACATGTGAGAAATACTATAATTTGGTCTGCTACCACCGCCATTACCTACCATTGCCACCAATCGGAACGCACCTTCACACTTTCTACACCCAATAACACGTGTCATTTGGACGGTGTACCCGGTGTCAACGGAGTACAATATCCGAACGCAGCTTTAATCGATTTATCTGTCTAGGTCTACTAGTTTTATTTTAATGCAGACATAGCCGATCTCGATCAAATAATATCTCATGCACCTAAACTATTAATTTTATATATAATATGATAAAGTCATGTGCCTGGCCACATCAGATTTTTTTAATTGGATTTAATATGTCAGACGATAATTCTACGTGATCAAATTTTCTTACTAGGCTAAAATGAAGGCTTACACCTTAACCTTTAATACTATATACCTATAACACTATCAACATTTCCCCTAGCCGATGGCCAGGGTGAAAAATTCCTGATGGAAGACCAATAAAAAAATCAGTTTATTTTGTTATTCTTATATTGTATGTCTTCAATGAGGTTGTCCATCGTTCATTTCTAACATAAAAACCGAAGGTTATAGCTAAACACCTTTAAAAAACAAGACAGTGACAGGTCACATTTCCGGTAAATGGTACAAGCAAAGCAGAAATGTTACGAAATGTCATTTTGCATGAAACTTACACTATTCATATCTGTATCCACGTTGTTTGCAAATCTGTAATAGATATTACTTTCAGAACACTTCTTATGTTGAAATCAATGTATTTTTGGGTATAGAAAATAGCACAACGACAAATTAAAATTGGGCTACTTTTCTGGGAAAACCTATGTACAAAATTCCAATCTGCATTGTGCATCCAATTGTATGTTCTAAGCTATAAAACTGTGGGTGGTAGACAATTGAGGGGCTTGGATGTAAAAGGGTTTAAGTGCACTTTAAAAATAAGTGCAGTATACTACACTTAAAATATAGGTACCTTATTTTGGGGGACAATAATTCATGGAAATTTCACCTCCCTTAGTACCATTTTTATGTGGTCTTTATAATTCTATTCAAATATTTACCAATAGCGTTAGTGGGTAAAAGGATTCAAGTGTACTTAAACCCTATTACTTCCAACAGTTTACGAGAGTTAAGGCACATGATAGCGTCCGCGCTAGTGTCATAAAGCGTTAATGTTGTTGCTACTTCCTAGTATATTTAGTAGTGGTTAAATAGTGTCACATAATGTAACATGAGTTCAGATATTACTAAAAATAAAAACTCTAAAAATATTGTTACTTGTTTGGATTTGCAATAGGCACTGCCGTCACCATTTTTAACCACTTCTAAAGCATATTTTACTCAAGATTGTTGTATACAGCGATTCCTGCAGACGTCAAAATAAAAATAAAAACGTTTAAAAAATTATTCAGTTTGAGTATGCAAGTCACCAATATAACAGATATTAAGTTATATCGGTTAAGTTCCTTGAACCTGGACATACATACATGGAGTGTGGCCGTAGTTTTGGTTTATTTGAGAACGAAAAGGCAAATTCCTCAAGTTTTTGTTACATTGTGTATATTTGGAGGTCGTAATAAGACGCAAATCAATAAATTTTTGGTGTTTAATATGACCAAAGACGATGTTTACTGTTTTTTTTACCATTTTATGAAATAATGAAGGACCCTAAAATTGATACCGATGACACATAAAGTGGAGAACAACTTGCCATTTCGTTTATTATAAAAGCATGGATACAAGAATAGTCTAAACAGTAATATGAAACCTCAAAAGTTTGACGTTTGTCTTTCCGGTTTTCTATACTAAGCCTTTCAATAAAACATCAATCAAAATAAATACAGAAACCTAATCACATTGTTGGAATACATTCCACCACTCCATCACGCCTTTTATAGAAAATAGATATAAAACATGATGTAACAATAGCTGGAAGAAAAGGACACAAGAAAAATATGATTTATTGGAATACTCGCAAAGATGACGCCGATATATTATATTTCGATTACGAATACTAAAATTGCGTTATACTTTACTTTAGGTAACTTGTCATTTGTATTTCTTTTTAATAAACTTCGTTTGAATACAGTAAATGCACTTGAACCATTTTACCACCAACATTTTTGAAACCCACATAATATTTCAAGTACATTTGTGAAAAATAAATACGTTAAGCAATAAAATTTAGAGATCCTTTTATGACTATGAATAAAATTAAAATAATAATACAATTTTCCAAACTTATGTCTGAAATTTTGAAATACACCTTTAATGTAAAGCTTATTATCTCAGAACCACAAAAGTGCACTGAAACCCTTTTACTTCTAGCCGCTCAATTATTCAAAAACAAAATGGCCTAAAATTTATATGGAATTACAAAAACTAAATATGCTATTTCAACAACACATTTTGCTAAATATTTCAAAGATAGCACTATTAGAACACCTGTATACGAAACAAGTTTAATAATAAATTGTATTTAGCAACGAAAAAGTTAACCAAAAAAAGCCTTTTTTTTACTTGTAATATGATCTATCACTACAACTATTGTCCATGATGTAACCGTAACATATCCTTACCATTAGTTACAAAAACCTGCATATATTTTTAGTGAAAACGGTGTTACCAGTTTAGGCGGAGGAGCCGGTATGAATTATTTGAACAGTCGATTATAATGACATTTAAGCTTGTGTAAGCTTCTGCTTTAACCTTAATACACGTATTTTCGCATTTTATTATCATTATGGATATAAAATTCTAGTTTTCCATTTTCCATGCAACACATCGGCACTTGATTCAAGTTTATATTTTACGTAATATTTCGCTCTTTTCTTCCATAGGACGTAACTTTTTTTAGATTTCGTGACTATCTCAGTCACAGCTCTTTGGACTATTGCATGACTAATATAGAAGCGCAAATCGTTGTTCTGGGTTTGTCATATTTACCGCTTTAAATAAATCAAAAACTGAGTGTTTGCCATTCTTTTTGTTCTTTTAATGCTCTTACCATATCTTCCTATATCCACAGATCCTCATCGCATTATTAATGTGAGTTTAAATACGTCGAGGTTAGCGAGCTATGATAAAAGGAGGAGGCGGTCTATGCTCGTGACACTTTGATGCATATAAAGTATCTTATTACGTATGCGGGTATCCTGGCACGTCAGTGCTTAAAATCCTGCATCTGAAGCGCTGTTATTCCGCCATGTGTCTTCCCCAGGTACGTCTGATCGATAACTACACGTACATATTGGCAGTTTCCGTGTCATATTTCAATACGCCTCTGCCACTAGCATGTTGACAAATCGACGTATCTCGCGTATATTTTACACAACTGATAATCGTTTCAGAACGGTCACATACAAATCACGCTGTTTGTACATAAAATATTGATGTTAGCGCGATGTTATTTGAAGTAACATAATTCCGCACGCACTATTTCAAACTGTTTGTAATTTATTAACTGGTATAGCTGCATATATTCATAGCCGAATTTCTGATCTATTGACAAGCTTTAGATGAGGCATGATGTACGTACAGGGTATCGCAGCTGTCGACTAAATATCACTTCACACCTCTACTGATTAAATGAAAAAAGCTTAGTTGTATTTTATATTATTATATTTATATTATTTATATTTTTATAACTAAAATTGGTTGTAGTTCTCATTTTTTTTTGTTTCGACGACTTTGTTAAATATAGTTAGACTCTTTTCAATGAGAGATCAAATATTATGCGTGGTTGGAAGTACCAATGCGATCCAATATACATATAAATATGAGTCAATATTATTACAAGCATTTCAAACAGCCGCTGGTGTCGGTGTGTCTGATAACAAGTATTGATTTTATATCTAATATTCTTACATGTCTGTATGTGGGACTGGGAAGGGCACAATGTGCTCGTCATGTAAATAGATACGCCTTCACAATCAATTCTGCTGATATTCAATTTATTTCTCTCGGCGTTGACATATCTTTTACAATCTCCTTAGAACCTCTTTGTGCTGGTCGCAATACCCCTGAGATAATGTATATGGATGATATGAAACGTCCCACGTAACAAATTTGAAACTATATTATGGTTGTATGGATCAACTGTCTGAAGTCTAGTCTATTAGTGTAACATTATAGTATTTGTTAATTTTGCTTGACTTAAAAAAAAACACAGAACTTTGTTTTTCGATATAAATTGTCCCAGTTAGCAAAGAGTTTACGAAACTTAAAGAGGCTTTCAGTTATTAATTATGTAGTAATTATATGGCCTACAGTCTTAAAGTCATGTCATAACCAAACGCACGAGATCTATCCTTTTTGGTATGATAAGAACTGAATGCTGAATTTCGTGTGTAATTATGTGTCCGTCTATTTTAAATATACAGGTATGAAGTATGTCCATCAAAAGCATTCTTTGTGCAGATATTTGCGATTGTGCAGTGGCAGAAGTTTGGGTGTTTTTTTGTGAAAAATTGTAAATAGCAAGTAAATAGCATCACAGCAAATGGGAACTAAAATAAAACAATGCCGCGCATTAATGACTTTTCAAACATAATTTGGGATTGTCAGTCTGTCATGGAAAATAGTTCAGATTGCAATTAACCACTTGGAACTGCACAATCTGCGGTTCACTTCGTTTTTCTGGTACATAAATGATAGCAGCATCGTAAACAACCCCAAACGTGATCCAAATATAGACTAGTCACTCTCTCAAATTAAGAATGGAATTAAAAAGTTTTTTTGTATACATATTAGTATAAAAAATAAGATTAATAAAATTTATTTAACATTTCACTATCTTTACCTAGTTCTTTATTGTTAAAAATAACCACAATACCTTTTAAATCAAACAAATCAATTTAATATAAATCTTTTTGTCAAGTTCTCATTTCAAGTTGTTAGACAAAATGACAATTACGCAAAGTTGTTGGACAGTTGTTGAATTTACTTAATAGCTCTTGGAAACTCTAAATTTAAGACCATACCTTAAGAAACCTTTCCAGTCCACCAAATAATATTTCATGTTTTCAAATATTTCACCACTTACAAATTTACCAGCGATTCAAATATAGACTGGTCATAACTTCCTGTATAAAATAGCCTGAAACGTCGGGATTTTACGTTTATGTATTATCTGTAATAACACTCCTGTAAGCTAGATAACAAAATCTATCAAATTATGTATCCACATTGAGTTTCTAAAAAATGGTTGGTGCTTTAAGGGACAGTAATAAATTGATTCTTGAGTGCCTTTTATATTAGCAGATAAAAATTGATCTTACCGTACACTGAGAGTAGATATGGACACACTTGTTGCTTATGCTCATGTTTAGTTCGCGATGCTTCACTTACTTTACTTTAAGCCTGTGAATCCCAGTGTTGGGCAAGGGTCTACCTATCGTATCTCCGGCTCAGCTCCAGCTCACATCATGGCCGACCCATTTCAACTTTTCAAGTTTTAGAGTTTTATTCTTTGTTTTATGGATATGTTTACGTTATTTAGCATTGTTTTCTCCATCTTCCTTTGAACCAAAATGATGTCCAGAAGTTCTATCTACTTTTACATTCTATCTACTTTTCCTGTGTCTCCGAAAACTACACCTGTTTTCCAAGTAATACATAATTTTTCACCACGGGCACCTGAATGCCATTCAATGTCACTGGTCGGTCGGTGGTTCCCTATGTTAGTAATTATCTTCGTTTTTTTAATTTCATAACCAGCCCACTGTTGCGCTTTTACTCGACGTCAAAATATTGGAACAAAAATTCTAAACCATATCCCAGAAGGCTGGAAACAGCTCAACAAAAGAACAAAAGAACCTTCAAGAGAATGTTGGAAGATTATTTAAAGTTAAGAGTTTTCTATTCCCATTTGCTTATATTATTATTAGTGGTTAAGTTCGTATTATCGACATATTTTAGATACTTTGCATCTCCTTAGATCACCGGTCCCAACCGGTGGGTCGCGACCCCCAAGGAGTGGAGCGCTGTTAAGAGACTGCCGTGAGCGGGAAACGGACAGCGGCAGCTGGTTGGGAACTGCTACCTTAAACCTAGTTTAGCCCAGGCTTTACTATTTGTAAAAGAATAAGTACATATACATATTAAGGTGCTCTTTATTTTTAAATTTTTTATTTCTTTCTGAAGGACCCTCTAAATTTGTTCCCTTAGGGTGGGCGCACACATATCAGTCATGTTGGAACAAAACATGTTTAGACGAAAACGTTTTCGTCTAAACGTGTTTTATGTACATATTACCATAGTTTTTTTGCGTGCGTTTAGTCACGTCAGACACGGGTAGTCGCAATAAGGTGTTTTGCTGTGTTTTGTGGTATTTGTCATTAAAAGTTCATTAAAAGTTCAATATCCATGAGCAAGAGGACTTAGATCTCATCAAAGAAACGCCTGCTACACCCTGTACGTCCTCGAGTCCTGCACACAATTTTATATCAAAAGATGTAAATGCAACAAATAAAGACAAATAAATTCAGGAAAAAGTAAGTCGGTAAATAAAATAGCTCCAGCGGATTTGATCGCTGGCCCTATGGTTGAATTTATAAAATCAAAAACTGCAGAAAATATTACGGACTTACTTTTTCTGAAAAGTTTATTAAACGATGTAAACCAATTGTCTTGCAAAAGGCAAAGAAAATTTAAGACTGATGTACTGCCGCTTTTAAATGAATTGTTGGTCTGAAGAGGAAGATGGAAGCCGAAGCCTAGTCCGTCGTGCAGAGCGAAAGAGTTTTGATGGGATGGTTGTGTGTGTTCACGAAAACAACACAAATAATGTCAAACTTGTTGATTTGTTCCTTATTAATTATAGCATTTAATAAACTGTATTACCTTAAAGCAATTAATAGCTGAAGAAATGCTTAGTCTCCATTTTGTATATTTCTTTATAACTTTTTCAGATATTAATCTCAATAAATAATCAAACTAATTTGGGCTCATTCAAGTTTTTAAATTTTGCTTCATCTTTCCTTAACTCATACAAAAAGCACTGTAATGTCTTTTGTCACTTCTTCTTTTATTAATAGGGGGCACCCACAACGGTTTTTTGGCTATTTTATTTTCCTGGAGCATAAACCATTGCCAAAGCTATCTCGGTGGTTTTGTCGATCGACATATTTTAGTATAACTACGATTTATATTGGCAATTTTGTCAAATGTTTTCACTATCACTGTTTCCTTCCGTATCTGTGCGGTGTCGTGTTTGTGTCGTGTTTTCTCTAGAAAGCAAAAACAGGTTTAGACAAAAACGTTTTCGTCTAAACGTGTTTTGTTCCAACGTGACTGATATGTGTGCGCCCACCCTTATATTATACTTAGTTTGTAAAAAAATACAATTATCTAGCTTACCTATCTAAGCTACGTTACTATCCTGACCAACAATGAACAAAATCCAACAAGTAATAACGTTTCTGGTATATTTTTTCCGTGCAATCTGATTTTGAAGGCAGAAATTCCGAACTGAGCCTAATTTTTGAGAATTCAGGGCTAAAAAACCGACGAAAACCCAAAAATGTTTTATGTTATCTCCAAAACTAGACATTTCTTTCTGAAGGACCCTCTAAATTTGTTCCCTTATATTATACTTAATTTATAAAAAAATACAATTATCTAAGTTACGTGACTATCCTGACCGACAATGAACAAAATCTAACAAGTAGTAACGTTTCTGGTATATTTTTTCCGTACAATCTGATTCTGAAGGCAGAAGTTCCAAACTAAGCCTAATTTTTGAGAAAAGCAGTGCTAAAAAACCGACGAAAGCACAAAAATGTTTTATCTTATCTCCAAAACTAGACACTATTCATAATTTCCGCTTCCAGTCACTTAGTATTATAGCATTTTTTACAGTTTAAGTTCTGAAAGTACTGGAAATATGTCAGATTACTTTTTTTATTTAGCTAATATTCTCATCTTTGAGGACTTTTGGGCACGGGTAAATATGTTTTGATCGTACTCAAATTTCACAAGAATTAAGTATGGACGTAAAACTTTTACTATACATATAAATATTATCTAAATTAGGACCACCGTCATACATATTCAAATATGCCTTTACACTACACTAATTGTGCTGAGTTTATTGATAAACTTGATTCGTTGAAATTTTATAAGCGCTTGCTAAACCAGCATGCTAACTTGTAGCGGTAAATTTTTAAAATAGATCCCGTGATGTAACACCGTCGGATATAATTCGGGCAACGTTAACATTTCCATGATGCTCCCTGACCGGAATTATGATTAAATTATTAGCGAACGCGGCTGGGCAGGCAACTCGACGCCACTCTACCAGGAGTTACACGTAAAGCAATTGGAATTCCTCTAGGCGTCGCCGGCGTCGATTTAGCGCCGCCGAACTAGCGAGCGGAGATACAACTAACTTTACACCGAGTTTAGTTTATCTCTAATGCCCCCCGAATGCGAATATACATACACAGATTCGTTGCTGTGTTGAAATCAATGTATGAGCCGAAGTTGGCGCCGAGATAAACACCCCACTCACTCCACGCCTCACCCCCAAAGTTTTAATGTGTTAAAGTTCCCGTGTAATATACCGAGGCGTCTGAGAAAACCATTAAAGACAGTTGCCTGGTGCCACGGTAAAAGGGAAACGCGGTCGCCGCTAAATAGAATTATGCCGTTGATTGAACCCGCTACATTATCGATAAATTGATTGATAGTTTCCGGTTTTTACACGGAACTTACCCTACGATGGGTAAATCTGCAAAGACCAGTGGACAAATGTTTTATTTTTTTGGCACCTGATAGATATCTAGTAAAGCTAAAGTGACAGTTGAAAGATGGTTCAAGGCACGCAATTCAAAAGTTTTTAAATTATTGTAAACTAATCATGAACTAAGGTTTTTGTTGAATTCTAATTGATCATTCAATAAAGTTAGAGTGTGGTTTCTTATAGGTATTTCTGTCTCGAGTTGTTCTAATAAATCTAATTTGTAGTTTTTATTATATTTGTGAAGAAGTGTAGGTTCTTTGTATTTTATACAATGACCTGTAGAAATTTTATATTGATAAATTTAAATTTAATTTTTTAAAAGTAAGCAGAAGTTAGATTCGTGTTCCGCTATCAGTATTGCCCCCTTTCTTCCGGTTGACCTACATAAACAGCATCATAATTAGAGCATGTGACTGAGTAGACTCCAGACTCTGATAACTGATTTAGATATATTCGTTAAGAGTAAATGTTAGTCACCGGCCTCAAAAGTTCAACGAAACTGAGGCGCGAGAGGAGGGAACAAGCCGCGCCCACTGTACACTCCGCAGAAAATGCAAGCAACGCACTGATTAGATGAGGGGAACGGTGGTATCGTTCTTTGGCGGCGAAGATCAAAGGGGCCGTGCGGTGTCGACTAGCGCCGAACCGTTTCCTAATAATTTTGTGTATGTGACTATCGCATGTTCTGAAATGCTTTTCTTGTATATTTTAAATACAAATACAATTCCACAAAACAATACAGTGATACAAATTAATTAATTGCTTTATTATAACATTCCTATTTTACTACTAACTATGGTTGAACATTTTACCTTTTGTATGTTGAAAAAAATAGTAGTTTTGGTAAAACAGACAGCTTTTCTTACATAAATCATTTATTGCTTTACATTTATTATTAGAATTAGTAACTAGTTATCAGTTAGCTCCGAAGAAGCGAACAGCATGGTTCGCAAAGACAGTAATTATGAATTTTTACTCACGGCATAAACCGGTAACTATTTATCATCTAAATTCAAATGACTCTGGCCGTGAAAGCATTCGTACTCAGATACTTATTTAAATCCATTTAACGTTTTCTTTGTGCATCAATAATCTCGAATGTCTCGTTCGTACTTAGCAGAGATCGATACTTTCAGGTAAAACACTCCTCATATAAAAATTTAAATTTTTGCTATGTATAGACTTGGTAGTATACGTACTTCAATTTCAATTGTAGGTATGAGAAAAAATAGCGATTTCGATGAAACAGGCAGCTTTATGTATATGCATAAGTCATTTATTATATATTATATAGATACATGTTCAAATATTTTACACCTTTATAAAAGTTTTTTGTCATATATGGTAATCCGGCACGCTTACGCCTATAAGAGAGTATTGCCCAAATTAACTAGCGAAGTTAATTAGCGAAGAATTACACTACCCGTATAATATCTACATATACACTTACCGCAGGTACTCTCGCAAGTTATTAGTTTTCTTAGAACGCGGGGCACATAAAGGCAGCTGATTTTTTAATTTGCCCATTTTTCTAGCGTCTGTTCTACGTCTGTTGTACAACAAGTAGAACTAAAGCCAACCATCCTACATAGATTGCGATTGCCCTGAACGCATTGCCAAGCGACAAGTGTTTGGTATTAATATTATTTTCTAAATATAAATACCAATATATTTGAAATTCTATGACGAAAAATAAGTGACTGATTAAAAATTAAATTACTTGTATTTCCTTAGTAATAATTTATTTAACTCATATTAATTATTTAGTAGTTGTAACATTGTAAGTAAGTATTGCGGTAGGTATTACTGCACTATAAACCCTCGCGGGAACATACGCTCCTAATTTATAACTCGCTCTTTGCTGTCTGCGAGTCCCATCAGGACGGCAAAAAATTATTTCTCGTATTCGGTTTCTAGCCTATTTTGGTCGAAATTCAACAATTCATGTTGATCACATACACTTCCGCAAGAACATGCTGTCCTAATTTATAAGCGAGTCGTTGCTATCTACGTAGCACCAGCACGGTAAAATTTATTTTTCGTATGGCTTTCGTTTGCCGGGCGCGGCGCCGCTACACCTCCGGTGTCAACATGCGATCAATATTTTTGTTAGGCCGAAATTGCTCAATATTTGTGATTCCCCTGGCTACGTATTCATGCTGCTGCTTCAGACTGTACCATTTGAATTTGATTGGTCGAAGAAAATGATGTGGTGTTTATCCAACAGATGGCTGCACCGTACGACTATAAAATATGTTATTCTCGTCTCATTCACATGTTCAAAAAACCAATGGTTAAATCATTACAACATTCATATTATGTTGTCATTTTTTTAGACAAGTTCATGAAGGCTCAATACAAAATGTTGTAATATTGCTTTTTTGATGTTTGGTTCGGATTTGGAAAAAAAAATAACAAAAATTACCAATTATTGCCTTCTTTAGGAAGGGTAAAAGACAAGACAACGCAAATGAAAAAAAGTGGCATTCGTACCGGGTGTAATACACCTTTATCTATAATTTAATGTATTACACGTGATTATTAACACACAATTAAGCTCAGGATGTTTGGTTTTATGTAGTGTTGTTTTGTAGTGCGCTACTACCTCTAGTGATTCCTCTTAAATAAAACAACTGTTTATTTGTGAATGTTAAAATTTGTAGTTACAAGCGATCGATTTCGGTCATTAGACCATCATCAGGCTAACATAAAAGTGTGTGTTGTCAATCACACAACATGTTGGGCAGTAACATCAGTGACATTGTTGACTAGTTTGATGTTGTTTTAAAACAAAACTTCTTTCAATTGAACCAAAAGTTTTAAACACAAAGCGACGGCCTTGCTTGGGAAATCCCGTAAGTGGACTCAAGGCCAATATATTCGTCGACCATTTGGAAGATCAAATATTCCAACTACCTGAGAGCAAATATATTTCATACTGGGGCAGATATGTGGACGATGTGTTCTGTGTGTGGAATGATCAGGAGGATAAAATTGAATAATTCCTGGATCAGATCACCAGTTTATTCAAACTTAAGTTTACCTATGAAAAAGAAACTAACAATAAGAATAATTTTCTTGATTTGTCTATACACAAAAATAACAACCACTTAAAATATAACATATTTCGAAAACCAACAAGCACTGACATAGTTATCCCAAAATCGTCCCGGCATTCCTATAACATAAAATCAATGGCATTCCATCACTCAATCAATAGACTCCTAAGCACACCTCTTTCTTCTGAAGACTTTGACCAGGAATATAGCACAATTACACAGATAGCAAACAACAATGGTTTCAAATCAACAGAAATAGAAGCATTGCATAACAAAATCAAAAAAAACATTTAATTAAGAAAATCTACCCCCACGTTACTGTAAAACAGATATATATCCATACCCTTCCATCCCAAGCTTTATAACAATATCAAGTCCGTCCTTAATAGATATAATATCAACACAACATCAACACTAAAGATCAAACAACAATGCTAGAGAAAAGTGGAATTTACAGAATTTATCCTCAGATTGTGATGCACAGTACATAGGTCACACAGGACGTAATTTACAGACAAGATATAAAGAACACACTAAACAAAAATCTTCTACGTTTAATAAACATCTAATCATTAGATGTTTATTAAACGTGATTGTCTCATTTTCAAAATGAGAGGGGGTAATATCGACTTACGGAAAAATATTTTGGGGTAATGGTTAAAAAAGCACCCCGACCGTTGATCTAATGGAACGTAACCACAGTACTAATATTGCCAACATAACATTGCTACATAATATGAAGAAATCAAAGATAATGGATTATTATGAAATATATGAAGTAAAGAACAACATTAAATCATTGAATTGACTGAATTTAATGAGCGCCATCTATATGAAATATTCCAATAGTCTATACTTACTGCGCATGAAGCGTACACACAAACCGTATCAATGACACGAGTCTTCAGTACACTATATTTTTAGTACACACCATTTTGACATTTTACCCTGTTTGACTGTGAGTGACTTGGTTGTACATAAACTTATATAAATTCTATTGTCTATGTTTTGCCTTTTAGATTAGCCTGATGATGCTCTAATGACCGAAATCGATCGCTTGTAACTACAAATTTAACATTCACAAATAAACAGTTGTTTTATTTAACGAATATACATCGAAATACATCGTGAATGTGTAAGATTTAACATGGAACTCTTTATACATACTGATTTAGAGTTTTTCAAATTTGAAAATAATTTGTAGGTGGTGTTACTACTGGTATCTGGATGCTTTGTCCATGGTATTTTCCGAAACTCTCACTGATCATTTAATCTACTCGTAATTGCTATTGCTATTATATTGCAAATCTCTATACATCAATTTTTTCCTAACCATCATTATTCATTACTATTCCATCTATGTTTGTCTCTAGCTGTTGACCTCCCACTTTCATCATTTTCGCTTTAGTTTATTTAACGTCTTACTAATGTTTCTGATGTCTTCTTTAATGAGTGTTTCGCTGTTCTCCATGTCGTTTTCATCCAGATTAATTTGCATGCCTATACAGCCCGTTATCATGTCAGTACGATTCCTTGAAGGCTTCTTTTTCCTGTACAGATTATTTTCTTCTTTCCTGCAGTTAATATTATAATGTACTGTGATTAGGCCAGAATGTAGGCCTTCTCTCTTTTTTCGATGCTTGTCTTACATGCGCCATTTTGCAATTATCTTTTCCATTAGGTCTAACCATAATTCTACTATGCTCTCCTTTGCCTCTATGTTAACGTTTACTTTCCGTTGGAATTCAGCTCTTTATGTTCTAAATATGTTGTTTCCAACCGTAGGACTTTCTCCAAACGAAATTCTCCCAAATTTTTATTACACTATTTTGATTTGCCTCCTCCCCGTATCATATCTTGAAGTTCCCCAAAACGAGGGGCAATGAAACGGAAAAATAACAAAGTACTGTAATTGTAAACATACATTTTAATGAATATACATACAAACAATTTGTGTTTAAACTTAACGTCTGTGACCACCTCATCAATTGCGACGTACCCATTCATGTATTCTCAAACACTTTGGCGTTGAGGTACCCAACAAGAAAGAGTGGGACCTGGTCAGACCGGGCAAACTGAGACGTCATGGAATTACCCCATTCCTCAAAATGACTCAAGGAGCTCTTTTTTTAAGAGAAGACATTACATATTTTACTTCATGCTAGAAATCACCATGCCGCTTCTCTTAGATAATGAAGATGAGAAGATATATTTGGTAAATATTGGCGATGAAGGGTTCCACCGATTCCATATTCATATATAAATATAACAGCTCTTGAGGTTAATATGGAAGGTAATTTAGTCACTCGGCTGTTCCCATCGACTATTTTTATTTGTCCAGACCATATCAATTATTGTTGTGTACTTGACTGATAAGTTAACCTCGCTCTTGAGACAGAATTTTAAAACGGGTGGAGTTATTCCCTTGTTATTGCGGAGATATCTATGTTGGAATGGTAAGAGATAGTTTGCTGATGTTTTTGCTTGTGTATTCGCCCCTGCTTTGCCACTGACTGATACTTGCCGTAGCCTTGAGCTCGTTACGTAATAGCTGGTCGCACTAATAATTGCCACTGCTTTTATTATGCTAGACCCATGGAGGAAGTGCTAGACCTTACGTTTGCTCTGTAGCTTTCTGACATGTCGACCTGATAGTGATGCCTGGAGCATCGAAATCGATTGTCGCATAAATATTCGAGTGAGTAAATACCATCCATATTAACCTTAAGAGCTGTTTTATTTATGTATTTGGTAATTCTCGATGATTATTCACACTCCAATACCAAATATTATCTTTGTTACCTGAACCACTGAGCTGAATGTGCTTCATCACTCATCCAGACGTTATCTATAAGGTTATTCGTCTTATTCCTTATCATAGATGAGGTTCAACATTTTCTGACAAAAGAAGCTTCAACTCTTAAAATGGAGATCGTTCAGCACCAGAGCGGTCTGAATTTTGTAGAGTTTGGATGTATTAACGAATAATTCTTCAGATAGCTCTGGAATCTATTCTGATATCTGATTCTGAAATGGCTGTCTAACAATCGCAATGTTGCCTGCTGTTCGCATTATCATTGCGAACCAGCATTTTTTTTTACTTTTTCCGCTTTCTTACATGCGAAAAATTAAAAATATAGTGAAAAATATAGCGGAACGCACGCAGGACTCGGTCTCAAACTTTCGCCATGTACCGATTTATTTTAAATACAAATATGTCGACAGAAAAAAAATACCGAAAACCATTTTTGTAGTACGTTGTCCATAACTTTACAGACAACAGCATTTTTTGCGAACGGCTCTAAAGTCTAAAATACCAAAAACTAAATATTCCTTGATAATCTGTATCACTTTGTAGATAGTAGTATTTTTAAGCTGTTTTCTTATGCTTTAAATTTATGCTTTAAATACATTATAAAAGCTTTGTCAAAAGCTTGTTAAAAGTTCTTGTCAAATGTTTCATGGAAATTTTATAGCGTTTTCGACTTACTGCACTTTTCTGCACTAGCTTGCCCCGGGGCAGTTTTCCGTGTTCGTCTTATAATTTTCAGGTGGCAGGCAGCGAGTACGGCGTGTTCGACTTACGACCAAAGTTGCCCTCAGTGCGCACTCAGGGCAATTTTCTTGCACTGAATTCGGGAGTCGGTGCAGTCAGGTGCAGTGTCAGTCATGGGGTGCTTACTTCCCATACGTAGGCGTTGATAGCAAAATTTTAGTTCACCCCCACGCGCTATCTCTGGCTAGCGCCCTGCTATACCGGCCGAATCATATGCTTGATACCTATTGGCTAGTTCAAACCGTCACTGTGGATGTCGCGTGTTGCGTAGTCATGGCGTTAGTAAACCATAAACAACCATTAAGTTCTGTCAATTAACTGTCTAGTGACACTGCTAATTTTTACCACAGACATTTAAACGCATATTTTTCACTTATATATGGGTGATGTATATAACGTTCAAATTTCTGTGGTAATTTTTGTTCTGTATTAGTTCCATCACGCGGTTTTCCTGATGTTATGAATTAATTATAATATAATATGCGAAAAGGCTAGAAGTGGGAAGTCTATTAGCGCCTCCTAGCGGATGGGGGTGAACTAAAAATAGAAGCCACAAAGATTGCCTTGAGTCGCCCATCTATATTAGTATATATGTATTTTATCTATGGTGTCAGTGCAATATGGCGGACTGTCAATAAACGATGACAGATTGCGACAAAATGAAACTGTTCCGGCTTATGGAATTATTATCTTCTTCATCATCTTCGGACGATGAAACAATCAATTGCCATGCAGAAAACAAGCAAAAGCTGCCGCGAATAAAAAATTTTGACATTTTATTTGACGAGTATGATGCTTCTGAGGTTATTATAATACCAGAAGTATTCGGCTTACCAACTGCACGAAAAAAGTGGACAACCCACTGGCACGGTGCCGGCTCGCAGCATGGGGTGCTTACTTCCCATACGCAGGCGTTGATAGCAAAATTTTAGTTCACCCCCACGCGCTATCTCTGGCTAGCGCCCTGCTATACCGGCCGAATCATATGCTTGATACCTATTGGCTCGTTCAAACCGTCACTGTGGATGTCGCGTGTTGCGTAGTCATGGCGTTAGTAAACCATAAACAACCATTAAGTTCTGTCAATTAACTGTCTAGTGACACTGCTAATTTTTACCACAGACATTTAAACGCATATTTTTCACTTATATATGGGTGATGTATATAACTTTCAAATTTCTGTGGTAATTTTTGTTCTGTATTAGTTCCATCACGCGGTTTTCCTGATCTTATGAATTAATTAAGATATAATATGAGAAAAGGCTAGAAGTGGGAAGTCTATTAGCGCCTCCTAGCGGATGGGGGTGAACTAAAAATAGAAGCCACAAAGATTGCCTTGAGTCGCCCATCTATATTAGTATATATGTATTTTATCTATGGCTCGCAGTGAGAGCGTGCATCGAGCGGATAAGTCGAAAACGTATGAGTTTCCATCAGTCTTGCGAAGTGTCAACATGAGATGACATCTGACGATAACCTAACCTATTCGTAACTTGTATGCAAACATAATTTACCTAGTAGAAATTACATATCTACAATTATTATATATTCATAATTAGTCAGGCTGCGACATGTGCACAAAATAAAACTGTAACAAACAAACCAAGGTCACCAACTATTAAAATATGGTTGACAGAAAACTGATGCAAACTTCATGAACTTTTTATCAAACATTTGACAAGAACTTTTGACAATAGGGTATTTGACTGTATTAAAAATATGGCTTGTATTATAGTCATCCTAATAGATTACAGTTTAAGAAAACTATTTGTTATTAATTTTCAAAAAAAATATGCTTTATTTCTATTAAAATCAAAATTAAAATTGAATTTTATTCACGTCCTATCACGTGATTGAAAACGCTCTGTAATTGGCTCAGTCTCCAGTGACGTCATTCGTTAGTACGCTTAGAGCGCGTTCGGTTTGTCAGGGTAGGGTATGGGGAGAGCAATGCTCAGATAACCTGGGTCGGCTGTCTCTCTCTTATATGCAGATAAACGCCGTATGATGTTAGTCCGCCTATTATGCAGCGCGTCACTCTCACCGTACAATACCGGGTTATCCGTACGCGCTCTTTTGCTTCTCCCGTTTGAATTTAATAGCACTAAAGTGCTATGTAAGCATAACTTTGTGGGTTAGGAAAGCCCTAACCTTAAGCTGTCAGATCAGATAATACCTGGTTTGAAAATACGATAGATAACTTATTCTAGTCCGTTTTACTTATGTCGAAGTAATCTTCAGAACAAAAAACACTTGTATTGGCCGCTATTTATTTCATTTGGATTTCTACGAGCCATCCACTTTCTTCGCAGTTTCAAATCTTGCGGAACAGCTACAAGTTTATCCTGAGTTTTTTTACGTATTTCTGCATTGTGGATTTATACACCATTTATAACCCATTTTTATGTAGAAATTGTGATATCAACACATCATACAAAACAATTGCCAAACGGCGACGATGCCGATGCTGACAGACCATATGGGCCGATTTGACATCTACTATCGGGTGACGTCGCACAACAGAAAGTATCGTTTTGGCGGGACTTTTTGTGATCCAATTTTTAACGCTGATTTTTATGAAATATTGAGGAAATGATTACGAAAAATAATGCATTTACAATGTAGAGTCAAGGAATAAGCACACTAAGATGGTTTTCCAATAATAGTCAAATACCCTATTGTAAAGATTTTGTTACTGTAATTCCGGCATCATGCCAGTTTCTAGGTTTCTGTCAACATTTATACTTTATACATACTTCTCCACATTGATTAGTTCGTATTTACTTTATCCAATCTCTATTTTTACCGAAATATTTGATATAATAAACATATAAAAAAGATTTAAAATGATTATCCGGCTCAACCCGCGCATCCACCAAATGTTCTTTCACCGTTTCATCACAATAAACATCGTTCGTTCGAAATAACATTCTCCGTACGCAATGGAGAAAATTACATGACCAATGACCATCGTTACACAAATTGTAGCAATTTTCTTTATATCGATATTCTTTCGTTGCAGGATTGCCGTCAATGAGGGACAGTCTGACGAATCCAGTCCACGTGTACGAAGGCGATGACGCCCTAATAACGTGCGTTGTAAAGAATATCGGGGACAACTCAGTTATGTGGCGCAAGGAAGACAGAGAACGGCACAGCAGACCCGTGCTGACAGCAGGAAATACCAGGGTCACAGCAGACAAGCGATTTTCCGTCCTCCACGACTCAGGTAATCATTTTATTATGCATAATCAGTGTAATCACGTCTTATTGTGTACTTATGCATAGTAGCAAATGAATTGCAAAATTTGTTTTAATCTAAAATAATACCTTCAATTAATAATAAAATTATAATAATAAAGCTTCTGAATTATATTCTAGAAGCTTTCTCTTCCATTTCTTATAATTAATTAAATCCCCTTGTGCATATTTTGATGCCATGACCTGTTCCAGTCAAATATAAACATTTTTTGATATCTTTTTCTATAGAAAAAAGTCACAAAGCATTTAAATTTCAAGACCTGATATAAAATTAACAGAGTAAGTAAAAGGTATTTGTAGGTATTTATATTTTTAATAATGTGGTGGATTCCTGCTTTTTGTGTTTTTGCTTAAAGCAGCAGCATTTTTCTCTCTCGAATTCCAACCACGAGAGATTCTTTTGTTCTTTTCGTCTTAATAAAAACTTTTTTTTAATTAACGTCCCGCTTTCAGTCCACCTTTGTAGCGATCTGACTTTGTTCTAATAAAACAATAATAAGAAAACAGAGCACCAATCCAACAGAAAAAAAAACTAAATTTATAGTAATTTTAATTTATTTATATGCTTTCCTGGGCACAGAAAAAACAGTTACTTATGATTTTGCTAAACTTTGATGTTAAGTAACTATTGTAATTAATTATGGATTTAGATGATTTAGATGATTTCAACATGTAATGAACAAATTTATAAAGATGATCACTGTATTACACTAGCTAGATTAACACCTTTGCAATTTTGAAATTAATATAACTTCGTATACAGGGAGAAATGACATGATGTTTTGGTGGTCTACGTTTTGAAACAAGCCTGTTACAACGCGTTTTTTTTATTCGTCCTAATATCTGAATGGTTGCAAAAGATACAGCTTTACAAGTCATTTTGAAATTTAGCTTTAGTGTTCAATACTGTTTGTAAACTTTAACCGATTTTGTGTTACTTTATCATAAGTAACGACTTTGAATTTTTAAAACAAGTAAATAATCTGACAGTATATTATACCGGGAGAGCGACAATAATTATGATCTGGGGGTCCAGCTGTGTTCATTTGTTCCAATATTTTAACATTTGTTGCTGAGTAAAAACAAAACTCTTTGTACCAAATTTTGCCTTTTTTCAAAATTGTGCAATTTTTTATCACATATTTGGATTTAGTTTGTAATAATTTATTATATGAATTCATAGATAACCCCAAAAAAAGTCACATGGGACTAAATAAATAAAAGCTGGTAACAAATACGGGGTCATTATAAATGATTGTAGTCGAAGTAGACCATGATATCAAATACCACTGTTCTACACGCAAAAGTTAAATTGGTTGCATAACCTATTTCAAGTTTGACAGTTGTTTGGGTATAGCGGCAAAAATTTATTAACATGGGCATGGCTTACCTCGACTACAATCATTTATAATGACCCTGTATTATGAAAATGGGTTTTAACAAAAAGCGATATACACAAGCCGAATAAAACATTAAAAAATAAACTTTTAGATATTAGCATCAACGGAAAACCAAAGTGTTGGGAAAAACAGAAGCATTGGGAATTGATACGGTTGTAACAGGCTCAAGTATGAGAACCTCACAAATAAACAGGTATTCTTGCTGAGGCCACCCAACCAGCGGCGCGCAAGCCATCATGGGGCACTGGGCAATTTTGAATTTGGGGGCCCCCATATACAATGCTGAATTAAAGAGAATTAGTTTTTTTATACAAAAATAATATTTACCTACTAATAATACTGATATAACATTGTGGAACAAAAATTATAAATAATAGGTAAGGTATTGCCCTTTTTGCAACAACATTTAATATAAGTACTAACATAGGCAATTATTTAAAGTAACAAGAGCTTATTCTTAAGAATTTCTTAACAATCTTAGTAAATAAAGGATATTATTGACAAATAAATATATTTTTAATATTTTAAATATTTCAAACACTGCAATAGTTCATTTTTGAATATACCATCATCAATATATACATACATATGTCCTCTAAATATATTATTATTAAATTTGTGCTGTAGTTTTTTTGAGATGTTACTTTTAATAAAATGTTACTTCCTACTCCGATCATCAAAAAAATACTTATAATTATTTCAATTATTCTTATCCGATTTCATATCATCAAAAAAATACAATTATTCCGAATGCCTTCAGCTATATCAGTTTTAACAAGAAGAAACGTAACGTGTCAATATCTGGTCCTCAAAGTTTAGAAGAAAGTTACCAAATGAAACGTTTAGGAAAAGACAAGCTAGAAACTTGAATGACTGTTGAATATACAGGGTTATGTATTTGTAAGAAGCGGAACAAATTCCATTTTTAAAATATAGCATCCTGTATATTTTTCTAGTTCTTTTTTTACTCATTTTTACAAATCGAACAGTGAAAGCCGCATGTCCCTGAGGTCAGCGGTGTAAATGTAACAAGACGATTGAATGATAAAAGAAAGCAATTAAACAATGTTAAAAGGATTTGTACCATGTCAATAGCTCGTCGTTTTCGAAGAATTCATACAGTTTTTCTCTTCTAACTTTGTCGAGGGTTTCTCATTAGTCTCGTTCAGTATTAGATATAGTTTCTTTTATTGCAAAAAAAAACATGAGTTTAACTGCTAAAACTCCCTACACTCTCTTTGGGGCCCCATAGGCAAGACTACTCTAAAGGTTATTTTCATATTCTTACTACGATAATTTATTAATTACCAATTAATTTATAGTTTATAAAAGATTGATTTTGGTTCCCAACCGGCGGGAGCGCAAATATAAAACTCACTATTCTTGAGACGGTTATAAATTAGTTAAAGATTAGTTGGGGCCTCGCTGAGAGGAGCCTAAATCTCCTTGCAATGTTAATGAGGACTGGCATGGCGTGGTAGTCTATTACGGAAATGAGTTTCCAAAATACTGCTTTGGGGGGCCCCTGTTATTGGGGGCCCTGGGCAAATGCCCATTTTGCCCATGGGATAACGCGCCACTGCGCCGAACCTCACGTTGCTTCTTCCGGTATAACAGCTGTAAGAGTACATTTTTTCAAAATTTCAAACGCTGGTGATCATCTTTATGAATTTCTTTACACTATCCTGAAAGAATCAAGTCAAAGTTTACAAAAGTTATTTAGCATCACATTTTATAAAAATATTATAGTTCTAATAAAAAGTTTAGAATGCTTGTAGTTTAGGGTAAGATAAGAAAAACGTAAAACTTACCATTGAAAACCAGTCTAAGGCTTTTCGATGTTTTCACAATAATTATAAGTAACTCGGTTTGGCATCGCGGTGTCCTCTACAAGCTTTCCTCTCTCCACGTCCCTTATTACATCATGAACCTTATTCGTCAATTCCTCAATCACAGATCCTCCCGGGTTGAATACTTTGCTTCCCTATCCCACACTTGTTCCAGCGAACAAGGAGTCCCACAAGGTTAACCAATCTCGCCTCCTTTATACAATATTTTCTGCCATGACATCTACGATCCCAATCCCAACATTTACACTCCTAATCTTTACGCTCTTCTATTTGCTGATAATACAGCCCTAGTATCCCATTCCAATTCCTTTATTAATGCCACCAGTCACCTACAATCTCTCCTAGAAAAAATCCTCTCCTGGTCCCGTAGATGGAGAATTACCATTAACCCAAGAAAAACCCAATTATTTATCCATGAATATCCATGAAAACTCCATGAATTATCCATGAAAACTAACTCCATAACTATTAATAATACGTCCATACCCCCTTCCCGAAGCTGCAAGTACCTAGGAATACAACTAGATCCCAAGCTGAAGTTTACTGCCCATACCAAAAAGACGAAAATGAAAGTAAAGACAAGAGCAACTACATTCAGAAGCCTGATATACAAGAGCAGAGGTATTAGCACGGGAGGAGCCGTGCGAATTTACAAGGCAATATGTCGACCTGTGCTTGAGTATGGGTCACTACTACTTAACAACATTGCAACATCAGCGATAAAAAACATCGAGGTTGGAGAGAGAAGTGCCCTGCGCAATATAACTAGAATACGTCACCCTAGCAATCCGCTCCACAACCCATCCAATACATTCCTGTACGAAACCACACACATCATTCCCATTTCCAACAGACTAAAAATCCTATCCACAAAAACTGCACACAAATTCCCACCAGAAATATCCCACCTATTCCTTATAAGAAACAATATTCAGACCCACCAGAATGAACAGAAGAAACCCATATACGAGATGATAAAACACCTTCAAAATATTTAAGTACCATACTATATGCAAGACCCCGGCTGAAGGACTCCGGTCGATGGCCGTTTCTAGGCGAAATATATTCAAATGATATGTACATTATATAATATTGGAGAACTATATATTATAATTAGGTTGGAAATAAACTTTTTCTACTACTATAAGTAACTATAGTTTGCTGGAACAAGAAATCTAGTTCCAGCATCCAGCATCCCAACGACAACGAAGTGCTGTCGTTCTTTCGCCATGGCTTTGCGATTGGTTTCAATCTGAGTTGTCGAATTATTATTACTTAAGGTATTGTACCCAGATACGTTTATTTTTAAGGTTATTTTATATTTAGCGAATATTATTTGTCTTCTATCAGCGAGAAATTTCATATGTTCTAGCATTTTTTTTTAAATAACCATAGTACCGATGTAAATGTAAATAGATACAACAGAGTCATGGGCGCCGTTTGAAAATATTCCAGGGGGGGGCTAAATTTTTTTTTTAAATATTAAATGGTGACGTAATATTAAGGACTATGCCATTAACTATTTTGCAGCATTTTTGTTTTGTGTTATTTTGCATACACTCTGAAAAATCTCTATCGCTTTAAGGTAGTGAAATGTTTTTGTTCACATACAACAAAAGTGCATACAACAATTATTTTAAAAAAATTTAGATACCGTATCTTGTCATCTTGTGGCTCTTTCGCGACTGTTACGAGAGGGCAATATCGCAATATCTAATATAACTGACATTGGTGAGAATAGCCGATAATAATCGAAATAGTCATCATTTATCTAGTAATTTTTTTTTATCTTTCACTATACGAAAATATCATTTTTGCATCTTTGTAGGGACACGAAAGATGCTAATTGCCCGCTAGGCGTTTAGTTAATAACTTTCAAGCCTAACCGCGAAAATATTTTACATACAGGCCGGGCGGCGACTGACCTGTCTGTTAAATAAGTACATAGCTTTCAATTCGGTTTGATATGCGAGATCCACCTGATCTATGAACAAAAGATCCATCTGATATGATAATAACCGATTTATCGATCAGATCTATTTATCGGTCTTCAATTGTGATCAAAGATCGATCACAAATTTCTCGCCCACTCCTATCTTTTTCATTTTTCGCGAAGCGGTAGTTGGTTTCGAAATCCAGGGGGGGCAAGCGCCCCCCCCCCCTGCCCATATGTAACGGCGCCCATGAACAGAGTGTCTAAAAAGCATTCTAACGTATTCTAGGTCCTTTTCTACAGAATCAGAACTTTTTCAACATTTATCAAACATCCCCAAGTAAATTAAATTCATCAGCAAGCATTTCAAACTAATTTGACTTTCTGATTAAATTAATATCTGCCTACTAATAATAATCCGTAAAGTAAATTTGCGAATTGTCAAATCGCGCCGCCACACAGATGCCCGAACTACTCCGTCCGATCCGAACGGAACCCTCAAGGATTATTTGAAAACTTTCCACCCAATATGTCAGGTCATAACAGCCTAGGCATGCCGCCGCCGGCTCCCTCACGGAATTTATATTGATATCGATCTAATTCGTACGAGAATTATCCAGAAATTAAGCACCGTCGTCTGCAGCATTTGTAATCTACTTTTCCAATTAATATGTGAACTGCGGCGACCCCCGTACCCCGCTCAGCGCCTCCCGCAGCACGCCACTGAGGCGCAATTTAGCCCCTGTAATTTCTGCCAGGATTACGTGCCTTCCTAATCGCCCGCGTTGAGTTTTTAATGGGGGATAAGTAGTTTTAATTTCATGTTTTCGGTCGAATTAATTACAGCCCTTCAGAATTTATTGGTACTTTATAAGTAGGTTTTTAAATTTTTACATGAAAACGTTGAGTAGTGCGATAATTTATTAAATGCGGATATACCTATAATTAGGCTTACCATAATTATGAAATTCCAAACCGGGACAGTAATGACGTTCGAAAAGACATATAAAATTGTATTCAAGTATTCAATTAAACGGAAACTTACCAAATAAAACGTAGAATAAATCGAAATGATCGGAATAAAATGAGATGGCGTTTCCAAAATATTTTTGTGGAAACAATGGAAAATGTAATATTTTCACCGAGAATTTGAAGTTCGAGACTTATACCTGAGAGGGCTGACAAGTGCACTCTTGACAATCGTACTGAAATAGTTATTATTTATTCAGTTTACAATTATCCATTTATTTAATTATTTATACTTATGAAAGTATTACTGACACTGTGACATAAATTCATAGTAGCAGTTTACAATGACTGTAAGTTGTTGCATGAACAGAAGTATTTCTACATTTGTGAGATTGTTGAATTTCGACCAATCGGATTGTCGACCAATCTGGATATTTAATATTAATTTATAAATTATTTTGTATTATTATTGTTTAGTCACAAATGACAAATTATATGCTTAATAACTTTTTAGCTGTTGTCGATCTTTCGAAGTAAGTCAAGATATATAGGCTGTTCCAATTAAAGTTCTTAAACTATTTGACATTATTTAGCAAATGTCAAGTTGTTCGGGATAAGTCATATTAGAATCGCAAGAGATAATAACTGTCAAAAAGTGCGATACTTTTACTATCTAAAATTACTGCCTTTGTTTTATCCTTGTAAAAGATTTTTTGAAGAATGCTTGTTTTTGATTTTATTTTCACAATATCTCAGAAACAGTTGACAAAAGCCTAATATAAGTTCATGTCAAAACAATTAGGATAAAAAAAATCTTACTGAAAAATGCGGTAATATACCTAGTGTTCCATTTAAGCAAACATAAGTTTGTGTTGGTACGTTGTTGTAGGATATTGTGTAAGCATCAACATATTTTCTTGCTGTAGAGCATTATGACTGTCTGCAACTTGTATGTATGGACAAAACGTAAATTTGATTTCTTAAGCCCATTAATATACTTTCTTTATAGCGTGGGACACCCTGTACATAATATTCTAAAATCAATACCAAATGACTATGCAACCTCCATTATACAACTTTAATTCGACTAATAGGTAGAACATTATGCAGTCATTTTTGGAAAAGTTATAAATATTTTGCTAAACCAGAACACCGTTCAACATGTTTAAATGAAGACACCTCAGTTGTTCGCCTCGGAGCATTCATGTATGACTAAGTGAACTAATAACCTACAATTTTGTTTATGACAAAAAGTTATTCAAACATTTCGCTAAAAGATATAAACATTTTATTTACGTAGCCAACTAAAATACAAATTTCCTCCAGTCGGTGCTCTACATAATATTGGCATATGGATGTTTTTCATCTACAATTTCGTTTAGCAGAGAAATGATAAACAATTTTTGTAAAAGTTCTAAACATTTTTCTGTAACAGAGATACATTCGTTCTATAAATTCGAAATTGTGGAATTTCGTTGAAATATTGTTACAATCATTAATCGATTAGTCACTATTTAACACTTTGTTGCTGATAACCTTCAAATCATGATAATGTGTACATTTCTCATAAAAGGCAGCATCAAAAGCATGAGGGCAGTTTTCTTGACAGCGAAAATTTGATTTGCGCTTTTTGTACATTTTTAAAATATTTCAACTTGCTGACAACTAAGATAGAAATCTGTGATAGTATGTTAACCATTTTAACCGGGACATAATACCAAACCGGCCGGGACACCGTGGCCGATGTCTCAAACCGGGACTGCCCCGGTCAAACCGGGACGTATGGTCACTGGTCAGCCTACCTATAATGAAAGTCCGATAAATGTACGTCCACGTCTCATGCGATGTTGGTGTCATCTCATTTCGTCACCTCCAAAATTTTAATTAAAATAATCTTGTTTCCATTGCTTTTATAATTAGTTACATACAGCAATATACATATATGTTACATATAGCAACATTATAGTTATTCAGATATGTATCTGCATAAGATTCAAATTCAAAATTCAAAATTTCTGACTCAGCTTCAGAATCTATAGAATCATTTTATTTAAATTATTGTATTTTGACAAATTAAGTAATAGGAAATCTGTAAAATGCTCTGATATCTACATTCAAACGTTTTTCGATTCTTGTATCGTAATAATAATCGTGGAATGAAAATATATAGTTAAAACAAAGATAAACTGTTGCTTCAGTTTTTTTTAATACAAATTAAATCATTTTTCTTAACTTAGTGAGACGATAACGACCTCTAAATGATTTCTTTTAAATTATAAAAAACATAATTTACCGGTCATGTTGAAGCGCCTGCACTTGAGAAAAAAACACAATTTTTCATACACATAGAATGATCATTCATATAATAACACCAAAGAAAAGTTTTACAGAATGACAATACAAAGTGACGTAATGGAAACGACGTAAATTTGACGATTTTTAAATAGCCTGGCTATTTATAGTATTCTAAATGAAAATTGTTGCAATGGATCTGGTCCACAATAAATTCCAGTTTGAAACTGAAAATATGTGCGGGTGGAAACAATTATGTACGAATTATAATACATCGTGTTTAGCTGGATACGTATGTAATTGTATATGCAGTACAACGGCGGAATTTAGTACATTTTAGTAAACAATTTAAGGGCAAAGTGCGTACACATGTTCCAATTAGTTATGTGGAATAAAATGTCTGATAAATATCAGCAACGACAAGTTAACACATTCTGACTATTTTGATAAAATGTTAGAGTACATTTTCAGTGAGTATGAGTTTTTTGGTCGATAAGTGGCATTTCAAAAATATCTATAACGTTGATTAAAAAAAAAT
This sequence comes from Aphodius sticticus, assembly GCA_963966075.1. Lineage (NCBI taxonomy): Eukaryota > Metazoa > Arthropoda > Insecta > Coleoptera > Scarabaeidae > Aphodius > Aphodius sticticus. Next base: position 20,131,678 of record OZ014510.1, read on the forward strand.
CTAAAGTGTTAGGCTTTAACTCCAAAACAGTAGTGATTTTTTTGGATTCAGTAGATGATAAGAAAAATAATTAAAGTATCCACCAGAATTGGTTTTGTTTACTAAGCGAATCCACCTATAAAATATTCGGATTCAACAAAGTTTGTTATAGGTAATGTATTATACAGGGTGTTTCTTAATAACATGCTAATATTTAAGGAGGTTATTCTTGGGTCCATTTTAGGAAAAAAACTCGTATGAACATATCTCCTAAAGGCCTTAAAGGTCGTCCTAAAGGTCTTACCATTTCAACTGGGTGCTCAGGTTTGAAGAAAAAAAAAATTTTTATAACTTTAGTATGACCCTAGATATTCTTGTGAAACGAACTACGCATCGTCTATGCATCAAAAGGCATTTTCTGCTGTACAACCTATTTTTTTATTCTTGCCAGTGACGTTCGTGCGGGATTTGCACTGAATCATTTTAAAGAGAAAAGTGATACACTACTGCTCTTTCTCAAAGTAAAATTATTTTTGAAGTTCTCATTCCTTTCTGAGAAAAATCTGGTCTCTTCATTTTTTTTCGTTTGACGTACGGTTTTCGCATAAACAAATAAAATTCTTTTATTTGCATGTTGTTATGAAATTTGTTATTATCAATGGTTAAAACGTATCTAATAGGTAAGAAGGAGATTTTGTTTTGTCAACAAAATCAGTTATGACAGTTGTCTACCTAGTCTAGTTGTCACGTATTTAAGTCATCAAAATTAACAATACAGATTTTTTTTCTTAACACCCTGTTGTTCAAAAGTTAAGACCTTTAGGACATATGTTTACAGGAATTTTTTTCTCAAAATGGACCCAAGAATAATTCCTTAAATATTAGCATGTTATTAAGAAACAGCCTGTATATTTGGTAACCAGGCAAAGCACAAACAATGGCATTCAAATATTAGAGAATTAATTAACTTTAGGACCCAGTTCTACCTCTCCTAAAACGCGTCTTCAAATAAAAACGTTACCTATTATTCAAAGTTTATGAAATTTTCAGTGTAACTTCTTAGGTATATAACGAATTGGGCTGGATAAAAAATAATTTTTTGGGAAGGTAAAAATGAATTTTACTTCTACATGTTTGGCTTTTTACAAATATAAAGCATCTAGCCCCACTTGTGATACAAAAATAGATTTTTTCTTTCAGTACAATTATAACCTAAACATTATAGTTGCGATAATAAACCGTAACGGATTGACGGTGGTGGGGGGCAGGCTGACCACTCCCAGCAAAAAGAAAACATTGCAACGTAATCTGTCGTTTCGAAGTTTCGATGTTTTCAGAACGGAGCTTTAACCGTAATTTTAGAATAATTTTATCTAAAAGCCTACCCTTAATAATGTAAAACAAAATAGAAGAAATTGAATAAGGAGTAGGAGTACCATCAATTTGTGAATAAACATAAAAATAGTCATTGTTAAAAATCATGCCAATAATAATTAAGACGAAAGCTTCAATAGTTTTGTATTAATTGACATCAAGGTCCAATTATCTTAACACCAAAGCTATAGCCAATAACTTACATTTTAAATCTTTATCTATTGCAGCATTTTCAAAATTCTTTTTAATAAAATCTTAGCTTTATAAAATACCATTATTGTCGTTGCGATTTTTTAAAAACCTTTCTTGTGATATTTGAGAACCGGTTAAATTTAATAAAATATAATAATAAATTTGATAGTTGAATTAATTAAATGCACAGTAACGTCATCCGATATTATCAGAAATTCTGCATAGCCATACGGTATGTTTTGATACGGTCTGCCATTATGGTATGTTTTCAATCTTCACACTTTCAGCATTTTTTACTTTATAATACGCAGTATGTAAAGTATTGTAATCGTGCCAAAAATTTTTTTTGAGATTTTAGCGGAAATATGTCTTTACGGGTCCCCTGAAAATTTTTGACCAAGGTACAAAAAAATGTCTGTGTGTGTGTGTGTGTGTATGTGTGTGTGTGTACCCGTTTTTGTGGCGACGATTCCGGAGAAACTATATCGATATATGATATATCGTAAACTAACGATATATACATGAAAAACTATTATTATCAAGGCACTGTAAGACACTGTAAGGCACTGGTGCTATAATAGTTATTTATGTATCAACAGATAATTGTCTTTAATTGTCAAACAGAATACTTAAAAAATAAACTGCTTCCGGGTTATGCCGTGTGTCAAGATTTGTTAATGCTGACGTTTCGCGAGCCATGTTGCTCGCTTCTTCAAAGCTAATTGAATACTCAATTAGCAACATGTATTCAATTAGCTTTGAAGAAGCGAGCAACATGGCTCGCGAAACGTCAGCATTAACAAATCTTGACACACGGCATAACCCGGAAGCAGTTTATTTTCTAAATGATTCTGGCCGTGAAAGCCTACGTACTTACAGAATACTTAACTTATCAAAGTTATTTCGTGAGCGAAAATAAACAGTTCTGAAAATATTTCGATATATTTCTATATTTTTATATTTTCAAGATGAAAATAAAAAAATGGTCTAATGGATTTATCAGGTTTATGTAATTTTATAAGACTATATAATGTTGGGGTTCTGGGATTCATATCAAGAAGCTTATATACTGTAGAATTTAACTTTGGTATGACATGCTTGTGTGTTTGAAGTGCTTTTCTGACTGTTTTAGTAAATTTTAAAATAGGATTTGTTTTGACTTGGATAATGTTGTTTTGGGAGAAGAAGAGTTCTGTTTTTTCTACGTAGTCCTTAGTTGATATTATAACCATACCTGCTCCCTTGTCGCCCATAGTTACGGTTAGGTTGTTATCGGATATCTTCTTTTTAATTTGTTTGATGATTTGTTCTTCTCTTCTTCTGTCAGTGGATGCAGACTTGTCTTCCTTGTGTATTCTTGAACGTCGGTGTCCGTTGTCCTGCTTGAGTACCTTCTGAAGTTAACATATATGTATTTGTCTCCGTAGCACGGTCTGAAGATGAGTTGTACTCGAAACATGTAACCGCAAGATTTTTTAAAATAAACTGACAAAAACCTAACCTTGATTTTTAATCAGGGATACTCTTATCAAACAATAACGATGGTTTTTGGAAATTTGGACAACTTCATAGACAATATGCTCTCTTTATCCCTGCCTTTTTAATCGGACCCAGCAGCTTGGACCATCCTCTTTGTATCATTCCGCTATGGGGTTTGCAAACCCCATAGCTGGTGCAAGGTGTTCAGAGGTTTTTTTTCATCCTCCCTGGTATCTAGATGTTGCCTTCTACAGCAGTCCAATGTTTCTCATGTATTTTCAAAGCTAATGAAGCTAATTTCCTAATAAATCTGAACATTACAGTTCTACGTCCGTATGGTAAGTTACCATACGTGTGTCTGTCACTCCTATATTGCTTTTCGGATGCTTCCTTTTTGTGGCAATTCTGGGAGATCCTTTGGTGAAATAGTATTAGAAATACTACTACTTCTTAGGAAATGGAATCTTCATACATTCTAGGACTGGCAGTTTTATGCTGAAAGAAAAAAACTGAAAATAAAATGAAAAATGATAACCGCTGCTGCATTCTCTCGTGGCCTTGACTATAAGAGACGTGGCCGGAAGCTTTAAAAGAAAACAAACCGCTCACTTTTAATTGTTTCCGGGAAACAATTACGCCGGATGAATCGACAGGCGTGAAGTTATTAAGACGCCGCAGTCTCGGGAACGGTCAGATCACAGCCCCGAAGAATGACAATAGGGGGCGCCAGTGGCCCTCAGAAACTTGCCAGCAATCTCGGCCTAATAGGCTGACTTTGGGATTCGGGGACCGGATGCTTGGGCCGTGCCGCAGATCAAATTACACCCGCCAATTACCGGGAGATGTCGCCAGTCGCCACGATACTTTCCAAGTTTGTTTGGCCCGAGAATTAGCGATGTCATTTACAATTACGCTGTTACGCGACGTTTCCATGGGAAAAGAAAGATAATCCGAGGATATAGGCTGCCACAGGACGGCCGCCGCAGTGTCGCGGTGTGGCTATCACGTTTAATGGCTGATTGGCTTAGTTAGCAAAGGATTTTGGTTGGGAAATGTCGTGGGCTTGAGTGGTGGAATTTTCTTATGAAAGGAAAGGTTCTAATACAAATTATGACTTTGATTTTTTTTTGCTGGGCACAAGGAATATTAAGAGGCTGCAATCTATTCGATGGATCGAGTTACAAACTCCATTAAAATATTTCATGCTTCTGCAAACTGTGTTCAAAATTAATGAATAGCGAGTAATGAAGGTTATTATCGAAATAATTGATAGATCGATAACCAACATGTTTGGTGTTTGAATTACTCTATGGTGTGTCTACATTAGACACACATTTGAATTGGACAGTGCAGCGTTGTTATTCCACCAGACAGATGCCTTTATCTCTAATAATAAAAGATAAACGCGATTTTAAAGTTAACATTGTCTAAAAGAAAAAAAACAAGAACGGCGCCTGACTGGCTAAAATATTTATCAACTAAATTGTTAATAACCACTATCAGTTTGACAGTTTTAAAAATTAGCAAACCGTTAACGTCATGAATCCTGTGGGTGTTAATTTTTATGTTTTAAATGTAATTAGTAATTTGGGAAACAAGTATTCCGAAAAGTTAATGACGAATATAATCATAAATTAAATAAAATTGATAATGAAAATAATTTTCATTAAAATAACCTATAAAAATTTTAGGGAAACAATTAATTAAAGAAATTGGGGAGGGCATTATAATCCATTGGAGGAACTAAACTTAAACAAAGTAAGCACAAAACTGTGTTCTGTGGTTTTTTGTTGGTTCACTATATGGCTTTGATTATTGTAGGTACCCATATTTCGTAACATCAGTAGATAATTGCAAAATCTGTATACAATAATCTAATATCTAAAAATAATTATTTTTTTATATTTAGCTAATAAATGTGTTGGTATTACTTTTATTATAGTTTAAAACTTAGATACAGCCCTAAATATCTTTTTTAATACCTATATAAAGTAAAAACTGTTTTGTTTTTAATCAATTTACAAGCATAACATTATTATTATTATTATTATTATTATTACATTCTTAAGATGAGATGCATGCTATTTACTTCGTATAAGTAGGTTTTTAAAATGTGTACGGTAGGGTGGGGCTCATTTGGACATGGGGCACTTTTGGACAATTGCAATTTCCCTCTCCATTTCCGAATATATTTAAACACCAATACACATATACACTGAGGGCCAAAAAAAACGGTACAAATTTTCAATTGCTCATATTTCCAAAGATATTAAGTATTTCTTTGATAAACTAAGTGCTTATATTGTGAAGATTGAAAACATACCACATTTGCAATAATTGAACGTTTTAATCCAATGTAATGTTGCTTTATGTATGGCTATGCCTCATTTCAATTTAATGTGAAATGAAAGGTGTAATGAAATTAGTAGGTAATGACATTTGTTTTCTTTTGGTCAAAAGGAACAGTAGAGATTTTATAGCATCGCATATTATTGCATTGTGATTTCTTTAGTATACAGGGTGAAATTTTGAAACATCGTTTTTTTGCTGTTTTTACTCAAAAAATCAGTTGAATTTGGATGTTTACATAGATAAAAAACGATTCTATTGCGTACGCATGAAAAATCCAATTGCGAATTTGAGTTATCTTTAAAGATGGTGGAGAAACTATGGCCAACGTTTAGTTTTCTTATGGGTGCCATGTTTGATTTTGAAATTTTTGAAGGATTTTTCTCACTTGTTTTCCATATTGTACTACAATTATTGGGCCAAAGATTTTTTGCAAATTTTTATGTTTTTGCAACAAAAACATAAAATTTTGCTTTTGCTGTGATTTGGAACTAAAATCTACATCGTTTTTTATTGAACTAACATTATGGCAGTTTGCTTTCACTTGTCTGATGGTCAGGTCTTTGCTGATCGTTTTTCACGTAAAAGTTACATCTTCAAATAAAAAATATCTAAAAAAAACGAACACCACAATGTATTCAGGCTGGCTTCAGGCTGATGTTGGAAGTGCCCTTTATTTAAACATGACAAAAATAAAAAAAGAAAACTTGGTTTGAAGTGATGTGACATACTCAAAACGTTGATTCCAGCTCCGATTTAATCTTAGCACAAAAACAAAAGAACAAGAACAAGTAAAATACGTCTAAAATTTACATCTAAACAACAAGTGTGACACATCATAAATGAAACTGACGAAAAGACCACCTAACATGATAAATTCAAACATGCCGCCCATAACAACACCAATGGTTTCTCCACCATCTTTAAAGATAACTCAAGTACACAGTCAGATTTCGCTTGCCGTTGCAATGTTTTTTTTACAAACGTCAAATTCCACTTGTTTTTACTAAAAACAATAAAAAAACATTGTTTAAATATTTCACCCTGTATAAGAAAAAAATCAGCCTGTATACGATGCTATAACATCTCTAGTGCACTTTTTTACAAAAACAAAACAAATGTCACTACACATTGATTTTAATACACCTTTCATTTCACATTAAATTGACCCGATATTATCAGAAATGTTGCATAGCCAAACATAAAGCAACATAACTTTAGATTGAAATGTTCTGTTATTGCGAATAAGGTATGGTTTCAATCTTCACACTACAAGCAATTCGTTTTTTTAAAGAAATATTTGCATTGACTAAATATTATTGGAAATACGAGTGATTAAAAATGTGTACCGTTTTTTTGGCCCACAGTGTAGAAACCGTTTGTTCATAATGTTCATATTTATGTTTGTGTTTAAATGGTTTCGCAAATAGAGAGGGAAATTTTAATATTGACCAAAAGTGCGCTGTCCAAATGAGTCCCACTACCTAAGATAAGAAGTAATTTAACACTACAATAAAATTTATTTTTATAAATTAATATTTACAAACAAGTTGTAATATTATTAAGGAATAGTTTATTATGAATAATATTTATATTCATTAAAATGTAGTGTGTTATGATTATTTTTTGTCTTTGTAAAAACAAAGACAGAAACAAAAATACAACGAAATTATAAGTAACATTACAGATACAATAAAATCCGCCTTCTAGAAAAAAATTGTTTTTTTTATACGATACTAACTGTAAAATCGCGAACCTCTTGAGAAGTCTATTCAAATTTAAGCAAATCTACCAAATTTTCCATTTAAAATAAAGATGTTGACGTTTTATACGCAGAAATTTCATTAAAATTCCCATAGCAGTGTAGAGTTAATTTCAAGGACCCATACTTTTGTCTAACCCTGTATAATTGACATGGCGTAATTAAAAAAGCAACGACGACATGAACGCTCATCGGATTCTCAATTAAATTTACGCATAATCAGCCAAGTTACTTCACATGATAAGGCTAGTAACCTGTCTAAATGATAGTTATTCCATTGTCTAGCGTCAACATCCCTAGTCGTTGTTAATCCCTAGAACAAAAATAAGAATTATATGCATTTTAACTCAATTGGATGAAAATTATTGACCAATCTCTAGAAAAGCCCAGATTAAGTCGTTTGTTGCACGCATACAGCCGGAATAGCGTGACTGTGAACTGCGCTCGTTTATATGAGGTCCTGGAAAGTTACCCGATTGAAATTTATTCATACATCAACATTATTGAAGTATAGTAGATCGTGTAGTCTAGAGGTTTACAACATTTTGGTACAAACACCTCTCGTGCTACGTTACATTCCTGTTGCTGGTGCAAAACATACTAAAAACTTTGTACAAATTAGGTAAACTTGGCTACAGTGTACGCGGTTGGACAGTAGGTGACCGAAAAGAATCTGAATTTGAGAAAAACTTTGTAAAAGCATATTAGAATATTAATTAGATTGGCTCAGAAACAAACCAAAAATATTATGATTTATTACATTCTATATCTGGCTCAAAAGACAAAAGAAACCTTTAACATCTATTCACTCCATCTAAAATAAACTTCACAGGATATTTCGGAGACTACTGCAAGACAATACGTGCCTGATTTAGAAAAGTAAAATGTTCCGCAAGAACTTGTTAACAAAATAAAGTTATTAACGTTTTGTTAATGTTAATGGGAAACTCATTAACATTCATTTCAAGAAAGCAAATTACAGTTCAACAACTTTTGAAACTGAAACATATTTTATTACAGGAAAAAATCTACAATTATTTTCATATACTTGCGAGAAAAGGGAACTATAAAGTAGGATTACAATTGCTCAGGTTCGGTTTAAATATTTTTATGGTTATTATTTAGTATGAAATCATTTTTTTTATTTAATAATAAACACATTATTTATTTAATTAGTTTATAATCTGTTGGTACTCTAATGAAATATTGAAATACTTAACTTACAAGTACAAAAACTGCACTGGTGTTACTATTTTATTTTAATGTTGATACAAAACTTTTACTTTTGGTACATAACAACGTTTAATTTCCAGATAACTACGCTTTTACAGAATGAAAATGCGTATTGTGATAAAATTGACATGATTTGCATATTCCTGTAAATGATAGTTTACACATTATTCTGAATATTTGATTATGTTGTTTTCTTTAAATGTGGTACATTCAATATTTCCAGCGAAGCGTTAATTGAAATCGGTATTGCACAAATACGTTTTACGCTAGGCAGCATTAATAGAAAAGGAATCCTCTCACAGGGGTGCAGCCTAGCAGACATACGATCTGCATGAGTTATTTTTTCCGGTAGTACGAGCTGAGATATAATTAGTTTTGCATTGTTTTCAGTTCCTGCGAATGAGAGAGTCGAGGTCCAATCTGGCGGTGACGTGTGGGTACTCGTCATAAAATCCGTAAAGCCCACAGACTCCGGAATTTACGTCTGCGAAGTAAACAGCAACCCCATTGTTCGCAGCTTCCACAAACTCAGCGGTAAGTACTTATTCATACACATTTAAAAATAAATGTAGGAAAGCGTTTTTCAGCGACGCTTGCTTGTGGTTATGCATTTGAACTCTGGAGTCTTTATAACATTTAAAAATCTTATAAAAAAAACGTCTGAAGCAGAGAACACCAAGCGATCAGCGTTGTGACCGGTCCGATAAAGCGTTTGGTGATTAACTGCTTGGTCGGTAGCGACTGGTCTCTTACGACTGGTTTTCCAGATGAACGAACGGGCTTATGATGTTAACAACGGGCGATTTTGAACTTTTAGGTAGACAAAATTACAAGAGAGGGGTTGCTTTTGAGAGAGTTGAAAAATAAAGTTGTTATTCTAATAAAGTATTCTGAAATCTTAAGTATGAAAATATTATATTTGCAAATATAGAAAAAATAGTATACAGTCTGATCCCACCCAGGTGGACAACACATGGTGAGACTGTGAGATTATCCCAATTTATCTCAGGATGAACATTTGGAGTCAACAACTATGTATGTGTAATGTAAAAGTTATTATCATTTTTTTTGTGGTACATGTCACGAATAGCCGTCAACTAGTGTAGTACAGCAGACGTTCCACACGTGGCAGGACAGTTCCAATAATTTACAGTTTGTCCTGCTTACCACAAAGTTGTCTCGCTTTTTCGGAAAATCTTAAATCTTTTCACAGTTTAGTCAAAGAGCAGGCTGGTGCTTTCCAAACAATCCTCTTTTTTTTTAACTGTTCGTTCTACGAACAGTTTGTATCAAAATTTTTAAACAACAATTCTGCCTTGTTAAGCAAAGTGATCGCATCTAAAATATTGTTAAGTTTTTATTTTTATATTTTCCTGATCTGTTAAATCTACCATATACAAGTAAGTATATGTCAAATAATAGAAAAAAAGCGTATTAGATCGGTTCATCTTCATCTGTGCAGTAAAAGCACAACCCATGCTTAAGTTCAAAATTTTGCAACCTTTGACAAACGTACATATGTAGATACTACCTCTGTGCTTAACACAGCAAAATTTCCGGTAAACTTTATACTTTCAGGATTCTATTACCTCATGTAAATGTTCTGCACGTCCTCAAAACTGTTTCAAAACGCATCAAATTCTTTACAATTTTTGCACCGCTTTTTAATCTAAAAAACCGTTGTCATTTATAGTAGATATGAAATCAATGGTCAACGGTATTGGCCGGATGCGTGATGCAAGCGCCTCTCCCTGTGTAGGCGAGTACTATGACCACGAGGCATAAATGGAGCAGTTCGCAACTATATGTTTCAGTTATCTGTAGTGTTTTAGTGGTCCAATCATACTTGTGTATTATATTGTTTTTTGATAATAACTGTTAATAGTAAACTTTAAGCGTTTATATTCTTTAGATTGAATAAAAGTACGTTTTTTTTATTTACGGCTGCAATCCATCTGTTCCTGTGTTCGATTTTATTTTTTTTCTTGGAAATCTATAAAATTTGCATTTGTTGTTGTTTCTCCTATTATTTGTACAGTTTTCAGCACAACACTTATAGTGTCCCCCCATTACGATGTTATCGACGAACGATCTTATGAGTTATGACAGCTAAGCAACAATATAATGTGCCTTGAACTACAGCGCAGACTGTAGGCCGAAATTTCTCCGTTTCTCCGCCATGGGCTCCTAGATCGATTTTTGTCTCCCCTCCATGGGTCATGCACAGTGCCAATACAAGTGAAGCAGAACAGTGGTCCTTATTTATAAAATTTTAACTCAATTTGTTCTTATGTAAAAATGCGTAATTCATGGGAAATGTGAGAATGATACGTATTAACCCCTAAGTGGTTCAAAATGAAAAACTAAATATCATGATATAAAAAAAATATAAAAACACATTTCATTTTTGTTAACAAAAACAGTCGGTTATCAAGGGATAAAAATGTTGAACTTGGTTAGAGATGATGTTAAGTTGTTTCCGCTAATGCAGTTTAAAGCAACAGTGAGACGGTTACTGACGGAAAAAGCTCTTTATTCAGTAGAGGCGTATTTACTGTATCAACAAGAATGCAGTGTCAAAAGGTTGCCAGAAGGATCAGTGGTGTTAATTAGATATAGATTTTTGTTTGTCCCAATGCACCTTGATTTATTTTTGACTTTCCTTGTATTATTGTTTTAAAGAGGAATCCAGTTTGTTCATGTGTATTTAGTAGTTTAACTAGAAAACTCTTACATATCTAAATCATTCATTTAAAAACAAGTATCAATAAACTTTTGAATTTGAATATCAGTGAATTTCACATTGCCAATTGCCAATTACATCATTTGTTACAAAATACAGTCACATAATACTCTCATGCAGGTTCTATGGAAAGCAACAATATACACTGTGGGCAAAAAAAAATGGTACAAATTTTTAATCACTCGTATTTCCAATAATATTTAGTCAATTCAAATATTTCTTTAAAAAACTAATTGCTTGTAGTGTGAAGATTGAAACCATACTATATTTGCAATAACAGAACGTTTCAATCCAAAGTTATGTTGCTGTATGTTTGGCTATGCAACATTTCTGGTAATATCAGGTCAATTTAATGTGAAATGAAAGGTGTATTAAAATCAAAGGGTAATGACAATTGTCTTGTTTTGGTAGAAAAAGGGCGCTAGTGATGTTATAGCATCGTATACAGGGTGATTTTTTTCTTATACAGGGTGAAATATTGAAACAATGTTTTTTTATTGGTTTTAGTAAAAACCAGTGGAATATGACGTTTGTAACAAAAACATTGCAATGGCAAGAGAAATCTAACTGTGTACTTGAGATCGTAGAGAAACCATTGGTGTTGTTATGGGCGGCATGTTTTAATTTATCATTTTAGGTGGTCTCTTCGTCAGTTTCATTTATGATCTATCTCACTTGTTGTTTAGATGTAAATTTTAGACGTATGTTATTTGTTCTTGTTCTTTTGTTTGTTTTTGCCAAGATTGAATCGGAGCTGGAATCAACATTTTTTGAGTATGTCATCACTTCAAACCAAGTCAACTTTTTTATTTTTATGTAATGTTTAAATAAAGGGCACTTCCAACATCAGCCTGAAGCCAGCCTGAATACATTGTGTTGATCGTTTTTTTTTGATATTTCTTATTTGAAGATGTGACTTTTACGTGAAAAGCGAACAGCAAACACCTGACCGTCAGACAAGTGAAAGCAAACTGCCATAATTTTAGTTCAATTAAAAAGGATGTTGATTTTAGCCCACTTCACTGCAAAAGCAGAATTTTATGTTTTTTAAATTTGCAGAAAATGTACAGCCCAATAATTGTAGTAGAATATGGAAAACAGGTGAGAAAAATCCTTAAAAAATTTGAAATCAAACATGCAATGCTATTAAATCTCTACTGTTTCGTTTGACCACAATAAACAAATGTCATTACCTACTAATTTCATTACACCTTCCATTTCACATTAAATTGAAATGTTGCATAGCCATACATAAAGCAACATTACATTGGATTAATACGTTCAATTATTGCAAATATGGTATCTTTTCAATCTTCACAATATAAGCAATTAGTTTATCAAAGAAATGCTTGAATTTATTTAATATCTTTGGGAATATGAGCAATTGAAAATTTGTACCGTTCTTTTGGCCCATAGTGTATATATATATATGAATATCATTTATTTATTAAAAATAATTTATTTGGTACAATGAACGTCTATTTAATGAATAATTGAATATTTGAATATTTAATGATAATTGTTACAAGTTACAACTTCAATCGATATCAAACAATATCTATTTATTTTAAATAAATTCTGAAAAACAATTAATTTATAAGAAAAATAATGTAAAACATCCAATGAAGTAAATAGTTTTTTTTGTGTGTCAAGCAAATATTCACATTAAGTAAAATATCTTGTTCCAAAAGAAGAAATGATGTAACAGCATGGCCTTTTAAGGCAAAAGATCTGTTTTCCTAACACAACCCAAATCGAGATCATGTTTATAATACAATTTAAAATTTTTCAAAACATTGCAGACTTTTTCATGAGTTCTTGAGGAAAAGGAAAACAGCTCAAGACTATTTTCCTTCGTAGCCTCTTAACTTGGGCAATCTGCGGATTTTTAATTGGCAAATAAAAACAACTATTAATGCTAAACTAACTTCTACTTTAAAACTAAGAACCGTACCGTATTCTAAAAGTTATTTAGAAACTTGTATCATGCTGTAAAACAAATTCTAATTACATTTATAAAACTAAGTTGACATATTATAACGCCAATTAAAAAAGTTCGTGATGGTCTTTTGGTGTTTTGATTCAAATTACTGATTACCAAATTTCGGATCGCAATTTTATATCATTCTTAACTAATAAGATAAGTAACGTGCCGCTTTACAGTTTTACCATGCATAGTTCACAAGAGCTTAAATTTTTACTGTAATAATAAATCTTATTACCAAATTAATAACAGCAGAAAAGCGAAAATTTTAATTCGAATTCTCCTAATTTTATCAGTAGAAGTTTAAAGTTACCGAGTATAAAGTTACTAACATTATTATATTTACTTTATTAAATAATATGTGATAACTATTAGCTATAATTAGCTTTGTTAAAGAGTTGGTCAGAACAGACACTAATGTGTATGTTGACAAACTTTAACATTCAACGTCTTCTAGCGTATTAAATATTTTTTTTGGCAGATTATAAATAAATTTAAAACGCTTATTTATCACTTTGTACCAGTGAGTTTAAATTTGAGTTCAGCACTACCTTGTAGAACCTAACAATAAAAATGACAGTAGAGCCCGCAGTTGCTTTCAACGTTTATCAAAGCAGTTTACTGTCTGACTGAATTCTGAGCTCAGGCCGCCTAAACGGGTAAAGTTTCAGGGCGGGAAGTGCGAGAGTGATAATCCGTGATTTAAAGTTTTCCAGGAACATGTCAGCGGGTAAACACAAAAGTTTATTATTCATTAAAACAGTCCAAACCCAAGGGACGACTCGAAACTTCCAAAGAAATAATTTGTAACGCCTAGAAATTACCCTTTAATATTCATCGCCCTACCGCTTAATTTATATTGCTTTACTGGGCATGCAATTTAATTATCTTACTTTCTCCCCCACTTATACCGCAATGTTGAAGACATTTTTGCCTGCCACAAGTTCTTTTTACGTAAATTCTGATATAATTTTTCTCTTTATAAACGAAATGGGAAAATAATTATTGTTCTAATCGTGTAAACTTAAGTCATAATTAAGAACTTAATTAGGTAGCATTTCATTCTATAAGGAATATAGAACCACACATACAACAGGTTTGAGTATTAGTTTATTGATACACAATATATTAGGGTGGTCCTTAAATTCAAACTTTTGTTTTTTTTATGTAGTACGCTTACAATTTTTTTTATTTGAGATCATACAATACTAAGTTTCTAAGTAAATCAATGTAAAATTGTTTTGTTATTATTATCTTTAGTATGATTAAGTTGTATTGATCAATGTATTGATCAATCTCAAATTTCACATATTCATAATTATGTAAATTGTGTTTCCTTATAAATTAATGGTTAACGATTGTGTGTGCTTCAGATAGTAAAAAATATCGCTTTTCAGTATGGATAAGGTTCTATTTCTCATTTACATGTGCATGTTGCCGACGTTTCGCTAGTCGTTCTCCAGCTTCTTCAGGGCTTCATACGAGTTAGAGATCGTCTTAATACATAAAATGCGACTCATACGTTACGGGATTTTAATTAAAATTGTCCTATATAATTCTGCTGACTGCTGCACGTAAGGTGTTAACACAAAACGACAGTATAGGCTCAGAACAATAAAAATTATGACATAATTTTTATTGCACATGACTTTATCATACTATATATAAAATTAATAGTTTAGCTGCATGAGGTTCTATTTGATTGAGATAGATAGTGTCTGCATTAAAATAAAATGAGCTAGCTAAGATTTGACAGATATATCGATTCTATTGACAGTAGGTATTGTCAAAACATCAGCGTTTGATACTTACTACCTACTGTCATTAGAATGAAAATATCTGTCAAATCCTGGGTAGCTAGTTTTATATTAATGCAGACACGACCGATCTCAATCAAATGCAATTTGCTCATGCAGCTAAACTATTAATTTTACCAAAACATGTCATAGACATAAACTGTACAAAATTTCCTCTACTTTAATTTATTATTTAACTATTTTGACGAAATTACAGAAATGGCCGCTCATTTGCAAAATCCTGGAAAAAGGCTTAGAGTAGGTAAACATCCAGTTGCTTTGGACCCTTTTGAACAAAAAGCTTTTCAGCTCTAAGTTTGGTCATGAAACTTCTAAATATGAAGTATCGTCCCGATACCTTTAGTAGTTTCTCTTCCATGGAGCATAAGTCGGGTGATATGGCGGGCCACTTAATGGCAGTATTCTGATAAATTCATAAATGTGTTACACATGGCTGTAAAGCATTTTCAATATTGTATTTAAATCTGTAAAAATTCAATATGGTATCCAAAAGAAAGAAAAAAGTTGAACATCGCCCAGCCAAAGCTGATGACAAAAATATTGTTTTATACCAAAAACGATTCAGAAAAAATGCTCTTATGTAAAATGCAAAATTTCGACTTCCACGATTTATCGTAATAGCTAAGTTATCTAGAATATATTTTATAAAGGAAAAACTGTTCTGAAATGAGGCGACATTTACGCAACTTTTGTCCCATTCAACCGACAACGTATCTCCTACAGATTCCGAAATCCCCATATATATCATGCTCCGTGAGACACCCTGTATTATTTATAATTTAATTATAACTTTTTTATTTACTTAAACATGAAAGACTATACCAGAAGAATATAAGAATATCACTTGTTTGACATGCTTACCACAAATAACAAAGAAAATAGTTTTGTCTTACTAGATTCGATATCCGAACCACTGTGCAACGTGGCAAGGCTTAAGAGTCAAAAGTGTTTCTACTAAATTATCAATTTAGAAGTTATGACAGTTTCAGTATGATCAAATCTTATAATTTTCTAGTGCATAAACAGCAGCGGAACATATGCATTCAGACCGCTTGGCTTAATTATCAGAAGACATGAATTGTGACCACTCAAATATCACCACAAAGATGCTCTTAACTCTGAAAAGACTGAGCGAAAAAAAGACACAAATAAACAGAGTTATACTCCTGAAACGTTCAGTTGTCAGCTCTGAGGTTTAAGCTTGAGCGCGACAGAAGTGCAAAATCGTATCCGATTTTTACAATTTGTTTTCAACTTTTCTACCATAAAAACATAAGAAAATATAAATGCTAATTTATAGACGAGATTCCAAATTTTACTCGATCAATATCTGCAATTTATGCAGTAAGAGTAAGGATTGCTTTTGATAGTTTCACAGTTATGTGTCTTCAAACACAGGGTTCAATACTATTAAAGAAGATACCGTTGATTCCTTGGAAACTTGGATAAATTTTTAACAATTCTAAGGGAATATTCATTTAATAATTGCGAGCAGTTAAAATGGATTAGAAAAGCCAACATAATGATTTACTTTAATAATTTTTAAGGACGTAATTGTTACCGTTCACTAAAGCTTTGAAGTAGATTTTTCGTGTGCATTATTTATCTTAAAAACCAAGGAGGATTATTCCTTAATTCTATTTTTAATCGGAAACGGTCAGGCCCAATGGATACCATCTACAGTAGTCTTACTTCCCATAAATCGTTTCCTAAATAGAAATAGCATGGTGTCTCCAAAGCTGTCGCAAAGGGCAGCATTCGCGTAAGGTTACATTTAATGTGAGGAAAGAGTAAATAAATACACTTGTCAGACGGGGGCGCAGCGACATATCTCATTTCAGCTACATTTGTTACTTTCAGAGAGGGCTGCAGTAACTGATTTACTGGACAAGCGGACGCCAGTCCTTTCAGTATCCAGACGTTCTATGAATTTTTTGAAATGCTACCCTAACTGTTAACATCCGACTATATGCATAGTCGGATATGCATCCTGCTTGTGAACAGAAGCGAGTTGGCCGCGTTCAGTTTGTAGTTCTATTGTCAGCCCGTGCTTTGGAACTTAAAGTGTTTTAATTTCTACTGACGTACCCTCGTTTCTAATTTTCATTCGGGTAGCCGTATTGCATTTAAAACGCTTAATTTATTCGCGTCTCAGGTTCGTATAATTTTAAATACATTTCCTGGGCGTAGGGATGGGATTTTGCGCGGGAATCCGAATGGACTGTTCTGTGCATTTAATCCACTGAAAAGAACGGACGGGAACGATTTAGGAATAAAGCGCAGATTTCGTGGTTTAAACGATTCGAGATCTCATTTGCGTTTTAGATCGATAAATGACTTCACTTTATTGTAGAAAGTGGATTTAAGAGTACGATAGACACCGGAAATATATAGCCAAAGGAGATACTTTTCCTAATATTACGCGGAGTGCCGGCGACTCCGCCTAAACGTAAACAGATAAATATTTTGATATGGTGATATAAATTACCAGGTCAATAAGCTTGAACAATATGAAAATGCAACCATTGTAATAAATCTATTGTTTAACAGAAAATTATAAAAAGGTATACTACTCCGTCAATACAGTGTGTTCCTAAATAGCATGTAAATACAAAAATAAAAAAAAATAATCATCTAATTTATTAAATTAACTAAAATTAACTAAAAGCGCTTCTCGTATGGAAGCTTCAAAAACCCAAAAATATACAGGGTGTTCCTAAATAGCAAGTAAATAAAAAATAAAAAAAAATAATCATCTAATTTATTAAATTAACTAAAATTAACTAAAAGCGCTTCTCGTATGGAAGCTTCAAAACCCCATAAAAACAAACCTACTATCCTCGGATCATTGGTCCTATATTAATGAAAATATTTAATAAACCAGATTTTTTTTAATCTGAAAAAAAAAATTTCTGAAGTAAGAAATAAAATGATTTAATAGCGTTAAATTAATATTTTAAGTAAACCTAGAACAAGTATTATAGTGAACATTTGTATTTGTTCTACAAAAACCTCATAAAAGGGATTAAAAAGAAACACGAATTGGAATGTATCTTAGTTTGGCGATTATATGTGGATAAATTTGTTTTAATAACTGCTTTTATGGAGTTATATATGTTATGGACCAAGTGATTAATAGGGCAATATGAAAAATGCCCGGGCAATTTGAACAATGCCCAAAACAATCGGGCAAGATGATTAAAATAATTGAAGTTATTACATTGCCCGGGCATTATTCATAATGTCCTGTATCTATTGGGCATTATGATTAAAACATGTTTCTTTTTATTATTTTTTTCATTTCAGTATTTTTACAATAATAAAATCAAGTTGTACTCCAGTAAGATATTCAACATATGTTACAAATTAACAAAACTTATATTTTGTCTGAATACACCTTCAGAAATATAGAAAAAACAAACTCTATACTCAATATGCGTACCTATAAATTAAAATAACACAAATCTCATATCCTAAAAAAATAAATATTCAGAAATAAAATAAAAGGTCAACTTTATACTCTCAAGTAACGTAATAAAACATTGAACTCATACAAACACTAAATAAGCAATCAAAAATATATTAAAACAATATTTTTTATTTATTGGTGGCACTTCGAATTACAGAGTTTTTACTTTACGATACTTACACCTGTCCGATTTGCAACCACCTTTACACGCACATAGATCGTAGCCTTGGCCTCCACAATTAGATGACATTCTTGCGCAATCTCTCAATGAAACCTCTGACTCCGGAACTTGTTCGGCAGAAATGAAGTTTTCTTTGCATTGTAAATTGGTTTCTTGAATACAATTGGTTTAATATACCTTGTTTCGTGCCTAATTCATAAAGGTTGGTATCTTGTTCAGTCAACATCCGGCACCCGAACTCTTACACTGTACACAGTGTACACCTATTAGCACCGGGAAATTTGGTACTTGAAGTACTAAGCATTTTCTCGGCTTGTTTTTTTAGATTATATAAAGCCATTGCTCTAGTATTTTTATACCCCCCACATTTAATGTGGTGAGGGTATATTGAGTTTGATTCAACATTTGTAACACCCTTAAGGAGGCGTGGCAGATATAGACTTACATATTTCGCTAGTTCTTAGAGTAAGATTGGGATAGAAACATTTAACATATTTTATACGCGGTGTTCAGAAAATTGAAAAAAAAATTAAAATGGTACAAGAGTAAAGGGCATTTAATTTAAGATGATAAGGAAATAATTACTAGGAAAAGTTGTTAAAAAGTATAAGGTAGTCTCTAATACCAATTTTCGATCATTAAATTTATTTTATTTTTTTCCTATGCAACACCTTTTCCGTGGTCATACAGTATATGGATTTGATCAGAATTGAAATCTGAATCGATTTAGCTAGGTCCGTCTGTACGTCTGTCCGTCTGTGTACACGATAACTGCCGTAATTTTTGAAGCAATTGATCTGAAATTTGGTATACAAGCTTATCTCTTAAAAAGTAAGGTCAAGTTCGTGAATGGGCGTAACTTCAGCACGGCTGAAGTACTTTTACATATGTTTGCCTCTTTTCCAAAATCGGACTATAATCGCGTCTACTAACACTGCCATTACCATTAATCAGAACGCACCTTTAAGGTTCGTTCTGATTCAAACGTTCTGCTAAGTTTTATTTTTCAGAATTTGTTTGTGTTGTGGCCGCCTTTCAAGAGTTTCAAGCGATCGTGATCGGTTTGAATTCGTCGTCGCTATGACGACATTGGTAGGCCGTCTACTACTTACTCACCACAACACTGATTGTAATATTTATCAAAGTGCCCAACACAATTTAGCAGTATTGATAGTGCCCGGGCAATGTGATTATTATATCATGCATCAATACAAATTTATTAAATTGCCCAATCTTTCAGGGCAATATTCATAATGCCCGGGCATTAAGAATATTGCCCGGATTAATCACTTGGTCCATAACATATATACTGTTGATATATTGTTTCTTTTTGTCTCCATTTTATGCATAATACAATATTTAGAAATAATACCAAAGCATTTGCGGAATATACAACATCAAATTCTTTGTAAAACAATGGATATAAAAAGAAACTATTAATAATATAATTCCATAGAATATAAAGAGTTATTAAAACAATTTATCCACATAAAATTATTGGTCAAACCAAAATATAATTCAATTTGTTTTCAACCCGTAGTACACAAACGCACAAAAAAAACACTACATAAATTTAACACTATAACTTCTACGAACACAAAAAATAATTCAAGTGCAATTTAAATTAATTAATAGTAAGGAGAAAAATATTTTTTTAGAAAAAGAAAACTATAAGGTTCCCCTTGCAACGCGAAAAACACAGTACAGACAGGGCGAAATTTAATAACAAAATTTAACGAACATAACAGTAGGAAAGCTCCCACTTTACATAAACATTTACTCGAAAATAAACATAAAAATTTAAAACAAACAGTAATGCTTTTACATAATTTAAAAAAAATCTGTTAAAATGAATAATTACGAAATTTTAACCACTAATCATTCAATAATTGGAATAATCATAATAATCGTTCAATAATTGGACTCATTGGTTAAATTACCGTGTTATCGACCACCGCGACTTTAGTGACTCACCCTGTATATGTCAATTATACAGTAAGCACGTAAAGTATGGAAACATGAGAAAACCGCTGAGACGGTTTGTTTTTTAAAAAGTCCTCAAACACGTCGATTTTTAATTATTAAAATACATATTTCTGTGAAAAATTTAATTTTGAATTGTGATCATCAATAAAATTGTTACTGGGTTATGACGTTATCGATAGTTTTTTGAAATGGCAATCCCAACTTTTTCTCGCTTATTTTGGTAGATCATTTAATTGTCTAAATAGTGTCGCAAATATTTTCTGGCCATACATTAGAAAATCTTCCAGAAAAAGACAATTGAAAATTATAAAATATTGATAACTTTAGGGAAAATAGCTTTTGTGAATTGAATATGCGTTTTTGGTCGAATTAATTGCCCTGAAAACGAATCTGGGCTACAAAATTTTCTATCGCACAAGGTTTTTGAAAAATGTGGGGTAAGAGTCAAAAAAACGCTATTTTGGTAATTTTTTCAAATTTATACCAGATGAGCCCATTGGCCGAAAACGTCAAAATGGTCTCATAGTAAACATTATAAATTTTGTGAATTACCTTTAAGACAATTAACAGATCTATAAATATGACTACAAAAAATATGGGGTTGCCATTTAAAAAAAGTGTCGATGGCGTCATAAGTCGAAAACAATTGCAGGTCGGAAGTTAAATTTGATGTGAATATAATATATAAACGTTTCAGAGATTTTGTCATGTTTCCATACTGTACGCGCTCACTGTATATATTAATATATTACCATTTAGAAAACCTGATGTTGAAAAAACAAAATCGATTTCTGAATAATACAAATATACAATATACCCTCAGTTAATATATTACTTCAATACTTCAAGTATTGACTTCGAACATCAAAAACTTCATTGTGTTCATTACGCTGTATATAGTTACGCTTTTGGAATCTACTTATTTGTTTACACAAGAATATACCAACATGGCATTGCGTGAATGTCTATCATTTTGGTGATACATAATTGCGTTTCTTCCGATTCCTTTTTCGTGTAGTTTACCTAAATGACAATCAATATTCACATTTTTTATTAACCGCAAAATAACTAAAACTTTGTAGTTTTTGATACTATAAAATAAAATTGATGCAAAATTCTCTAATTGTAAGTTGAAATAAATCCTTCAACTTGAAATAACTCGAGTGAGAGAAAAAGAAGAAAATCCATATAAAAAGTTTGTAAAGTGGTACGTAACACATGTTTTCCTACCAGTTTGTGCCCGCATTTAACCACCAGGGAATACCACTTTTCAGAATCGTCGCAAGGGAACATGAAGTTTGACTGAGAAGTTTCAGAATGTTAATTGTTAATGAAATTTTCTTTTAATTTTATTTATTTGTGTAGAACGAATACTCGGGGCGCAACATCAGGATACCTGTGTTAAGAATTTTATTACGTAGAATAACAAACGTTTACTGTTTCGTCTCTGTTGAACATGCATGAACATCTAATTAAAGAATGAAACAGTGAACATGTGTCTGTTCTACGTTGTGAAGTTGATGACTCAGATCTCTTGGTTAGTTGACTTTACTTTATTTATCAAAACGAAATCAAATTCGAAATTAAGCCTGAAAAAATTTGGCTGTTAATTTTTCGCATGTGATCCGCACCCCATAAGTATTTTCCATAGTTTTTTTGAGGAAGACAAGGCAACGTTTTTGTTTTGTACTTTAGCCAATAGTTACTGGTTTTCGTCTAAGTTTATGTCGTTACTGATGTATTTTGCAGTTTTGTGCATTATGTTCTTTATACCAACAATACATGTAAACAAACTAAGTAATTATTCTATTGTTATAGTGCTTTCGAAGGACCTCCAACCTCCACAGAACCTATCAGATTCCACCTTCGAGGACCAGAAAACACCATTTAGCAGTATGAACCATAACTACACTGACTGCTGCCTCTCAAAAAACGTATCATCGAACTGTTTAGGATTTTGCAACATACAAAGCATTTTAGAAGGTAAGAACCTCATTTAGCAGTCAGGTCTCGTTATTCTACAGGTACATTCTCTTCTAGGAAGCACAGGCCAAGATCCAGAACATTGCGAAAGCGATTTTCCAGCAATCGTCAAATGCATGGCTGATGGCAGGAATCACGTTCCATGTTGTATCCAAGAAAGGGTTCCTGATATCTGCCAAGATGTTTGCAGAGGAGAATACACAGCAATAACGAATAATATAAAAACGCATTTTTCATGTTCTGCATACACCGAGCAAACCCTAGCTTGCATAATTGAAGGCATAGAGCTATTACCAAAATCACCAGAAGACGTTGAAGTGGAAGCTCTGACTGAGAAGTCACTGAAGATAACTTGGAACAGACCATTCATCAACAACGATACAAATTTGGTTTACAATGTTAACGTAACTACACTGAAACACTTTGATCCATATAAAACGGACCAGAATGCTGAAAATAAATCGGTAAACACACTTGAAACTGTTCTAGTTAAAGTACCTGGTACAGAAAATCAAACAATAGTGAACGGTTTGAAAGAATTTACAATGTATGAGGTGACAGTGGTAGCTGCTAATATTCATGGTCATAGTTTACCATCGTATTCAGTCAGAACTTTGACGTTAACACCTGGTACTAGGAAGAAGAGTAATGTTGGCGATGCTCCACAATTGCCCAACACGAGGAAGTGTTGCATTGATAAGGGTATTAATCAGAAGTCATGCTTGGACAAACTCTGTGATTCTTCTGTTATCGATGAAGCTGAAATAACCGATTATATGATATGCGCTCCATGGGCCCCAGCTACCTTCAGTTGCTTGGCTGATGGAATTGATCACACCCCGTGCTGCAAGGTTAGAGGACTGCCGGAGAAATGTCAACAGTTCTGCACTGGAAACGTTACAGTTAGTATCGACTTCAACATGTTCAAGTAAGTAATATTGAATGCCGTTAGTGTGGTCATCATATTTTCATTGGAAAGTAAATCGTGCGTCTTCGTTTTCGGCTTTTTACTTTTTAGTTTCCACTTTTGACTATGTTATTTAATATTACGGGGTTTGAGGTAACGATTTGAAGAACTTGCTTATTTTACACCATATTATCTTATATTTATTTTACGATGGACATATGTATGTACATGTTACCAACTATGAAGAGACTAGTAAATTTGATTTCATAAATAAAATTAAAGAGAACTTACTCGTCACTTTTCTGGTATAAAGGTTATGAAGAGAAAAATGTTGGTAAAAGTCCAAGGTTCAATATTTACTTTTATGTATCACTCCTTGTCTCATTGTTATCACTCGCTATCATTCATTGTTAAGCATAGTGAATTCTGACATTTTTCTGTTATGTTGATCAAATGATGTAATTCAATTTCCTAGAGGGAATCCATGTGATTTCTGCTTAGTGGTATTCTTTTACTACAAAAGGACGGGCTAAAATTGGCAAGCGCTCAGTTGGCAGCTCTGCTTAGAGCTATGTACTTTCTTTTTGTTCATTTTGTCAAGTGCCTGAGAAAAATTCACACGTGTCCGGGTAAACAAGCAGCTACGGTACTTTACCAGTTGTCACATGGTCATAATCATTTCATTGTCAATAATATCAAGCTATATTTCAGCTTACCCACAGAATTCTATCACATCCCGGGGATGTAAAAGTGTTATTTACCGCGTAAATTACCAAATTAATTACCGTAATTAATGGTAAATTACCGATTTTTTATTACCGTAATATACGGCTCAATTTATCGATGGTAATTTACCGTCAATTTAAATTACCGTTGGTAATTTACCGGTAATTTACCGAAAATTCTAATTACAGTTGGCAATACACCGGAATATATAAATTGATTTCAAAAACCTTCCACCAGTACTTGCGTGAATGTACCCCACCACTCTTAAGCAGTCGACAAGTGCACTGTTGTTTGAGCTTTGCCTGGGAGGTACTTAGGGATGTAAGCGCGTAATTTATCGGGTAAATTACTAGATAAATTCCTGTAATTAATGGTAATTTCCGGATTTTTAATTACTTAATTCAACGGAGTCAATAATGCACATTTTAAATCAGAAGCCATTTACCTACTATCAAATTCATGATTTAAAGAAATGTTCTGGTGATCCAGATAAAAGTGATTATTGTATGTGAAACCAGGCGTTGTCGTTTTGTGAGTCGGTAATAAATTACAGCATTTTATACTAGAATTATGCTGTTAGGCTGTCCATTTTAAAAATTGCTGGTGTAAAACGTACTTTTATTGTAGTCCCCGCTTTCATTTTAATAATGAATTACTACTATTAAATAAGCAAAAGCATCAGCGATTGATGGTTATCTACAAGATAATGACTTATAAGGCTATACACATTTTTTTACATAACTTACTATCATCGGTAAATTATCATTTTGGTAATTTAAGAAAATATAATTTACGAATTGCAATTTTTAATTACGTGTTAATTTAAATATGAAAGTAATTTTTTTAATTTCAGCGGTTATTTAGTGAAAAAAATTAATTACGGAAATTTAACATCCTTAGGCAGATTGCTAGTTATGTACAAAATAATAGCTTTGTTCGCTGAGCAAATTCCGAACTAGTTCAGGCATCTTTTTATATTGGACGAATGCGATGTATTGTTATGGTTCCCCTATCATCATCACACGAACACATCCGGTCCAATATAAATTACGCCCCGAACACGTTCCGAACGCACTCAGCGAACAAAGCTATTGACTTTTATTTACCAAACAATTTTATTAACATAAGTAGCATTCATAACCTACAGTGATCGGTATTAACACCGGTTTAATTTATCATTTTGAATTTTTAATTATTCGGTAATTTAAGCTAACGTAATTTACCATTTTTAATTTTTATTTACGTAGTAATTTAATATTTGAAATTATTAATTTTAGTTTCAACTGTAATTTACGAAAAAAATTAATTACCGTCATTTAACATCCCTGATCACATCACATTATTTTTCTGAAGGGTATTTTAAAAATACCAAAAAAACTTGATATCCCATGTGCCTTTTTCTTAAAAAAGTCATGAAGACGTTTGATTACAATATTTACAATCTATCTATATGGCGTTATATGACGTCAAAAAGGTATAGAAAGTAAAATTATCGAGATAGGCCTGCTTGAAGAATTTAATAACAGTTCCTTCCAGACTCACGGTATACCTGCACTCAGATTCAAAATTTAAAATCGACTTGATATTCTACCATAGTTACGATATCATAGGATAGGTATTTTGAAACCAAATAACTTTTGAGGCGGCATAATCATAAACATCGGTAAAAAATTACAAATTGTTAAAAAATGTAATTTTAAACGCCACCTATAACGTAACAAAGAGATTCCACCATCCAGCTTCACGGTGAATAGACATAGTTTTACCAAACAGCGTGAGTTTTTTTTTAATAAAAAATATTTATTCTTAACTTTAAATAAATAAGACTCAAACAAAACATTTTCATCATCCATAGCTACAGTTCAAGTTTGATTGGAACAATTAGTTTTTCCTCATCATTAAATCTATAAAAAGAATAAATACTTTAGGACAAAAAGTAGTTCCATTAGAAAATTTACATTGCTTGCCAAAAAAAAGGAAGAGGCTCACCACCGTTACCTTTTGGTTTACGTCAGTCGGAAGTCATTGCTTGCTCCGTTTTTGTATGCAGCCTGAATAAATCTCTGATTATCTCATAATTAAAAATACGCCATTTAAAAAATAATTATACGCTTGGCTAGTCTTTTATTCATCATTGTCAATTGTTGCTCCAGCCAGGCAAATTGGCGATCCTTCAGTTCGACAAAATTTCTGGGTGTGTGTAGCCTGCCCTCAACGTCGGTGATCTTTCATCCGTAAATACACAAATTTTACCCACATCAATAATAATTAATTTAAATTGATTAGCACAAGATACTATTGTAGTATATGTGTGTACCCCAAACAATAATTTCGGTGGTTATTAAGCGCATATTCAATTATTATTATTGGCCACCTAGTTATGGGCATAATTGCGATTTAAAATAAATAAACAAAATCGCGCTGTTGGCCATCAAATTATGTCCGTCAAAATGGATTTTCACTCATTACTGACAATTAGCATTTTCCAGTACGGACTAAAGGGAAATTATATAATTAATCAATCGTGATTTTTAACAGTGCCGCGTTTCTCTCTTCAAATTTGATAATTGAGTTTGGACAACTGTCACAATCGCATTGTATAATTTTATTGAATTATCCTGTGCTTGCTGTGTAATTCACTAATATAATTGATTGTTTAAAAACTGAGTCCGTGATTCTCCTCTGTAGCGAGGCTGTTTAGGCCATTTAACGCGATTAATTTAATAATGATGTATTTAAAATTATTTGCTAAAGCGATTTTTAACTATTAATGGAACGTGAAATTTCAACACTGGAATTTACAACGGTTTTGCACCACAAACAATTTTATATATGTAGTGGGCTATTTTCCAAGAATTAATAGTTTATAGGGCTGTTGTTGAAATCCGAACCAATTTACACAAATTTCCAGGAGTCGCGGTGTTTGGTGGCCTGATATTGTCATTACTATTGTCAGTCCAAATGAAAATTTATCGAATTACCACATTAGGAATTATTGTACATGTATTTGGCCATTCATTTAACTTATTTGACCATTCGTGTTCTTAATATGATGAATATTATCATAAATTTGAGATTGTTCTAGGTCGAATTACATTTTGAGACTTACCTACATGCTTTAAATTACACTAATCCTTTTATTTCACAATTTATACAGAAAGCTAAAAAGTTATTTAAAAAAAAACGTTTTTCTCATTGGTTTGGAGTTAAGTTCAAAAGAATATAAATAATGCTGCTTTAGCTTTAGCTTTAGCTTCCCCCAAACGACTTTTCTATTTAATAAATTCCAAAAAGTAAATAAATTCTATGTAATGCCTAACCCAAAAGCTTTACAATACAACAATATAGCGAAAGCTGTGAGTCAAGTCGAGATCGAGATGCTGCTATTCAGAACCCTTGAGATATATGTAACAAACAGTCGTTATTTATTGGCCTGTTTTTCCATTCTTTGTGGTAGATAAACAACAATAAAATGGCTCTTTACGAGCTACACAAAGTGAATTTGTAGACGATTACGTTTCCGATGTGAAATGGCGATGACAGGATAATTTAAAAGTTAGAATGGTTTCGAGGTCTCTGTCCTTTCGAGGACAGTTAAAGAACTGATAAGTTTTCAACTACCCGTAAATACTTTCCCCCTCGTCGTTTGTTAATACCTTACTCTAAGTTACTTGAATTCTTCTCAAAAAGAGAATTAATTTCAAAGTTTTAACTATCACTTTCAAAAACATTATTTCTTTTCATTTTATACTAGGTACTAGGTTACAACCCCTATCACAGTTTCAAATAATGTAAGATATTTTGCTACCTCTCACTTTTAGATCAAGTACAGCTATCCCATTTGACAGAATAGATGGTATGCTCAAAAAGATCGATATTAGTAGGTACAAATTAGATATTAAATAAGAACCAGCATGGAGAAAAGCATTAAAATGCACTTTTTTGTAGCGTATATAATTTCCATGTAGTGAGTTAATACAATTTATATAAATGTGTCCGCTGCTTGACTTATTTTGGTCTCTATCATATGTACACCTAACATCTAACCATGCTTAGATTTCGATTTTGATTTATAAGCTGCCACTACTATCAACAATGAAACAACCGTTCTGTTAGGAAAAGAATTATCAAAATCTCTCCTTTTGACCCGCCATCATTTTTTTTAATTCTCAAGGTTAGAATTCTTTAAAATTTTAAATGTCATCTTTTATTATTTTAGTGATAATTTTTAACAGAATGACATTCTGAGCACATAAACATATTCATGATTCAACATATCACCGAAGCAACGAAAAAACGCGATTTACTTGGTTTTTGACCAAGAAGTATTTTTTTACACACCGATCATACAAGAGAAAACATTATTTGGAATACTGTGATATGAAATACATACTTAGAATTCACCTAAGCAGCGTGGCCTGGAAATGTCTTATAAAGCAGGAAAATCGAAAATAAAGTCAACGTAGTGAACTATGGATTCGCTAACATTCGAATTTGATACTTGTTTGTATTGCATATACATTATACATACTATAGTTTCTTATTATGTGTTATTTTTGCTTACTAAGATATATATTGTTTATTTTCCATATATTTATTATTTTATTCGTTATAAACTATGTACTGCTTATTGTTGATTCTTATTTAATTTGATGTTTACTTCTGGATTATTGTTGTTTGAACTGCAATTTTACTAAATTAATACTCAAGGGATGAGAGAGTAAGTAAAAACCTAATACCTATGATCATACCCGTGTTTACTTGACATTTTTCGAGTTTTTTTTGCCAATTCATAGCCACCCAGATTAGTAAACATTAAAGTGATTTTGTAGTTGCCTTAGTGATGAAAATTGACAAAAGATGGAGTTTTCCGTTCAGGATGGTTTTCTGATGAAAATATCACAAAGGTAATACAAAGGGCCATTTTAAATTCCAAAGCTTTACTGAAAAAAACAGAAGTCACCCACAAGAATATTCCAAAAAAATGACATTTTTCTCTACTAGCACTACTTAAAATTTCATTCATCTTGCTTTTTTAACAAAAAAAACGGTTCGGCCGTTTGTAGGGTGCTTTTTATACCCCCCCACATTTACTGTGGTAAGGTATATTCACTTTGTCACAACATTTCTAATACCCTTAAGGAATCGTGTCAGGTATAGACTTGTATATATATATTTTTGATCAGCATTAAAACCGGAATCGATTTAGCTATGTCCGTCTGTCCGTCTTTTTATTACTACGCTTATATTACTTTCACTAGTTGTTTGTTTGTTACATTCATATCTTGCAACGGATATTTTACCCATTTCCCAATATCCATTCAAGTTCATCAACAATATTCATCAACAAAAAAATTTAAAAAATTTTCCAAAATTCGGAAAATTTATCCAATCAAATCGTTAAAAAAACTGAAAAATTTTCCAAAATTGGTAAAAATTATTAAAATTTATGAAAATTGTGAAAATTACTTCGATAATGTTGAAATTATGCATGTGGGCAGATTTCAGGTGAAATGAATCATAAATCATTAAATAAAAACTTTTCAAAAATTTTGTAAATTCGGAAAGCTTTTCTAAACAAATCAATAAAAAGAATTGAAAATTTTCCAAAATTAATTTTTTTATAGTGTTTTTTTAAAAAAGTATTTTTTACATAAATTTATTTGAGATCTTATTAAATGATTGGATGATGAAAAATCGACTCTCTCGTCAAGATCATCGACAATGTATTTATTCATTTATTAAAATAAAATCAGACAATCTATCTTTAAATTACAATTTACATTACACTCTTTTAAAACTGTTGAAACGAAGCGGGATGCATAGATTCTGTCGTCATAATAATGCTACCCAAGTGACAAAAGGTCCTGCATTTTAGGACCCCTTATTGTCCTTTATTTTAGTACATTGTCCCGTGCTCAATGCTAGTATAAAGCACCTGACGAATTTTGATCCATAGCAAACTATAACGGTTCATACAAAGGATTATTCAAAACAACGGAACACACAGAGTGATCATAAATAACTTGCGATAGTTAGAATTTGCCGTCATTGTAAATTATTGCGATGCTCAATTAGCGTCAAACTTTTGAGAATGTGTGTCAGATTTTCTCTGGTTAATTTATCAAGAAGATAAGAGTTGAAAATAAATTATTACAGAGCCAACAATAAAAAATATACAATATATGACTGATTATAACATGCTTTTTCTGTAGATTCGGAATCGGAAGGAATACATCGTGTCTTTGACGATATTTTTCTTAAAAATTAGAGTCAACTCAAAATTTTTATAAATTTATATTCCACGGAAAAAAGCATACGAGAATCAGTTGTCTCTTGTGGTCTTTTCAGTAACCACTAGGAACTTATTTGTTTTTGTCCAAAATTACAAGAGCGACTGCTTAGCAGGTTCACGGTAGTCAGTAGTCACTAATTTTAACATAAAAACTAAACTTACGGAATCAAACCAAGGTAATTAAACCATCTTATGCTAAGAATGGACAAACCTATCACCAACCACTGCTCAAAAACTCACCTGATTTAGTCAACTTAGTAACTAAACTATGAAAAAAAAGAGAAATTCACATATGTTAACCGGTTGATTGATAAAACTCGACCATACCTCCGTAACTCTAATCACATTTCGCCAATAAATTTCACGATTCCAATCGCATTTCAGGTGTTTCCGTTACATGGGCGAGTACAAGAATTGCCTCTTCCAAGGATATGGCGTCCTTCCGAGCTCTCCGCATCAGGTCCACGTGACCAACATCGACACTGAATTCGCGATAGTTCGTTGGGCTGCACCGAAGACACTTGGAGTCACAGTGACCCATTATAACGTCCACTACAGGATGCTGACCACGTACGACAACGAGTACAAAACTATTTCCAAGGTGCACAGTCCGTACATATTGGAGGGGTTGCAGAGCGACATGGATTATGAATTCTACGTGGAAGCTGTCAACAAGCACGGTGTTGGCGAGCCGAGTGCCAGGATTATCTTCAAAACCGGGAGCAAGGTAATGAGGAAATTTGTATAGGTGGGGCAATTTGATTTCGTCCTGACTAGGGATTTGTTATGAATAAGTGGTGCTTACCTGTTTGAATTATG
The DNA here is from genome assembly GCA_963966075.1 of Aphodius sticticus. Taxonomy (NCBI): domain Eukaryota; kingdom Metazoa; phylum Arthropoda; class Insecta; order Coleoptera; family Scarabaeidae; genus Aphodius; species Aphodius sticticus. The sequence continues at coordinate 20,162,956 of OZ014510.1, forward strand.
ATGAGAATTGTATTTGTGTGGGTATTACTTCAGTAATAGACAGCTGGCTACACCGGGGTCTTTCTTTCCCAAAAAAATAAATATTTGTTTGGATAATATCGAGAATAGTTTGACTGTGTGACATAAATTCAGAAAAGTTGGCTTTTATATTGACGATTTTCTGAAAATACAAACATGAACTGTTTGTTGTTACCTAATTTCTAATACATATAGATAATTTTGTGGAGACTTGCAACAATGCAAGACTTGCAACTGTTCTGGATCGAAAATTATTTGTAGCCTGGCGACAAAACATACACACACACTGGCTTTCAACTGACTGTTTTGGGGAATTCCTCGGCATCTTCTTGGATTCAGTAATGCTCACGCACAAAAGAAATAAATTATAAATTTTATTAAAAAAATGCAAAATTGGAACTATGATATTTATGAACAATCAAACGTTACCCACAAGAAAAAAACATAAATAATACATGAATAGACTACTATTCTGTAGCTTCTCTAAATGTCGGAAGTGTTGTTTGTACCTTTGACGACGAGACACACCGCGGCGTTACATTTTTCATCCTCTTACTAGTTAGTGCGGCCGACCCTAGTCAGCGACAGTGGTGAGCAAATCTTTCCCTCGTCGAAATATGTAACACGATTAGAGTTGGGCACTTGTTAAGCGCGTGATTGAGTGATGACTGACGAGTGTTCACTCATTCCTCATCACAATGAGTGACATGTGTTCACTCATCACAACGAGTGATAATTAATTCAGTCACCACTCATCACTCATGACTGTCGTATATGATTGAATACTCGCCACTTTTCACTCATGATTGACGCACAACGAGTGGTGAGTGTTCAATAAAATTACACTGTTTTAAAGACATAATAGAAACTCGACTTTTTAAGGGAGGTTGTGTAACCAACCGAGTTGAAATTTTGTATGTAGACACATTTCCGGTGACAATGCATGAACAATAAAAAAATCTGAAAATTTTCTAAAATTTGGAAAAATTTTCCAATCGAATTAAAAATGATAATCTTTAAGAATTTGCAAAATTGGAAAAATTTCCTAAATCGAGTTGAAATTTTGCATGTGGACAGATTTCCGCTGACGATGCATAAATCAATAAATGTGAAAGGAACTTTTTTGGATTTTTTTATAAAGCCTAGTTTTTAAAATATTTATTGTTCAAAGTCCCCTCGGCCGCACCAAAAAGAGAGTGCAATGTATGTAATATCGTACATACCTACAAAACAACAACATTTTGAAAGCCCGTCGTTATAAAAGCTTTAAACGGGCATAGCCAAAAACGTCACTCTGAGAAATGAGTGAAGATTGACGAGTAATGATTGCCGAGTAACACTTGTAACACTTGTTTCGCTAATTAATGAGCGATGAGTGAACCATAGTTTTATGATTGATGAGTAATGAGTGACGAGTGATATCATTAATCATGAGTGTTACTTCACTCAGATTATGTGAGTGACGCCCAACTCTGCTCATACGATTCATTCTATTCATAGAAAACCGCCACAACAATGTGGGTGTCTCCAGCCAAATAGAGGCGGCCCTAGTTAGTACACCGCAACAGATGGCAGCACCTTACCACTGCTGATTTGTATCAAAACATGCATGTTTTTCGTACATAGTTTCTCGTGACTGCATGCAAATTAACGGCTGATTATTTGTTTACCGATGGATAAAAGACTGGTCTAGTTGATCCCATGGTGTTTTTATTAGAATTCGCTTCCATTTTGCCGCTATAAATTAGACAAAATAGGGCACTTTTTTTCTATATGAATTCATTACAAATAATTCTTTTTGCTCTTGATAGTACCTGGGTCATCTCCATAGCTATACTATATCAAAATTTCACGATCATATGTCAGAGCGTTCACGGGACGTTTGAGTTGAAAAAAATGCACTAATTTTTAACGCTGTACAATCCGCCTTACGGACTATTACTGTTAAGATTCTATTAACGAAAATGGATAATAGGGTATTCCGGTGTTTTTGAAATTGTCATTTTTTACAAACTATGGGTGCTACTGTTTGCTACTTCACAAGTAAAATATCAAACATTGTTTTAAATTAAGAGAAATCGTTGTTTGAAGTTTGAATTAGGATTGGTCTTTGTGACGTCACAAAGACCGCTCAAAGTGAGCGACTTGACAACGTTGCTATATCTAGGGTGCACGTAGTAAATTTTTGTCTTCTGTTGTGTCAAGGTTTAGAATCGCTCGTTTGTTGACACCTGCTTTGGTTATTGAGGTTATATCAAACACTTGTTCAAAATGTATAAACTCCAACGCCGACATTGTTCTGTGCCGGGTTGTAACAGCAGTAGAACAGTAACTCCTGATAAGATTTTCTTGACATTGCCGACTAGCGAGATGAGAGATGTTTGGCTTCAAGTTTTAGGAATGATCAAATCATCTCTCAAAAAAAGTTACCTTTATTCGTTGTCAAACAACAGGGTCGCCAACCGTCAACTTGGCCGATCAGCTGTTCGAGAGCTGTCCGCTGTTGCCAGCGCTACTAGGGATCGGTAATCATCGTGTATTTCCGAGGGTGGTCGGTGAATTCAAACGAAATGCACTTTTAATTGCAATTATCTCATAGAAAAACTAAATCAAAAAGCTCATAGCTTAACTTTATGAATCCTCATAAATTGTACAATAGGTTAAACCGAATATCTGCTTATATTTTGACATGACCGGAATACCCTATTTGAGAGCAACTTTGACCCTAAAATACCAAACTCATTAAGTCAAACTCATTAAGTCAAAAATCATGCTTGCCAACCGACTATGTTGACTAAAAAATGTTAACAGTAGTGCTTAACAGAACAGAATAAGGCCTTAGGTTAGTTAGCGAACTTTATATACAGAGTGTTTCACTCCCCGTATACAGTTATTCTATGCATAAAAGTTCGTCTGAACATACGTCGAGTCCGTTACCTTACCGAGATAATTATTTGACAAAAGTGAAAAACAACAGATTAGCAAGGGATAACTCTATTCAACAGTAGAACTTCATGGACAAAAGAAAATTATAACAACACTACACATTAAAAAGGTTCAATTAACATACCGTCAAGACAAAAATACCTCTGCGCTATTGAAAACATGGTCGTAATTCAGGAGTTCTTTGCGTCAATTTGGCTTTGTTGATGGATGATAGCTTACTGGGCAGCGTGGTGCGGTGTTATGGCGGGGGCGGGGGGGGGGGGGGGGGGGTAACTATAGGTTATCGGCTGGGACTTTTAAAAATCTTAAAAATATTCTGTTGTTATTTAGGGCGATGATGTCATTTGTAAATTGTGTGGAGCTTTTATTTTGTGTTTATGTATCTCCTCCGATAAATTCATTATGTGTGATTTTTCTGCGGAGTACAACAAAGAAAACATTATCTATTGTGGTGGTATGTTTTACATACTATTAAACATACTATTGTAATATATCTAATAAAAAATCTAAACAATAATGACCACGACAACGGTAGCGAACTGGACGATTATATGAACCTGTATGCTTAGAATAACTGTAGCTACCACTCTCTGCGTCCAATTCTGTTCATTTGATTTTTTAAGTACAAAAACCTTGAAGACTCTACAACGGAAAATTTATGAAAAATTATGAGTTTACTCGATATTCAGCCAGAGTTGACATGTGCATCATCATGTAATCACCGACAAAGATTGATTTTCTACTATACATGTCAAAAAAAGTACTTGGAAAAGAAAAAATTTTACTGTTATCGAAATGACACCGAGCAACTCTCGACGAAAACAGTAAATAATGGAATTAAGTTAAGTAAAATAATCAATTAAACTGCAAATTTAATCACAATCGATTCAGTATAATAACAATGTTTATTTAGTTAAGAAACTAATAATTACAACACGTTTGTTTGCCTTAGTAGTAAATTTATCAACTACTTAAGATAAATCATACATAAATCCGACATGATGGGTTAAAAATATTTAAGCGAAGTATTTAATGTCACTTGGTAAACATATTTAATGCTTTGTAGTAAAATGAGTTTTGCGTATTGCTTTTTGTATATTTGTTTATTTTAGCGATCTGAAGTGGTCCTTTTGTCGAGTATTGTATTCGTGCTGTTCACATATAATCTAAATTTACAAATCCATATTTTAAAATCATTTGTAATCAGATAATCATTATGTTCAAATAAAATATGTTTTTTTTCGCATAAAATAAAATAATAACTAACACAGTTTTTACTTTATCATACGCAGTATGTAAAGTATTGTAATCATGCCAAAAAAAATTTTTGAGATTTTAGCGGAAATATGTCTTTTTGGGTCCCCTGAACATTTTTGACCAAGGTACAAAAAATGTCTGTGTGTGTGTGTGTGTATGTGTGTGTGTATGTGTGTGTGTATGTGTGTGTGTGTGTGTGTGTGTGTACCCGTTTTTGTGGCGACGATTCCGGAGAAACTACTAAAGGTGTCGGGACGAAACTTCATATTTAGAAGTTTCATAACCAAACTTAGAGCTGAAAAGCTTTCTGTTGAAAAGGGTCCAAAGGAACTGGTGGTTTACTCATAGCATTTTTCGAAGATTTTGCAAATGAGCCGCTATTTGTGTAATGTCGTCAAAATAGTTAAATAATAAATTAAAGGAGAGGAAATTTTCTATAATTTATGTATATGACATTTTTTGGTAGAATTTATAGTTTAGCTGCATGAGCAAATTCTATTTCATCGAGATCGGTCGTACTGCTTTAAAACTAGTAGCCTGGATATGTCAGATTTTTTGATTCTAATGACAGTAGCGAGTGTCAAACGCTAATGTTTGGAAATACTACTGTCAATATAGGCTGCGTTCGTATATTGAACCCCATTACACTTTTTACACCCAATAACACGTAGGTGTACCCGGTGTCAACGGAGTACAATATCCGAACGCAGCTTTAATCGAGATATCTGTCTAGTTCTACTAGTTTTATTTTAATGCAGACATAGCCGATCTCGATCAAATAGAATCTCATGCAGCTAAACTATTAATTTTATATATAGTATGATAAAGTCATGTGCCTGGCCACATCAGATTTTTTTTATTACAGCATAATGTGATATATTGGAAAACATCTTTTTAAACAATCACAAAAACTGTTTAATACTGAAATTTGGGAACAATGGAAATTTCAAACAATAATGATCGGCTAAACAAAGGGTTATTAGTGTTGCTATAAAGCCCTCAATTTGTTCATCGACTGTATATATATCTAGTAAAATGAAACACTGTAGGTTTGTTGATGATATGTTATCAACTCGTTCTTACGCTGCCTATTGACTCTTAACGGCCGATTAATCGATAGTCCTAAATGCTTAATCGGTCGTTAAAAGGTACTCAATGGGTAATACTCAATCGGTCTTTGAGCAACCAAAGGTCCCAGATATCACAAAAGTCCTGTCGTTGCATCAATAACTACTGTATCCAGAGTTGAAAGACTACAGTTATTAAATAATTATACATTAATGAATCAGTTTTTTAGCATGTTTATTTGTAATCTACATTTGATCAATACATCAAAACTTCAGTTCCACATTTTTTATATCTTTGTTCCTAATCATTTTTTAAGCATCCTTGCCGTTTCATCCACTTATTGGGGTTGCCACTTTGGACCCAGAGTTTGTACACAATAGTATGTGTGTAGGTTTCCCCAGGCCTCAAAATACTATTCGGAAAATTTGGATGATAGATGGCATTGGGATAGTTCTGCGTTTGAAATGCAATGGCACCGTGCCTCTTGTAAATCGCATTATTCTTGCCATGTATTCTCCCGTCCTTATAAAATGATGGGATTGTATTGGTAGGTTTTGGCTTTTCTTTGGTCACATGCCTCTTCTTAGAACTATCTCTACTTGCACTCCAATGCATTCCATTATCACCAGCTTGCTTATGACCGCTACTTGCACTACGTTTCGTGCTCGCAGCATCTGGTAAAGTTTCCGCTACAAAGCTACTTAATCTCCGAATGACGTCCCTATCGGCTTGTATAACTTCTTGTTTAGTTTCATCTGTAATCTTTTGAGCACTACCTGCTTTCGAATTCCAAATATCTTGTTCGGGCTTGTCGAACGACCTGGCAACTGACATTATCTTGCGCACGATCCCTTGGAGCCCATTAGCAGAAGTGTTACTGCTCAATTCACCAGCTACACCTTTAATAGCTTCCAAATAATTCTTCTGCAAGGTACACACTAGTCCGCTCAAATCGAAGTCCTCGTCACCAAATTTAGTGATGTCTACATCCGCGCCTCCTAAGAGACTACTCAAAATGCATGGCTCGTCCTTGAATGTGCACAACTGGATTTTACGTACCAATTGTCTGATTTCATCAACGTGGGGGCTGGCAAACATATCAGGAGTATCTAGAATTATCTCGTAGAGCCGGTCAAGTAAGACGAATATGTTGTTATCCAAGCTATCGTCGTAGCTGCCACATATCGATGGTGGTACTGGTATATTCACTTGGCCAGTGCCAAAGTTATTAGCTGTAGAAAAGTTGACACCATGTTGGTTACTGTACACTTCCAGAATCCTTCCAGTTGGAACATGAATACTACGGGACACAAAACATATTCCTTGATCAACTCCTCTGTTGATACAATAGTTCTGATCGATGCCGTCATCTGGTTTCACACCTAGACATCCTTTAAGGATAACAGGCTGTTGGAAATCGAACCTCGTATTATAGACGTTTTGGATATCACCAGTTGGAAATTGCTCATCATCGTACATGGTGTAACAATTGGCGTTTATGGTCACAGTATGGTTATAGATCTCTTCAGCACCACTATAATGTCCAGCTAAATTAAAGTACAACAAATTTGACAAGTTTATGATAGTTGGTTTTGAGGACATAGCCTCCATACGAATGGTAAATTCGTTTATCGTCGATAACTCATAGGTTATCCTTATCAAAAGAGCGCCGGGATAACCCTCATCACCATCAGGACAGGTGTAGGACATAATAACTTTGGTGCCATCAACATAGGGTGTCCAGATTACTTTATCTAATCCATAGAATCCACCATTATAATGATGTTTTCCACTATTGGAACTCAACCAATATTGTTTACCATCAATGGCAAAAGTACTGTTTTCGACGTAACTGGTTACTCTCCCAAGGGTGGCACCCAATTTATAACTATCGTAATATATATACCCAGCCAAATCTTTAAATCCTAACACGATGTCCTCGACAATTTTCTTCTTATCTGGCATTCTCATAGCCACAATCCTTGCCCCATAAGTGATCACTTCAACCTCTATATTGTTATGGTTCTTCCACGTGAACCTCTGCACCTTATCAAAGTTCCCATCTTCATAGTAATATCCACCGAAGCAATCTTCCGTTAATGTGATATTCCCATTCTGGTAATGCTTTATGGACGATTTACTCGACTTGGAATCTTTCGACTTTACTTTCGGTTTGCTTGTATTCGATTTATTATCTTCCTTAAGTGGATCCTCAGTTTTCTTTTCAGCATTATCTGCTGGGATTTGATCAGTGGTAGACATTTTATACTAGAATTTTGAATACTGCGTTGTACTGCGGTAAATGAAAAACTTAAAAGGTTATGAACATTACGACTGCTTTATGACATCGACATTGCCTGACTTGATTTTTGTTGTTCTAGATCGTTGAGGAGGAAATTGAAGAAGCCATGTCGTACAATGTGACCAAGTGCTGCGAAGACGCGGACCTGAGTGATCACTGCATGCCATTGTGTTCATACGATGCCAATATGACGGATATCAAGCAATTAGCTGGCGTTTGTGCTGCAGAGTTCCACAAATTGATCAGATGCGGTGCTGGAGGAAGAAACCATGGTTCCTGCTGTAGTCGACGCGGAGTCCCAGCAGCATGTTTATCTTTGTGTTCCGGTGTCATTGTGGATTCTCTACTCGTGACAGCAACTACGTGCATACCATACATAGGAAATATTGTTCTATGCTATGAAGAAGGCACCGGGAAGTTACCAGGGCCAGTATCTGATCTACACGCTGAAGTACTTGAGGACCATTCAGTTTCGTTGGAATGGGAACCCCCTACAGATGGCAGTGAAATTGTCGATTACGAGATTCACTATCAGAAAGTTGATAACATGTCCATGCATGAAACTCTATTGAAGCTTGATCACGTATGTATTTTAAAACGCTAACATTATATCATTCTAATGATTTCATCTTCTCTTTCTTCTCTTCAGCAACTAAACGTAACGGAAACATCAATCACCTTGAAAGATCTAGAACTAGATGCCTTATATCACATGTTTGTCGTATCTAGAAATAAATTTGGAACATCTTTACCTTCTTCGATGCTGATGATCAAAGTAAAACAGAGTGGTAATTTGAATTTCTTTATTCCATATTAAGGATACTTATTCGTTTTCTATTCCAGAGGATGGTAAGGTCGATGGTGTAACATCCCCTCCACATTCTCTAGCTGTTGCGAGTCATAGCGCCACATGGGTGACCATAACTTGGCAACCACCAGAATTCAGCCATCCTTCAGAAAAGATAATTTATAGGTTCGTCTTCAAACATTTTCTTACTATTGACAATAATTCTAATGGCTTCTTTCCAGTATGTACTACAAAGCTTCATCAGACGATGGGTTTAAGATAACAAATACGACTGTCACAACGCATATGATTGATAAATTGCTACCCAACACTCAGTATATTGTATACGTAAAAGCGTTGTCCAGAAAAGGACCTAGTCTGCCATCGGAAACGTTGATTGCATGGACTGATCCAGCATATCCAGCTTTTGTAGAGGTAATACTTGTGATTACTTGATAGAATATGTTGTATATTGTTATTGCTTCTAGCCACCAACTGTTCACCCCATCAACCTGGTCATCGAAGGAAGCAGTATGACTATTCTTTGTATAGCCATGGGAACGCCAATGCCAACAATATCCCTGTATATCTCAGGTCGTCTTGTAAGACAGGAAACAACAAGGCATATGGTCACTGTTATCCACAACGTCACCAGAGACATGGACGAGATCTCTTGCTATGCAGACAACGGCTATGGCACACCAATGCAAGCATCTAAGAAGATTACAATAAGCCGTAAGTTTGTAACACAAATTATATCTAACTTATTACTCTATCATTCTTCTTGTAGATGTTCCTCATATACAAGCAAGTGGAATAACAATGGCAGCATACGGAGACACAGTGCTTCTAGAATGTAAGGTCGACGCTCATCCTGAACCTAAGATGCTCTTCTGGCAAAACCATGAAGTAAGAAAGCCTGTAATTCAGGGTGGAAAGTATGACATCGTCATCAATAAAGCTAAAGATGATGACGGGAAATACATCATGCAACTTTCCATAAAGAATATTGATGATACTGATGTGGGTGATTATTTCTGCCATGCAGAAAACGCATTTGGAAGCACAACCCAGCCAGTTTCAGTCAGAATAAGACACACGGCCACCGTGTCCAATGTAACCCAATGCTGCATCGAGCAAGACGTGTCTTCTGGTTGCATGGACGCCTGTTCCTTCTACTTAGATATCGACGCAGTAATAAATAAATTAGAGTGCATCAATGACTTCGATAAATTAATCAAATGCGCAGCTGACGGATCAGATCATAGGAAATGCTGTATTGGCCAGCACGTTCCAAGAATATGCTTGGATTATTGCAAAGGAGAGCCGACTGCTGATCACAAATTATGCGTCCTAACCTACACTAAACAAATTATGAGCTGCTTCCATGAGAACAGGGATCTCCTCCCTGGACCACCTCACGGACTCAAGGCTGACATCATGGATACTCACAGCGCTAAATTGACATGGGAACCACCAAAGAAGAATCCTCATACCGCTGAGATGTACCGAGTTGTCTGTCAGCAAGTCGATACTGATCATCAAACATTTAACAGGATGGAAGATACGTTCAAAACATTTTTAGAAATGAAATGGTTATTGGATGGTGCTACGTATGAGTGCACTGTCAAGGCTGTTAACCACCGAGGAACTTCTTTATTGAGTGAATCGATCAGATTTACAGTTGGTGATCAATATATCACGTCATCCGCAAGTCTCAATAATACTTCGCATGTTGGGGTAGCTGTCGCTGTAGTTTTAGCTCTTATGGTGGTCGCCGCTCTGGTTGTTGGCGCTATTTGGTTTGTTAGGACGAAGAAAATGGGTGCGAAGAATCAAGGTGGAGTTGCTTTCGAAAATCCTAGCTATCTCAGAGAAGTTAATATGGATCACATACAGGTAATCAAACTTTTTGAAACAAAAATTTTGTTGAACCACATCTTCACGAAATAATTTTTGTTTATGAAAATAAAAAATCTGATGTGGCCAGGCACATGACTTTATCATACTATATATAAAATTAATAGTTTAGCTGCATGAGATTCTATTTGATCGAGATCGGCTATGTCTGCATTAAAATAAAACTAGTAGAACTAGACAGATATCTCGATTAAAGCCGCGTTCGGATATTGTACTCCGTTGACACCGGGTACACCGTCCAAATAACACTTACGTGTTATTGGGTGTAAAAAGTGTAACGGTGTTCAATATCCGAACGCAGCCTATATTGACAGTAGTATTTTCAAAATATTAGCGTTTGACACTAGCTGCTGTCATTAGAATCAAAAAATCTGACATATCCTGGCTACTAGTTTTAAAGCAGTACGACCGATCTCGATGAAATAGAATTTGCTCATGCAGCTAAACTATAAATTCTACCAAAAAATGTCATATACATAAATTATAGAGAATTTCCTCTCCTTTAATTTATTATTTAACTATTTTGACGACATTACACAAATAGCGGCTCATTTACAAAATCTTCGAAAAATGCTAAGAGTAAACCACCAGTTCCTTTGGACCCTTTTCAACAGAAAGCTTTTTTGTCCCGATACCTTTAGTAGTTTCTCCGGAATCGTCGCCACAAAAACGGGTACACACACACACAGACATTTTTTTGTACCTTGGTCAAAAATGTTCAGGGGACCCAAAAAGACATATTTCCGCTAAAATCTCAAAAAATTTCTTTGGCATGATTACAATACTTTACATACTGCGTATGATAAAGTAAAAAATTCTTAAGCACCGTTTAGACAGGGCAAGTTTAGTGGCGCCAACTTCTCCCCGCCACTAAACGTGCCATGTCTAAACCATAGGAAAATACTAGCCGTCAAGTAGGAAGTGTACTTTTCTATGTTAGACATGACAAGTAATTTTGTTGTTTTTTAAACTTCTTTTTAGTAACTACTAAAAAGTTTTAAAAACAGTATAGTTGGAAATACCATGCTAATTTCTTAACGCGGAACGCTTTGTAAAATTAGTTTAAATTATGTAAATTAATTTACAAAGCTGGACACAAAAGCGTTGATCCGTTAATCGTTAATTAACGAAGTTAAATTAATTAACTTTTAAGTTAACTTTCAAAACCCTTAACGGATTAATTAACATATTAACTTCCGCTACATTCGTCATCCGTTAATTCAAGTCCGTTAAATCAAAAATATCATAATTCGACATTTCAAATTGCTGAGGCATTCTGTGCACGTTCGGCCTTGGGTTTGTTTACATGTGAGACGTACTACTTTGAGCGGCGCGGCGTCCTTACACCGGGTGACCCGTAGGTGCTCCCATAGGTGCTCCCCGTTAATTTTTTTTTTATAAAGCTGGACTAATGACATTTGGGAAAGTGTTAATAGACAAAAAATGCCATTCTTTGGGATACTCTTGAGGTTAATATGACTTCCGGTTTTACCGGAAATGACGTCATCATTGAAATTTTAAATGGCACCCCATATTCTTTGTGTGATATTTGCAATCAGGTTGACATTCTGAACGCAAAAACATATAGATCGTCAATTTTTATCACCAAGGCAACGCAAAAATAACTTTTTGTAAATAACTTAAATAACTTAAATAACTTTCATGTATTAATCTAGGTGGCTATGAATTGGTGAAAATAGTCGAAAATTGTCAAATCAACAGTAACTAACTCGATTTTTGCCGACATTGCATTACTGGCGCCCTCTAGCGTGGTTTAATTGGCTTTTGGCCAGTGAGTAGTTTTTTTCACGGGTACCCAATGGTCACACCCTGATTATTCAATAGAAAGCATCTTTCCGATTACAATGCTTCATATTTTGTTGAAATTCGTAGCGTACAAATGTTGTTAGAAGCAAGGAAATCAAACATTGACCTAATGATCAAAGTCAGCGTACAAGTTAAAGTCACTCAATGGACTACTCGAAGGAAGTACCCTTAAACGTCATTTTCACGCTACGATTATCAGCAAAATATCAAGAATTTGGTGTCGGAAAAATGTTTATCCTCGAATAATCAGGGTATTTCCTTCGAGTAGTCCATTGAGTGACTTTGACATACGCGGACTGATTATTAGGTCAATATTCTTTTCGATTTCCTTGCTTGTAACAACATTTGTACGCTACCAATTTCAACAAAATATCACGTATTTGGTATCATTGTAATCGGAAAGATGTTTTCTATCGAATCATCGCGGTGTGGCCATTGCGTACCCGTGAAAAAAATGACTCACTGGCCAAAAACCAATTAAATCACGCTAGAGGGCGCCAGTGATGCAATATCGGCCAAAATCGATTTAATTCGTGTTTATTTTCGATAAATTTCACCAATTCATAGCCACCTAGATTAATACACAAAAAAGTTATTTTTGCGTTGCCTTGGTGATAAGAATTGACGATCGAAATGTTTTTGTGTTCAGAATGTCATCCTGATTGAAACTATCACACAAAGAATATAGGGCGCCATTTAAAATTTTAATGATGACGTCATTTCCGGAACAACCAGAACTCGTATTAACCTCAAGAGTATCCCAAAGAATTGCATTTTTTGTCTATTAACACCCCCAAATTTCATTCGTACAGCTTTATAAACAAAAAATATAAACGGGAGTACCTATGCCGTGGGTCACCCGGTGTGAAACACACGCGCAAATTGTTTTGTTTTTAGTACTTTTCAAATTGCTATAGGCATTCTGTACAAGTTCGAACTTGGTTTTGTTTACATGTGTGAATTATTACTTTGTGCGACACTGCTCTCGTATAGAAAGCATGCGCACGATTTCTTTTGTTTTTAGTTTTTTTTTCAAATTGCTATAGGCATTCTGTGCAAGTTTGGACGTAAGTTTGTTTACATGTGTGACGTACTACTTTATGCGACGCTGCGTCCGTATAGAAGGCATGTACTAGAATAAATGCCATAAATAAAGAAAAAAGTTACAACTTTTTTTCTACTCATCACCATCCAATTGGGATAATTTTTCACCGTATTATCCAACCTTTGAAATAATAACTTTTAAACTTTTTTTTAATATTGTTACTTATTTATTAATAAATACCTTTTGTTTAAAATATAAACCCAAACTTAAAAAAGCACCCTTCTAAAATGTTTGTCTATCAATTCAACTCCAACCGCCTTAGTTGATCTTTTCAATGTCTATCCATGTCAATCCATCTCGCAATGTAGTTATTTTAGTTACCACTATAACTACACTGCGCGTCAGAGAAAACGAGTAACCCAAAAACAAATTTCTCAATAAATTTCAAAATTCTCCAATTTTTGCTTATAACGTTTTCTATTGGTACATCGCGGGCGCACCATTGCCCAATGTATGCATTCTGTTGGTTGCCCTCGCAGTGTTTGCAGTGGGGTACCTAGAGCTTTTACCGCTTGGGGCGGTCACCAATTTGCCGCTCATTCTAAGTCAATAAAAATTAAGTGAGGGTGGTTATTAACATCACTGGGCATCAACACAAAATAATAAACACACATTTTATTTCTTTTGCTTAAACTGATTGTACCCATGGATTGTACAAATACAATATACATATAATAATGTATATAACATGTAAGCGTGTTTATGTTTTTTTTTCTTGCTTTTCTATTAGAACATTCTTGACGAACATAATCAAAACTTATTAGTATTATCTGTTACCTTTTTCTCTATAGATAGTATCGCTAGATTTCGCAATCTTAAATAAATTAGTCAGAAATGTGAAAAATGCCGCCCCAAAATATGTGTTGCCCCCCCTTTTGGTACGCCACTGAGTGTTTCGCTTCGTATTCTGTTGAAAAACCAACAGTGCAACAAAATCTGCACTCAGTGAACATTTTTCTCCAGGAGCTCCAAGAGCTCGTGTTGGCGACTGCAATATGGCTCCAATGTGTTCTGTTGGAATCGCACTCGGTTGCCCTACACTCATGAAAAATTGCACCAGTGCGCTCGAACTAGTGGCTAGTGCCCCCGAGTTTTACCAAAAGAAACCACTATGAGTTTCCGTTCGTATCTCAACGCCGGACGATATGCCAAAAGAATTACTGAATCAATAATTGCAATAAAAACAAGCAAAATTTAAGAAGGTGTATAATTACGAACATTGTTCGGGTGGCCCCTTTTCTCTGACGCGCAGTGTAGTTTGAAATATTCCTAAGGTAATTTTAATTTATGCAACCAAAACGTCCGCAGTTATTTGTATCGCATACTCACCGCTAGATTGGCACTCCACATAACCTACTTATTTTATAAAATGTTTACGATTAACGGTTAACGTTAACTTCCGTTACATTTATAACAAATTAACGGACTATCAGTTAACGAAGTTAACTTTTTCGTTAACGGATTAACGAAGTTAACTTTATGATTAACTTTGCCCAGCTTTGCTAATTTGTACTGGCACGTTTACAGCAATATATTGCAGAAATAAACCGGCGTTAAGTAAACAATCAACATAACCTTAAATGCTTTTGGTTGTACGAAATTGGCTATTCTGAAATAGATCTTTATCTAGTGTGTCAAGTATACCCAGTCCCTGCGTGTTACCCTGCGTGTTATATTCGACTATGTTTACTTTTTTGCTCCTGAAAGGAGATGGCGAAAACGCTTTTGTTACGCTATGCGCAGACGCGCTGACTCAATTTGACCGCTAATTTTAAACAACATTGTTGCGGCCTAGTTTACGCATGCGCGTAGAGCACGTTGTTATTAGACAAAGAAATAGAATAGAGTATCCTCCATCTCGCTTTGAATGCTGAACAACCTCTCTCCCTACCTGCATTATAGTAAAGTATTAATTATATGAGTATACCCATATCTTGTTACTTTAAAACTTTTTCTAGTTACTAAAAAGCCGAAATAGACAATGGAGTAGTCTGTAGCTTTAAATTCAACGTGTATGTTTGGTTGCAGATACCTAATGGCCAGGCGGAGACAATCTCGAATGGAACGGCGAACGGAATAGCGGTGTCGTCGGCATCTGGTGGACAGGGTTGGAAACACGAGCCCTTGCATGTGCCTACCGCCCAAGAGGTGAACCCGACGCTGTACGAGGAATTGAAACTTGGCCAGGACGGTGCCGGCTTCAAGCGTCTGAAACCATAGTATGAGATGAGACGGTCGAAGAGCGAGTCCAGGTTCTGAAACCGCTGAAACGTGTGCTTAGAGTGACCACTAGCGTAATTTCTCTAGATAAATTATAAAGAAAATGTGATTGATACCTACGAGTAAGCGAGAGACACTGTTTAGTTTATATTGTAATGTTAGGTGTTTTATATAATGATTGTATAAAAAAATATAATTAAATGTGCAAAGTAGGAACAAAAAAATGTAAAAACGACTGACGCAAAAAATTACAAAAAAATAGATCACATTCCTTTTACATTTTTTTTTTAGGTATTGTGATAGCGGAGGGGAATTTCTATCGCATATTTTCGCATTTTTTCACTAATTATTTTTCAATATAATACAGGTTCTAGTCATTTAATGACCCGTTTATATGTACAACCCGGAAACCTCCAAGGAAAGAAGTTCGTATTACGGTGTGTTGTTGAGTGTTTAGTTGAGATGGACTCTTTGGGGGAATTAAAATTTTCACTGTTGTAATATGATGATATGCTATAAATACGTAGTAAAACGACGAAAACTGTGTACCTTATCACATGTACACGTCCCTGTGCCTTCTAATCGTCTAAATGATGAATATGTATGTGTTTGTTTAGAGACCACTGTACATAGTAATCATTCGGATCAAATATTTGTAAAATATTGTCGAACTTAAAGGAAATAAAAATATATTAAAACCAATCTTTGTTTTATTTTGTCTTTCCGCAGGACGGGTCATTCCGTACTACCATAGCGAAAAAATCAACCACACTCAAAGCAAATTATTAATTAAAGTGGGTTTGAAAATATGTCATTTAATTATGATGTTTAAACCCGGCCCAAAAGTACAGTTTTATCGTTTATGCTATACCGGGTGATTTAATTTCGAGGCTCACCATGGGGATCTCGCTTATTAGTGGAGATAGAGCCTATATTTAAATTTGGCAAAGTTTTGTATTTTTGTGCTGGATCAATTATCTGAAATTTTAGCTATCATTTTTCATTTTAAAGATATCCGCCAAAAACTGAAATGTTAAGATATCGTTTTTAATTTTTTATTCAAAACCAAACGTAGCTAGACATTTGAAACAAAAACATTCTACAGCGACTCTTGAACAAGGAATGCAGTGTTATTTTTTTAATTTGATATAACATCAAAGATGGCGGCGTAACCATGGCCAACTTTTGTTTTTCTTATGGGCGCTATATTGAATTTTGGCATTTTCCGATACTCGTGCTTTTTCTCATCTCCGCAATGTATAACAAGTTAGCATTATTTTTTAAAACAATGGTTTAATAATAAAAAACTTTCTTCTTTTTCTCGTTGTTTGTCGTGCTTATCAGATACCCAACTGCTGCTTGGTTTCAGACCGCCGGCGCCGGACTGACCTTTGGATTAAAAACACTAAAATTGTAAAACAAGCATGTTTATACAACAAAAAGCTTAGTTTTTAAGTAAATCTTCAAATTGGTTGCCATTTCCTTGAAGGCATAAAACCGAGCCAGTTTTTCGACATGTTGTTATGCTCTTCTAACTGTTCTTTCCGGAATAGCATTAACCGCATTTGTTATTCGATCCCGCAGATCCTCGATATTTCTGCGAGTATCGTGATAAATTTCGTCGTTCAGTTCCCCATAGAAAATAGGCCAGAGGGCTTAAATCAGGGGATCTAGCCGGATATTCCACCACTCCACCATTACCAATCCAGCGATTTGGAAATTATTGATTCAAATAATTTCGTACAATTGCAAAGTTTGACTTGTGTGGGGTTTGTACGGTTTCTATTTCTTTGTTCGTAATGCTCTCCAAACACGTGTTTGCGGCAATTCCATATTAGAGGCTACTTCCCGCGTAGAAATCCGAGGATCATCATTTATCTAAAAACCAGTAATTGAAGCATTGCAAATTATGGTAATCTAACATTTACCATTTCCAAAATATCTCTTTGATCGTTTTCAACATTTCCATGAGGATTATAAGAATTGCGGGGTTTAATAAACGATCCATGGTCCGCTAAATTTCTGTCCAAAGTTAGGAATTTTGTACGATTGGGCATTTCTATGAGAACAATAATGAACCCTTATCATATCACGCTTTTCGTTATTGGTAAACGGCATTTTACATCCACAATCAACCACAATTAAGGTTTATTTGGTTAAATGGCAAACCCAACGCTGAGCGCGCCGCTTGATCCAAGTGCATTTTGTTGACGTTGCTTGGCAACGAGTCCGACGGTCTGTAACCAAGATCCAGTGAGGTACCTGAACGTTTTTTGATTATTACACCATTATTTTAAAAAATAATGCTAACATTTTACACATTGCGTAAATGAGAAAAGGACACGACTATCGGCAAATGCCAAAATTCAACATGGCGCCCATAAGAAAAAAAAAGTTGGCCATGGGTCCGCCGCCATCTTTGATGCTATTTCAAATTGAAAAATGACACCTGCATTCCTTGTTAAAAAGTAGCTGCAGAATATTTTTGTTCCAAATGTCTACCTACATTTGGTTTTGAATAAAAAATTAAAAACGATACCTTAACATTTCAGATTTTTGCGGATATCTTCAAAATGAAAAGCGATAGCTTAAATTTCTTTTCAGATAATTGACCAACTCAAAAATACGAAACTTTGCCAAATTTAAGAATAGGCTCCATCTCCACTAATAAGCGAGATCCCCATGGTGAGCCTCGAAATTGAATCACCCGGTATAGCCCTGTATAATTAGACAAATAAAGCTGTTCACGCCGGAATAATTCAAACACCACAGAATTTTTGTATACACCTTTGGATGGACAGCCCCTTCGATATCGTGTCTGCGTTCTTCACGGTCAAATATGAAAAAAAACTTGTTTTCCGATCAATATCGGACGACAAAGGGCGTTAATACGAAACTGTTAGATCCTTGAATTCTCTACAAAAAAATCTATACGTCGCGTAAGTGCGAGTTGGCATTTTCAAGTAATACGTCTGAAAATACATCAAAAGCTCGTAACGAGTAACAACGAATTTATGTACTGGCTGATCCTACCGAGTCCCAAGTATTTGAAAACCCAAGCCTTGAAAATGTTTCAAGGCATCATATTATATAATAATAAATACAACAGCATGCAGTTAAAACTTGACCATTTCCGAGATATGTCCTTTAGAAGGTTAATAATAACTGTCTGCAACAAAACTAACTTGTAAGTTGTAACTATGAATGCAAATGTACGCTACTACAGGATACTAGTTTTGATTAAAATCCTGCATACAAATAAGGGAGGTATTTATATAAAACACATTTTTCTACTAAACAACATATATCGAAAACAGCCAACTTTTGACTACATGTTTATTGGCTTTTATATCATAAAATATGATGCCACTTCAAAGAGACGCGGGTTGTGATTCCCTGTATAATATTATAATGTGTTTATTTCTACTTGTTGTGTACGCTTTTCAGCTTAAAAGCAGACAGCTATTTTTTTAAATACCGTTCTACTACCCATTTTTGCCCAAATTGGAATAGCCATACCATATTATTATTGGAGTACATCTATAATTGAGCAACAATTCATTTATATATCGTTTGAGGGTAGTGACAAATCCAGTGGTAATTATTAATTAGCTTAAGAAAACACAACTTTTGGCTGGATGTAGATTAAAGCGTAAATTTTTAATTTTGACATAACATAAAAATGCAATTCTTCTAGGTATTCGCAGAAATTTTGATGTGAATTTTGATGAGAGTTCGCAAATTTGTCAAATGCTGTTAAAGTTCAGACTTCAAAGTACCACAAATACTGTGAACGCTTTTTTCTATTGTTTTAATTTACGATAATATTCACAAGTAACAGCAGACGGGACCACCGGTTTTCCTTCGTCATCAAGACGGTATGCAAAGTTCGCTGCTTAAAATATCAGGACAGTCGATTTTGGCCCGACCGGAAATTGATCCTGCAGCATCGATAGAATGGCAGTAGTTGGTGCCCTGCTAAATAATACTGCTCCTTATACAGTGTGCGTCAAAAAGTTGGAACCATATGGGAAACTTTTTTTATTATTCATTTCTCAAAAAAATTTATTCGAAGAGTAAAGTGCCTTTATTTTCTGTATTACCCGCAAATGTTATTTGGAAAAGTTAGTTAGAAGTAAAAATTATATTCAAATTTGAAATCATAGCCACATATCTTGATTTTTTTTAAAAATATTTACTCCTGCAATAAAATTTATTATGGCTGATATTGATTCTATTGAACTTTTATTAATGTATTTTTTGAGAATAAAGTTGTTTTTTTAACTAGTGATTTTGATACGATTCCTAACAAGTTTTGAGAATTAAAAGTTATTAATGATTATCTGCCATGTGCTACTAAAATAACTGACGACAAATTAGCCTCTAACAATATCTTTCATTATAAAACTAATATTCTTTTTCATAATTTTAAGGAATAATATCCAGATAACAATAACAGTATAACAAAATGACAATAATAACATCAAATAATAATATCAAAATAAAAAATTAAATTTCCACGTGCCCCCTTCCCTTTCAATACAAAGAATAGTTCGTTTAAACAATTGCCTTGACACTTTTCTTAACATTGCCGGCCTCCCTTGAGCAGCACATTCTCTAATTGTATTTTCCAGGTGGTCAATGTTTCTAAAAGGTCTGTGTTTGTAGACTTCGTTCTTCAGATGTCCCCATAAGAAGAAGTCGCGTGGTGTTAGTTCCGGAGATCATGGCGGCTAGGGATTTTCAGAAAATCTGCCGATCTATTTTTGCGGAAATAGATAATTAATATAATTTCTAACTTGATGCCGCACAAGACATTCGTCTTAAACGAATATTGGTCACGTGCGTGAAATACAAAATTTGGATTTTCGTCAGCCCACCACCGACAATTTTCGGAACTAACCGTTCCATTCGAGGAAAATGTGGATTCTCGCTGAAAAGCACATGTTTAATACATGATCATCTTCTATTTGTGCTTGAATCCAGAAACAAAAATACATCCGGGTATCTAAATATCGGTCTTGCAATTGGTGGACATTTTGGCTTGTAGGGTATATGTTTATTTTTCTCCAAAATTCTTCTGGCGGTAGTGGCGGATACTGGATGCAATCGAGCCATTCCTCTAAGAAAAGTTTGTGGAGTTTCAACAATAGTTTGCATTACCTGAACCTGACGTTCTTGATCATTTATCAATGGAGTATGCACACTTTTAAAGCAATTTTCAACACTTCCCTGTTGACTTCCCCGACTACTACGAAAACTTTCTGGGCGGGGTGCACACATAATTTTTTTTCTACTTTGCATTCGTTATAAGCTCATAACGCCGCTTTCGGTGTCGTTATGAAAACACTAGATCACAAACTTTTAGTAACTTTTACTTTTCCAAGATTTATGACATTGACGTCAAGTGCCAAACAAGGCTGACCTCTCAATCGCTATTGGCTCGCGTCAATCGTATTTATGAATTTTACCACAAGTACCAACTGTTGACTATAAAACTACGCTGTTTGTAAGATGACAACCACAATTTTCGAAATGTATGTAAAACTAATGTCGCAAAGTAGAAAAAATAGTATATAACACTCCTTTGATAACACGTATTGGTGCACTCGTTCCATTTGGGCAAAACAACTCGTGCGCCAATTTTTGTCTTATAAAACTTGTATTATAATATACTATTATCCTACACAACAATATCGTAATAAAATCACCCGTTTCTAAAGACTAATCACTGACATATTGGCTTTTGACAAATAAAGAAACGTTGACGTTTTATTCGCAAACGTCAAATCGAATCGAAAGCTGTGTTTTGATTGGACAAACCATTCGGTCGCCACCTATCGGGACAATCATTTTCGCGGTTAGCGCTGAAAAGTGTTCATTCATTACAGGCCTGGCTGGGCCTGGCGGGCAAATAGCATCTTTCGTGTCGTGTAGGATAAAAATAATTTAGGCCAGGCAATAGAGCAGAAAATGACTGAGTTCGTGACAGAAATACTAGCAGGAAGCCGACGGTCCCAGGTCACGTGGAACAGTCCATAGATGTATTGTGGTGTTTCCTACTCGCAAATATCATTTCTTAATTTGTTATTAACAAAAAACCTCGAAAATCGTGCTTTTTTTTTGTTTTTCGGTTGTAAAAACGGAACCGATGGAGCAATCTTGAACTGTAGAGAATGAAAAGACGAAAAAAATGAACCCTGCACGGACTCGATTGAATTAATATTAACGGAGGAAATTCGGAAAAACCGAAAAAATCTGCGTTTTTTCAAAAACTTTTTTTCAAAGCTGTAGCAGAGGATTTTTGCATGAAAGTAGCCATTGATGGGTACTTTGAGTGTGGATAACCCAGGCGTTGTCCGATGATTAGTTTTTGCACAATTGCGATTTGAATATTTGTATGCAATATATTTCGGCGAGCCTGGATGCGTCGGAGGTGGTACGATTTAATTTTTTTTTACGTATTTCGAATGTAGAAGTATTGTGCTACAAAACGTCGGATTTTGCGTTAAAATGTTGCGAAATGGGTGAAAAATGCTTGCAAACATGACCGAAACCTGCCGCGCGCTCCAAACCGGTCGAGTAGTGGGGGTAGGCGGTCGACGCGGGGAAGCGCGTATCTATAGTAATACAAGTGCGCTGCGAGCTTCCCCGCACCAACCAGGTCATGTTTGCAAGCATTTTTCATTTATTTCGCAACATTTGAACGCAAAATCAGAATAAACGTTTTGTAGCACAATACTTCTACTTTCGAAATACGTAAAAAAAAAATAAAATCGGACCACCTCCGACGCATCGAGGCTCGCCGAAACATATTGCATAAAAATATTTAAATTGCAATTGTGCGAAAACTAATAATCGGAAAACGCCTAGGTTGTCCATACTCAAAGTACCCATCAATCGCTACTTTCACGCGAAAAGCCTCCGCTACAACTTTGAAAATGGCGGAGTTATGAATTTTTTAAAAAACGAATGTCTTTTCCTGAGTCCGTGTAGCGTTCATTTTTTTTTGTCTTTTCATTCTCTACAATTCCTCTGTTGAAAGCATCAAGATTGCTCCATCGGTACAGTTTTTACAAGCGAAATAAGAAAAAAACACGATTTTTTGAGGTTTTTTGTTTATTACAAATTAAGAAATGATATTTGCGAGTAGGAAACACATCACAATACATATACGGACTGTTCCACGTGACCTGGGACCGTCGGCTTCCTGCTAGTATTTTTGTCACGCAAAAATCTCTGTTGCCTGTCCTAATTTTACACCAAAACTTGGTCACCAATTTTTGGCGGTCTCCATATCGCTCTTCTCAAGGAACCGTAAAAAATAGGTCCTCATAAAATAAAACCCCTAAAGCCTTCATTGTTTAACACGCATAATAAAATCATCTCCAACCCCTTGATAACAAAAGCCTTTTCTCACCCCAGATCGATTAAATCTTCAGGTCCACAATTCACATCCAGTCCGGCGTACAATAAGGACTTCCTTCCGCTGTAGGCGACTGGAGGATCAAACAAAAGAGTAACAACAGGTTGGCCCAAGTGGCAAATACGGCCAACGCGTCGCCTGGATCCCTTAATCAACCAAGTGTGTCCATAACGTGCGAAGGGCCCTAATGACAGGTGGATCGACGCTCACCGATGAACGCAATCGTCGCGGGTCGGAAACAGTTGCAAAGCGGCAAGTTGCGCTCTTACTTGGTTAGTCTAACGCCAGAACGTGCTGGTAGAAGTCTATCCTCAAAAGCCGCTAAACGCGAGCGCGAACTTCAAACACGCGCTCCAAATTGCGAAACGTTCGGTTTTGTTTACGTATTTTCGTGTTTTTGTTTTGCTTTTTAATATAAACAATTGCTATTTTGAAGTGTTTGGTTGCTTATTTTGGGACTAGGTGATGTTTGGAACTGGACATTAAAAATATTGGATTACTGCAAGTTTGTTTTGAATTTGTTGCTAAGGTAAAACAAAATGTTAATTGCTATTTAGGAGGTGGTTTGTGGTTAAACAGTCCTAATTGGGTTTTAATTGTTACGAGTTTGTTATCTTCGTTTGTTGCGTAAAAAGTTACTGTTGCTGTAACGATTTGTAACGTTGTTTATGGTGGATTGTTTTGCTGGTAAGAATTTTCAGTATTTCAAGCATTTTGCTTGGAGTTATATATAAGTTATTGTGGTCGGAAAATACAGTCTTTTTTATCTTTTAAAAATATTGATCCGAAAACTGTCAATCAACAGAAAACTCTGTATTATTGAAAATTATCATTTTCTGATCACTGTAATCATTTTCAAACTCAGTTTCATGTTAAAATTCTGGTTAAAATGTTTACATGTGTTTTTGCATTAGCAACTAAATGTTGGATGTAGCGGCACTATTAGAACTTGGAAGATAATCAAATCCATTTTCTGAGATAATCTGCTAAAGTTTTTGCATAGTAGGAATATTTACTACAAAACCTACAAACCCTACAGGTGCATGACTACGCATACTGATGAGAAATAGTTATTCTGAAACAAGTTTAGCGTTCATGTTATAAGCGGTGTTACCGGGGTGGTTTTAACAATTTAATTGTTGAAAATTTCGTTGTTATATATTAAAGAAGGACTTTATGCCATTCCACATTATTAGATAAGTATGTAATAGTATGCCCATTTTAATAACCAATCTTATAATACTAATCTTGAAAGTTCTCTTAATTGTCTCAATGGTAGGCAGACGAATTTTATGACCTTACATTTTCGAGAAAGAGACAGTTGAAAATTTTTTTTGCTACTATTCAAATTAAAATTAGTTAACGTTTAAATTAAAAAGGTGTCTATGACGTCATAAACGAGAAACAATTGAATATTATTTAAATGTATATTTTTATAGTAAAAAGTTGACAAACCCTCTCAGAGATTTTCTCATGTTTTCAAACTATCGGCGCTTACTGTCTACCGATTTTTGTTTTCATCGGAAAAATTACAAAATCGTTTCAACGATTTGTTATTAATTCGCAAAAGACAAGTCGATTTTTAATGATCAAATCACACATGATTGCTACAAGTTCAATTTCCCACCTTCAAGTGATTTTCAGTTATGACGATATCTACATTTTTAACAGATTTTTATTAGGTACATAATATTACTTATTTGGGCTGAATATGAATCCGTTAAAGGTTTACTACGCGACATTTAGAGGATTCTACGACATTGGGTTCAGCTGGCATACATTTTCAAAAAATCCCACAAAATCGCATATTCTACATTTTGACCTAACTTTCTCCACACCTTAGGTGATAGGAAACTTTTGACTCAAACAACAAGATTTAAACGTTCGGTTTTGTTTACGTATTTTTGTGTTTTTGTTTTGTTTCTTAATAGAAATAATTGCTATTTTGAAGTGTTTGGTTGGTTATTTTGGGACTAGGTGATGTTTGGTGTTGGATAATAAAAATATTGCATTACCGCAAGTTTGTTTTGAGTTTGTTGCCAAGGTAAAACAAAGAAGGTGGTTTGTAGTTAAACGGTCCTAATTAGGTTTTAATTGCTTCGAGTTTGTTATCTTGGTTTATTGCGTAAAAAGTCACTGTTACTGTAACGATGTGTATCGTTGTTTATGTTAGTAAGAATTTTCAGTATTTCAACTATTTTGCTTGGAGTTAAATATAAGTTGTTGTTGTTGGAAAATACAGAAACCAAGATTAAGTAAACTCTGTATTTTTGAAAATTATCATTTTATAAGCATTGTCATAATTGAATCATGAATATCAAAAAAAAATGTTTTTTGTTGGACATTTATTAGATTTTGTAAAAGAAATCAGCGTTCTGTTTAAATAAATATACCTGGTGAAAATTTCCTCATCAGTTTTTGCATAAACTACTAATTGTTGTAGCGGTACTTATACAAACTTGAAGATAATCAAAACTATTTTCTGAGATAATCTGCTAAAGCTTTGCATAATAGGAATATTTACTACAAACCCTACATGCGCATGACTACGCATACTGATGAGAAATAGTTATTCTGCAACAAGTTTAGCGTTACTGGGGTGGTTTTGACATTTAAATTGTTGACAATTTAGTAGTAATATATTAAACATTTTTATAACATTCCACAGTATTAGATAAGTATGTAATATTATGCCCCTTTTAATAAAAGAAATTTCCTATACAGATAGTGCCAAAAATATGGAAACATGACAAGGTCCCCGAAACGGCTTGTTATTTCAAAAAATCCTCGGTCATGTCGATTTTTAATTATCAAAATATACTATTTATCGTAAACTAAATTTCCGACCTTCGATTGTTTTTTACTTATGACTTCATCGTTTTTTTTTCAAATCGATAAATCAGTAAATATACTTAAACTGACTTTTCTTCCAGATCTTGATAGGTCTCCTAATTGTCTTAATAGTAGCAGACAAATTTTATGGCATTATATCAGAAAATTTTCGAGAAAATTAGGTTGTCATTGATAATATTTATTTGCAGGCCTTTTTGGTTAATTTCTTTGCATTGAATTCAGATGATGTAAATGTGCAAAATCGCTTGTCGATCGATTGTCATTTTGACCCAACTTTTTCCGGAAGGTAAATAATTCTATACAAAACGCATTGTTATATTCCATTTACAACCTCCGTGTTCTTCGGAGTTGAAATTTGCGTTTTTCTCAGAAATTTTGTTATTTAAGGCCACAATATGTTTCCGCTACCGTTCAAATTAAAATTAGTTGCAGTTTAAATTAAAAAGTGCCGATGACGTCATAAGCCAGAAAGAATTGATTATCGAATATTCAATTTAATTATAAATGTGTTTGTTATAAAAATCGACAAACCGCCTCAGAGATTTTGTCGTTTCCATACTTTAGGCGCTCAATGTATATCGATTTTCTTCATATGAAATATTACAAAATCTCTTTTGTTTAAACGATTTGTTATTAATTCATAAAAGACAAGTCGATTGCTAATGATCAAAGTACACAATATTAGTACAAGTTCAATTTCCGACCATCAAATGATTTTCACGTATGTCGATATTTTTAACAGTTATATTATATTGAGCACATAAGATTTACATAAACAAAGTTTTCTAGCAAACGCAGCAAAAATTTTGACAGTAAGTGATAATAAGTCTTCGATGAATTTATTTGCGCTGAATAAGAATGCGATTAAGGTTTAATTCGAGACATTTTGCGGTTTCTACGACATTGGGTTCAGCTGGTACACATTTTAAAACAATGACACGTTTTCTACATTTTGACCTAACTTTCTTTGAACACCGTAGGTGATTGAAACTTATGACTCTACATTCGTCTTCTGTGTATACAGAAATATATATTCACATTTTATCGACAACATCCCGGTTCCCCACAGTTATATTTATTTCTCAATTTTGGAATGAAATTTTCTGTGATTTTTAAACTATTTTTAAACAACAAAGTTTAAATATTTATAAATTTATTCCATTCTTTTTCCAGTCATTGGATGTTATGATGATTATAATAGAATAGATAGAATACCCCAAAATTTAATGAGTGTTGATGTTCATTAATTCAGATACTACAGACGCTTTATTAAAATAATGTAATAGGATTATTTTAGAAATGTTCAAAAAATAATCTTTTTCTATTTTCGTATACATATTCAATAATCTGCTTGCAACTTCATCGAACGCGTTGTGGGTCACTTTCAATATAATCAATTTTAATTAGTGATAATTAACCTAGCTATGTAATTATATAACCTTCGTCTCAGCACCATAATTCCAGGATTGATTATTAAGCCAATATCAATGTCTAGCCTAACTTATTAATAAATAAATAATATTAAAATAATAGTAGATGCAATAATCAGCTATGTATTGTATATAAAATTCGTCACGCAATCAATATGCCAATATCATAATTTGATTATTAATTTAAAAGGTAGATTAGCACTGGAAGCGTAATATTAAGTGTATTTTTAAATCATTAATGACTAAAGATACCAAATGATCATTTCCTCTGTAAGTCATACGTGTAATAATTACTAATTTCCATTAGTAATAAATTACCAATTGCTTATTCCGTCCTATAAACTTTTTATCTTGATTGGTAGGAGCAGTTATACGTAATTGACCTCGTATAGACACGTAGTTTTCTCCAAAAAAAAATTCGTTGAGAAGGCTTTTACAAAACTCTTATGTTTAGTGCAGTTACACATCTTCTCTTCATGGTACCTATCATCAATGATTTCAATTGTATTAAATCTCTCCGCAACTACTTTTTAACCAGTTTAGTTGTATGTACATAATTCGTTTCTCTACCGTGTGTACAGTAGCTTGAAACTTAAGTGTTCTCTCATACATCGTGTACCAAACGAATTGAATTTGTTTCGTTGCCAAACAGCTTATTTTTCAATTGCTTCCGATCCCAAGTGATTGTGCGCAAATATCCAACAGCCAGCATGATTATTCGAAGAAATATACGGTTTTTAGCAAGGCGAAAACGGAGAATTACTAGAACTTTAGAATTTTTGCTTTGCATATTATTTGAAATAATCTATATCTATAATAAATTACCGTGTCCAATCAGGTGTTATGGTGTGGATATAAAAAAGAATAACTAAGCCGGGAATAGTTTTGTTAAATGTATTTTGATTGTTAGTTTCTTATTTTCTGCGTTTTTACGATATCTCGAGACCCAGGGCTTGTGTCAATATAATACACATGAAATACGGAATTTTGTTATTATTGTGCCTCAGTAAAATTTATTTTAAAAATGTGATATCTGAGTATTAAATTAAATTTAAAAAAAAATTTAATTACATTTTAGATTCTATTGTGAAAAAAAAATTTAACAATTTCTTTCTTTGTAACCACCTTGTAACCACCTTGTAAACTCTTTATATAGAATGATTTTTTCTCGAGCAATGTTATGAATGAAATATTTTTATCTATTATAGGTATACCTACATAAATATATCTGGGACAGACTGTATACAGAATGTCTTGAAAAGGTCTTTCCATAGGCGGATTCACGTACTAAAATAAGAAATAATATTTTGATTAGTTTTTGTTAGTTTGTTATTTTCTGCGTTTTGAAGATAATATCTAGATTTAGAGCTTGTGTCAATAAAATACACCTGAAATACGGAATTACTGTCCAAGTTTCATGAAAAAACTGTCTATTACATTCACTGTGTGTTTAAAATTAAAACCGCTAACGTTTATTATAACAACAGATATGCCTACATTTAGTGAACTTCAGTAATTTGACCATTATCCAAAACTGGAATTAAAACTGTTTAATTTTAGGTTACCAAGCAAAAGCAAGAACTGTTAGGACCCTCTATTTATATAGTAAATAGTGTAATTAGGTATTTTATATAATTTATACAATTAATTTGATTGAAGATAACATTAAATATCGCGGGAAATCACAAAATAGTTTTTAATTTTGGAGTTTGTTGTGTAATATGTATGGTTTGGTGTCGCATAGGTGTCGCCAGATGGACAGAACAATACAAATATATTTTAACTCTTTGATTTAATATTCTGGGTGGAAATTGTTAAACATAAACTAAAATGTTTTAAAGAATAGTGGTTTTAATAGTATATTATTTGACGAGCACATAACTAAGGATATAAATCACGAGCATGTATAAAGTATAAAGTATAAACATGCGAGCGATTTATATCTGTTGTGTGCGAGTCGAATACGACGCTTTATCTACGACTCATAAATTCCATTATATATCAAAGCTTTTAAATGTATTTGTCAATGGTGGCGAGGCGAAATGTCAAATAACTGTCATCCACGTAGATGCGCCGTCACTTGAAACCGTCAAAATATTTATTAATATTATTCAATCGGAGGAACAAAACCATTGTAGGACATAAAATTTGTATGTACCTCGGGCAATACTTCATGTTTATACCCTCGGGCGACTTAAAAAGCTCTCGGGCCTATCGGCCCTCGCGCTTCTTAAACTGTCACCCTCGGGGCATAAACATCCGTCTAATGCCCTTGGTACATAAATAACTCCTGTGCTCAAATGTCAAAACGCATTTTTACAATTTCTGTCTTATAGTAAATTTATTATATATTTTTTTTAGTTTTGAGTAAATAGTAAACAAATCTGGCAAGATTTATTTGTTTTTTTACTGAAATCAAGACATTGTTATTATTGTGCCTCAGTACAATTTATTTAACAAAAATTATATTAAATTAAATTTAAAACAACTTTTTCATATGACATTTTAGATTCTATTGTTAAAAATGAATTAACAATTTCTTTCTTTGTAACCACCTTGTAAAAATTTAATAAAGACTGCTTTTTTCTCGAGACATGTTATGCATGAAATATTTGTATCTATTATAGGTATACCTACATAACTATATCTAGGGCACACTGTATACAGGATGTCTTGAAAAGGTCTTTCCATAGGTGGATTCACGTACTAAAATAAGAAAAAGTCCATATTAGATAATACAGGGTGTATACAGGATGTTATACATACACCTTACACATCATACATATACCATACTTCAAGTGATTCGTTAATGAGTTACAGGCCTTCGGCAAATCAGTTAGGATAATCGGAACCTTTTCAGTATTAAGTTTATAAAGTGAATTTAAAAAAAGCGTGTCTTTCATAAAACTGGTCCCATATCGTCTTTAACTCGCTTCATTGAAGTTAAATATAAAGAGTTTTGGATGAAACTTAGCAACAACCAGAAAGTTTCAGTTATTCAACTCAAAAGTAGGAAAACATATATTTCATTTAAAAAGTTGATCCACATTAAAAACGGTACTGTTTACATCGAAAGCGAACCAAATTATACAATTATTATCCACCACTTTGCATAACTTACTACAAATGGAACTTTAAAACATTTTACTCCGCTATTTTCAAGAAGTAAAGGTATTATTTACTAGTGAAATTGAGTTCCGTGTCAATAGTAATTTCCACTTAGCATCCAGCAACACAATCGACTAATAAATAAACGCATACTATGTCGATTTGTGGATAAATTAAACTCTGTACAGAAGAGACCATAAAACTGCTAGAGACACTACTTGAAATTGCTCTTTCTGATGGTCTGACAGTCCAAAGCAGAAGAGGCAGCGGTCTTATCTTTAGATGGCACAACTCACAATTACAGTCATGGCAAAGAAACCAGCTTCCACTTAAACTTTCCGTTGAAGCGTAAGAACCGACATAACCTAACCGTAAATCCACACGTCCTACATAAACGAACGCATGGATTTTTACCTCCTGGGTTCACTTTACGTTCATTCATGTTGTGTGCGGTCACATGACCGTTAGCGGTAAACTGAGAAGAAGTCGGAAAAAGAACTTGAGTTGCAGTGAAAGAAACGGCGACCTCAGCTATTAAGATTCACTGTGGACAGTCCGTATTTCAAATGGAGGTATTCTGTAGAAAAAAAATCGTTATTTTGCGGTTGGATACCAAGTCGCGTTAGTTTCGACACGGAGTTTTTTCGCCTAGGCCCGAGAATAAGTCTCGATGAATGGGAGACTTTAGACGGGTTTTATAATGATGTTAGAATACTTTTTTTTTTGTTGAGACTTTGTTACTATAGAGGATGTCTTCCTTTTTTTGGGACTTTTCGTTTTTCTGAAAGATTCAATTCTATGTTATACTTATAATTTTTAAAGTATTAGTTGTATTTATTCAAGATTTTGATATTGTTATGATGACATTAAGAACTAATAGAAAAAGTTTAGTACGTTCGTAGCCACAATCAAAAGTGTGTTTAAAATGTTTTCAATTAGAACATATAGGACTGGTTGAATAACTATTTGAGTTTGGTTCTAGTCCTTTATAACATTTTATTGTTTTCATTTTAATTGAATTGATTTTAATTGAATTATTTTTGTGTGAATATGTTTACCAGGAACACATTCCTAGCGTACCATCAAAATTATTCTTTAAACATTATGATTTAAGGCAAGGAAATAAGACGAGCAGTCTGTTTCCAGTATTTAATGAATAAGGTTCTTTGGTTACAGTGTTTTGGTAGTTACCCCGTCTTCAGACCAAGCTGAAAGATATATAAATAATTATACAGGAAAAACGAGACATGAAATAAATATCATGAAGGCATTAAAACACAGGGCACCATTCGAAGAACAAAAATATTTCACGCAACTTAAGACATAAAAATCTGATGTGGCCAGGCACATGACTTTATCATACTATATATAAAATTAATAGTTTAGCTGCATGAGACTCTATTTGATCGAGATCGGCCATGTCTGCATTAAAATAAAACTACTAGAACTAGACAGATATGTCGATTAAAGCTGCGTTCGGATATTGTACTCCGTTGACACCGGGTACACCGTCCAAATGACACTTACGTGTTATTGGGTGTAAAAAGTGTAATGCAATATGCGAACGCAGCTTATATTGACAGAAGTTATTGTCAAAACATTAGTGTTTGACACCAAGACTACCTACTGTCATTAGAATAAAAAAATCTGACAAATCCTGGCTACTAGTTTTCATGCAGTACGACCGATCTCGTAGAAATAGAATTTGCTCATGCAGCTAAACTATTGATTGTACCAAAAAATGTCATAGTGATAAATTATTCAGAATTTCCTCATCTTTTATTTATTATTTAACTATTTCGACGAAATTCCAGAAATGGCGGCTTATTTGCGAAATCTTTCAAAAATGCTAAGACTTAACCTCCAGTTCCTTTGGACCCTCTTCAACAGAAAGCTTTTCAGCTCTAAGTTTGGTTACGAAACTTCTAAATATGAATTTTCGTCCCGATACCTTTAGTAGTTTCTCCGGAATCGTAGCCACAAAAAACGGGTACACACACACATACACACACACACACACACACACACACACACACACACACACACACACACACACACAGACATTTTTTTGTACCTTGGTCAAAAATGTTCAGGGGACCCTAAAAGACATATTTCCGCTAAAATCTCAAAAAAATTTTTTTGCACGATTACAATACTTTACATACTGCGTATGATAAAGTAAAAATTATTCAAAAGTTGTAGACTTTGTATGCAGACTTTTGGAAATGTACTTACTCCCTTTTTGATTAATATATTGCGAACATTTTTATAAACGTTAGATATAAATATAAATTTGTGGAACTATATATTATATATAAACATATATGATATTATATTATGACTAAGTTAGTGAGACAATATTTACAAACAAGTCGTTATACATCGTTTTTTTAAGCCTACACTAAACTGTTTTTTAAATAATAATATCTCTGAAAATATTAACTTTACATGAGCTCAACTTCTATAGTTGAAAAGATAAATTTGTCCAGATATTCTGGCCAATTCTGTAACGCAGTTGTTACGTAGCAAGTGATTAAATTTGTTAGCAACGTTGTTAAAATATAAAATGGTATTCTGTAACATATTCAGTGGTTAAATAATTTGCCACCACTTGAGTGGCGAACTGAGTGACTACGAACTACGTAGCAACTGATAGGGAGAGTGCCGCTATACACTTTTCAAGTCTTTAACAAATTGTTTGGTTTATGGTACATATATGTATCGTAACTAAACAAATGGTAAATGAAATAGAAGATTTACATGAAAGGCCATTGATTTTGCTTTTACTATTAAATAAGTATGATAGGTATTTTGATTTAATTTATATTTTTATTTTAGAAGTTACCGAACAATTGCCAGAAGGAACTTAGGGGATACTTCCTTTGGCTTTCACCCAGGATGTATATCTCTACAAGTAAAAAAATAGTGTTATAGTCAAATACAATTTTGTATTCGTCGACTATTAGAACAAGTTTGTTAAATTTATTAAATGTACAGTGGAAAGATTACCACAGTTAAATTAAATGATCATTGTGAAAGAATTAAATTAGTATCAAATAAACGAGAAAACCTTTAAAACTTTTTACCACAACTACTAGAATTTAACCAGTTGTCGTATTAATGACCCCTTCAATTGAAGCTTGTGGTTATACATATCCGAATAGCCTAACCTCACAATTCAGAAATGCACTCAGACGCAAAGTCTCAGAAGAATACGAATAACAACAAGAATAATTCATTTTACGGGATTTTACTGAGCAACTATCTTCTGTGGTCCTTTGCACAAATTTAATTTTTGCGTAAATTGTTTCCACAATTCTTCGACGTTACAGGCTTCCGTAAACGGAGTTGAGTGCGTCGCAAAAGAACATTGTGGTTGTGAATAAAATTACCCATGACGGCATAAATATGCAGTTTGGTAGTTCTACTCTCGCAGATACTCCTATTCATTATTTATTTGCATATTTTTTACTTCTGTATGCACACCACATCGAAGCGTACTGATCAGCTGATTGAATATTTTGTACTGAATGCGCATGATCATCAACAGTTAACCACTGTTGTTAACCGCATGATTCTTAACAAGTGGTTAATTTTTCCAATATAGAATACGAAACCTTATTAAAGTCGTTAACAAGGTGGTTAACGAAAGTTGCTAACGTAGTTGCTACGTAGCAACTTGCTACCAACCAACGCGTTACAGAATTGGCATGATTAACAGACAACCCAATGGGTAGATAATTAAATTTTAATAAGAGAACTTAAAGTGTGCTTGGTATCAGTGTACTATCAGTGTTTCTGGTAGTACATAAAATGCAAAATTGATGCGATAATCTTGATGAATTTCTTTACAATGGTTCGAAAAAGTAATGAATATTGGCGACTGACAAAAGTTATTGAAAATCAACGCTCAGTTTAGTATTTATGGAACGTCAAAGTTAAATTTAATTAGTTTATGCGTTTCTTTAACTGTGCAGCTCATGTATTCTATTTTGGAAAAAAATACATCGGAATATACACCCAGACTACACAGAGTTTTTCACGCTTTCCTTTGGGGCAACCAAAGGACAACAAACAACATGACGGGCCATAAATGCTGGACACCTAATATCTCATCTTTGATAGATTTTGACGTTTTTTGTCAGCACATTGTAAACTAACATTTTGATTCACATTTCACAGTATTAAGTCAAACATTCCAATGGTTAAATATTGTGCTTATTGTTACTTTTACTAACTTTAATTAAGAATTTGTTTAACATGGCGCTTTCACCATCATAAAACTCAGCTTTATAAAAAAATGGTTCTTCCAGTTTAATAATCTGTAAGCATTTGTGTTTTATAACTGCAAAGGTAAAAATTATAAAAATAATCTCCATGAATGTGTTTAAAACGTGCAGAAAATATCATAAAAATCGGACAAAGTTTACTACAGTTGTTAAACATATTTTACTAGAAATGTTTCTTGGCATCTTACTTTGCTACTTTTTCAGTTTTTCTTTGGGTGTAATACGACATTCTGAAGTAAAAATGTAGTATATACATATTATACATATACATATAAATGAGTTATAAAATATAATTTACAAAATAAGTTATAAGAAAGACAAAAATGCCAATACCTACAAACAGTAGAATTACTCAAACCATTTTATTCAATATTTTTGTTTATAAAACATATATTTAAAAAAGTTATAGTTATTATTCCACCTTTATTTATTACACCCTGCTTGAATAAAAAATCCTTCTTAACAACAAAGTAACCATTACAACGAAAACATCAATTAAGGTCATGTTTACAGTGTATGTATTATGCTTGCAGAGGTAAACACAAACAATCAACTGGCAATGGAACGATCGACCATCGGGTGAAACAAAAGTGATCGTAACAAAAGACGTGCGTATGCCGCGATCGGCCCGTGATATAATGTGAACTGTCGTGCTTCGAATATCAGCGCCGGAACTATATTCCGTCCATGATGCAGCAAACGCCTCTGCGAAACGGCAACGTTCACGGCCAAACAAATGGACATATAGGGCACAACGGGCACAATGGACATGGTCCCACAACATACACGCACAACTTGAATGGGCACGCACACCAGAATGGTTTTGGTACGCATTTCATCCAGAATGGACACGCCAAGACAAACGGACATGTCGCTAAAGGTATGTTTAGTTTCGTGTTACTATTTAATAAGAAGCTTTTGATTAGATTTTATCTTCAAAATTTAGTTTGCTTGATATCTGTAAGTTCCCGATGATACTGTGATAGTTTACCCTTTGATTCAAAGTTACCCAGACTTACAAACAAAACAAAAAGAAATATAGATAATAACTAAATATGTAATAACTTTCTCCCATGACTGATGATGACGACCACAATTTGGAGCACAGTAAAAACCATTAACTTGTTGATTCCGATGGTAAGACCACTTTTAACTTGATACTGTTTATTTCTTAAAACCCACTAAAATGACTGTGTATGACATATTTTTTGGATGATGATACAGTTTTTCCGTGCTGGCAGTTGTATCCCCGTTTAATTGGCATATTATTATAAGTTTTATGAATTAATGACACATAGTAATACTGACTACTACAATGTAACATCTTAAATAGTCCAGTCATTAGTGGCGGGATTATTGTCATTTTTAGTTCTCGGTCATAAAAACATAATTGTTTTCGGTATATGATGTTTTTATTATTTTCGAAGATCTTGAAATTGTCTTTAAGGTTAACACGTTTTAGCACTTCATATGAACATTGAGACAATAATGATAACATTTATTAAAAATAGCGAAATGGAAAAAAGGCTAATTTATTTTTATTAATTATGATTATTAATTATCCTAATTTTCAAGCTTGTTTTCCTCGAAAGTTTATTTAGATAACTTTGTATTAAAAGAAAAATAAAACCCTTAATTTTACAAATTTGCACAATATTAACTTAATGGAAAAAGAATCAATACAATTTTCTGTGTAGATGTAAAAACATTTCACAGATTTCCAATTACTTATTTAATTTATCAACAACACAATAACTAGACTCAATTCGCAATATTTGCCCTTAGCTTCAGATTCTACAAAAAAAGTGCATTACACATAGATGTTATTTATGTCTTTTGGACAAACTAAATAATTGGCTGTAAAATTCTGTGAAATTCAAATAAATAATTAATAATAATAAATTTATTGTAGTTTTAAGGGTTTTATAAGGTAAGGAACAATTCAAGGATTTGTTTTTTTAACAAAAATATTCAGTCATCCCAAAAAAAATCATCATTCGGATTTGTTGCCATAGCGACCACCAACTTTATTTTGTCAAATATAGTATATAGTACCAAATATACAGTATAATAATAGTTATTTAACAAACAAGTATATTAAAAAGAGCGATTGATCGAGACTGTTTAACGCTCGAGCGTAGCGAGAGCGTTAATTGTCGAGATCATTAATCGCCATTTAATATTCGAGTTGGTTACAAATCTTTTTCGTCGATCGTATTCTTCTAGCGTCGTCTACATAGATGTTTCTTCGCCAATGTCTTTTTAGGTTATATGACAATTTATGTAATTTGACACTGACAGTTCTAGAGAGCGGTATGTTTTGATTGGAATGTTTCAGTTCACATATGTTCGACTGGCCAATCAAACGGCGTCTTTACGTCGTGTGATTGGCTATAACAAATCATGCATTAATAGAAATCGTGCATTAATAGAGTTGTTTAAGAAAACAATTTCCTATTCATTAAACTGACTCATAACTAAACGATCGACGGAAAAGTATATTTTTACTCTAAAACTAATTTCTTTTTTTATGGTTTTACATTAATTTTGATGAAAATTGTAAAATATTGATAACTTTGGGGAATGTGGTTTTTGAGAATGAATGATTACGGATAAAGCCTAAAAAGCTTGCTATGACGTTAGGTATTCGAATGAGCTGCAGTCAAAAATTGTGTTGTTGGCCATTTTTGTAAATCTATGGCTGAAATCAACGCTGTAAACAAAGTTTCACGATATCAGGTAAAAATAATAAGTTTCATTTTTACAATGAAACCCGTTTGAAGATTCAAGAGCATCGGGTTCGGGCGCTATAAAATCCCAAAAAAATCTGATGTGGCCAGGCACATGACTTTATCATACTATATATGAAATTAATAGTATAGCTGCATGAGATTCTATTTGATCGAGATCGGCTATGTCTGCATTAAAATAAAACTAGTAGAACTAGACAGATATGTCGAATAAAGCTGCGGTAGGATATTGTACTCCGCTGACACAAGGTACACTGTCCAAATGACACTTACGTGTTATTGGGTGTAAAAAGTGTACGGTATACTATATCCGAACGCAGCTTATATTGACAGTAGGTTGTCAAAACATTTGCGTTTGACACTACGTACTGTCATTAGAATCATATCTGACATATAATCTGACATATCCTGGCTACTAGTTTTAAAGGAGTACGACCGATCTCGATGAAATAGAATTTGCTCATGCAGCTAAACTATTGATTGTACCAAAAAATGTCATAGTGATAAATTATTCAGAATTTCATCTTCTTTAATTTGTTATTTAACTATTGCGACGAAATTCCAGAAATGGCGGCTTATTTACAAAATGTTTCAAAAATGCTAAGACTAAACCTGCAGTTCCTTTGGACCATTTTCAGCAGAAAGCTTTTCAGCTCTAAGTTCGGTTATGAAACTTCTAAATATGAAGTTTCGTCCCGATACCTTTAGTAGTTTCTCCGGAATCGTCGCCACAAAAACGGGTACACACATCCACACACACACACACACACACACACACACACACACACACACACACACACACACAGACATTTTTTTGTACCTTGGTCAAAAATGTTCAGGGGACCCAAAAAGACATATTTCCGCTAAAACCCCAAAATTTTTTTTTGGCACGATTACAATACTTTACATACTGCGTATGATAAAGTAAAAAGTCCAAAAATAACAATTTTGTTCTATTAAAACATCAATTCCGATCGAAAACTCTACACATATTCCGTGTTTCCCGCAGTTATCAATATCGTTTCTAGCTTTCTCGAACATTTTGTTATAGAGTTCAGAGATAAATCTTCTACTCAATTTTTAAGTAAAAATATACCATACCATCCTTTACAAAAAATGACAACCAAAATACACCTGCCGAAAATAAGTAGCAATTACTTCCACTATTTTATAGTATAAAATAGGACATTAAGTATCAACGTAATTACTGATTATTGTTAGTTCAAACTGTGCAAAATTATACTAGTATTGTAACAGTGTGTGCTTTATGTATCACATAATACATGCCAAACATAATACGAAAGTAACGCTGTTCACATGTATTCCATATTTAGTAGTAAACGAACTTAACACCATATTAATTTCTTTTCATCATAACTGTGTCAGTGAAGTACACAATCTTTTGTGCTTTTGCAGGACGTGCTGGTAGCCCATAATGGCCATTCAACTGGGTCCTGGTTAACAATATCATTTTTAATCATTTATAAATGATTCATTAAAATTCATTAAGGCGAACAGTGACATGTAAGAGTATTGTATGTCACGGCTTGTAACAAGGCGCTCGTTTACATTTCTATAGAACTCTGCCACCTGCCGACCTCGAAATCTATCGGAACTACTTGAGAAGCGGATTCTGCAGTCCGCCACTCATAAGGCTCGGTGTAAATTACTTTTATGTGGGCAGTTTGTAAAATATTTTAAGTAACATATTGTTTATATGTACTACCAGAAGATTCACAACATCTATACTGGTAGATTTCAGAACTACAGAGACATATTTGTTGTTTATCCTGATTATTAAAATTTTGGATGTAAATAGACTTTATATTATCCGTATTTTGATATATTGAAGAGAATTAACCAAATTTTGATAGTAAAACCAGGGTTTTCAGATATCCTGGATTTAGCAGGATGGCCTGAATTCAGGATTAAATACAGGACAACCTCGTTAATGCGGTAATCCGGACGGGACCTGCGGAAACCCATTATCTGCACGCCTCTCGTTAATCCGGACACTAACCACCAACCAGGCGCCATTTTACCGCAAACGGCCATTATTAAAACTAACACGGCGCTGAATTAATCTAAAAAAGGTAGCGTATAATCCCAATGAAGCAGGGATCATGAGAGTGACGATGTTGACAAAAAAATCATGAAACCATATCGTAGAAAGTCATAAATGTATTTTTGACATAAATCATAATGAACGCCAATATTCCATTGTCTGTGCGGAGAAGAAACTTGCTGAAACTAATATTAAGTATCAAGATATAATTGGTAAAATATGGGAGTTAAGACAGAACATCAGTGGCGATGTTCGACTGTCTCATCAAATGCTTTTGTTGGGCGATCTCGGCAAGAAAGTACCATTAAGGAAATAACGCAATAGTTGTCCTTTTTCCGAGTACAGCAATATTTCCGCAACCTAACCTACAATGAATGGGATAAGGCCATTTTAGGGTCATATACAGATAGTTTAAGAAATATAATTGTCGGGATTAACGAGGTTGTACTGTGTGCGTGGATGCTTAATATACTTGATTTTTAGGAGCATAAAAATTGTGCTCAATCAAACTAAAGATATATTATTTATCCGGGAACCAGAAACATACATATTAAAGAATAAATTATAATATTACGTTAAGTTCTTGGGGTTCTTCCTATCCGCCCTATCATAATAATATTTATTTGTTCCCGGAGCTTGGGGATGACAATTTAAATTTATTTAGTAAAGTTTTATGTCAAGTCATACGAAATATACAGACTCTTTTTTCCCGTAAAACTTTTTTCAGATATTAAATGTTATACTGAGTATAAAGTTTTATACGGGCTTATTAGTTTTTCAACCATTAAAAAGTTACAGCCGTTGGAAATAGTAAAAACCGTATTCTAAACGGCTCCAACTTCTTAAGCAATTGAGAAAACCAATAAGTCGATACAACATATCAACATTATCTTGCGACACACAGTGATAGGAAATCAGAATAAGAAATGGAGAAAGAAATGCGATTAATAAAATTTGCTGACTTTAGGAAATTTAATATTATAAAAACAAATGTAACTCCTAATTTCCCGAAAAAGAGGATTTCAAATCACACAAATCACAGGATTTTATTATTTAAACAATGGAAAACATCCCAAAATATAAATGCCTGCCACTTGAGAGTAACAGTTGACCAGACCGATCTAAAAAAATAATTTTAAGTGCATTGCAAACAAAAATTGTTTAAAAAAATGGAATTTGTTTAATCAAATGTGAGTTTATTAGATAATATAGATAATAGGATTGATAGATATCTCGAACATGATATTTTTATGTTATGTTAGTTAATTTCACAAAAAAAAAGCTGACTTTTCTAGCAAATTAGAAAAAAGTTCAAAAAATGAATTGATTGTTTAAACAATAGGAAGAATTTTTTTTTAATGTATAATGTCACTGTAATAATTTGCCATTTCGAACTAATAAAACAGAATTCAGTCTGATTTTCGAGAAAACCCAATTATTTAAACCAATAGAATTTCTTTAAACAAATGTAAATTAACTGAAATGTTTATAAACATTCCACTAGACTTATAGTAATAATTTCTAAGAGAAAAAGGAGACTGAAATTATTAGGAGGATCAATTATCTGAAGAATGTCATTTTTTTTACTTCAGGGTAGTTTTCAGGGCACTATGGGGATGGGTTGGGGGGCGTCAAATTCATATGTATAATAGGTCAAATTTTTCCTTGGAAAGTCCTCTACAAGTCCTTAAGTAATCTTAAGTTTTACCAAACCGTGTTCCCGTTTTCCCACGTGTCCACTTTGTTTGGATTTGGAAACGATTTGAGGGGATCGTTGCTTTCTATCATCACAAAAATTTTTGCAATGCATTTTTACTTTATCATACGTAGTATGTAAAGTATTGTAATCGTGCCAAAAAATTTTTTTGATATTTTAGCGGAAATATGTCTTTTTGGGTCCCCTGAACATTTTTGATCAAGGTACAAAAAAATGTCTGTGTGTGTGTGTGTGTGGATGTGGGTGTGTGTGTGTGTGTGTACCCGTTTTTTGTGGCGACGATTCCGGAGAAACTACTAAAGGTATAGGGACGAAACTTCATATTTAGAAGTTTCATGGCCAAACTTAGAGCTGAAAAGCTTTTTGTTAAAAAGGGTCCAAAGGAACCGGAGGTTTAGTGATAGCATTTTTGAAAGATTTTGTAATAAGATTTCTGGAATTTCGTCGAAATAGTTAAATAATAAATTAAACTAGAGGAAATTTTGAATAATTTATGACTATAACATTTTTTAGTACAATCAATAGTTTAGCTGCATGAGCAAATTCTATTTAATCGAGATCGGTCGTACTGCATTAAAACTAGTAGCCAGGATATGTCAGATTAAATGTCAGATGTGATTTTAATGACGGTGTAGATAGTGTCAAACGCTAATGCTTTGAATATACTACTGTCAGTACAAGCTGCGTTCGGATATTGTACACCGTTAAGGTGCGTTTTCATTAGTGCTAATGGCAGTGGTAGTAGACGCCAATATAGTATTTCTAATAGAATTTGCCAGTGACTCAAGTTTATGTACATGCAAAGTAATATGTGTCACCATCACGACATGTGAGAAACACTATAATTTCGTCTGCTACCACCGCCATTACCAACCATTGCCACCAATCGGAACGCACCTTCACACTTTCTACACCCAATAACACGTGTCATTTGGACGGTGTACCCGGTGTCAACGGAGTACAATATCCGAACGCAGCTTTAATCGACATATCTGTCTAGTTCTACTTGTTTTATTTTAATGCAGACATAGCCTATCTCGATCAAAATAATATCTCATGCAGCTAAACTATTAATTTTATATATAGTATGATAAAGTCATGTGCCTGGCCACATCAGATTTTTTTTAACCACCCTAATGGGCACCCTTCTCCCATACAGTAAGTTAATTTTAGACAACTGCCCCTCTTCCGATTTATGCTGGATACGCCCATGGGTCCAGGCATTAGCTCAAAGTGCAAGTTTTTATTTCGGCCAATTTGTTTTCTGGAGAATAAGTTGTAACATCATTATTATTATTTTTACTTTATCATACGCAGTATGTAAAGTATTGTAATAGTGCCAAAAAGAATTTTAGCGGAAATATGTCTTTTTGGGTCCCCTGAGCATTTTTGATGAAGGTACAAAAAAATGTCTGTGTGTGGATGTGTGTGTGTGTACCCGGTTTTGTGGCGACGATTCCGGAGAAACTACTAAAGGTATCGGAACGAAACTTCATATTTAGAAGTTTCAGAACCAAACTTAGAGCTGAAAAGGTTTCTGTTGAAAAGGGTCCAAAGGAACTGGAGGTTTACTCTTACATTTTTGAAAGATTTTGCATATAAGCCGCCATTTCTGGAATTTCGTCGAAATAGTTAAATAATAAATTAAAGAAGAGGAAACTTTCTATAATTTATGACTATGACATTTTTTAGTACAACAATAGTTTAGCTGCATGAGCAAATTCTATTTCATCGAGATCGGTC
This sequence comes from Aphodius sticticus, assembly GCA_963966075.1. NCBI lineage: Eukaryota > Metazoa > Arthropoda > Insecta > Coleoptera > Scarabaeidae > Aphodius > Aphodius sticticus. The sequence goes on from OZ014510.1 coordinate 20,205,787, forward strand.
GTACTGCATTATAACGAGTAGCCAGGATTTGTCAGATTTCTTGATTCTAATGACAGTAGATAGTGTCAAACGCTAATGTTTTGACAATAACTTCTGTCAATATAAGCTACGTTCGGATATTGTATTACACTTTTTACACCCAATAACACGTAAGTGTCATTTGGACGGTGTACCCGGTGTCAACGGAGTACAACATCCGAACGCAGCTTTAATCGACATATCTGTCTAGTTCTAATAATTTTATTTTAATGCAGACATGGCCGATCTCGATCAAATAGTATCTCATGCAGCTAAGCTATTAATTTTATATATAGTATGATAAAGTCATGTGCCTGCCACATCAGATTTTTCGTTTTAATCCCATTATTTTTAAGTGTGGCGTAGTGAAGAGTTATGTTTATCAGTTATCATCGAGTTATCGCGCTTTCACTTCCAATAAAGAGCTACTTCATTTTTTTCATGAGCACCGTTGGGCCAATGTATTCTCCGGATACTGGTTATCAGGGTTTTCTATATACGGAAAACATATTGAAGTTACCTGGCATATTGTTTTGCGGAAGGATTAATTATTTGGAGGATTCGATATTTGATGTCTGAATCCGTTGTTTTTGCAAACAGACATTCTATAAATTGGAATGTACTGTGAAAGAATTACCTAAAGTTAGTTAAACATGCAGGAACAAGACGTTCATTGGCTAATTCATGCTGAGATTCCTTTATCAAACTGCAGATTCTGAACTAGCTTCTTGCTCAACATATTTGCTTACGCCCGCAATTTCCACCATTCCATCTTACATCAGTTCGCTGAAATCCATACTCATCCGACGCTGTGATCTATTATTGACACCGTGTGTGGTCACTGCGGAGTAGGTCTAGATGTGGCACTACGTTTATCTCTATTAGGCAGCGTGGAGTGAATTACGAGAGCGATGACGTGGTCGTAAAATCAATTGGAAATTACAGTAATACCTCCACCTGAGCCGGCGAGCCGCTCGATTTGTGTATGGAGACGGGATATGACAGCCTTTTCAATAGGCGCAAGGCGCAACACATCGCGAGTGCATCGTCGAGGTATCATTTTGATTACTGCAGTCGCTACTCGGGCTCTCCGGCCTCTTACAATTGAAAATTATCTCCATTTTTCACAGCGCGAAACGCAGAGTAATGTTCTCGGAAACGATTGTCGAGCCCGCTCGCTGCTGTTATTGTTTATAGTTTGCGCACTCCGCGTACTATACCATGATTCTCCAGGTTTTGCAATCACTTCCTTGAACACATCGCGAACCTGTTGGTACATATGTTTGGTGATCGCGATAATCTGAAGGTACCTCTGTAACTACGTAGGTGACAAATCGATATCCATGAACAATTGAAGCACAGTTGCAAGTCTTTCAACAAACTATTGATGAATTTGGCGATTACCTAAGGTTAAAGAATGAATTGTAATGTAATTAAATATGATCTGTAGACTTTACTTCAGTTTCTACACAACTCCAACCTCCAGAACAAGCATGTTTTGGTTTAGTTTAGAACAGGCGTGTGCAACTTCAAAAAGATCGCGGACCGGTAGCAAATGTGAAATATGCCGAACAAAAGCTATTAAAAGCCAGAATTTTTGTGATTGATCCTGTTACATAAGGATTTTTATCAGCTTGTAGCGGATGTTAGCATTTGGTTAAATTTGATTTGGGCCCGTTAAACGTCAAACAATCTTGCATTTTTATGCTCTCACAAAATAATGCGTGGCAAGTTTGGTCACGCGTTTGACAGTAGGTAAAAATGCTAGAACGTCTCATTTAAAAAAAATGGGAAATAATGTCTGCGTCTTTGGAATACCACAAAAATGTTATGCAATCTGACAGAATTCTCTAAGTAGCCTGAAATGAAAATGAAAGTTTGAACTTAAAGGCCAAGAAGAGAAAAACCAAAATTGCCACGCTCTTGTTGAAAGACCTGTTCGATAAGGACCTTACTGCTGTCACATGCGTTTTCAACCCTGTGAACTCAATGGTTACAATGGCAATGATGCATATTTTTCATTATTTTAAATAGAACATCTGCTACATTTTAAAATTTTCTATTGTAGGTTTTCTTTGCCTTTTGAAACAAAATACATGTACATTTCTTACATGCACCTAGAGTCGGTAGGAATACAAGAATAATGATCTATTGAAAATAACAAATAAAATAACGTATATATTAATAGTATATTATAATACAAGTTTTATAAGACAAAAATTGGCGCACGAGTTGTTTTGGTAAACAACTTCACAGTTGATACTTGTGGTAAAATTCACAAATACGATTGACGCGAGCCAATAGCGATTGAGATGTCAGCCTTATTTGACACTCGACGTCGATATCATCAATCTTGGAAAACTAAAAGTTACTAAAAGTTTGTGATCTAGTGTTTTCATAATAACACCGAAAGCGGTAGAAAAAAGTAGAAAACACAAAGCAGAAAAAGGTAATTAAAAAATCTGTACCTAAATCTATATTGAGTTGGATTAGTTATTTATCTGACCTGTCCAGGCCACTGCTGGTGGATTTCCTTTATATCTGTTCGTTATTGTTGGTATTTCTGAATGAGTGTAATTTCTTAGTTAAGTAGTTAAGCAAAAGTAGCTAAATTTGCCTTTGAATGGTCGATTTAACAGAACGCCAGGCAATTTTAATAGTGAAGAGAGTGCCAGAATTGGAAAACACATTTCTCTAGTTAATTTTTTGACCTTGTAAAACTCAATAAAACCACGAATTTTGTCCCTCTTTTTGAACAATTTATTCTAATGTCCAGAATATCAAGACAGCACCCATCACACTGTAATAATTTAGTTAGCGTAGAAAAGTATAACTTCATGCTGTACCGTTGCATTAATATCACAAGTTTTTTTAATTTTTGTTCAGAACTTTGACAGCCGGTAACACCCCCAAACATTTGTTTATGGTTATAAATAATATATATTATATTAATATATTGCAAAGGATTCTCAGGTTATACATATAATAAAGTGGGCCGATTTTTTAAAATATTCAAATTCGGGAATGTGCAATCATGGACGTTGTGAGTTAATGAATTAAAGAAAACACCTTATTTTTTTTTTTTATTTTGATGTTTTGAACTGCCGCAAAGGCTTTAAAATTATTTTAATTTTTGATATTTTTTGTTTTTTAAATAAGATATAGCGGAATAATATCATATAATAATAGTATATTATTTGACGACCACATAACTAAAGATATAAATCGCGAGCATGAAGTTTATACGCGAGCCGTAGGCGAGCGTGTAAACATGCGAGCGACAGAGAAGTTTCTATTTGCTTGTCCACAAAAATTTCTATTTTCTTGTAATCAAGACAATTTATAAGATGCTGCCAAGATAATTCGTTCGCATGCAAATATTTTTCTAATTGTATATTTGTACAATTATCCCGTAGACGTTTGTTTCATCGCCTCCTATTACCCTTACTTGGTCTGTCGAAATATGTGATTCCCAAAAATACCTCGGCATGCATTGTACAATATTTCAAATATTTTGCATGCGAACGAATTATCTTTGCAGCATCTTATCAATTTTCTTGATGACAAGAAAATAGAAACTTCTGTGGACAAGAAAATAGAAACTTCTCCGTCGCTCGTATGTTTTGTTGATGCTCGCGATTTATATTCTTAGTTATGTGCTCGTCAAATAATATACTATTATTATATGACACTATTCCGCTATATCATATTTGAAAGCAAAAAAAAAAAATCTGATGTGGCCAGGCACATGACTTTATCATACTATATATAAAATTAATAGTTTAGCTGCATGAGATTCTATTTGATCGAGATCGGCTATGTCTGCATTAAAATAAAACTAGTAGAACTAGACAGATATCTCGGTTAAAGCTGCGTTCGGATATTGTACTCCGCTGACACCGGGTACACCGTCCAAATGACACTTACGTGTTATTGGGTGTAAAAAGTGTAACGGTGTTCAATATCCGAACGCAGCCTATATTGACAGTAGTATTTTCAAAACATTAGCGTTTGACACCAGCTACTGTCATTAGAATCACAAAATCTGACATATCCTGGCTACTAGTTTTCAAGCAGTACGACCGATCTCGATGAAATAGAATTTGCTCATGCAGCTAAATTATAAATTCTACCAAAAAATGTCATATACATAAATTATAGAAAATTTCCTCTCCTTTAATTTATTATTTAACTATTTTGACGACATTACACAAATAGCGGCTCATTTACAAAATCTTCGAAAAATGCTAAGAGTAAACCACCAGTTCCTTTGGACCCTTTTCAACAGAAAGCTTTTCAGCTCTAAGTTTGGTTATGAAACTTCTAAATATGAGGTTTTGTCCCGACACCTTCAGTAGTTTCTCCGGAATCGTCGCCACAAAAACGGGTACACACATACACACACAAATTTTTTTTGGCATGATTACAATACTTTACATACTGCGTATGATAAAGTAAAAATAAAAAAAAATATCAAAAATTAAAACTATTTTAAAGCCTTTGCGGCAGTTCAAACCATCAAAATAAAAAAAAATAAATTAGGTGTAAATTAGGGCGGAGGCACTTGAAAAAGGGGAGAAAATAAGAAACCTCACCCCCCACGGATCTCAGCGTCCCTTCTTTGGGGAATTAAAAAGTTGCCACTCACCTAAACGTTTTCTTATTGTTAATTTATCAAAAATGTATTTTAGCAAAATGTTTGGGATCAAAACAGTAACAATTGAAGGTTGAAAATTGAATTGAATAAAAAATTCTTCATAAAAATTATGTTTAGAAAACAATCTTGTAATTTACTGTATATTTTATGTATGTTTTATCGACGCCATATGTTGAACTCCAAACTGCTTCTGACATACTATTCCTATATGGAAATAATATCCAGCTGTCAACGGTAAAACGTAGCTTACTAGCTTACCGAATTCCTACACATAAATAAGAGTGTTGTCATAATTTGCGATAAATTAGTATAAATCCGCGACATAAAATAATCCAAGTTTAACCTAACTGTACCGAGCTAACCTCACTCCTTGCTAATTCCGTGCTAGATCCGCATGAGAATTCCTGAATTCCAATCGAAATTGTCCGGCTATCTCGCAATATGACCGCAATAGATCGTAAAACACAGACCGTTACCCCCATCCCATTAAATACTCGAACTAACGCGGTTTTGTTATGATAAATTAGAACGAAAAAGTACGGAAATGTAAGGTAATATACCGACATTTATTACTATCTCACCAGTGGCGGACTTGCTAGTTGGCCCTATTTACAGTCACCTAAAAAACAACATATTTTCCAGAATTTTGTTTCCGTTGGGCTGATACAGGGTTTGTAGCCGAGATGAATAAATCGAATTTATGGAATTGTGTCAACGTAAATTGTGTAAAATCTATTTTTTGAATATGAGCTCTGCTGTATCTAACCAACTATACCTGTAAATGTAGAAAAAAACACAAAAGATGTAGAAATAAAAATCTAGTGAAGGGATGAAAAATAACTAAACCATTCGAACATGTTAGTGCTTCCAATTTAAGACAAAGTAAGATATAGGACATCAGTGGATAGTAGGGTGGGCCGAAAAAAAAATTATTTTTTTTTTCTTTACGTTAGGCAATTAAAATGCAACAAAGAAAAAAAGTATACCTAACCCCCAGCTAACGCAATACACTTAAATTTTGAAATTTCACGAAAATCACAAGATTTTATAATTTTTTGTACCTAAACAGCTGCATATTGGGCTGCTATAGTGAAAATCCTGTATAGTAGAGTTCTAAAAACACACTAAATTATTGAAAAGGTAGTATTTTTTACATCTGAGGTAGCGCAAAGCGCTTCAATATCGTTAATTTATCACTTTTTGAGATCACCGAACCACAGCCCGCCGGCTGTGGCTCGGTGCGGCATGTAGCTTGTTTAAGCCCACCACTCTTGTGTTTTTAGCTTTATAATGTTGATACAACAAATACCTAAAGGAATAATATAAATAAATAGATAATATATAAATTTAGTCATAAGAGTTTATTAATTACAAAATTCGTTGTGAAATACAAATTTCCAATTCTCACACTTCAACATTATTTTTGTAAGCTTCTTAAATCATCAGTCCTTTACTAGTTGGAACATTGAAATTACGTTTGCTTGAAAAACTTGGCATTGAAGCTCTTGATGGGAGCGTTGTTCGGATGAAACCATCTCTGTTCTTAGCGCCGACGAGTTTTGAGGAGGCTTCAGTTACCAATTTCACACAGCGCTCCACCGCTTGCGTGTGTCACAGGAATTTGTGGAAGCTCCAGTCTTTTGCTGTTTTGGCAGTTGAAACCTTAGCCCAAATATTTTCGTCGATACTCTTCGCAACAAAGGTGGTGGAGAAAGAGCAGTAGTAGTCGAATCAGTAATTTCGTAATATCTTTTGCCTGGAAGTTGATTTTTGGCGGTTTGAAGCTTCGGATTAGCTTTTTTTTTTGGAAGCCCTTGATGGCCCTTGCTTTTATAATTCTTTTAAACCCCAACTCTCTGATATGGACTCTTTCATCGACTATCATGCTAGCCCAAACAAGCTACATGCCGCACCGAGCCACAGCCGGCGGGCACTCAAAACGTGATAAATTAGCGATATTGAAGCGCCTTGCGCTACCTCAGATGTAAAAAAATACTACCTTCTCAATAATTTAGTGTGTTTTTATAACTCTACTATAAAGGATTTTCACTATAGCAGCCCCAATTTGCAGCTGTTTAGGTAGTAAAACTTATAAAAGCTTGTGATTTTCGTGAAATTTCAAAATTTTAAGTGTAATGCGCTAGCTGGGGGTTAGGTACAATTTCTTTTTCTTTGTTGCATTTTAATTGCCTAAACTAGAGACAAGTTTTTTCGGTATAGCGTAAAGAAAAAAAAATAAATTTTTTTTTCGGCCCCCCCTAATGGATAGCCTATTACGCAATAAGTACCTAGTTTTAAGAGTTCAGATATAAATTGATGGTTAATCTCTTAGATTAGTTTCAACATGCCAAGCAAATTCAGTTTATTAATAAAAAAATCTCAATTCTTTATACACCTGAGAAATTACACTGAAAACCTCATCAAATTTGAACAAAACAAAACCTCAAGGGCCCAAAAAGGGGGGTTTCAAAAACATTACATAAAAATCATGACCTTTCAGAAGCTTAAAAATAAAGTTAAAGAAGGTTTTGTAGCTAAATTAATTAAGTAAAATAGAAGATCAAGAACATTACAAACAAAATTTCCTAAAATTGTTTAAAATTGGGTATTGAAGATAAAGAGCAAGTAATACTGAAATTGTTTACGTGCTTTTTTCTTGGAGCACTCCCACTCTCGAAAATAAGTCAAGTTGTCAATGTGGTCGCCAAGAATGCTGGTTTGCCCAAGTTTTCCTGGTCGCAGTCTTCTGAACTAAATTCTCTCATTGACATGGACGATTCAGGAAACAAAATGAAGGTGGAGAGCTAATATGGGTGGATAACTTTTGCAGGGTCAGCCATTTTAATCGGAGGCAAAACTCTTGAAAAGAATTCTTGACTTCAGCCAGACTTTAAGACAAGCTTTATAAACCTTTAGGAGTAGTCAAAACATCAGCAAATCAAGTCCACTGTGAAAGGATATTTTCGCACAAGAGTTCAAAGTTCAGATCATCAAGATCGTGGAGACAAATATTTCTAAACAATTGTTAAATGAATCGGTATGGAAAAATGAATGGACTGATTCTAAAAGTCACGAATTGTAACAACTTCTCTTAATAACCTGCAATTAGTTCATGCAGAACTATTCCTTTGAACTACTCATATTAAAATTAAACTACTCTTTTGTCTCCTGATGATAACAAATAGTTTTACACCAAGTCCGGCACTGTTTCTCACGGTGGTCGGTGGGGCCATGCGCACCTCGCAAACTCATAAATCCAGGCATTTAATAAGGCTCGATTTAGAACACATTACTGTTACGTTATTTCTCTTAACTTTCATACCCGATTACTTTCATATATGGTCAAGAAAGTGTAATAGATTTTTTTTCCCCCTTGCTTTCGGTGTACGGAACGTGTGATTAATGTGTAGAGATGGCGGCACAAAGGTTACCTAATTAGAGCTGGGGCAGAATGGGGCCCGGGAACGATCCGAATCGAGTCATATTTCGTGTTGACCGCAACGGCCATATATGAGATGGACGGTAGATCTTAGATATTCCTTTAACGGCCGCGGAGAAAGTCCGCGAATAGTCAAAGGAGTACGGTACCGGAAGTGCGGCACCTTTTTAGGTGTCTTCATGTATATGCAGCAAACCTAGACGATGCGATAGACAAAAGTTTACGCAATGCGCACACACCTATTTGTATCTAATGTTAGAAATAGCATAACAACACATGCTTTTGATATGTATGTTTTTTCTTCATAATCAAAAACCGTGTATCAAGGTGTCATTTCATCGCGACGTCCTGTGACCGCGGCCAGCCACAACTATAAAAACTAGGTGTTTTACACAATGAAGAATGAACTGCGCTTTGATTTTTCACTACGGCAGGGTCATCTGACACCAGTCACTGTTTTAATGAAATAACTGACCTAATTGTATACCTTATTTATAACTATTTCCCTACATCATATCTACATACTGTCTCAAAGTGATAGTATGATACTTGTTGCAAAAGCGTACAAATATTCCAAAATATTAAATAATATCTTACAAATAAACAAACAATAAATACATTTATTTTAATCGACTTTTTAACAGTTTACGATTTCTGCAGCTGACATCTCTGTTAAAATACGGACTCAATGAAGAGAGTCGAATTCAACGGTTTCAACTCCAATAGTATAATGGAATTCATATTACATTTTCAGAATGCCATAGTAAATGTCATAGGCTTCAGTAGCTCAGATGGGAGAGCATTATGCTAGAAACGCAAAGGTTCCTGGTTCGAATCCTAGTTGTGGCTGTAATTTTTGATTTATTTAAAATTTGCACCCCTCCTGGATATCACCATTTTACTATACATACATTACTAGTGGACCTGTATATCGCCTATTTAGGTAGATCAGTGAATTCGGTAAAGTCAAAAAAACACAGTTGCCACCGCCAATAAAATTAGGCTTAATAAATGTTGAAAATTGGGTACACAACCAGCCATGAGGTACATATTTCTCTGTTACTCAATATTTGGCGAGTCTGCTGTCAAAATAAATTACAATTACAACTACAATCTTTAGTTTACCCTCAAAACTTTCTTTTATCCCTAAGGTAAAGATACTACTTTTGGAGGGAAACCGCCCAAATGTGAGAGAAAATCCCCCAATCTGGTAACAGTGCACTGCTCTTTTATATAATAGCATGTGGTTGGCTAAGCAACTACAGTATACCGTATATAGATAACGTTATTGAAAAAATTAAAATTGATTTGTCATTTTTTTTCTTTCAGTTAATATGAAAGATGTTTGTCACTTGAAAAAAAAATGTTAGATTTATTTTTCCCAATACCGACTTAAATGAACTACAAAAATAAGCTAAATTTGTTCAAATTACTCAATTTTATGCCAAGTGCGGAAGACCTAAACATTGCATTAGCATAATATTTTTAATACTTTATAGTTCTGGTTTTTGTTTTGATATTGGACAAACACTATACAGCCAGATGCTCACTTTTTAAATAAAATAAAACGTAAAATAAATTTATAAATTTGTATACCAGTATCTACCTTTCCTCCTTCGTAAAAACAAACGGGAAATATGTTAGAGTACCCTCGTCAAGCAAGATAAAACACACATAATAAAATAATGTGAAAATATTTAATTTAAAATTTATTAATGTCTACTATAAACAAAAAACAATTTAGTTAACAAATGAAATTGATAGAAATCTTAATGATAGATCTAGTAATAATACAATAGGTATATAATACCCAAAACTAATACCTAAAATTAATATTATCTAATCTTGAGATGATTTAACCCATTTAATTGTTTAAGATTTATTGCCCGCACCTCACTGACAAAAAATGCATTTGGTTGCCGTGACCACATGAACTAAATTATTATTTACAAAAATTTAACGTCATACCCAAAGATACCAAAATTTGCATACCACTTGATATGCCCATTCAAATTCATTTGAATTCATAGGTATTAGAAGGCTTGCAGCTTAGAGGGCTTTATCACCCATCTCCAATAAATCATTCAGAAAACAATGACCTAAAATTATTAGTATTTTTTTATACGCTCACGTAAACATTAAATTCCATACCAGTTAACTTCATGTGGTAAACTGAGTGACGTATGCTATAAGTTACCAGACAGACATATCAATTTTTAGTAACCTTGCGTCATAGCCAAATCTAAAGTACAGGTAGGCACTTTAAACTGCAATATAAAAATGTATCCCTTTACTGTCAACAATGATTATTATCGACTGCGGCCCCTTGGTCTCTCCGGTACTCCCTTGGTACGCCCAATATCTTTTGGGTCAAGCTTTTTCTTAAATAAATAATTGTTTGCCACTTTGTTATGGTAGCTTGTCTACGCAAAGCAAGTTGCTGTTATTCGGAAACACCTGGAACCATTTCCACTGCGTGTGTACTCTTTTCATCATACCACGTTACCTGCAAAAATATTAAATTAACAAAAGCTACGCATTCTAAACTCAAAACTAACCTCAATGTTGCCAACAAATTGATGAATTCCATATAATTCTCTTACTGTATTTTAATTTAATCTGGAGAAACCATTCGAAAGAACCACGGGCAGTTCAAAGTAGTTTGAAGTGGGTGATCAGCCTTTGCAACAAAAGTTTGCTGGGGACCATATTCCGAGCCATTGGAGGCTTTTTTCAGGCGCCTTTATCAATTCCACACCCTATTGATCTTCTACTACTTCTTGCTCTTGCAGCTAAATTTTGTATAGTGTTCATTCAAACTTATGTATAATTATAGGTTATGTGACGATATTTCACGCCCGCTAGGGGCGCTAGTAGCAGAAATATCTTGTGGTGCCATCTAATATGTAACCTCTCAAGAGTTGTGTTCGTATTAGGTTAAAATAGGTTCTGAGCGGTGCTTTCACGTTGGGTTTGAGACGCGAACTTTTCACAAATAACATTCATTGGATCGATACACATTCTTCGAACAAATATTAACGCAAAGGCAAATAATCACGAATTAATAATTATTATTATAGGTTCGACATGGTTATAGGTTTGTCAAAGATTATTTGTGGGTACGGACTACGGAGTTTGTGCTTTTAGGCCCCCGCAGATAATGAAATCGCTTAGCTTTGTACATACCAATGTGAATAGGTTATGGTTGTGTTTTTGACGTTTCTAGCTCGCAGCCATGACGACTCGACATAAACAGCTACTGAAATGTTGAGGTCCTTTCACCAAAATCGCTCGCGTTTCGGAAAATTTAGAAGCAAAATCGCCCGAGAGGCCGTTTTTCGTCGATTTCGAAAACTCACGCAACGTAGAATGGTCCGTTTAGGGTGACGGTCGCGTTTCGCGCGCCCGGAAAAGGTTCCCCATATTTTCCATAAGCAATTAAGATTGGACATTTTGGCAGGTGAAACACCGATTTAAAATCGTTCAATTGCGTTTACTTAATATAGACTAGCTGTTTTACAAAGTATGTAGGTAAATATAATCAAACTACAATACTCACAGTTCGATGGTGAGTGATGATTGGCAAACGACTATTATGAGTAGTGTGGCGCATAACATCATTTTCTACAAATGAAACATCTCGCTTTGATGTCGAGAGCAATTAGAACTTTCCAGACTAAATCAAAGACCTATTTAAATTAGGAAATTTGAAGAAGAGATTTTATATGTTTATTGAGATTTGTTTTCCGAATAATGTGCAGTTTCGACATCTTACAAGCACTCTTTTTTTACAATCAGATTACATTTTTTCCGCCTATGAATTAGCTGACAACAAATAAAAGTTTTTGTTTTTCTTATGGGTGTGATATTAGTTTTTTTGCACATTTGTGTTCAGCGGTATTTTGATATGGTATAAGACATACGTTTAATACAATCATATTAGTATTTTGAAAATCTCTGCTAATCGCAGGGTGCCCTAAAACAATGTGTGAAATACAAGTGTCCATAAAATTTAACGTCCCGTGAGACAAGCTGTATATTTTTAAATGTTATAGTTTATTTATTTTAAACAAAAAGTACTACGATAGGAATTTAATTTATTAAAGTTGATTTATTTTTCCTGGTGCACTTTTCACAGCGAATACCCGTTTGTATCCAAAATTTAATGATTTTGTCGGAGTTGGTGTCGGAATTCGAGTCGGACTACAAAAATTATCTGGAGTCGGAGTAGAGAGTGTTTTTACCGACTCCACAGGCCTGGTTCCCGGCATTTTGTAATTACAGATTTTCTCATGGACAATTTTACTGCACATTAATGCCAATACACTATTTTGACAAATTTTTGGTATCTACTTGACGGAAGAACTTTAAATTTTGGAATTTATACGTGCCTTTATGTTATTATGCAAGTAGACTAACTGTATATATTTTATTTTAAATAAAACAAATATTGTTACACAAAGATTGACTGAATATGAACACGCAATAAAGTTGTTATTAATTGATCAATTGGAGTAAATCATCAATCGTTTAATATCAACGATTCATAACAAATCTTTTTTTGTACAATTTGGGTTCATGCGTTTTTAATTTATCATACGTAGTACGTAAAGTATTGAAAGCGTGCCAAAAAAATTTTATCGGAAATGTCTTTTTGGGTTCCCTGAACATTTTTGACCCAGGTACAAAAAAAATGTCTGTGTGTGCGTGTACCCTTTTTTTGTGGCGACGATAAGCTGCCATTTCTGGAATTTCGTCGAAATAGTTAAATAATAAATTAAAGTAGAGGAAATTCTGGATAATTTATGACTATGAGTTTTTTGGTAAAATTAATAGTTTAGCTGCATGAGCAAATTCTATTTCATCGAGATCACTCGTACTGCATTAAAACTAGCCAGGATTTGTCAGATATATTGATTCTAATGACAGTAGGTAGTGTCAAACGCTGATATTTTGACAATACCTACTGTCAATATAATCAAAATATCTGTCTAGTTCTAGTAGTTTTATTTTAATGCAGACATGGCCGATCTCGATCAAATAGAATCTCATGCAGCTAAACTATGAATTTTATATATACTATGATAGTCATGTGCCTGGCCACATCAGATTTTTTAATAATAATATTTGTATTTTATCTGGTTTTAGTAGTTGTTAATATACTAAGTTCATACCTAGAAAGTAGCAGCTCAATTGATTTAGTTAATTGATCTCGAAAATGTGGGTCTGGAAGCCCTATACCGCACCCCTATGGTAAGAAGAGTGCTCCAAAAATCTCCTCGCCATCTGGAACAACAGAGACTTAATAACCTTGTAAAAGTCGTTGAAATTGTTACAGACATATATAAATATAATCTATTATAAGTAAATCTTCCGGTATTTGCATTTATACTATAGGTTGCCTTTGAAGCTATCTTAAGAATAAGAAAAATGACAACTTACTTTGTTGACTGTAGAGGCTGATTATGATTCTTGGCAATTACTTTTTAACCTATTTACGTTAAGTATATACTGTAAAAGTCTGGGCTTTCTGTCACATGATTATCATGTTGGTCATTGCTTATATGTCGGTCACTATAGGTTTGTTCCAACACGAAGGAAACACCACTCATGTATCGATATTTGTGCTGACATATCTGGTCCAACATATTTTATCGTACTTGAACGGCATTTTGTGCGTGCTAGAACAGACATATTCAAAATGTATACGTTCCTGCCAAAACTTTGGCTTTCACCAGTAGCTGCAGGGTTAGGAAAGGGGTCAAGCAGTCAGTGTCTCCGCGGTACCTTTCTGGGTGGTTGACATGCACTTAGTTATGCCCAAACCCAACATACCAAGTTATGCCTCAGCTTTGAACTTTCCTTACCATACACAGTGCTCTGATGATATGATAGGTTTGTTTTGTTGGTAACTCTCCCACGTTCGCTTTTATTGCCTAGTGTCTCACCAAGACAACCGTGATTAGATTACTGTATTATCATAGACCTTGGTCACTTCTGGAGTTTTCCTCCATTGGTCCTTATACGTGTATATGCTGCATTTTAAACATGTAGTCACATAGAAAAAAAAACCATTAGGGTGTCGGTTCTCTCATCTTCTCAACAAGTCTCCAAACGATCATACCGATAAATTAGCGAATCGAAGGTCATCAACACGATGATATTCAGAACCAATTCCAGGTTCGTCCCGGGTCCTTTGTGCCGATCGGCTGGACAGTGGTGGCGAGGTTCACTTTCATGGTCGATTTATTCAGAAACGGGCAAATGGTCTCAAAAGCAGTAGTGTACCGCAAGACGCCACCAACGGCGACTTGAATTAAATACGAATTCTCACAGGTAGGCAGATGCAGGCGCACGGACACCGACTCTTTAAAAAGTGTACAGTTAGGCTGCTGGAATGGATTCCCCATCGCCACGCCGCGCCGGCGTTAGATTAGATCGCTCACATGAGCTGCATTTGAATTCATCAAATGCTCGCACAATGGCGCGAACAGTTATGACCCGACCCAGGAAAACTCGTCGAAGTTCAACAATATATTATTATTATTATTATTAACGTTGGTACGCTGGAGATGCGTGTGTACGCCTTTTCCAGGGCATCGTTAGCATATGATTCATAGTGTCGACTGGATCTTTTGAAACCGGCAGTGCCATTTTCATTGTTGGTGTTAAATGGATCAAAGTGGCAAGAGTGTGATGAGTGATGGATTTATTGAAGAATCTGGTATGACTGAAGACAACACTTCAGCCCAGTATTCTATGTTGTTTGCGTATATACTGCGTGTCCCAAAAATATACTTTTTGCTAATGGATTATTCCTAAAAAAAATAATTTGAGACAATGTGGTCAACAAAATAATTAAAAGTCAAAAATATAATTTGCGAAGTCCTCCTTTAGGTAGAACAGTCCTCCTTTTCAGAGGGCAATATCACAAAAATGTGTCAATATCTGAGCAACTACCGAAGATAGGTATAACACCGTACTTTAATAAAGTCATATTAAGGAATGATTTTTACTTGATCTGTTAAAGCTGAAAGAAAGGAATCAGACAAAGAATTATAAAAAGCTTTTTAGACGCCTCCTCCGCGAAATAAAAACACAACATATTCTTAAACTCAACATTTTACACCTTTTTACAAACGTAGATGCGACCCGGCAGTATATAAAGGGGGACCCACGCCAGCCATAGGTACTCCCGTTTATATTTTTTGTTTATAAAGTTAGACGAATAAGATATGGGAAAGTGTTAATAGACAAAAAAAATCCATTATTTGGGATACTCTTGAGGTTAATATGACTTCAGGCTTTTCCAGAAATGACGTCATCTTTAAATTTTAAAGGACACCCTATATTCTTTGTGTGATATTTTCAATCAGGATGACATTTTGAACACAAAAATATATCGATCGTCAGTTGTTATCACCAAGGCAACGCAAAAATGACTTTCTTGTGTAATAATCTACGTGGCTATGATGTGGTGAAAATAGTCGAAAGTTTTTTGCCAGTGGGTCATTTTCTTCACGGTACCCAACGGCCATACCCTGATTATTCGGTAGGAAACATCTTTCCGATTACAATGATACTAAATACTTCATATTTTGTTGAAATTCATAGCGTAAAGTCAGCGTACAAGTTAAAGTCACTCAATGGACTACTCGAAGGAAGTACCCTTAAACGTCAATCATTTGCTATCATTATGTCGGAAAAATGTTTTTCCTCGAATAATCAGGGTACTTTGATCATTAGGTCAATATTTTTCGCTTTCCTTGCTTCTAACAACACTTTTACGCTATGAATTTCAACAAAATATGAAGTATTTGGTATCATTGTAATCGGAAAGATGTTATCTATCGAATAATCAGGGTGTGGCCATTGGGTACCCGTGAAAAAAATGACTCTCTGGCAAAAAAAAAACCATTAAATCACGCTAGAGGGCGTCAGTAATGCAATTGTCAGCCAAAGTCGATTTAGTTAATGTTTATTTGACAATTTTCGACTATTTTCACCAATTCATAGCCACCCAGATTAATACACAAGAAAGTTATTTTTGCGTTGCATTGGTGATAAAAATTGACGATCGATAAGTTTTTGTGTTCAGAATGTAATCCTGAAATATCACACAAAGAATAAAGGGTACCATTTAAAATTTCAATGATTTCATTTCCGGAAAAACAGGAAGTCATATTAGCTTCAAAAGTATCCCAAAGAAAGGCATTTTTTTGTGTATTAACACTTTCCCAAATTTCATTCGTCCAGCTTTATAAACAAAAAAAATAATCGTGGGTACCCATGCAGTGGGTCACCCGGTATGAATTTATAGATTGAAGTATGTCCCAACCAAACATGAAACTGTTGGCATAAAACATGTTGGTTTAAAGAGTACAGCATAATTTAATATGAAGGTAGTACAATAGCTCAAATCCAATGGCATTTATGTCTTGGAAACCTTGTTCCATGCATTTTGAAACAAAAAAATCTGATGTGGCCAGGCACATGACTTTATCATACTATATATAAAATTAATAGTTTAGCTGCATGAGACTCTATTTGATCGAGATCGGCCATGTCTGCATTAAAATAAAACTACTAGAACTAGACAGATATGTCGATTAAAGCTGCGTTCGGATATTGTACTCCGTTGACACCGGGTACATCGTCCAAATGACACTTACGTGTTATTGGGTGTAAAAAGTGTAATGCAATATGCGAACGCAGCTGATATTGACAGAAGTTATTGTCAAAACATTAGCGTTTGACACCAAGACTACCTACCGTCATTAGAATCAAAAAATCTGACAAATCCTGGCTATGGTATTTTTCACGACAGGTGGCAGTAAGCTGCTGACATAACGCGCAAACGTTCCTATAGGCATTGACGTGTGTTAGAATGAAGTAGCAATCTTCTTTATTTCATTCTAACACATGTCAATGCGTAGGAACGTTTGCGCGTTATGTCAGCGGCTTACTGCCACTTGTCGTGAAATAAACTCTACTAGTTTTCATGCAGTACGACCGATCGCGTAGAAATAGAATTTGCTCATGCAGCTAAACTATTGATTGTACCAAAAAATGTCATAGTGATAAATTATTCAGAATTTCCTCGTCTTTAATTTATTATTTAACTATTTCGACGAAATTCCAGAAATGGCGGCTTATTTGCAAAATCTTTCAAAAATGCTAAGACTAAACCTCCAGTTCCTTTGGACCCTTTTCAACAGAAAGCTTTTCAGCTCTAAGTTTGGTTATGAAACTTCTAAATATGAAGTTTCGTCGCGATACCTTTAGTAGTTTCTCCGGAATCGTCGCCACAAAAACGGGTACACACACATACACACACACACACACACACACACACACACAGACACACACACACAGACATTTTTTTGTACCTTGGTCAAAAATGTTCAGGGGACCCAAAAAGACATATTTCCGCTAAAAACTCAAAAAATTTCTTTGGCACGATTACAATACTTTACATACTGCGTATGATAAAGTAAAAAATTGCATCAAATCTGTATTTATTTTAAAAATTACATTACCTAAAAATAACAAGTTGGTACTTCAGGTACAACGGAAGTAACTGGCGAATATTTTAGTTATAAAAGATTGGATCTATGTGCGTCAAGGAGATTTGAAAATAAGTTAGTGTTATAATATATTAATTCAAATAATTTTATTATTTTGCACCCCCCCCCCCCCATCTAGAAGTGTGTACATACCTCAAAATATTTGTTTTCTGGTAGTATACATTTTGATGGGGTGGCTCTTAGAAAATGATTTTTTTTGCAAAATAATAAACGCCGTAGTATGCAGGTGTACATAAAGTTAGGAACAATCGCTATAACTTTTTTAATTGTTTCTTTATAATAGAAATGTATTGGGTAACTGATTTGTAAGGTTTGACATGTTTACACTTATTCGCTTTTGTTACTACTTATAGCAACCTGCTGTTTTTTTATGGAACGCTAGGTATATTTGTTTTCTCAAATTTAGTACGGAATTTATTTATGATTTACAGTAGAAAAAAAATATCTTCTACTGTAAATTTCAGACTAAAATGTACCGTTTGAAGAAGTTCGTTGCATTAGAAACAAAACGAGTAGTATTAAATAAAACAAAAATGTCAAAACTTGCTGAAGAATTACCCAAACCATTACCGTTATTTAAACCATTTTGATGTTAAATAATAATTAAAAAAGTTGTAGCAATTATTTCGTTTGTTACACATTGTAACAATTTTATTCTAATTTAGTACAGCTAGAGATTTTTAAATGATAATTTAAATTTACCTGACAGTAGGCCAACATAAGAATGGTGATTATAGAAATAATATGTACGTTCAATTTATAGCTACCTTCGCTAGATTTATTTTTAGGTTATGCTTTTTACAACATACTCAAATTTTAAGTTTGCTAAGACACTTTAGGATTGAAACTCATACACCACAATTAAACAATGTTGTGAACCAAATAAAAAGAAATCACAATCATATAAATTCACCAGGTACTAGTAATAATGGCTACGTTCATTATACACATGTTTCTTGTAATGAGCCAAATTATGCCTCACCTACTGATTTTCCTCGTATATGTTGTATCGGTCTTTATTGATTATATAGATTATATAGATGAGCACAAATGATAATTGATACAAACATTATGTGGACTGTCAATTGATTAGTATCCAATCTAGGAAGAATGTGTTCTTCAACTGTACTAATTTACAGCATTACTTCATGTATAAATCTATAATGGTATATAAATAGATTGTTAATTTAAGTTTATGCCAATTGTAAAGTTTATACCAAATTATCAGACAATGTGACAAATTTACGATTTATTATACCATCGTAACGTTTGTGCATTCCAGAACCAACGACATTTGGTTAACGTAGATATTTCGGAAATAACTGTTCATAGATATATTTCATTCTCCAATTCGTCGGTGAAAAAAATAATTAATGATTCCGTGTGAGTTATTTATGACGCCAATTTGAATATAAATACGTTGTCTTTAGACGGAGAATTTGTTATGTAATATCTCTGGTATGATAATTACATACAGACAAATATAGGCACACCAGCTGATTTAGTAAGGTTTGGTAGGTTTGATTTTTTGTTTTAATCTTTTTTGCTGTTATTTTACTTTATTATTTCTTGATAATTTAGTACAACCATCTTTATGCTACTAGAAGCTTTCTAATTGAACGTCGTTTACTTAATGTTCACTTATTTTAGTGCTTTACAATATTTCTAAATTTAATAATATTAAATTTTATTATGTCTGGCAAATAATTCTTTACTGCCAAAATCTAAGAAACCAAATAGGCATTAGATACCGATAATTACATGTTATTTAACTACTCCATTAATTCTCTAATATTAATAATAATATAATCAAAACCTACATACGTTTGGTAATGAATATCAACCTGGCATAGATGCTATGTAGGTAAATCTCATTCAAGCATGCGATCCGTGGTAGACGGCAGATTCCAGAACACCATGAACTACCATTTTCCTATCACAAAAGCCGGATTATTCTAGAGTTGTTGATTTTGTTTGCTTTCAAAAGAAATTATGTTAATTATGTCCCAGCATTTCCATCAGTTAACATTTTATAATTTCCAATTCCATACCAAGACTGTTCTTGTATTGTTGCTATTGTCAATGTAGTTCATCATTTCCGACACACACAATAAAAATCAAGCTATATAAATATGCAATGTCCTATTAATGAGTCGTAATGCTATGATATGTTTTTTTCTCAGTTTTTTTTTCATTTGTGTGCAACTAAACTAATCTTGGGAATGACCCTATTAATGTCCATGAGCTCCTAAACAACATAAATAATACGCATTTATCATCACTGTCACGAAACGCCATAGAATAGCAATGTCCAAGGAAAAACTTGATTGAATATTAATTAATCTTAAGTGATATGTAGTTCCCAGTTCTGCAATTAGGAGACATCGATTCGAAATTTAAATTGACAACATCAATAAACTATAAAATGTTAAACATTTTTACTTTATTTTTGTTTTCGCTACTACAGAACGCTTTCTCTATTTATTCTTGAAATAAACATTGCTTGTCATGACTTTTGACTCCAGGTGTTATTATTTATATGTATGTAGTTTACATACAAATAAAACTAAACAATGACGCTTCCAGAAACTCTAAAACCTCTGAAATTAGAGAAAATTTAATAATACCAGGGATGTACAAGCGTAATTTACCGAGTAAATTACCATATTAATTACCGTAATTAATAGTAATTTAGCGATTTTTAATTACCGTAATTTACGGCTTAAATTACCGAAAGGTAATTTATCGTCAATTACCGTTGGTAATTTTCCAGTAATTTACCGAAAATTTTAATTACAGTTGTTAATTTACCGGAATTTCTAAAGTAATTTCAAAAACCTTCCATCAGTACTTGCTTGAATTCACTTCCAACTATACATTATCCCACCACTTCTAAGCAGTCGACAAGTGCACTGTTGTTTGTGCTTTGCCTGGGAGGTACTTAGGGATGTAAGAGCGTAATTTATCGGGTAAATTACTAAATAAATTACGGTAATTAATGGTAATTTTCGGATTTTTAATTACTTAATTCAGCGGAGCCAATAATGCACATTTTAAATCAGCAGCCATCTACCAATACTATCAAATTCATGATTTAAAGAAATGTTCTGGTGAACCGGATAAAATGTGATCATTGTTGTGAAACAGGACGTTGTCGTTTTGTGAGTCGGTAATAAATTACAGTATTTTATACCATAATTATGCTGTTAAACTGTCCATTTTATAAATTGCTGGCATAAGAAGTATTTTTATTGTTGCTTTCATTTTAATAATGAATTACTACTATTAAATCGGGAAAAGCATCAGCGATTGGTGGTTATCTACAATATAATGACTCATAAGGGCACGGACACACATCGAGCGTATAGCGTAGCGGAAAGCGTTTTCTATATGTTCGAACATACAGAAAACGCTTTCCGCTACGCTATACGCTCTATGTGTGTCCGTGCCTTAGGCTGTACCCAATTTTTTTTACATAACTTACTGTCATCGGTAAATTATCCTTTTGAATTGCCCGGTAATTTAAGAAACTATAATTTACCAATTGCAATTTTAATCAGATTGCTAGTTATCTACAAAATAATGACTTTTATTTACCAAACATTTTTATTAACATATTTGTCTATCATTATGCTATCACATCATACCTAAAAAGTCACTGTAGACTAACGCAGCATTCCTGTGACATGTAGAGTCTGGTCACCCTAGAGCAGCGTTTCTCATCCAGAGTCCCACGAGATGTCTTCAGGGGTTCCGAGGAATATAGTAACAAGTACTTGCGGTCACCGGTTCATGGCCACATGTGTAATGATTTATTGACGTCAACTGACAAGATTACTTAAAATTATCTATTAATTACATAAAAACAAATTAATTTCTAGTAAACAACAACTCCTGGCAGAATTATTGGTCAAAATCATACAAACATTGTTTGTTTTAAATATAGATATGTCCAAATGTGTGACAAAATGGACCAATAATTTGAATCTGCTACTCATAATCGAAATTTGACTTTAGGAGAAGAGTAGAATTGTGGCTTTCCATATGAGCTTACTTACAATCCAGATAAGATTACAAATCTATCGCCAGATAGGTTTTGAACTAACGAAAATTTATATGGCTAATAACATTATAGGCATAATTAAAAAAAATGCTTTATTTTCGACATGATACTAAAAAAATAATGAATTTTAATAGAGGTGAGTACTAATTGACAACGTAAAAAATAAAAAATTTCACATTTGTCACCTAAAATTCGGCGTTGTTAAACTTAATTTTTGTCTTAAGTTATAAATTACTTTATATTAGTGCAGTTTTCTGCATTGTCTGTATCAGCAATCTTTTTCTTAATTAACAAACTTTAAGAGAAAATATAGAAATCATCTGTTATAAATAAAATTAGGGTATACAAATATGTCTTCTAGTTAAGGGGAATCCATACCCCCTACGTTTTGCTTGCAAAACACGCAAAAGTTCTGAGGCTTTTTCTCAGTAATTGGTTCACACAATCGTAAACGAAATACACCAAATTAAAGATAAAAGATATATAATTGTACGTCTAGTGGTAGATTTTTGATAAATTTCAACAAAAAATTTCTGAATAGTTCATAAAATTATCTGTTTTTGCAATTTTTTTTACGAAGAACCCAGGTTAAAATTGAAAAAAGTACCACATAATAGGTCTAAGTTACACCTTCCTCTATAAGTGTACAAAATTTCACGTAAACATATCAATATCTTACATGCTCTTTTCACTCAAAACTTTACTTCTTCGAGTACATGAATAAGTTATATTTTATCACGTAGCGTGGATACAACAACAACAAGTAATACATATACATTACCACAGCAAGAACTACACCTTTATCTATAATTTGATGTATAACATGAGAGAATTGATTCAAGACTATGGATGAGCAGACTATGGATGCTTCATTTATAGGACGTAGCAGCAGTAGTGATTCCTCTTAAGTGTTTAATCCCACTCTTTTTTAAGAAAGTTAATATCATTCTGAGTAATGCACTAAACAATGTCGTTATTAATAGTAACAAAACCGTAATTTTAAATTGCTCTAACTTCTTGAGGAATATTAGCTTCGTAGTCATTGGTTCATGTGAAACTCTTTACTGAGAATAAGTATTTCTTAATTTTTTTTCTTAATTTTATTTTACCTATTGATTTTTTATCTTATTGATGAATTTATTTACTTATTGTAAAAGATACTGTTTGTATTCTTCGTTTTCGTATTGTTTGATTTGTGATTTCTTTTTCCCTCATTTGGAAAGACTTGAAAGAGCCGTAACTTTTGAAGGATTTTTGTTTTAGATAAATGTCTGCAATGTTACAAAAAATAATGTATATAACTACAACGAATACGCTAAAAAAGCAGCATTAATTGTAATATTGTGGCAGTTCCTTTAATATTCCTGTGAATTTACAGCATTATCACCGTAATTTTACAGAATATCCTTAAAATTTCACAGGAAGTATTGTAACTTAAGTTTAGAATTAATTACTAACCCATTAAACTGCGCTTTTTTTACAGACATGTTTCTGGTTATTTGATACACATTTTCTCGGTGTATATGTTATGGACCAAGTGATTAATCCGGGCAATATTCATAATGCCCGGGCATTATGAATATTGCCCTGAAAGATTGGGCAATTTAATAAATTTGTATAGATGCATGATATATAATCACATTGCCCGGGCACTATGAATACTGCTAAATCGTGTTGTGCAGTTTGATAAATATCACAAGCAGTGTTGTGACTTGTGGTGAGTAAGTAGTAGACGGCCTACCAATATCGTCAGAGCGACGAATTTAAACCGACCACGATCGCTGTAAAGGTGGCCACAAACAATAGTTTTCCAAATTCGATTTTTAAATTCTTTATCAAAAGTGGATATTGCTATTCTGTTCGGAAATGAAACAAACTCCTCTGTCATCTATAACTTTAGTTTTGTAGGTTTTCTGCATCCGCTTCCGAAAACAAATTCTGAAACATAAGACTTAGAAGAACGTTTGCGGCCAGCTTAATGGTGCGTTCGGATTAGTGGCAATGCCAGTGGTAGTAGACGCCATTATAGTACTTCTGATAGAAAATTGCTAGTGACTTGTTTATGTACATGCAAAATAATATGTGTTACTATCACGTCTGAGGAAGATTTAGAATCAGTTTTAACAATTGGAGTGATGTGCAGTCTGAAGAAGTGGATATGGATGTCTCACCTTGCGTGGATGTGACAGTATGCGGTCTGAAGAGTTGGGTACCATTTCAGATGATAATATTAATGCAGATCCTCGACCTAATCATCAAGTTAAGAAAAGCATAACAACAGGACAGCTGGTACATAACAACAATTCCGTAGATCCGATTTTGGAAAAGAGGCAAACATATGTAAAATGGCTTTATATAATCTAAAAAACACGCCGAGAAAATTCTTAGTACTTCAAGTACCAAATTTGCCGCTGCTAAAGTAGGTGACACAGTAATAGTTCGCGTGCCGGATGTTGACCGAGCTAGTAGCGATGGAAGGAATATTGTAGCTACTGGAGTTGAGCTAACAGATACCAACCTTTATAAATTTGGCACGAGACAATGCATATTAAACCAATTGTATTCAAGAAACCAATTTACAATATGCAAAGAAAAAATATCATCTAACTGTGGAGGCCAAGGCTACAATCGATGTGCGTGTAAAGGTGGTTGCAAATCGGACAGGTGTAAGTGTTGTAAAGAAAACCTCTGTAATTCGAAGTGCCACCAAAGTCTAAACTACCCCAATAAATAAGAAATATTGTTTTAATATATTTTTGACTGCTTATTTAGTTTTTGTATGAGTTTTGTTAATTTTCAATGTTTTATTACGTTACTTATTTTATTTCTGAATATTTATTTAGGTAGGACTTTTATTTTAACTTATTACGCATATTGCTTGAGTATAGGGTTTGATTTTTGTATATTTCTGAAGGTTTATTCAGACAAAATATGAGTTTTGTTAATTTGTAACATCTGTTGAATATATTACTGCAGTACAACTTGATTTTATGATTGTAAAAATACTGAAATAAAAAATTAATAAAAAGAAACATATTTTAATCATCCTGCCCAATAGATATAGGGCATTATGAATAATGCCCGGGCAGTGTAATAATTTCAATTATTTTAATCATCTTGCCCGATTGTTTTGGGCATTTTTCATATTGCCCGGGCATTTTTCATATTGCCCTATTAATCACTTGGCCCATAACATATATATAAATCTATTTGTATATTTTTTTTTCGTAGTTCCGTCGGGTTCCAACCCAATTTCAAGGGTTCTGCAAGAGTAATAAGAGTAATAAGCAACGCAACCCTAAAGAGGTCTCACTTAAATGAAACCTCGATATTCGGGTTGTTCGTAGTAAGAAAATTACAATTACCTGGTCATGACTACAATGTGCAGTGGTACAAGTAGCTCGCCATCCATTATCAAATTACTATTACTGTTTCCATGGTGATTTGAGCATAGCCTCGGCGGACCGGTGCGATGGATGATATGCAGAGCGCGCTCAATAAAGCAACAATAAGAAAAATGTAATATCCAATTTGTGTCGGAACGGCTCTAATAATATAATTAAGGCGAGATTGCTCGCGTAATATTCATTTTCCGGTGCGCGCCGGCGATCTTACAGGAAATCGAAAGTAACGTTATGTAACGTTTGTTTGTGGACGCACGTTTCTTGTAAAGCCGGCCGGTCAGCATTCACTTGCTGCTGCTGCTGCTGCGATCGGACCGATGCCGATGAGCGTGGCAGAAGAGCAATCTCGCGCAACTCTCGCGAGACGGTCAGATATTCTGCATCCGTTATCCCGGTTTTTACTTCCTTTCGAGAATGCTCGAACCCATTATGTCGTCCGCGCTCACCGCTGCTCACTTCGCTGAACTCGAATATTTTGACACTTGATTCCTGCCATCACACATTCACCACCTGCTAGCGGTTTGCGAACGGTAATCACTAGATAATGAGGCATTTCTTGTGCTATTTCTACAATCTCGAAATTGGAGGTACGAACAACATTTTTGACGATTGTGCAAATCGAACAGAGAAGATTAGACAACTAAAATGAAGTAAATAAGTAAAAGTCTTAGTCTTAATCGACAAATTAATTATTGGTTTTGAAACAGAAACTATAATAATGTATACAGTGAGCGCGTAAAGTATGGAAACATGACAAAATCTCAAGAATGGTTTGCTATTCTAAAAAATCCTCGAACACTTCGATTTATAATGATCAAAATACACCTTATGATAACAAATTATTTTTTTTACCTTCAATTGTTTTCAAAATCAGAAAGTTTTCGAGGAAAAGACAATCTAAGGTTATGTAATAAAAGTGACAAAATCTCCGAAACGGCTCGACCGAATTTAAGGAAATTTTGGATTTAATTTTTTTTGCAACCATGTGAAGTATTATCGGTGGTATTATCGTTGATGTGACGTTCACGGTTTCTGAGATATAACCACAAACTTTTGAATTTGAAATAGATCAGCCTGTATATTTTGACATTTTCTGTTACAGTCTTCATTATTGTACGAAAACATCTAAAAATTAACAAAAACCTTTATTTATTACTTAGGTCTAAAAATTAACAAAGAAAAAATTGATAACAAAACATTATTACATTTTCTACTGCAAACTCTCTAGTTGGTTTATGAGGATTCTCAACCATTGACAAGAAAACACTGTTTTAAATTTGATCGGTTTATTTTTTTGTTGTTCACATGGTTGCAACATACTTAATTCCAAAATTTCGTTAAATTCGGTCGAGCCGTTCTGGAGATTTTGTCACTTTTAATTCATAAGCTTCAATTGTCCTTTTCTAGAAAATTTTCTTATGTAAGGCCATAAAAATATTATGCTGGCCTTACGACAATTAAAAGATCTGTCAAATTGATTAAAAAAAATTTACGGTGGTCATTTAAATAAAATGTCGATGACGTCATCTGTTAAAAACAATTGAAGGTAAAAAGATTAATTTAAGATCATAAGGTGTATTTTGATAATTATAAATCGACGTGTTCGAGGAATTTTTAAAATAGCAAACAGTTCTTGAGATGTTATGTTTCCATATTTTACGCGCTCACTGTACAACTACAACACTATGAATAAACATAAAACTAATACAAGCCTAATCTCTATTCCAGTAGATTTTCTTTAATTTTTATCAAGAAAAAACAGGATCGGACACTTAACGATTTTGCTTTCAAAAGAAGAAATGTCAAATACTTGGGGAGCATATAAGGGAGACCAAGATAAGCCAAAAATCTTAATCAACATTGGTCCAAAAATGAACCTTGTATACAGCCTGCACTTGTTGTGCGATTAAATTAGGATTTCGTATATTCTGAATTTATTTTTAGAAAATTTATCAACGCAAAAATGCGCACCTTTGTTGCCAATTAATACCCATTCTTTCTAAAAAATGTCTGAAAAGCAATCCTGTATAAACAGTAAATTTTTGAACCAATGTTCGGTTTTCGACATACATATTTAGTTCCTTTGTATATGTTTACCAAATACTTACAGAGAAGATTCCTTTTGGTCATTAAACGACAAAAAATTTCAGTAATAGTTTTGTAATTCTGGATGATTCCCTATTTTCCAGAATCTAGTAGCCAACTAGTCAGAGTTAGCGTTAGGTATTTTACAAAAATCAATTGCACAGCTTGTTCAAATAAAATTGTAAAAAAGTATGTTTTATTTTTCTTATAACAAATGACCGTATTAGGTTTTGAGCTGGCAGGCCCTCTCTGTTCTTGCTATTTCTTCGTGCGCCGCCATCTTATAAGTTTCAAATAATACACTCTGGAGCACAGAAAACCTGACCATTATGTCGCAAAATTTTAGTAATCATTGCCCGGTTTTGATGATATTGAAGACCAGCTTTAGCCAGTATATAAATTGCCAGTCAATGCTTACTTCATGATAGATTTAATAAAGTTCCTTACGTTACTTTCTCATAACATTTCATAAAATAACTTTTTCTATGTTGTTCGTTCATCAACATACTAAATACTATATATCTAAATAACATTTAATTAGTATATATGTATATTAAAGGTAATAATGATGAACTTATTACCCTGCAGTTTCGTCCGTAAATAACACATTTGTTTAAAATGAATCATATACCTAGTCCGTCCAACAACAGTGAGATTAATTTTGTATCAAGTCTCATATGTTATACATAAATTTATACATAAAGGTGTATTGATTATTGTGGTGATGTATATGTATTACTATTGTTATTATATCCACACTACGTGATAAAATATGATTTATTCATGTACTCACAAAAAAGTAATGTTGTGAGTGAAAATATCCTGTCAGATATTGATATTTTTACGTGAAATGTACACTTCTAGAGGTAGGTGTTACTTAGAACTTAGTAACGTAGCTGCTCGTGTAAGCTTACTAACTGCAGTTCTACTATTAGTAGAAAAATTTAAAATTTTGTAATCAAATCAAAGCAAGTTCGAAAGTTTTCAAAATATTGAACTATTGACATTAGTAACATATCCACTGCTTTACATATAATGCATTCCGATTACGTAGGGGTAGTATTAAAACTAATTTTACAATGCTTTCAAATGATGTACACTTCAATATGTTTTCGAAAAATAACATTCACAAATCACAATATATTGCTACCAATAATAACTACAGCTTTAGCACTAGCATAACATCAAAAGTACCAAAATAAATAAAACAGAGAACACAGCACACAAAACTACGTATTCTGTTCCAACACTAGCACATTGTTTTGCGATACTCATCATCGTAAGCCGATAAATCTGGGTGCTGACAATGAACTTGATAGACTCGAAAGCTCTTAACGGCGTCGTTAAATCGTTCATCACCGATAAAGTCGCGATTGTTAAGTCATCCCAGTGGCCTTGACACCCTTTACGACTGAGGCCGATGGAGTCAATGTCATAATGTTCTTCTAAGCTACTTCTTGATTACAATAAGATAATAATTGTTTGTATAAAAGTTTATATGGGACGGGGGTTGGTAGTTGAAACAAATCAAATTCCAATCATCCTAGTTAATTGAAAGACTGATTGGAAATCAATTGGAAGATATGACAGGAAATATGGTAGTAAATGGAGAAATTATAGCAAATATGGAAAAAATATTTTGATATGTTATTAGATAATGTGTGAACAGAACCGACAAGAAGTAAAATAGAAGTTACAAGAAGTAAAATAGAAGTTATTTACAATAGTTCTTGTGAGAGGTGTTATACATAGTCAGTCACTAGAGTCGCGGTGGTCGATACTGCATTTATCGTAAAAGATAGAAGACTATTTTAATACAAAAGGTACTTGGTCCATCATTTTCTATAACGGAAAATTATTGTCACTTATACCGGATGTTGCATCTTGGCGTGAAGGAAAAACTATTATTTTTCTAAATGGCTAGGCCTGTATATCATACCACATTGCGAACACTACATAAGTTGTCATTACAACTGTATCAGATTGTACCCATGCAAAGAAAATACTTTTTTCAAAAACTACGCAAATACTACATTTTTTCCAGATTACGTCCTACAAGTTTTGTCAGATAATATCTAAAACCATAGCTAGCTAGCTATACAGGGTGATCGTAACATGCAGTAATTTTTTAATATTTTTAAATGGCTTTTTCTTGAGTTTTTTACTTGGAACACATTTATATTCAGTATGTCCTGAGTATTATCTCTTGAAAATGGAGAAAATTTGTTCATTTGTGAAAATGTTGTAAAAAAGTTTTCTTGTAGTGGTATGTGCGGTCACACATAAAAACAAACAGAAAATGCTAAAACCTCACTTGATTAGCGACTTTCATAACGGATTTATATTCAGTACAAAAACAACCAACAATACATATGTATATCTACTTACTGTCATTGTTAATTGATTCAAAATAGGTTATTTTTCTGGAGAAACTATTCAAAATTGGGATAAGATGGATGATAATATGAGTAATAGAAATAACGTGAATGGAAAATGGGTTATTTAGAGGTGTTTTGATAGATTTATTGTGCTCTAAATACAAATCCGAGTCTAAGCGTATCGCTTATTTTTTTGCATATTTGGTTTGCATGTTTGGTGCTCGTTTGCCATACGATTGTAAAACTGGCAAAATATACAGATCATTTTTCGTATAAAATGGTCAATATCTTGATAACGGTCATACTTTCTATAAGGATAAATCGGGTTAAGTAGGTTCTAAATACCTCTTCTAGAACCCCTTAAACACATCAAACTACCAAACACCCTGTATACAGAGCAATATTAAGGTTAGTACACTTACATTACATTTTCGTGAAACTGCAAATATCACAAAAACTAGTAACATTCGGTGTTTGACATATCAGATATAAATTGGAGCAAAGTAAAGGGTTTTTACAGTCCACACATCTTATACATCGATTGAATGCCATTTGAAAATGTTAAAAAAACGAATGCGTGGTAGGATCATCCTGTATAGCATATTGATCTTTTTTCAACATTAGTATCTAGCTGGTTTTGGTGATTGTCTGACAATATAGTTTTTAAGATATACTAGACCAGGCAATAGAGACTTTTTCGTGACAAAAATAGTATCAGCAAGCCGCCGGTCCCAGGCCACGTGGAACAGTCCGTAGACGTATTGTGATGTGTTTTCGACTAGCAAATATCATTTACTTAATTTGTTATAAACAAAAAACTCAAAAAAATCGTGCTTTTTTTCGTTGTTCGCTTGTAATAGCTGAACCAATGGAGCAATCTTGATACTGTCAACAGACGAATTGTAGAGAATGAAATGACGAAAAAAATGAACCCTACACGGATCCGATCGAATTAATATTAACGGAGGAAATTCGGAGGAACCGGAGAAATCTGCATTTTTTTCAAAAATTCATAACTCCGCCATTTTCAAAGTTGTAATGCAGGCTTTTAGCGAGAAACTAGCGATTGATGGGTACTTTAAGTGTGCACAACCCAGGCGTTGTCCGATGATTAGTTTTTGCACAATTGCGATTTGAATCTTTTTCATGCAATATGGTTCGGCGAGCCTGGATGCTTCGGAGGTGGTCCTATTTAAACTTTTTTTACGTATTTCGAAAGTAGAAGTTTTGTGCTACAAAACGTCTATTCTGATTTTGCGTTAAAATGTTGCAAAATAAGCGAAAAATGCTTGCAAACTTGACCGAAGTCTGCGGCGCGCTCCAAACCGTTCGAGTAGTGGGGGTAGGCGGCCGACGCTAGGAAGCGCGTAACTATAGTAATCCCAATGCGCTGCGCGCTTCCCCTAGGCGGCCGCCTACCCCACTACTCGACAGCGTTTGAGGGCGCGGCAGATTTCGGTCAAGTTTGCAAGCATTTTTCGCCTATTTCGCGACATTTTAACGTAAAATCAGAATAGACGTTTTGTAGCATAATACTTCTACTTTCGAAATACGTTAAAAAAATTAAAATCGGGCCACCTCCGACGCATCCAGGCTCGCTGAACCATATTGCATAAAAAAAATTCAAATCGCAATTGTGCAAAAACTAATCATCGGGCAATGCCTGGGTTGTGCACACTTAAAGTACCCATCAATCGCCACTTTCTCGCGGAAAGCCTGCGTTACAACTTTGAAAATGGTGGAGCTATGAATTTTTTAAAAAATGCAGATTTCTCCGGTTCTTCCGAATTTCCTCCGTTAATATTAATCCGATCGGGTCCATGTAGGGTTCATCTTTTTCGTCTTTTCATTCTCTACAATTCGTCTGTTGAGAGTATCAAGATTCCTCCATCGGTTCAGCTTTTACAAGCGAACAACGAAAAAAAGCACGATTTTTTTAGGGTTTTTCTTTATAACAAATTAAGTAATGATATTTGCTAGTCGAAAACACATCACAATACATCTACGGACTGTTCCACGTGACCTGGGAGCGGCGGCTTGCTGATACTATTTTTGTCACGAAAAAGTCTCTATTGCCTGGTCTATACCTGCATGTGCCATATTTTTATAAACTATTGAATATCTCAGAAACTATCTTCTTTACACAGGTACATCTTGATACAGTTGGAAAGACAACTCCTTTAGTATTCATAATGAGGCGTTGGCATTGCATTTAAAAAAATAATATTTTCCTTTACGTCTAAATGCAACATCCTGTAAAAATAATTTTCCGTTGTAAGATAAATATTTATTGACACCGCGACTCAGTAACTCACCCTGTATGTTTTTTATCTCTTAAACCAAGTTTGAACCTTTTGCTGTTTCGCGTTTTCTTTCAGCTGTTTGTTTTGTAATCTTCAATCTGAAAAAAAAAAACTGTAGAAAAAAAGTACAAGTTTCATAATATAATGGATCTGCGTAAAAACCAAATATTACCGTCTTCAAACAACGTTGAAATTGGGCTATTATTTAAGCTACGAAATCATTGAATGGTCAGTGCAGGTTCAAGATGTAAATCGTCGAAGAAAAAATTGCGAAATAGGCGTTGTACAGTTATAGCTCCTGCTCTGTGTTTCCGTTGACCAAGAAGAAGTTTATAAATATTAATATCGATTCGGACGATGGTAATTAACTGGATTAGAGGTTGCCTGCTAATTGGGAATTGAGAGGTAACTGTATGCCAGCACAGACCACTTTTACCACAAGGAAGCAAACTCGCGAAGATCGCGCTCCAGACGGTATCGTAAAAAACCGCATAGAAGGGTATATAATTTTAAGATCGTTAAGAAATTCTTCGAATCACTGCATCCACTCATGATTACCTAAGTAATGTCGCCTTTCGTTCCATTTTTGTAACCGCTATTTTTATATGTGCATTTACCTGACGTAATGTACTCCACAGGATCGTTATGTCGCTCATGACTACGTATATGTCGTATATATTATACATATTATGTTGTTAGTTGTAATTCATCTTCCTTTCATAGCTAAATACAGGCTTAATTAATTTCACATTTAATTAATAATTAACACGCATGGCATATTAATGAAACCCATACATATGCTGTCCATTGCTCGTTGGGTATATACCTAATTTCCTGGAAGCGACTTAAGGGGGGATTCCGGTTTTCTGATGAAAGAAAGGTCTTAAGAATGTGTGTACGAAGTCTTAAGGCAAAATTTGCAAAATTAGCCGAGTTATAAGCAATTATCCGACGGCGTGCAGGTGCCAAAAATATGCAGCGCGCGGATCGGTCGGGTCGCGCGCTCAAACATTTTTCTGCTCGAGTTTTTTAAGCCAAAAAATCTTGCAGTGTGGTTTATTATTCTTTCGTGAACAGTCATGGATAAGAAACACTCAAGAAAAACTCCTACACGTGCTGATGGACCAAAAAAAAGAATATTTTTGAAAATTCACACTCGTGAACGAAAACATTTGCTAGTACGTCTGCCGATAAATTGTTGACAGCGGAAGACGAGAAAATTATAGTGCTGGATTTTGGAGGCGGGATATGGAAGAAGTGAGGTCACACTTTCCTTGTATGGGATCACTATACTTATGGAGAAATATAGAAATCCAGATCACCTGGATTGGCCCAATCATGCCAACCAGTGACTGCAGATCTTCGCGCAGTGTCATGGTCGCGGGTGGCTAGTGAGCGTGATCCATCATATTTCTGTATTATTTTTTTTTCTGTAACTATTTGAAAAGCTAATAAATATTTGTGCCAAATTTGGAATCGATTTATTGCATAGTCTCGCCAATAAAAAATTCAAAAAAAGGCGTTAATTTTAGAGGAAAAAACCGGAACCCCCCCCCCCCCTTAATGCCCAATAAAGGTGTGTCCACATCAATAATCATGAAAAATAAATGATATCCCTTCATAAATAATGGGTAAAATTAACAACATTTTATGCCTATGCCACTTTGATTATAATCTATCAAATTGGTGGAAAAGAAGAAGAAATGGGTATTTTGCATTTTTAAAATATGTGCTTTGTTTAATAAATACACACGAAGAAGACAAAACAAATGAGTAAAAACAACCGAATATATTTAGATTAACAGAAGAACTCAATATTGAAAATCAACTCAAACTGAAACAACAAAATACTAGATAAACTGCAAAGGTATTATTTTCTAATAACCCGGTTGGCAGTACGTATAATATATTCTTAAATTTATTACCGCATATTTTAAATTTTAAGGAAAATAATTCCAATTAGTGAGCAAACTAAACAAGATAAAATTATATATTAGGTATATAATTATCATAAATTGTAGATGCCACAAAAAACTTTATTTAGTAATTTGTAATTTAGCTTTACCTTTCGGTTTTAGAGATGAGAAATCTAATGATAGGTGCTGGATGCCTGCTGCATGAATGAAAAAGCAAATATGTTTTTGGCGTATATTCAGAGCATAACAATAATCTATCCTGCATAGACATCTTCTTGGGCTAAAAGTATAACAAAAAGTTATATAAACATAAAATAATTATAACTGATTATAAATATATAAACATTTATAGAAACAGTCAGGGACTAAATGTAATACATATTAGAAACTTCAATGAAATAGAGGAATTACATTTTCCGGAAACGCAACGTTTGGAAACTGCAGTCACTTAAAGAGAACCAGAAGAAGCCTCAAACTTTAGAAACAGGATAAGGAGAATCGGTAGTGTGAGGTATCACAGGATAGCTCTTCTAAAACTAAAAAGTTTTTCCTTTGGTGACATTTTTTGGACAAATCTCCCAATTCTTTGCACTGACATTAAAATATAAAAGTTTCAGGGAAGTTACGTTTAATACACACATTTTTAGGAGCCGCCTATGTAAAGCCACCTCATTATGTTTGTTACACTCTCTATAACGATAATAATGAAAAATTGTATTTTATTTATAGCAATTTTTATCTTTTTATATGTTAAACCTCATGCAGCGCTAAATCGATTAGATTAAGATTAAACATTATATGCTTGTTTATACATAACATCAAAATGATTTCAATCTCACAATAAAAAGTAGTCATTTTTAATAATTTTTTTGTATGTATCACGTATTCAGGTAAACTTTGGATTATTCATAGAACGCAAGATTTTCTTCTAATGCAAACTAAGTAGGAAATTAGACATACATAAATATCGCGCATCGCGTGTAATCATTTCCTGCAATAACAACACTTTGTATTCTATAAGTAGGTACGTCGATGTCATTTTGTATTCTTCTTGTATCTCACCACTAACCTTGACCAGTTTTAAGAATTGCTCAGTAAGCTTATAGTCATTTAAAGAAGAAACGTCTGTGAAACGTCGTACAATAGAACTTACCACGCCTACTTCACAGATTTATTAAATGTGCCATTTTACAACAAATTTTCCACAGTATAGATCTAATGTAGTAGGCCAAGTAATTCCAAGCAGGAATATTGGAATTTAATCAATGTTATTTATTATACAAGTGTCCCATAAAAACTGCGATGAACTGATAGGGATTGTATAGGAAACCTAAACAAGAATTTTTTGTCACTGAAGTTACGACCGAAAAAGGGCCGTTGAGGCAGTAGGTTGAACTAAGGTACTGAAGGATTCTTCTTTTAAAAGAAGAAAATGGTCCTGTGTGGTACACCAACATAATATACAAGTGTCCTATAAGTCAATATTGAGGACTGATTGGCCAGCAAATGGCTGGCCAATCGAATATCGAGCATTAAGCATTTAAACAAAAGGCAGTTTCGCTTCTTAAAAAGTACTATGTTCTTTGTAAAAAAAATAGCACTTGTAGTCTCAAAACGTAAAACTCTGAGCTTCTGTCTCAGGTGTTTATTCACAGAATGTTAAAAGCAATACATCAAATTAAAAGTAAAGAATTTGTGTAATTTCCTGTATCATGGGGTATTTTTAGTCGGGTTTTGAAGAATTAGTTAAGGAACTGAAAAAAGAATTTGCTGATTGTAACATTTTTCGTTTTGCTGAAAACAAAGACCTCAATGACAATGCGTCAAAGTTCGTAGTTGCTGACGTTTCGTGAACCACGTTGCTCTCTTCTTCACAGCTAGCTGAATACTGAAGAACTACCAAAGAACTCCACCTTATATACCTAGATTTACACCTCACTGCACACGTACATAACAATAGATAAGCTTACGTACTTATCTATTGTTATTATTGTGATTCAATTAACACCAGCCAATGGTACATTATCAAATGAAATTGTCATAATTTCTGCACTTAATACCAAACGATTAAAACAAAAGATAAACTATTAAAAGATATATAAATCATTCAATTTTGTTATGTCAGCATTAAATTAAATTTAAAAGTACTTTTTCCTATGTCGTTTTATATTTAACTGTGAAAAACTGATACATTCCTTTTGCAACCATGTCAATTCTGTATTCTGAGTATAGGTGTGGTATTTTAGAACAACCAAAACAAAAAGAATTACATTTATCGAGAAATTATCATTTTGATCCATGGCATAGTAAGGTCCGTTTAGGTTAAATAACGTATAGTGTATTTCAAAGTTCTATCAACACTGTATTTAGTAAATCGTCTAAGGCCTGCCCTGGTGATTAGCCGATCGCGCATGACCGAAAGACGATTGCGAACTTACGTACGAACATTTGAGGCGTTTAGTATCAAAACCAGCTCAATTTCATATTTTATCGAAAGTATTCCGTTTGCTTAATTTGATATAAGACTCGGTCGATACTATCACCCTACAAAGCGATTTTGAACGAATCCAACACAATCCGGTTGAAAACATGTGTCAAAAACCAGTATTTTTTCAAGCCCAGCTCATTCCATGCTCCACTGCATGCCGCCATGTACGCCACCCGGCTAAAAGCTCAAACTTCCACCAACGTGTTTGTGTTTTATTGGTGTGAGAACAAGCAGAAGTAGTTAAAATAAAATGTCATCGGCAGTTTATGAGTTTTTGCTCAACCATGCCGGAATTCCTTCTGAGGTTGAAATAGTAGGGTGCTTTTGTGACGGAAAACAAAATAAAACTCCACACTGATTGGAAAGTTGAGTTTTTGGCTCCTTAAAATTGCCCCAGTGCACGTCAAGACGATTGGAGTAGTTTTCCCTATCGTGGGGCATTCCTTCCTACCATCTGACAGCAAGATAACCACTTGGTTTTCGCTTCCTGGAAACGGACTGGTTACGATTCTAAAGCTGCTATATCCTCTATTTTGCACATCACAGGACATTGATAACTGGCATTTTACATTTTTAGCTTCGAAATCATTTTTGTTCACCAGGAACAAGGTGAAAAATGACACCGAAGTAAGAGGAGAAGTTTGTTATAATTCGGACCTTGGCACTTTCAAGACGTCTCAAAGAAACACATAACAATTCAAAACTTCCACAGAGGAACCTTCCTCTCTGGCTACTGGCGTTCGTGATGCTCCAGCAAATGTAAATGACGTGAACAATTTGCTCACAACAGATTGCTCAACATTTTGTGGATCAGTGGATGGCCATCGAATTTGTCAAATATTATACATATTATGCAACACATTCGAAGGCGAATGTGTTGCCAACGTAAACTCCCATGAAAATGTTTTGATCTAATGACAGTAATAATTATAATTATGTTTATAGTTATATCATACATATGTTTATAATTATATCATGAATATGTTTATAATAAAAAAAATATGTTTACAATTATAATTATGATTCAAAGAAGTGTGTAAATACCTCCCAGTAGTAGACTAATGATTCTTTTAGAGATTTTCCCTGGGATTTTTCAAAACCAGCTTAATTCAAACAATGTTTAATTATAACTAATTATACAGACCTGCTAATCTACAACTGAACAAATATTTGGATTCCCACACCATAGGTTGTGTAAATGAAAAAAAAATAATATTTTGGAAAAAATTAAATGGGAAGGGCATGAAACGTTTTTCTCTCCTGTAAAATTTATAAAAGAGGATTGAGCAGGTTTTGATACGAAACGCCTCATTTATCAATTGAAAGTGGTGATTGCAAAGTCGTTCCCGTTGGACAAAACAAAGCTACTTAACACCGCAACTGCGCAGGGGTCGATCAAAGTTAGTTCGCGTACCAGTCATCTGTCGTTTACAATTACCATCAGACCGTCTATGGTACTACACAAATCGCTACACAAACACACGCACATTAAGATTCCACAAACCAAGAGATTCTTATTGTAGATAAACCAATGAACAGCTGACTACGATGATATGAATATACTAATGTAGGTCAATGTTTTCGTCAGCAAGAAACGCCAGAGTGGATGGACCCCGATATGTTGCCGGCTGCATTATTTTGTTACCAGTTGGAGCATACCAATTGCGGTAGACTGTTGACGATTTTCTTGCGCTGAACAGGGTTAAGCTCCGTTTTTCTTTATTAATTTTCTCAAGAATGCGTTAAGTTGCACCATAAGTTGATTGACAAAACGCAATCCAGAAAGCACCAAAGAAATTATCATCTCTTCTCTAACAAATTAAACCTAAAGCAAGGGAAGCACGGTTAATACGATCGAAAGTGCAGCTTTATCATAGAGCAGTTATAGCATCGTTCTCGCAATCCCGATGATCTTATAATCACAACTCGTGTGACATTAATAAATGCTTTCGATTAAGTCGCGCCTACGTCGATGCTTACACAGTCGGCGTGCACCTCACAGTTTCTATATTATAAAATCTGTTGTCCGGGCGAAATATGCGCGTTGTGCGTTTAAACGCCCCGACCGTTCGCAGATTAATGGGAGAGATATAAGTGGATCACGGTAAGTAAACAGTGAGGTTTATAATATCCGCGAGGATGATATATGCCGGGACATAATATAATATGTAGATTTAGGTTCAACCACCTGAGAGCCCAGCACAGCTGATACGATCTACGGCGCGTGCCATTACTTATTTTTCTCTTTCATTTTTTTTCTGCTGTAAGCTCCGCTGCTCTTTACCACGCTAATAGGTTATAAACTGCAACAATACACTAACCGGAACACGGAAATAAAAGAAACATTTGATAAATATACGTACTGAGTGGGTATAAGATTAATGTTTAAAGCGAGTACTTTTACAAGACAATGCCAGTACATGGAATCCTTAAATTTCAGTAGCTAATGGTATAAAAAAATGATAAAACTATTGTATCTCGTGCTATGCTGTTCTCTTAAAGATAATTTGCGAAACTTGAAGCTTAACGTTCTGGGGGAAATATATAATCAGTATAATTAAAGTGAAATTAATTATCCCTCGTAACACGATCGTAAAAGAAATTAGTCTTTCTGCAGGATGTAGTGTTTTATAGCTACCGTAAAACCGTGTGTAATTGATCTCAAGAAATGGGTTTCATCACCATTACCGAATTCTAAATAAATTAGAAAGGACAACCTTAGCTCCCTAAGTAGCTAAGGTTGTCCTTTCTTTTCCCCCATTGTTTAGGAACCGAATCCAACCCCTGAGCTGTCATCCAAGGGCTCTTATTTTACATCCAATAAGAAAAAAATTCTATACCTATGTTAACATATGCTAAAGTGATTCGTTGTCTAGCGGAACCATGGATATAATAAAATAATATTTAAGTTTGAGGGACGCTAACATAAAAACTATAGGTAATAAATCATTATTATTAATATCTTCCTTATAAATTTAAAGGTTCTCTAATACACGAAATTTTGGTGACCGTTCGGTTAGTCTCCCCGGTACCGCCTGGGTAACGCGCGGGATAAGGCGCGCACTACGAAGAAGAGAGAGAAAGAGAGTAAAACTTACTTAAAACCTTTTCCGAAATAAAACTATTTATTAAATATTGTAATAAAATTTAAATTTTGCAATAATTTAAATACTTGATTGATGAAATTATCCACCTTTTCCATGTTCGTGCAGTTATATGAAATAATAATAATAATAATAATTGTCTTTATTCACCCAACAAGATTAACAAAGAAAAAAAAGTTACAATTCGTTAACATGTCAGCACAAAGTTGCATGAACTGGCGAGGTTCAGCTTCTCTTTAAATAAAATTGAGCTGCTTTTACACCTAACCATAACCTAACCTACAATAACTTAAGGTACTCATAAAAGAAACTAATAGTAATAATAATGCGCATAATACACAATACAAAATAAATAACTTAATTAAATTTACCACCATCTAAACAGATCCCGTGACCAGCAATTCACTGCATTAAGGAAAAATAAAATAAAATGTTATGTATATAAATAAGCTAACAAACGAATAGAAAAAAAAATAATAATAAGCAATTTAGTCTCTCGCCCATCCAGTGCGCACTGCAACCGCCACACAGCCTACCGAAACTGACCGACGAACAGCATATCAAAGAGCTTCGATACGAATGCAAGCCTAGCGATTTTATCCTTTATACAAGTTGAAGTTGGAAAAGCAGTCTTTATTTAAAAACTGTTTATGAGATTATCGATTTCAGTGCCTATAGCACCATCATCAGGTCTCACTACCAGGGCTGTTGAGTCGGTAAAAAACTTTCGACTCCGACTCCGACTCCAGATAATTTTCGTAGTCCGACTCCGACTCCAACTCCGACTCCGGCAAAATTATATTTGTTTCCAGCGAATTAGTTGGCAAAAAAGACCTGTTGATCAAAAGAATCAAAAAGACCTGTTGATCGGACCACAAAGTTATGACAAATATCTAAAACTGACGCTTTTTTATTTATTTTTTAAATATCTCTGAAATTATTAGAAATTCTACTGTTTTCTCATTAAAGAGCACACAGTTCTGAACTAGTTTGCCAATTTAACCGATTTTCCGATCTTAATAACCGATCTTTAATAATAACAAAAGTAATGACAAACCACTGTATAGTACAAAGTAAATTTCATTCTGATGAATACAAAATTAAGTGCAAAATAAGGAGGAAATAATCTCACCTCTTACTTCTGTTAGTGTCAATGACGTCACAATTCTGACTGCAAACTACTTGCATACATGTATATTCCCACATTTAACTTAAATAAACTGTCCCAGTTCACAATCTCTATAACCATTTAAAATCGTTACAAAGGGGTGTGATACTTTCAATAAATTTGTACATGTGCCAAAAAAAAATAATTAATTTTAGTAGAAGGTTTAAAGGAATCGAACATTCAGGAACCAAACTTCCATCTATCCCCAATAGGTGTCACGACGGGTTTGTTTAATTCGAAATTCGGCTTGCAAATCCTGAAGTGACAAATAAAACCTATAAATTTCCACTACCTCTGTAGCTCAATTGGGAGAGCAGTCAACCGGAAATTAGAGGGGTCCTGGTTCAAATCCAGGCGGAGGTGCTTTTTCCAAAAATTATCCTCACCTGGATTAATTATCATTCGCTTCTTTAGTTGATTCTACATTACTGACGAGTTTACGTAATTAACCATTTTCCCTTGAATTTATTCATCTGTATGAGCTTTTAGCAATAAACATTTAGCGATTCCTAGTTACCAAACTTCCATCTATCCCCAATAGGTGTCACGACGGGTTTGTTTAATTCGAAATTCGGCTTGTAAATCCTGAAGTGACAAATAAAACCTATAAATTTCCACTACCTCTGTAGCTCAATTGGGAGAGCAGTCAACCGGAAATTGGAGGGGTCCTGGTTCAAATCCAGGCGGAGGTGCTTTTTCCAAAAATTATCCTCACCTGGATTATCATTCGCTTCTTTAGTTGATTCTACATTAGTGACGAGTTTACGTAATTAACCATTTTCCCTTGAATTAAAGCTAAAATTGCAAAGTTTTACTAGTAAAAATCTTTTACAAAAATTTAGATATAATAAAAATAATAAAAGAATAAAAATAAAAGAAGTTGAGAGTTGATACGACTGTGATACCATCACGCTGCTTCTTCTGGTAAAAAAGCTGTATTAAATTATTTTTTTTTTAAATAGCAAGGGAAAATCATTACTGTACTTTTTGCAAAATGTAATGAATTGTTCAGCTGTTCTCTGTCGCCAAACGAATACGAGCAAATCCACTTAATTTTGATGAATAAGGAAAACCACACGTTGTGGCTTCACTTTGGAAAGTTCTAATTCGTCTAAGAATGCATCGAAGTCCGATTTTTTATTTGTAGATGATCGAGCTATCATGAGCACATTGAAGTTGGATGTTGGAAATTGGAAATAAACTATACTTATATGCGACGCGGCAAGCGACTCACAATAATCATTTGCTAATCATCACTCATCACCGATCTGTGTGTTTTGTAGTTTAATTATATTTACATATGTAGGTAGATACTTTGTAAAAGACCTAATAATATGTTTAGTTAATTGTTTACTATCTAGGAGGCAACGGCCATCTCGTATGTATGTTTCTACATTATTTAAACATGGACTCGGAGTCGGTAAATTCTTTCCGACTCAGACTCCGAGTCCTCTGAAATTTGTCTGAACTCCGACTCCGACTCCACAGCCCTGCTCGCTCCATAACAAATCATAAAATAAGTACACCGATAACCCTATGGTAGACTAAAAGGGTATTTCACAAACACAAATACTCACAGTCAATTAACAGTTCGATAATGCGATAATCATCGACATTTTCCCGCGAAGACGATGGAATAAATCCATATAATACAGTCTA
Source organism: Aphodius sticticus (assembly GCA_963966075.1). Lineage (NCBI taxonomy): Eukaryota > Metazoa > Arthropoda > Insecta > Coleoptera > Scarabaeidae > Aphodius > Aphodius sticticus. Next base: position 20,248,056 of record OZ014510.1, read on the forward strand.
TCTATCTCTATCTGTAGCTCACCGTATATTATTCGCTATCTCGTTCGCACTAATACGAAAATTTGGCAGTTGTAAATGTGTGAGTTAAGAAAACAGTTGGCGTCTACAAAAGTCATTACACAACAGTCATTTAAACAGCAGAAATTTACATTAAATCCAGGAGATAGATCTTCAACGTAATATTTCGAAAAGTGCACAAAGCATTGACAACAAAACACGCTACTACCAGGCGTCGGCTATTTTCTTATAAGATATAAACAGTAACAACAATTAACATAACTCCATTTCGGTCGCAGCATTATGTGAAGTCAGGCGCGGTTATACACATTTTGATATTTGAAAAATCGAAACCAACGAACAAAAAGAATCAGAAACTAATAGAGCTGGTAAAATTGTATTTAATACATCTTGATCATGAAAAGGTGGTCACCCGGGAACTCTGTGATGTTATTGAGGAGAGTATTATTGTCCTTGTCTCTATCTTATTTTGATTTCATATAATTTAAATAGTGTAGATAAAATTTTAAGTTTTACGAGAAAATGCCCTTTTAAATAATAGTATAAGAAAAAATATCAACTTCCCTCTTTAGTAGTAATATTTGCCGGTCCCAGTAAAAAATTTCGAATCTTATTACACACTCTTTTAAAGACGTGTTTTTAAACGTATGAACTTCTTAGTAAGTTTTATATTTGTCATTGCGTATTAAATGCTATTTCGAAAAGAAAATATATTGCATTATTTTTCAGATTGGTGTTACACGCAAAATTAACTTACATGTTTGTTACTTCGAATACTACTAAAAATTAATTAAACAATGTAAAAATACTTAAACTATTAAAAATAATATTGCGACTACAATTACGTGATACATTTTCTTAGAAATAGGGTACTTGACTAGTATTGGAAAACCATCTTAGTGTGCTTATCCCTTCACACTACATTGTAAATGCATTATTTTCCGTAATTATTTCCTCAATATTTTATAAAAATCAGCAGCGTTAATAATTGAATCACAAAAAGTCCCGCCGAAACGATGCTTTCTATTGTGTGACGTCACGCGATACTAGATGTCAAATCGGCTCATATGGGTCTGTCAGCATCGGCATCCTCGCCGTTTGGTAATTGTGTTGTATGATGTGTTGTTTTCACAATTTCTACATAAAAATGGGTTATAAATGGTGTATAAATCCTGTAGCTGTGTAGCTGTTCCGCAAGATTTGAGACTGCGAGGAAAGTGGTTGGCTCGTAGAAATCCAAATGAAATAAATAGCGGCCAATACAACTGTTTTTTGTTGTGAAGATTACTTCGACATAAGTAAAAGTGACTAGAATACGTTATCTATCGTATTTTCGAACCTGGTATTATCTGACAGCTTAAGCTTAGGGTTAACCTAACCTACAAAGTTATGCTTACATGGCACTTTAGTGCTATTAAATTCAAACGGGAGAAGCGTGCTAACGAATGACGTCACTGAAACTGAGCCAATTACAGAGCATTTTCAATCACGTGATAGGACGTGAACAAAATTCAATTTTAATTTGGTTTTTAATAGAAATAAAGCATTTTTTTTAAAGTAATAGCAAATAGTTTTCTTAAACTGTAATCTATTAGGATGACTATAACACAAGCCATATGTTTAATACAGTCAAATACCCTATTGCAAGTTGGGTGAAAAACTTTCCTAAATTATGAATTGCAAAAAATTTTGGGTTTTCGGATACTACAATCTCGACATTTCTACTGAATACGTTTTGCATAGAGCGGCTCATTCTTCACATACCCTGTATACCCTGGATATCCTGTATTATTACTACTTAAACGGTTTGACAATACAACAATACAAACCGATTAGATTAAAAGGGAAATATTGTTATTATTATCGTGAACAAAAAATATAGAGGAGGGTTAGTACTTTTTTTGCGTCAAAGTACTTGGCAAAGTATTTTACTAAAGGATTTCTTCAATGTATACCTGCAATACATTTCCAAATATCTATTCACTTCACCCAAACACGGTATTCTCCTATACTCAGCCACTGCCGCCTGTTGATAAATGTCGCTGAAAAGGTTTTAGATATATGGTAGTGCCAACTTAAAAACAGGATTGAAAATATAGGCGTGACCCAAGATAATGAAAGGAAACCGAAATTTTGAGATATTGGCTCGCATTTTAGAAAAAGCTTAGACTAAAAAGCTAATACCTATTCAATTTTAGGAAGGACATCTTTACTTTTCTCTATACCATAAGAACCTAAAAGTTCCTCAAATATTCGGATTTTATGGCATTTTGTATTTATCAATGTAGAACACAGGCTATTCATACACATTGTAAAATATAATTGTCCATCCATTTGAAATAAGATAACAAAAGAAATAAAGCTAAAACACCAATTATTAAATTTCTGAATGCTGCAGATTCTTGACATTGCCATTATAGGTAGATTCTATAATGTCTATTTTCTAGTACTAACTCACTCTAGTTTTTATTCCATTTGAAGCAATCGTAGGTAATGTCTTAATGCTAGAGTGAAAACTGAACGCTTTCATATTGCCCGTGGGAACTCAGGGGCAAAAAGATCTAGAAATTTCAGCAATCGTAATGTACGTTATTTCAATTCTAATCGTAATTGATCGTAAAATTACTTGATTACTACCGTGGCAAGCGCAAAGAATCAAGCAATTCGCTAAGAATACGTTATTTCAATAAGCGCTATGATTTCAGAGATACTGTGGTAACCGGAAAAGGCCTGGAAATAAATAATTATTTGAAGGAAAATTAAAGAAATTCAAGTCTAATCGAAATGGCGTGTTTGTATACCGATATAGATTGTTTGAGTTGATATTATTCTGTATACATCTCTGTTATTTCAGCCATACTAGTTATTAATAGCAATAAAGTGGAACACCGATAAACATCCAAAATAAGGTGCTCGAAAGCAGGTTCGAAACCGCGGATATTCAGAATAAACAAACACTTCATATTATGCAGTATGTTATTGAAGTAATATAATTTATGCTGCAATGTCTCTACTGCGTTATTCCAATGTTATTCTACTGATTCCAATGTTATTCTACCGCACATAGCATGCAAAATTCACTACTTATAATTTGTTTTAAAATAAGTATTTTCCCATTGAGAAGATTCTAAAACTCACCCATTTGTCTGAATATAAACAGTTTATACAGGATTTCCGTTTTCGTTCAAATACAAAACTTAAGAAAAAACTAAAATTGTACCTACCTATTTGTAATTTAAAACAAAAAACTCAGTAATGCCATCCATTTAAAACACAAAATGAGTCAATTTTTTTACGCGACATTATAATAATAATAATAATTATAATTATAATTAATTATCTTCTTGTTAATAATTAACAAGAAGATTGTTGAAAAGATCAAGAAGACTCGAGGAAACCTATCCATGGCCTGGATTGACTATAAGAAGGCGTATGATAGTATCCCGCATGAATGGATTGTAAAAGCCTTGGAGATATATGGGGTAAACCAAAAAATTATTTTTCTGGTAAACTCATGTATGTCCTTATGGTCTACTAAACTATGCTTGCGGGGACGAGAGTCGTGTGTTTTCTCAGAGCCGATTAATATTAATTGTGGCATATTTCAAGGTGATAGTTTATCACCCTTGCTCTTTTGCATAGGCCTGTTTGCATTGTCCAGTGAATTGAATGAGGACAAAGTTGGTGTTCAGTTATTACCTGGCGAAAAGTTAATTGGTCATTCATTATATATGGATGATTTGAAACTTTATGCCAAAAATGATGAGCAGTTGAAGAGGAGCCTCAGTATAGTTAAACAATTCTCTGACGATATTGGGATGCAGTTTGGTCTAGAGAAGTGTGCCAAAATTAGTATTGTCAAAGGCAAAATTGAGAGAACCGCTGACATATGCCTGAATGATCATACTAGTATTAATGAATTAACAGATAATACTAGATATAAGTATCTGGGAATGGATGAAGCCTTCGGTATAGATGATGAAGGGATGAAGGCGAAGGTTATAGGCGAATACATTAAGCGAGTCAGAAAAATTCTAAAATCTGGTTTAAATGGAAAATATAAAATGCAAGCGATCAATGCATATGCTATTCCAATATTTCGATATAGTGTTGGAGTTTTAAACTGGACTAAGAAGGAAATACGCGATTTGGACATTAAAACTAGAAAACAGTTAACACTAAATTTTGTGTTTCATCCAAGGTCTGATGTCTGCAGACTATACCTGCACCGTTTAGATGGAGGTCGTGGCTTGCAGCAATTGGAAAATATTTATGATTTGGAAATGTTAAATTTAGGAAATTTTATAAAGGCCAACAAGGAGGATAAAGTTATTAAACAATTAATTAGGGATACTTCTGGTAAGTCAATAATTAGTAAACATAAACTAATTTTAGAAAAATTTCAGGTGGAAGAACTCGGTAATTATGAAAATAAAATTTCAGTGGAGAGTTTAAAGCGACAGATAAAGTTAAAAATGAATCAGAAAATGAGAGAGGATTATGTTAGTAAGCCAATGCATGGCCAATTTTTAAGAATTGTGGAGAGTGATGGTATTTCAAAGTCAGGATCGTTATCTTGGCTTTGTCATGGAAACATTAAGGCTGAAACGGAATCCTCTATCATAGCGGCGCAAGATCAGGCAATACGTACCAGATATCATGAACAGAAGATTATGAAAGTTGCTCATGATGGGAGTTGTAGACTGTGTCATCAGGCTCCGGAACATGTCTATCATTTGTTAGCGGCTTGTCCAGTCTTAGCTGAGTCGCATTACATTGCTAGGCATGATAGGGTGGGAATATATATACATTACAACTTGTGTTCCCAACTATTAGGTTTAGCAATGGATGTGTCTCGGTGGTATGACCACGTTCCATCTCCTGTTGTGAGTAATGATCATATTACCATATTATGGAACATGCCTATTGTCACTGATAGAATGCTTGATGCTAATAAGCCAGATATCGTGGTAAAGGATTTCCAGAGGAAGGTATGCACGTTCATAGAAATCTCGGTACCTGCTGATGCGAATGTTGTAAGGAAGGAGCTTGAAAAACAACTTAAACATAAGGATCTCTCAATAGAAGTTGGACGTATGTGGGGAATGAAAGTAAACATTATTCCGGTGATTGTAGGTTCATTGGGAGCAGTTACTCTAAATTATAGTAAACATGTCAAGGAGTTACCGTGCAAAATTTCGCCCTGGGAAATTCAGGAAATTGCGGTTTTGGGAAGCGCGAATATTTTGAGGAGAGTTTTATCATAAAGCATCCTAAATTTACTGCTATCGTACTACTTTTCATCTTTACCTTCCTTTGTATATGTCTATTAATAAATATCTGCATGTGTTTTTACTGACCTGTACACAACGCTGTACGGGGTTTCCACAGTTTTCCTTTGCTTTGCAAACTTGTGTTGCAAAGCATAAATGGCGTTGTTTTTCAAAATTGGGTTGAGCTGTGGTGATACCCGCAAAGGGAGTACCCTAGGCTTCAGCGAAGCTCGGTACTACCAATTTGCCCTGATGATCCTCATTACTTGTCAAAATCTATTAGTGTAATTTTAGTATTTATATGTTGTATCTAAATTATATTATCTAGGTTTAATGTATTTAATGAGATGTATCAGAGAATTCCAATAAATAATAATAATAATAATAATAATAATAATATCGTTTATTATATCCAAAACATAATACATGTACAGAAAAAGACAAAATAGGTTACATTGTATTGTGCAAAGATAAAGTCAGGTGGGGAAAAAATGAATCACGGACGATAGGAGTTTATAAACTCGGCGACGCTGTATATTGGTGTTTTCAGAAGCATTTGCTTCATTTGGCGTTTGAAAATTGTAGATGGGAGTCGTCTCCAGTCTTCTGGGATCTTGTTAAAAATCTGTAGGTGCCGGTGTTGGGCCTGTGTAGTTCTAGTTCTGTGTCTTGGAATCTCCACATTGTTCCTGGTCCTGATGTTAACAGTTGTTACTTCGCCTCTGGTCAGCAACTTTGGGAATTCCGATCTAGCCCTGATCGACTGGCTTAGGACGCAGACTGCAGGAGCCGTCAGTACATTCAGCTGCGCAAACAGTGGACGGCAGTGACTTCTGGGTGACATTCCAAGAACTGTTCGTACGGCTCGCTTCTGTAGAACTAGAATTCTCTCGGCGTGTGCAGACTATCCCCATAATACTATGCCGTATGACATTTTGGAGTGAAATAGTGCATGGTATGCTGTCAATGCAGCCTCCTCTCCTATTGTAGCTTTGATGCGATCTATGGCGTACACTGCCTTTGCAAGCTCATTCTCAAGATTCTCCACGTGGGTCCTCCATGTTAGCCTGGTGTCTAGCCAGACTCCCAGAAGCCTCACGCTGGTTGACTCTTCTCCCCCCGACGATCACAGGTGAATAGGATCCGCTCAGTCTTTCTTGCATTTATACTGACTTGGTTTGCTCGAAACCAATCGGTGGCTCTTATTATTGCATCTTCCAAGTTAGAGGTGAGTTGTTCACGGCTTTTCCCACGGGAGACCAATGTCGTATCGTCTGCGTACATAAAAGTATGAGCCGGAATGTTGGGTGGTAAATCGTTCACAATAATGGTGAAGAACAGTGGTCCCATTAAGGACCCTTGAGCTACACCGCAGGTGATATCGCCCATCTCGCTGGTGCTTCCTTCCAAACAAACACATTGTCGTCTGCCGTCCAGGTATGATGCCATCAGTTGCAGCGGGCTCCCTCTCACGCCGTAGTGTTCAAGCTTCATCAGGAATGTGTGATGCTGCATACAATCAAAAGCTCTACTAAGATCGCAAAGAAGGGCTCCGCTATCCTCACCGTTCTCCATCGCTTCCCAAACAGAGTGTGATGGGGCGGACACCCTTCTCAATATTTACTATTATACTTTAATCAACTCTAAACTGAAGGGGGGTAACTCGCCTCAAGCGACGCTTGGTCCGCCATTTTGAATCACAGGTACTAACTGATTTAAACAAACTAATCTTACGGTAGCGTGAATTAATTATCTCTCTTACGGAGGCTTTAAAAAGTTCTTTCTCTGAGACTTTGTCAGAGACGTTTGAACTCATTCTAATTATCAATCACCATGTGCAAGGCTAAATACTTTACTATAAAAGGGACAGGTTTATATTATTCTAAAATGAATATGCCGAAGAAAACCACAATAAAATCTATTAACAAAAATATATACAACAATGCAGAACTGCTTACACGGAATTTGAATATGTTAATCCTAAACATGATATATTCTTAATTTGGCAGAGATGGACAAATCAGCAAGTACAGACAACGAATAAATACCTTATTATTTCGGTTGAGCACAAGAAACACGAGACAGCACAGTTTCTATAACTTGGCCCCCATTGGGGCCCTACGCTTGGGCGCGCGTTTTGACGCACGACCGTCTACCTTCAAAGCCCGATGCCAAAGAGGCTGTTTGCTTGTCTCTTTACATCTTCCCAGACACCTTGGCGCCAAAAGCTTGCGCGGTAATCCTGACGCGACTGCAGCGCCACTCCGAGCGTCTGTTAAATACCAACTTAACACAAAACACGCCCAAGTTCAAATTCAATTCTTTTTCAAATTAACGCGCCAAATCTCAACTTACTACAGAGCCCAGAACCGCTAGGACTGCATCCACCGTACTTCTTCCCTCTCGGAACCCAAACTGATGGGGGCTTAGAATACATTGACTGTCGAGATATTTAGTCGGTCTGTTAGCCAGTGCTGATTCGAGGATTTTGGAGAACACAGGCAAAATGGCCTGTAATTCTCCACGTTATCAGCATCTCCCTTCTTAAAAATTGGAGTTACTTTCGCTATTTTCATTGATGCTGGGACCACTGCTTGTTGGAAGCATGTGTTGATGATGTCTTGCAGCGGGTTAGAGGTGTGGTGTATTGTTTCTTTGACTAATTTCGTACTTAGGCCGTTTATGTCTGTAGATAACTTTGGTTTTAACCTGCCTGTTATTGCTTCAATCTCCTGACACGTTACTGGTGTGAGGAAGAAAGATGTGTGCGTGGGCGTGGTTGGAGCAGTCTTCAGATATGCAGCAGTCGTAGTAATACATTCGATAGTACAATTGTATTTTAGAGAATTAACTTTAAAGGGAGAGAAATAGTACAGGTATTCTTTTGTTTTCTGTATTGGCGCGACTATCATAGACAATAAGAAAGTATAACAACTAGATATTTTTGTGGGTGCAATTTTTCAGCGAAGAAGATCCTACACGATGCGAAAATGTCATTTCCGCGTCTCTATGGAGACACGAAAGATGGTATCTGCCCGCCAGGCCCAGCCAGGCCTGTAATGAACACTTTTCAGCGCTAGCCGCGAAAATAATTATGATTAATATTATTATATTATTCGGTCGCCCTATAGGTGGCGACCGAATGGTCTGGCCAATCAAAACACAGCTTTCGATTCGGTTTGACGTTTGCGATTAAAACGTCAACGTGTTTTTATTTGTCAAAAGCCAATATGACAGTGATTAATCTTTAAAAACGGGTGATTGTATTACGATATTGTTGTGTAGGATAAAAAATTATGTGTGCACCACGCCCAGAAAGTGGTTTTCCGGGCCGCAAGAAGTGCCCAGGCTCGCTACGCTCGCCTGTGCGTGTGTGCCTCTTCTCTCGGCCCGGAAAAGAACCACTTTCTCGGCTTGGTACACAAAATACTATTAACAACAAAAACTAAACCAAAAATAACGCTAAAATATGTTTTAACGACAGAGGCAGCTAATAAATGCAAAATATTTTATTTACTTTTATGCTATTTTCATAGTGTATACCAGTCGCTAAACAGAAAATAAAATTTATTGAATACTTAAATGATATAGGAAATGATTGGTATGTTGCATCCCAAGGTGGTAGGTAATCTAAAGATTACAGTAAATTATTTTAAAGAGGATTAGATTAATGTCTGACTGTGACCGACATGCACAATCAAAATTGTTTTCTTCTGTATTTTATTATAAATCTTTATACTTTTGGTCTCTATAAGGCATATTAGATTTTGGTTTTATTAATATTGGAATACCCGATTTATATTGCCATATTTCGCAGATTGTGTATACTTACATCCAAGAAAAATCTGTAAATTTGCATTACATGTCAATATCTCAAGATCTTAATAACAATAAAAAAATCGTAATTAATAATAAACACTACACATAAAATAATAAGAAAATAACATGCAATGAGAAATCGGTTACCACATTTTCCATGTGCAGAACACAAAATCAAAATATTTCCAAAAATGTTTACTATAAATACAAAAGCCCACACACAGAGAAATGGTTGTCAAATGTTAAGAAAATAACATTCTCAACATAATTTGTTTTAAACCTAAAGATTTGCTTTAAACCAAAAGATTTGCTTTAAACCTGAAGATTTGCTTTAAGAAAACGATTGTTTTGATTTAATAAAGTCGTTGATTTCAAAATAATGTAAAGGATGCCGATAGATTGAGCTTTACTAGTCTCCTAGTATCCATTTAAAATTGTACAATCTTAAAATAATACAACCGGTCAAAACAGCGGTTTTCTTCAATGAACGATATACATTCGTGCGTATATATAAAGCAACCGTTGTTTTGAATTAACACAGGTTGCTTTGCATTCTAACAACGTTTCGTTGTCTGCGTCATATTTCAAAAATTACAAATTACTTGGATTAATTCCTAATAAATACTGGGCATAAGCCCCCATCTTCAAATCGATAAATATCTATTTTGTCCTGAATTATTGACAGTTATAATTCAACAAAATATTTTAATTGCATTTTGTCCGTACTATAAATTCACAAAGCAAGCATATTTAAAGTATGTACTTAAAACGTTTGATAATCTCTCACATATTAAACAAACCTCATAATAACAATAAAACAACATTTTACAGCACAATAAGGAAAAATACAAAAATCTGTCGTGCAGTCGACATTATACAAAATTGTCGATCCCTAACTTTCGTACACATTCTGTTGTGTATGTCTTTGTCGTTACAAATACCTAATTAGTCGTAATGAGTACATATTCTCTCGTGCAGAAATTGACGTTGCGAATACCCATTTGTCGGGCTGATATTATATTATATTTACTTATGTAATATATTCATGAAATGTTGAGGATACACACGGATTATTTTTAAATAGGCAATCAGATAATAAAACATCATTTACTTTGAAAAATTTTACACCAGTATGTACCCTTAATATAAAATACACAAATTGAACACAAAAACCACCAAAAACACATTTAACACCAAACGCGCAGCATTACCCCACACAGGTATCCCGTATAGCATACCTGATCTAAGAGTCAACACATTTTCGTTTACCGGGGGCAATCGTCAGTCTTAATAAACATCATATCAAATACATTCAATCGAAACTATTAAACGAGATAGATGGCATTATCATAGATATATCAAGAATGAACAGATGCACAACTTTACCGCTATTCCGGACGTTATGGACATATCGGAGACATTTCTAAAAATCGAATTCCATTGTAAAGTATTTATAGATGGATACTGTGTTGGTAAGGTAATACCACGGACAATATTACTGTGGTGAGTTATTATTACAACTGTACGGCGCTGTGTAGACATGGGTTTCGCGGATTTCCTTTATAAGGAAACCAGATATCCATAATTGAAGTGTGTCGACTCCGTACAATAATCATAAATGCCCGTACACGACGCAAGGCAATTTAAATATATCGGGAGAAATCGATCAACTGACTGGCGCAACTTATCTACGGGCTAATTTCAGGCGCATTCCGCGTACAAAGCGGCGTTTTGTATGTGTGCTGTATGGAAATTTTCTGGTTGAAAAGTTGACAAAATTGCAAAGTAAATCCTTTACCGGTTTACCGCAATAATTGTTGAACAATATCACGTATTATGATGGTGTTGGCGTGACTAATAGTGTAATAATTAAAAAATGAAATTACTGCTTTGGTGCGGTTAGCAGTTCGCCCCGCTACGCTGTGGTACTAGTTTTAATTGCCCATACTGTTGGCCGGTTATTATTTCCGAATTAATTGCACTATTAAAGAAAAATACGGAAATAACATTTTGTGTGCGGATCAACAACTTTTATGTAATGAATTTATCAATGTTGTGTGGTTGTATGGCTTTATCAGCTCATAGTGACAAATACACTGCCCAAAAAAATTAGGGGACAACTTTTTTCGAAACCTGTAACTTATTAAATATTAGTTCTAGGCAAATCAAATTTGGTATACTTCAAAGGCATATATTTAACTAAAGAAAATTACAAAAACAATGTTACAACTCTTAATTAGGGCAGGTGGATTAGGGCGCTTGCGATATCGTCGGTCTAGCTGATCCCACACGTGTTCAATAGGATTCAGGTTCGGACTTCAGGCCATTCCATGACTTGAGTTCCACGTTCTTGTAAAATTTCTTCCGATACCGGCGGTATGTGGCTTTGCATTGTCCTGCATTAGGATGCAAGATGTTTTCGATGTAATTCATGCCATTTAGACAAGGAACCACAACAAGATCAGCTCTGTTGTCTATACTGATTCCAGCCCAAACCATCACAAATCCACGACCAAATCTATCCACTTCCTGTATAGTAGCGGCTGCGTAGAGTTCGCCAGGACGTCTATATACATGTACTCGACCGCCGCAATGAGTTCAGAGCGTTGTCCAACAGCTGATCGACAGAGGCTTGGCTGTTTTTGATAAGATTAGAAAAATCAGTCGAGAATTGGTCTTTGCGTGGGGATGTCGACATTTTCGCTAAAGCTACTTTGGAACGAGATAGACTTTGCCGACGTGCGGTCAACATTATATGATCTAACGTCTTTAACGCTGTTTCTATTTATTTTTGCACACGTAAGCAGGCTGTCTAGTGATTTTACAACGGTTACCAACATAACATGGTAGCTCTAAAAATTACTGTGATAAATTGTTGACCTAACCGTGACATAACCTATGTGGAGAATGTGAGATATTTATCATATAGTTATATGATAAATAACTTCAACATTTGTCTACGGTTTATGAAGTGATATATGCAAAAACACACGTACTATGAATACACGCACACGTACTATGAATATGTGGAATATTTGAAAGTGTATTGAGATTATGCGCCCATATACATTTATACCTCCTAAAAAGCAAACCCCGTACCAATAACTTTGGTCACAGATTACTTACTCTTGGTACGATAGATTATGCACTCATTTCTCAGCCGATAATACACTTATGCCTAGCTACTGAAAAACAAATACATATCGACCCATGCAACGAAGACTATCGTAACTAACAAACTAAATGTAGTTACTATAGTCTTTGTTGCATGGGTCGATATTACATACGTATGTACATCCACAGCACAGGGATCTGCTGACGTATAAGAAAAACAAAACAGTTAGTAAGTTATTCTTTATTTACCAATTTGTAATTCATATATTATTTATAAAAGACAATTAGACAACATAAGCTTGATAATATTATATAGCTTTATTAATATTATATTATAATATCAAAATCACAAAAATGTTGATCCTCGCTATCATGAGACCACACGCATACGGGTCGAAATGCTTGTTCGGTTCTTCGGGGCTAATTGCAATACTATCTGCGGTTTGTTGTGTTAAACGTAATTCTCCATACACTTTGCACTTGAGAAGAAAAACATCAGTGTCAGTGGTTGACAAGTCGACTATGTCCCATTATACATTTCCCATATAATAATGTTATAGACGTCTTCCAGTAATATTACCAAAAAATTTGATAAAAAATCGGTAATCATCAGCATACCTCGATAATTTTATTGTCAGTTCATGGAAATTATGAAAATTAGTAATCACATCTCTTGTCTAGAAATCCTCTTCGATCAACAAAATAGTACGTAAGGATTTTGATTCCTCGTAATGTGGTTTGAAACCAATTACAAAACCCGTAATGAGCTATCTGCATCATACCATACTTGGAGCTTGAATTCTCTGGTAGTAGAATTGATAAAACAGCACTGTTTATATGTATATTCTGCTAACTAACCTAATAATTAAAAAGGAAATTTTAAAAAACAATAGTATACTTCTTTAAGCACAAACCTGATTGATGTCTGATATAATAGTAGAATTTTTATGTAATCTCCTAATTTCGATTAGAATACTTCTTTGTGCAGTGTCCCCAAGTTTTCTACATTTTCAGATTATATCGGATTTGTAGGTTAGAACTCTCGAAATCTGTCCCAGTAAATATAAATGTGAATTTTAGCGAGTAACAGCCTTTTTTTGTGGTATATGGTAGATAGAGATAGACCCATTACTATTATCTTCGTCTAATGACGACTAGTTCTCGAGAACATCGTAGATGGACACACTGTTCAGACTCGAACATGGATGGAAAAATTGGGAAAATACGACGCCGATTCTTCAAAGGTGTAGCTTTATTTCTTTTCATGTATTGGATTTTTTCAAATTGTACATTGACATAAAGTGGAACTACTGCGGCGCATCGCAAAAATACATAATTGAATTGTTATTCCTGAAATCAGGATATCACCCGTCCTCCAATTATACGTCTATCTTTGAGCAGCAATTGTTTAAAATTGGGCATGGGTATAATAAATATGGAGATGTGACGCACTAGAATAGTTAATTCAGATTGTTGTAATCTTATAAGATGCTATCATTATTCAATAATTAACCCACAGGAGCATTGAACTGTTTGAATAATTGGACTAATAGGGGACCACCAGAGCTGAGCAGAACAGACCTGAAGTTAGGCTGAACCAGCCTCTTAAAGTTGCCAATCTCTGTGATCCCGAACAAACCTCATTCGTGCTGCTAATCTGTTTCTAATAGTTTGATCAGAAATTTCTATTCCATGTGCTCGTCTCAGGTCGTCTAGGAGGTCTCCTGCTGTGTCAGTACGCTGACGTAGAGAGGAAAGGACAAGAAATCGATCTTGATTTTGAGTAGTTTTTCGATTTCGACCTTTTCCTGCTCTTCTAACATATTGGCCAGTCTCCTGACACCGATTCCATAAACGATGAGTAACAGAAGTGGACACGAAGGTCCCTGCTAACAAGTCGAATAGAGTGGCCATGCTGAATAAGGGCGACACCACCAGCAACTTGCAATTCACTAAGATACCTCATTTTACTTCTAATGACATTTCTAATCAACGAAAATTGACAACTGAATTCATTTGTTATCTTTAGTAGGCTTTCACATGAATTCAAACCATACTTGACATTTTTCCGTTTTGTTTATAGCATACCAAATTTTATTTGCCCGGAACAATTATTTAAAAAGTTTAATGTTTCGAAAAAAGTGTTCCCTTAATTTTTTGAGCAGTGTATTTAAATATCATCATTCTAGTGGCCGTGGCTTCACTGGCGTAGATTTAGAAATTTAATTTAATTGAAATTGAAAATATCAGATTTTAACAGTTTGCATGTGATGTCCAGCTTATCAACTTAGTTTTGAAAACAAATTTGAAAAATTAGAAGACAAAAAGGAAATTTATTTCGCATAAATAAGCCCTAAAGTAGTTTTTCGTACATGAAAAGTTACTACTATTTTTTTTTTTAGAAAGTCAGCACATTAGTCTTAAGCCACCTACAAATTCTGTTGTTTTTCTTATGCTCACAGATTCTTAAAACCAATAGATACATCAAATTATAGGTATATAATGTAAAATTTCACAACATGAAGTAGATTTTTTCCGTTTTTTCTAAAATTAGTGAAGGAATCTAATAAAGAATTTGTAATTTATATTATTTTTATTTTATAGTATTGTAGTGTTTTAAATAGGACTCGTAACCCTAAATGAATAGGAATCGTAATCCTGAAACCCCAATCGGAAAATTATTACATTTTAAGATCTATTTCAGAGATATTAATCATTTCTAAAAAATCATTGTTCTTTAATTATTTTTTTATTATCTATAAAACATTGAATAACTTCCAAAGTTCAGGAAACGTATTGTAACTAGAGCATAATTAATTTACATAACTAGATGAAATGATAATCATTTACTAAATTGAGCAGTATTGTAGTTCTAAATCCAAAGTATGTTAACACGTTACCTATTGTATCCTCAAAGTCATTCGCTCTGATTCAAATATACGGCTAATGCCGACTATAACTACTACTACGTCTGTAATTTATTGCCGCGAAGAATTACATCTATTAATTAATGCTAGTATCAATCACTTTCATTTATAAGACACGACTACGTCTCATCGCAGTTTTTGGTCGGATCAAAAGGAGCCCGCGTTTTGCAACGCTGCTCATTTCGAAGTGAAGAGTAATTATTGTACCGGTGAGTTGGCGAAAGGGCATAAAACAATCCGGTGCAGTCAGCAAAGAAGCAAACAAATCTCTGAGAAGACCATTCGCTAAGTCAGTAACACAAAATACAAGAATAAAATACAACAAGTACATGAAAAATGCAAATGGAAATAGAAATTTGAATAGATTCTTCTCTATTTGTGAAAATTAAATCAAATAAAGGTGGTAAGTCTTAATAGTAAATTAATACATAACACCGAAAATACAAAACATAATTGTCAATGGAGCCAAAGATTTTGAATATTAATAGACTATTATTTTATCGACATGTTAGCGGTAATCTCTATAATTTTGTACTCTGTTAATTTCGTGTTAATTTTCATAATTCAGCCAGTTAAGTATTATTTATCCCAGCCAACGTTTGTTAATATATTTAAAAATAAAAATAGCAAAGCCCTTAATGTAATGACCATATGTTTTAAACAGCCTGTGTTACCTTTACTAACACATATATCGACAACAAATATGAACCACCTCTAAAAGTACAAGCATGCAAGCAACGTAAAATCAGTGCAAATAAAATAATACAGGAACACCAAGATGACTTTCAAGCACCGTCGGGCACGGTTTCGGCTACTGACGACCTTGTTTACTGCATTCGTCCAACAATAAGAATTATGCAACCAAAAAGTCGCAGAAAAACTAAATGTGACAAATCAAAGTACTAAAAACCACTAAGATAAATTCATCTGCAACAATAAAAAAAGGGGATGTTCTCATCTAAACAAATTCAACTTTGGGATAGCTTTTTTAGCGATTGTAAGAGATGTTAATGCCATTTTTCTTTTGCTAGAAATTTACTATACTAGTGTACAATAACATTTTGTTTCGTAAAACATATAAGCAACAAGTGGATGCTGTTTTAGGCAGTATCCGGTCTTGTGTGGCGTGGTTGTCTCAACGGCGTACGTATAACCCCTAAATGAAATTTGATGGAGGTTGAACCAACAATTGGTTGAAAAAGTTGAAAATCGATAAAATGGTTGCTGTTTGAATTTTTATGTCGATTTCTCACACCTTTTTTCAGTTTCGAATCGTTATAAAATTGTTCCAGCAAAAAAAGTAACTCGAAATGATACAAAACTTAGTTGTGCCGGTGTAATAAATTCTACAAGAAAAGGAAGACTACTTTTCAATATTCTTTCACTATATAAATGCACTGAAAAGTATCTATTGAAAAAATACATTTGCGCCGCCGTAATGCAGGAAAAAACCGGAGCAATACCATTGTCTGTAAGTTTCAGGAGATTATTTTATACTCTTTACTCTTGCATACTATTTTACTTTTTCGACCGATTATATGAGAACCTCTGCAGACATTTGATTGTTCTATTATACACTGACCGGTACAATTAATTGAACTCTTGATGCATATTTTGCTAAACTTTGATATGTAATAACTTTTGTAATCTTTGACCGATTTTCAGTATTTCTTTAGGATCATTATAAAGAAATTCATCAAGAAACTTGGGCAAGTTTTGCAATTTGAAATTCTGGATAGTCTCGCAGCAATGATCCTTAATTAAAAGTATTTGACTATTGTTTCTAATTAACTTAATTAACTAATTTACCTACCAGTAATTATTTAATATAAAAATATTGACAAGAAATTAACAGATGGATAAAAAATTCAATTTTCAAAGTGCGACAAACGCGTGAAACAACACACAGTCGACGTGACATCGAATTATCGCAAAGTACTAAAATAATACCCATTTTCATGGCAATAAACATTTTGTTGTCAACTACCTAATTAGACAAGGCAGTAGAGTTTTTTCGTGACAAAAATAGTATCAGCAAGCCGACGGTACCAGGTCACGTGGAACAGTCCGTAGATGTATTGTGATGTGTTTTCGACTAGCAAATTTCATACTTAATTTGTTATAAACAAAAAACTTCAAAAATCGTGCTGTTTTTCGTTTTTCGATTGTAAAAGCTGAACCGATGGAGCAATCTTGATGCTTCACAGACCAATGTAGAGAACGAAAAGACCAAAAAAATAAACCCTACATGGACTGGATCGCATTAAAATTAACGGAGGAAATTCGGAAAGACCGGAAAAATCTGCGTTTTTTAAACAAATCTATAACTCCGCTATTTTCAAATTTGTTGCGCAGGCTTTTCGCGAGAAAATAGCGATTGATGGGTGCTTTAAGTGTGCACAACCCAGGCGTTGTCCGATGATTAGTTTTTGCACAATTGCGATTTGAATTTTTTTATGCCATTTGGTTCAGCGACCCTGGATGCGTCAAAGTTGGTCCGATTTTAATTTTTTTACGTATTTCGAAAGTAGAAGTATTGTGCTACAAAACCTGATTTTGCGTTAAAATGTTGCGAAATAGGCGAAAAATGCTTGCAAACATGACCGAGAACAGCCGCGCGCTCCAAACCCGTCGAGTAGTGGGGGTAAGCGGTCGACGCGGGGAAACGCGTAGCTATAGTAATCCCAGCGCGCTGCGCGCTTCCCCGACTCGGCCGCCTACCCCACTACTCGATCGCTTTGGAGCGCGCGGCAGTTCTCGGTCATGTTTGCAAGCATTTTTCGCCTATTTCGCAACATTTTAAGGCAAAATCAGAATAGACGTTTTCGAATTGTGCAAAAACTAATCATCGGACAACGCCTGGGTTGTGCACACTCAAAGTACCCATCAATCGCTACTTTCTCGCGAAAAGCCTGCGCGCCTACTTTGAAAATGGCGGAGTTATGAATTTTTGAAGAAACGCAGATTTTTCCGTTTTTTCCGAATTTCCTTCGTTAATTTTAATGCGATCGAGTCCGTCTACATTTCGTCTGTTGAAAGCATCATTGCTCCATCGGTTCAGCTTTTACAAGCAAAAAACGAAAAAAAAGCACGATTTCTTGAGACTTATTGTTTATAACAAATTAAGTAATGATATTTGCGAGTCGAAAACACATCACAATACATCTACGGACTGTTCCAAATTACCTGGGACCATCGGCTTGCTGATACTATTTTTGTCACGAAAAAATCTCTATTGCCTGGTCTAAATAGACAACATAGTTCAATATCATGGACATCAGTATCGTTTGTTTTCTCCTTTAGCTTTTGCCTTACACAAATGGCCGACAATTTTCAATAACTCAACATTGTTATTAAAACAATTGTCTAGTGAAGTAACGGAAGCGTGTTATAAAAGTGAGTACCTATACAAGTGCCTACCAGTGTTTCATTTTAGCAGTGACCTCAAAACCAAATAGAGCGAAACGCTAAGAAGTGATGAGAAAGAACAATACACCGAGAAATTTAACACAGTGGCCAGTGATAGATTATGGCGATGCTTTAGATCTAAAGGATATCACACTGATCGAATTTTATCGTCTAGTTTATCTTGCCATGCCTAGTTGAGCACGATTATTGTGCGGAGAATGCGTTTCTTTAAAACTGTACCGTAAACCGTAAACTATTAAATTAGATACGTAAGAGATGAACATTCTCGACTAAAATGTGTACTCGAATGTAATTGTAACTGCGGGAAATGCAATTGTGTACGTAAAGATCCTGGATTTATAGTATCCTACATGTGTTTCCTGTAATTATAATTGCTGGGGATTGTGAAATAATGTGTTCCCAATCAAGTTCTAATCTAATAAGCGATTTTATTTAATTTGGCTCGATGTATCTCCACGATAGCGGAAATACGGTTTCCTGGCCATATTCGATTAATTCTGTATATACACCGTCGTTGAAATTCCGAAAGTAAGTAAACAAGGAAATAATGTAAATATGAACATAGTGTGAATAAGTTTGCTATGTTGTCAAGGAGAAGAAAAATGTAGGTATCTTAAGACAACGTACCATTTGATCCGGAATGTAAACATCATCTTTCACTTCGATAGTATTGACCCATGTGTTTGAAGGCTTATAAGTTACTTATAACTCTGAAACTACTAAACAAAAAAGGAAGTCGGTCTGCGAAAAATATTGTACAAGTTTATTTTCGGTCTTAAAAATTAACAAATAACGCGAATGCTTATTCAAGTGATTTGTATAGCAGTAAGTTCTGAATTTTACTTGATCTATTTTTATACCCCCACATTTACTGTAGTGGGGTATTGTGACTTTGTCCCAACATTTGTAACACCCTTAAGGAAGCATGGCAGGTAGTATAGACTTGCTATATATACACTGCTCAAAAAAAATTGCGGAACATTTTTTGTGAAACCGGTAACTTCTTAAATAATAGGTCTAGGCAAGTCAAATTTGGAATGCTTCAAGGGCATGTATTTAACTAAAGAAAGAAATAATGTTTCAACTCTTAAGTTACAATTGAAAATGTAAATTAATAAAGCAAAACAAAATGGAAAAAATGCCACAGCACGAGACCCCCTAAACGATCTAAGACCAGCACATGGAATAGAAATTTCTGATCAAACTGTTAGAAACAGATTAAAAGAAGCGAATTTGAAACCATGATCTGACCGCGCACCACGCCTTACGCAGCATCACAAAGCACAGCGAATGAGGTTTGCTCTGGATCACAGAGATTGGCAACTTCGTCAATGGACGCCTGTACTGTTTACAGACGAGTCCTGATTGCGTTTAACTTGTTGCGGTTGAGTACGTGTATATAGACGTCCTGGTGAACGCTACGCAGCCGCTACTATACCTACAGGAAGTGAATAGATTAGGTAAACTTTCCTGGTAAACTAAATGCCATATGCATTACAAGAAAAACATCTTGGAGGACCATGTGGTGCTTCCTGTATATGGCGTCGGTCAAGATTTTATCCTAATGCAGGACAATGCAAAGCCACATACCGCCGGCATTTCCAGAACCTTTTTAGAAGAACGTGAAATTCAGGTCATGGAATGGCCGGCGTCCTGACCTGAATCCTATTGAATACGTGTGAGATCAGCTTGACCGATGTTCGCAAGCGCCCTAATCCACCACTAACCATACAGGAACTGACACAAGCTCTGATTGAGGAATGAGAAAGCATACTCCAAGAATCGCTTCGCAGATAGTGCGAAGCATGCCACGCAGGTGTGAGGAAGTGATTCGTGCTCGTGGAGGGCATACACTGTATTAAACCTCACCAATCCACAGAAAACCCGACTGTCATCGATACTATGACAGTCATTTCCATTTTGTTTTGCGTTATTATTTACATTTTTAAGTGTAACTTACAAGTAACTAAGAGTTGTAACATTCTTTTTGTAATTTTCTTTAGTTAAATATATGCCGTTGAAGTATACAAAATTTTATTTGCTTATAACTATTATTTAAAAAGTTACAAGTTTCCAAAAACGTGTTCCCCTATTTTTTTGAGCAGTGTATTTTTGATCAGCATTGAAAACTGAATCGATTTAGCTATGTCCGTCTGTCTGTTACACGATAACTGCCCTAATTTTGAAGTAATTGATCTGAAATTTGGTATACAAGCTTATCTCTTAAAAAGTAAGGACAAGTTCGTGAATGGGCAAAGTCGGATCACTCCACTTTTTCTATTTTCATATTTTACGGTGGTGGTATTTTAACTTCGACCCGGCTGAAGATAATTTTCTTACTAGTTTTCTGTGATAAGCGGTTTAGGAGAGAAAAAAAACGGAAGAACAAGTATTAATTCAAAACTGCAAAAATCACTTATCTTTTTTCGATTCTCTACCGCTCATCTTTCACTAAGGGATAGAAATTGTTGATAGTCAATACATCTTATGTAGAAATGATTCGGGAGTATAAAACACTTTTTTTATTCTTTTGTGGAGTAGTTTTAGGGTTATGAGCTTTCAAACAAAGAGGTCCATCCTATCGAAACGAGAGATGTCAGTTAAGTTGGTTTTTATATTATGGGTCACATATATGTAGTTCCTGAAATGATTCAATTTCGGATCAAAGGCTATGGATCAACATTCCTATAACTGTTTCTTTGTCATGCTAGAATTCAAAATGATCCCAATAGACCACACTTCTTCTATACTAACTGCAGTATTAATCATAGAGGTTATATCTGAAAAGTTTGTGAAAAGTTGTAAAATGTGCGTTCTAATAGTTATTTTTAAGTCTTTGTCATGTTCTTATTTATATTTTAGATTTAATAAATCAAGAAAAATTATTCCATCTTAAAATATTATGGGAAAAAAATAAAACCTTAACAAGTTTGCAGATACATTCTCTATGCTTAACATGGTAGCATTGCGGAATTGGTTGCGAAGCGCGCTTTTCCCAAACAAAAATAAATCTGAACAAATTTGTTGCAAACTCTAATCCTGAAGTCAAATACCAGATAATTAGTTTAAAGTTGTCAAATGCCAAAACTCGCTTCCATTAATAATGTTGCTGACTTCAGTGTGTTAGTCTTAGAGTTTTAGTTTCATACTTTCAGATACAGAGGGTAAAATTGTAACTAATATTTGACCTCAAATCATCTATTTTTTCCATAGGTATGAGCGATTTCAATGAGCAGTGACGACAGTAACCACAAAATGAAAACTTAACTCCGTGAACGATTTGCACCTTTATGACATTGTCACGAGTTTTGCCTCAATGTCATTTTCACATAGACACGAAAATTGTTTCCATTGGTAGATGCATGTGGTTGTTTCTGAACTCACCGATTCATTTGTAAACACGTTTGTCTTAATACAATATAACATGTTCACCTGGTGACAGCGTTTGCAAGAAAAGTTCACTTTACTCACTTTTTTTGACAATATCTCAATATCAGTCTCATCTTACCATTGGTTTAAAAATAATGACGGGTGTGATAAACTGTGTAGTTTCAATTCTCTACTAAAAACTCCCTTTTGACGAACATGCAAGACACATTTGAGAGAAAATTACTTCTCTATCTAAGAAATAGGTGACAAAAAGAAAAAAATAACTTTAGTTTTCTTTTAGTATTTGTTTGTAAGTTATTGTTTGTAATATTTTATTTGGTACTTAGATTTAATAAATATAGGGATAGTTTACTATACAGATTTTATAGAACAAGTATACCCCACAGTAAAAGTTGTGAATGAAATATTTTTTTCTATATTGTAGATTACAAATGACGAAAAAGCATAAATAATTCAAAGGTAAAACCTGTCTGGAATAGTCTACCATCGAAAGTCATTTTCATAACAAAATAATGTTTACAAAAATATATATGTTAATTATTTTGTTATTACTTATATATTATACTTCTCAGGGTGCAATACTACTAGAAATGTATGTAAGTATTACGGTCGGTAAAACAGCTTCAGACAAAACTTATTCGGTTTTAAAAAAGCGATAGATATTCTAGAGACGGTCTTGATACTTTTTGTTGGTACCGTCATTCCGAGTATTTAATAGTTACTCATTTACACCCTGTATTAGCGATGTTTACTCTATGTAGAATTAATAGTATTACTTCATCCAGATATTACGGTAAGTATATGATAACCAACATGCACAAGTTAGTAAAATTTAACTAATATAAAATATTAGAAATAATCTTCATCTACGAGTTCTTGGTAATAAAGCCGAGTTCCCGAGAACTCCCATAGATTGAAGTTATAAATTAGCAAGGCAAAAACAATGACAATGTTATTACAAACAATTGATAGATTGTAAATTTCTAGTACCAAGACAGGACCACAAGCAACATAAGTCTTATAATATTTTTTAAGAATGAAAATCCACACGCAACTAAAGAAGCTGTTTCAGCATTTTGTTTCATACCATATATTTTTTGCAGTGGCAGGATGCGATCAAATGTCATGAAATTCACACCACTGTTGGTTTAAGAATCAGTGCTTGCTGCCTTCCATCTTTGTTCTTTTGTGCTGGTAGACCTCGTTGTACAGTGTAGGTATATTTATTATTTCAATATGCAATCACCACTGCTACTTGATGCACAAACGAGTCTCCGCGATATGTATAAAGAACAGCCAACTGAACATTCTGTCATGGTTAAATAATTCCACAAATCCCAGTTTTTGCTCGTCATTTAGTTCTCATCGTAATTTCCGTAATTACCATGGTTAGTAGATACCGTAAAATATTTTATTATATACGGTGTATTTATTCTTGCCTCTTTAGGGTCACTACGTCATTAACTCTTTATGCTTGCTTTTTAACTTGTTATATCATAATTCTTTTATAATATTTAATATATAGCATTCTTTTCTTCGTGACCATATATTGCTTCTATATTAACTAACTGAAAATGGCTAACTGACAGTTAAAAAAATCTGATGTGGCCAGGCACATGACTTTATCATACTATATACAAAATTAATAGTTAACTGCATGAGATTCTATTTAAAAAAGATCGGTCGTGTCTGCATTAAAATAAAACTAGTTAGCCAAGATTTTACAGATATTTTGATTTTATGGACGGTAGGTATTACCTCAGCGTTTGACACTGGTAATTCTGATATATTATTTGAAACATGAAAATAAAGGTACATGTAACGAATTTAGCTTGTTCTTAATTTTGAGAACCTATTTTTCCTACGTATTGAGTACGATTTTTTGATTATTTTTGTTTTAATGTAGAAACAACGGCAAATTTCTTGCCAATCAAAAGGCAACTGATGCTGGTCCGCTTTTTGTTCGCAATTGTGAATTGCGTCTACTTTTTGGAGAAAATCAGAGCCAAAGATTTACAGAATGCATTTTTTCTTTTGGCATTTTTATAATATTAAATTGATATTTAGAGGTTGTTAACCAGCTGTAGAATTTAATATAAAAATTTAAACAAAGAAACAAACACAAAAAAACGGTAAAAGATAAATCATTAACTTTATAAAAAGTCATTAAATGTATGCGTTTTAATGTAGAAACAACGGCAAATTTCTTGCCGATCAAAAGGCAACTGATGCTGGTCCGCTTTTTGTTCGCAATTGTGAATTGCGTCTACTTTTTGGAGAAAATCAGAGCCAAAGATTTACAGAATGCATTTTTTCTTTTGGCATTTTTTCTCGAACACTCGAGTCAATTTACAGCATTAGAATAGGTTGCCACTAGTTCCATTTTTTATTGGGTAGGGTAGTAGGTAGTAATTTGTATTTGATCCTCATCTTTTTAACAAATTAAGTAATTTGTAATCTGCCGATATGTTTTAATACAAATTTTAAAAATTATATGCAGTGTATCTCCAGATAGACCTAAAAGCCAGATGGAAATATACGTATTATAATGGACCTGATTTTCAATTTCTGGAGAAATAAGCAGCCTTTATAAAGAGTTTGAGTGGTCTAAAATTCTATAGGCAACCAGACAATTTAATTCAAATTTTTAAATTTTCTCAAGAGTAAACTATCATTTTTTACATTTAAATTAAAAATGTCTTAAAGCATAGTTGTTGTAAATGTAATAATATCAGATATACTCACATGTCGGTTCAGTTCAGGGTAAGTCTATAAATCGGTGCATCTGTAATTAAAAATAATAGAGATTTGATAAGTCGGCTACTACAAGTTTTGTTAGTAGTTTATGAACTCTATTCTTAAGCAGAATTTTAAAAATTCGAAATTACATAAATTAGTTGTTTCTTGCATGAGAAGTACGTATTATAAAAAAAATCAGCTAATATAGTCTCAAAACACGTAAAAATTGTGAAGTTTAACAAATTAAAGGTAAGAAACGTTCAATTTTCCGTCTTTTAGTAGATTTTTAATGTTTTTGTCGATTTTTCAGAAATTAGTAAAAGAATCTGACAACAGATTTTGCTGAATTTATCATTTTTCTTTTTACTTAAAACTTCAGTTAACACTTGCAATAGTACATTACCAAATGCAGTTGCGGTCATTTGTTGAACCAAATAAGATCCAACAAAATACACTGTATAAATTTTGGGATTATTTTAAAATAATGACGTCCTTCATTACAGTAGATTGAAATAGTTCCAAAAAATCGTATTTATTTGAATCTATAGTCGTTTAATATTGTCGAGAAAAGTTAAGAATAAAGAAACTCTATTTAAGTAAGTCGCAGCTAACTAAATATCAAATGTTAGATCAAATGTTGACTAAAACTTCTAGGAGCGGTTTGTTATAAAATTACGGATTTTCACTCAAAATTTATATTACAAACTCTCTCAATATGAATGCAATTCTCTCTGAAATACTATGCAAATTGAAAGCTTTCAAATATGCTGGGAATTTTCATTAATGCGCGTCAAGGTGCGCCAAATTTTTCACGCCACTGCTGAATTCTAGGAAAATAAATTGCACAAGCAATTGGGAAACATTATTGATATTTCTATGTCACGCCCTTTTCTTTGGTACAACTTAATAATTTATCTTCTTATTCATCATGTCGTCCCAATTATGGAAATTCTAAGAAAACATATTACGTAATAAAACAGCAATTTTCAGCGAGACTTTTGAACTGCAAGCAATTAATATACAAGTCAATATTACAGGCAATAGCTAATAACAGCAGTGGAGTTTTTTTACTGGATGTCCATGTAAAATAGCAACTTTTTTCAACTAAGTTCATTTATATTCAAATGTTCCTGTTATCGGGATCGGGGGCACTTTTTGCGGTGGAATCTCTCATCTGTCGTGCAAGGAAAGGTTTACAGTGGACTGACGGTCGTTATTTTAGTCATAGGTGCCTTAATTGTTCACCTATGCAAAATGTTGCATGAAAATGTAAATTTCGATCTTAGATTGGCTTCCACGAACCTCTTATCGGCCCACACTTACTCCCAGCAAGTCAATAAACTGCTTCTGGATTGAGATAGACTAATTAATTAAACTTTAGACCCTACAGCGAAAGTTTACGCTACCTTAACACAGGATAATTAAATCAATTTGTTCTGACATTGATAAAAAAAAACTTCCTGTTTCTTAGGGTCGTTCAATTAAATGATCAGCTCTCAATGAGCTATTTTAAGTTTTCCCATGATGGGACCTATTGAACTACTATACAGTAAAGCTACTTCATGACAGTGCGGATCTCGATACACATTTTTTAAGGTTTCTTTGTAGAGAATTCTAATCCAATATTCAACTCATCTATTTTAAATTGAATTGTAAGCAGAACGCAGCCTAGATAAGCCGACTGGCATTCAGACCACCTCTGAGAAAATCTCGCATTGTTCATGTCAACACTAAAGTTCTAGTAGCTGCAGTACCTAGATGGAAAAATTTAAAGGCTTCTTTGCGGCAATTACATCAAATCGAGCATAACAATACGACATAAGAGAAATTCCGGGGACTCTTGGTTCTCACAGAACAGGGCCGGAATTATTTTTCATAATTAATTTTCTTGAACATGCCTGAGTAAAAATGTGCCAATTTTATCTTAACATTATATTATCTTGAAGAAAAGGCATCCGGCAACATAAGGAACTTATACAAATCTTTTCTTGTATAAAGATTCCGTGTTAAAAAAAATCTGATGTGGCCAGGCACATGCCTTTATCATACCATATATAAAATTAATAGTTTAGCTGCATGAGATTCCATTTGATTGAGATTGGTTGTGTCTGCATTAAAATAACACTAGTTAGCCAAGATTTGGCAGCTATTTTGATACTATTGGCAGTAGGTATTGTCAAAACATCAGCGTTTGACACTACCTACTGTCATTAAAATGTCTGTCAAATCCTGGCTAACTAGTTTTATATAAATGCAGACACGACAGATCTCGATCAAATAGAATTTGCTTATGCAGCTAAAGTAGACTCATAGACACAAATTATTCAGAATTTCCTCTAGTTTAATTTATTATTTAACTATTTTGACGAAATGGCAGAAACTGCGGCTCACTTGCAAAATCGTTAAAAAATGCTAAGAGTAAACATCCAGTTCCAGAACTCTTTTGAATAAAAAGCCTTTCAGCTCTAAGTTTAGTGATGAAACTTATAAATAAGAAGTTTTGTCATACTACGTATGATAAAGTAAAAACGGGATAAAAAAACTGACCGACCTCGATAATATTACTTGAGATATTATTGAGATATTATTCGTAAAATATTCTAAATCAATGATCATTTATACTTTTCACGTAAAAAAATTATTTTGATCAGTTTTCATACAAACGGCGTAAAAATGCAATTATCTCCAAAACAGAATTTTACACAATAGTATTTTAGTTCTTTATGGGAAACAATCTATATGAAATTTAACCATGTACTGGGTGATCCAACAAATCGTCACTGTTGTAAAAGAAACTGTTTGATAGATGTGGCCAAATATTATGAACAAGCTGTAAGCTAACTACACTCGCTGCGCACAAAAAGAACCGGACAGCTAATATTTTGATAAACTTTGATGTTTAATATCTTTTTTAATTAATAATGGATTTAGATGATCTTTTCAATATGATGGAAACATATTTAACAAGATTATCACCCACTTTATCAATGTTTTAAAATAAATTCGTGAAACTTATTACACCTGGAGAATCAATATTATGTTTTGGTTAACTTAGTTGGTTGCCATGTTCTCAAAGAATCTGTTGAAAAGCCAAATCAATTGCCAATAATTTGGTTTTTTATTCACCCAAATATCTGACTTATTTCTTCAAGATCCTGATTTACATGTAAAACATTGCAATCGTAGCTGTAATGTTCGAAAGCTTTGGTCAACATCAACCGCTTTGGATTATTTGTTCAGCATATAAACCAAACACACACACACACACACACACACACACACACACACACACACACACACACACACACACACACACACGGGAGAACGATAATAATGTTCTGGAGGTTCAACTTTGAGACACCCTGTAAAAGAAATTTAGGCTTTGGGTAGGTTTCTCAAGAAAAGCGTGCAAGGCCATATAAATTGTTCCATGTTTTGTCCTAATATATGTCCATTTGTAAAGTTGTTCAGTTAAAGAAATACTTAACAAATTTAGCTTTCTTTAATTGTGCAATTTCATAACACATACTTGTTTTAAATTTAATTTGGACAAATAATGTATAAAATGAATTCATAGATAGATAAAGTCGGTTGCCAATAAAAGAAAGTCTGCTAACAGTACTTCAAAAATCGATTTTGAAAAAAAATCTTGCACCTTCCAACTTAGATATTGAGGGCAGAATACTCATAAATCGTGTATACGCTATGCTTAAAACTGAACATTTACATAAATACCCAGATATTGGGGCAAATACAAAAACAAAACAATGTTGCGATACTTCAGAATCTGACCAAGCACCTGAAATTCTCCCAGGGTGTCTCAAACTCGAACCACCAGACAAACATTTTGGTTCTCACACTATAATAAGCAGTAAGTTTACTTCTTTCGAAAAATTGCAAACGCGTGATATTGGTCAATGTACTGAAAAAAATCAAATTTGGACAACATTCACTAACTTACTTTTAAAGACAATATTGGGATGAATCGAAAATAAAACAGTTGGAAACTGATACGGCTTTAGAACTGGCCTTCAGACAAGGTTCTTCTTTCATTTGGTTTATATGTTGTTACAACCTGAGGGGAAAAATGACTTGTAAATTGCTTTTTTGAAACGATGAATTTTATACAACACTAATTGGCGCAAACATGGCCTGCAATAACTAGCATAAATTGATTAATTCTACTTTTCTAGATAATGCATTGCAACCAAAATACTGCTAAATAGCCATCCCGTACAAGAACTAGAATAGAAAAATCTGATGTGGCCAGGCACATGACTTTATCATACTATATATAAAATTAATAGTTTAGCTGCATGAGATTCTATTTGATCGAGATCGGCTATGTCTGCATTAAAATAAAACTAGTAGAACTAGACAGATATCTCGATTAAAGCTGCGTTCGGATATTATACTCCGTTGACACCGGGTACACCGTCCAAATGACACTTACGTGTTATTGGGTGTAAAAAGTGTAACGGTGTTCAATATCCGAACGCAGCCTATATTGACAGTAGTATTTTCAAAACATTAGCCTTTGACACTAGCTACTGTCATTAGAATCAAAAAATCTGACATATCCTGGCTACTAGTTTTAAAGCAGTACGACCGATCTCGATGAAATAGAATTTGCTCATGCAGCTAAACTATAAATTCTACCAAAAAATGTCATATACATAAATTATAGAAAATTTCCTCTCCTTTAGTTTATTATTTAACTATTTTGACGACATTACACAAATAGCGGCTCATTTTCAAAATCTTCGAAAAATGCTATGAGTAAACCAGCAGTTCCTTTGGACCCTTTTCAACAGAAAGCTTTTCAGCTCTAAGTTTGGTTATGAAACTTCTAAATATGAAGTTTCGACCCGATACCTTTAGTAGTTTCTCCGGAATCGTCGCCACAAAAACGGGTACACACACACACACACACACACACACACACACACACACACACACACACACACACACACACACACACACACACACACACATCCACACACACACACACACAGACATTTTTTTGTACCTAGGTCAAAAATGTTCAGGGGACCCAAAAAGCCATATTTCCGCTGAAATTTCAAAAAGATTTTTTGGCATCATTACAATACTTTACATACTGCGTATGATAAAGTAAAAACGTCAGTAGTTACAAATAATAACATTTGCCTTGTTGCCTAACACTTGTCAAACTCAGTGTAATATTAATTTGAGAAAAGTTATAATTGACGTTTGTGTATATTTATAAGATTTCCTTGGGAAATTAATAATCCCGTCATAATTGGTACGATAATTCGCAAATTGCGACAATTTTCGTCCCACCTGGCACACGTCCACTTTGCTATATTAATATTGGCATCGAACCCGGCTTACCTTTCGAACCAGGCAAACCAAAAAAAAATCCTCACGGTTCTTGAGAAAGATGATCCGCGGTGTAGTGTGCATAACTCAATAAACAACCACTAGGATAATGCAAGAACATGCGATCCGGATTAGCCATAGTAAATTGATCTAAGTCGGCACTCTTTGCGCTGTCCCAGCGAAATGAATAAACATGATATGCTAAACCGCGCTACAAGAATATATAAGTTAATAATTCAGTATGAAACTGCGTACAGATGACCGTGATACGCTATATTGATGTCGCATTTGCGAGTAGGTGTTATTGACGACCACAAAACAAAAGGTAATCCCTTGTTCTATCCGTACGGAGTTAATTGGATGAGCTTATAAACATGACCGCTGTGACCAGGCAGCGCGCATAACTTGAGCGCGCCAGGTTAATTTTAAGTACGCTAAGCGCATCAACCGAAAAGAAAAGACCATCGATATATAGGTGAGCAATTATAAAGACGGTGGTATATCAGAGGAATGGCAGTTATATGTCGAGTAAGTACTGAGGGCATCAATAAGTGCAACAATTCAAGGTTGAAGATGGCAGAGTAATCGTTTAGGAGTGGAGATATATACGTCAAAAACGGAATTGGTTGTAGCGTTTATAGATTTTCCTCGTTCGAAGTTTCGCGTTCTTCATCTTAATCCATCCGGTATTGTTCTACTTGAAGACAATACGGTAATAAAGTAAAAGACTACTCTCGGGTAGCGTTTTTTCACCGCGTATCAAAATTCGAACAATGGAATCATAAAATTGCCCCGCGAAAAAAATAACTGTATCATAATGAATGCGGGGATTATAATATGCCGGCGAATTGCTGGGAACCAAGCTGCACATTCGCCGAATGCTCTAATATTTACATAGTTTGATTTAAATAGAATAGATAATTTGCTCTGTTCTGCTTATTGGTAGGTTACCCGCTCCTGAATTATTCAATGGTTGCTAATGGTTTATCATGAAACGGCCACCTATCCTTATTTCCACATTAGCCTAGTATTTTATATAAATTTTCATTTTATAAATAAATTACTTCCACAATCAAAGAGACATTCGAACAAAAGGACCGAAACCAACAATATTTTCACTTATTAAAATATGTGCAATAATCCAATACAGCAAATTACAATATAAACTCCGAGGCACAAAAAACTGACACGTAATCTTTGATCAAATTTGATGTTAAGTACCTTTTGGAATCTCTGACCGATTTTAATGATTCTTTCAGTAAAAGCTGGGCAAAGTTAATCAGAAAGTTAACCCCGTGAATCGTTAATCCGTTAACCAAAAAAGCTAACTTCGTTAACCGATAGTCCGTTAATTTGTTATGAATGTAACGGAAGTTATCGTTAACCGTTAAACATTAACTTTATATAAAAAAGTAGGTTGAGTGCCGATCTGCATATGAGTATGCAACCCAAATAACAGCGGACCTTTCGGTTGCATAAGTTAAAATTGCCTGAGGAATTTTTCAAATTGAATCGGTCGGTTCGAAAGCAGTATAAGTCCAAAAAGTGAGTTCTGAGAAAATTAACAAAATAATTTTGTCGGTGCAATATCTTGAAAAGTATAGCAGTTAGCTAAACAGACAACAGTGTGCCAACAGACAAAATATAAAGTAATTCACAGAGAATTAAATGTAATACACATTTTATTTATATTTGCATTAAAAGCAGAGCTATGATTAAAAAAATCATTATGGACATGTGCCGTTTTTGAACTGAACGGAAAAACAGCATACATTTCTAACAATACTTATTTGCTGTGATATTTGAAGATACTAAACCCCAAATCCAATGTCCAATTTTGAAAATTCAAAATGGCGGAATCAATTTAGCGACCAAAAAATGCAAAAAATCTTTGATTTTCATGTAACTTATTTCCCGTAATAATTGAAGATTGATGATTAAAAATGTCATGTCAGGTTTTCACAATGAATTCAAAATTATACAGGCTTAGTCAAAATTACTCGAACACCTTAGTAATTCTTTAACCGTAAAGAATTTCAAAGAAAATTTCAAACAATAGTTTTTTGGTTTTAAACAACCTATCGTCTAAATATATTTTTAATATACAAGTGTTCATTTTATTTTGGAAATTTGGTAATCTTTTGTTTTTCAAATAGAACACACTACCCTGTATATTTTATATATTTTAATTAAGATCAATTCTTAGAATATTTTGTAGAATTAATTTTTTATAAACTGCATCAGTTTTTACTTATTATCAATTAATCAAAATTAGTCAAAATTACCGGAACACCAAAATAATTCTCCAATCGTACGAAACTTAAAAAAGAATTATACAAAGTATTTATTTTTAACAAGTTATCGTCTAAGTATATATTTAATATTCACTGTGTTAATTTTGTTGTGGAAACTTGGTAAAGTTTTCTTTTTGTAATAGAACATCCTGTTTATTTTAAATTTTTTACTTTATCATACGCAGTATGTAAAGTATTGTGATCGTGCCAAAAATTTTAGCGGATATATATGTCTTTTTGGGTCCCCTGAACATTTTTGACCAAGGTACAAAAAAATGTCTGTGTGTGTGTGTGTGTGGATGTGTGTGTGTGTGTGTGTGTGTGTGTGTGTGTGTGTGTGTGTGTGTGTGTGTGTGTGTGTGTGTGTGTGTGTGTGTGTGTGTGTGTGTGTGTGTGTGTGTGTGTGTGTGTGTGTGTGTGTGTGTGTGTGTGTGTACCCGTTTTTGTGGCGACGATTCAGGAGAAACTACTAAAGGGATTGGGACGAAACTTCATATTTAGAAGTTTCATAACCAAACTTAGAGCTGAAAAGCTTTCTGTTGAAAAGGGTCCAAAGGAACTAGTGGTTTACTCATAGCATTTTTCGAAGATTTTGAAAATGAGCCGCTATTTGTGTAATGTCGTCAAAATAGTTAAATAATAAACTAAAGGAGAGGAAATTTTCTATAATTTATGTATATGACATTTTTTGGTAGAATTTATAGTTTAGCTGCATGAGCAAATTCTATTTCATCGAGATCGGTCGTACTGCTTTAAAACTAGTAGCCAGGATATGTCAGATTTTTTGATTCTAATGACAGTAGCTAGTGTCAAAAGCTAATGTTTTGAAAATACTACTGTCAATATAGGCTGCGTTCGGATATTGAACACCGTTACACTTTTTACACCCAATAACACGTAAGTGTCATTTGGGCGGTGTACCCGGTGTCAACGGAGTATAATATCCGAACGCAGCTTTAATCGAGATATCTGTCTAGTTCTACTAGTTTTATTTTAATGCAGACATAGCCGATCTCGATCAAATAGAATCTCATGCAGCTAAACCATTAATTTTATATATAGTATGATAAAGTCATGTGCCTGGCCACATCAGATTTTTTAATTCTAAGATTAATTCTAAGAGTTTTCTATAAGAATAATTTTTTGTATAAAATGCATCATCTTTGAGTTATGAGCAATTAACCGATAATTACCGGAAGAAATAAAAAATAAAGAAAAAATAACAAAACTATGAAATCGAATTAAATTAAATATTCAAGCTGCCAAATTAAAGAAAAAAAATGCTGTATGTCGGAAAATATTCTTAATTTGAAGTTTAGGACCTTTGATTAATTGCTTAAAACTAAAAAATTATAGTATTGGTTTTAAAAAAAGGTTTCTTACAGAAAATTCTAAGAATTAATCAGAATTAAAAATGTAAAAATACACAGGGTGGGCTATCAGAAAAAGAAAGGTTACCAAATTTCCAGAATAAACGATAGTTTGTTTAAACCCAGACATTTTTTTTGTTTGATAAATTTTTTAATTTTTTCCACAGAGAATTATTTAGGTATTTTGGCAATTTTGTCTATTTTTGATTAATTGCTCATAACTCAAAAATTATGTATTTTATAAAGAAAGGATTTATACAAAAGATTCTTGGAATTAAAAAATGAAAAATTATACAGGGTGTTCTATTTGAAACGGGAAAAATTACCAAATTTCCAGAATAAAACTAACACCCTGTATAATAAAAATATATTTAAACGATAGATTGTTGAAAGCAAAACAACATTGAATTCATAAATTTTTTTAAATTGTTTGCTGTTGGAGAATTATTTAGGTGTTCCGGTCATTTTGACTAACCCTGTATATGGCGATATCATATAGTATGATATTATAGAGTTTGATATATTATAGATGACAGTATTAACTTTCCTCTTCTACGGTGGTAGTCGGTTCCGATGTCAGGTGGTAGTAAAATTCTCAATTTTCACCAGTTACATACATATTTGAGGACTTTTTTAATATTATCTCTTTTTGATATTGATGTTCACATTGATTAATTAGGCGTACCTCAACTCAACAACGATTTGAATGCGAATTACGAAGTTGGCGAATGTTTACGACTGATATATCAGTGGAAACGGAGTAGAAACGCGTTGCCTGACGGAGCAAAAAATCACTGTTCTAGACTTGCTTATTGCGCCCAAGCATCATCTTTAGGTCTATTCGACAGAATAAACCATAGTGAACATTTTGGCTATTTCAGTTCAAAATGGCCAATTTTGGACTTTGGACAAAATTTGGCAAATTTGGACTGTTTTCGAACTCGCCGATTCAATTATAGGTACAGTGGTAACTAAAGTAAGTACATTGCGAGATGCAAGATTCAAGAATTATAAAAGACATTGAAAATATTAACTGAGGTAGAAGAAATGCATTTCTGAAGGTTGCTTTTTAAGTTAAGGTTTATATTAAAAGTAACAATATTAAATAAATGTACAATATTTTATTTCATAATAGGTATATACAATAAGACCGGGAACCATTGGGAACTGGGAAGTAACTAAAAACAAAACAATTCGAGCCCATGCTTTATCTACGGATGCCGCGTCGCACAAATGAGTACGTGACACATGTAAACAAAACCGTCCGAAAAAGTCCGAACTTGCGGTCAAGCTAGTTTGCAAGGTAGTAAATCCATTATTTGATTGGAATACAGAGTCCAATTACCAACCATTTTATGATTTTAAAGTGACAAACATAGATGGAAGATTAATACATGACTGTTCCTATATCTATTCTATATATGTATCAGGTGTTTGATGCATCACTCGTTGAACTAATCCTTAGGATATAATATATATTGTACTGTTCAACAAAACACTCTGTTATTTGGTGCACGTAATAGAATAATAAGAAATAATTCATAGGAATATATCGCACGAGGCATTCTTATATTTAGTCAACTGATTAGTATACATTATGACGACTGAACGGTTAACCGCTACTCCTTAAATGTATAGTATCGCATTGCTCAAAGTGAATATAAGACGGTAGTTGACTTTGTGCGAGCCGATGGGTCTATGCAGGAAGAAACGAAGAAAGATCGGTAATTAAGTTAAATAACGATTGTGTGTTATGAAGAGCGGGCTGTGCCGATGTCCTTTATGGCAAATAAACGTTTTACTGCCGGGAGGACCGTTAAAATGATATTGAAAACGTTAGCTGGCGTATTGCTTTTTAAGTGTATTGCCTGCCGCGTGCCATTATGCTGTTTAGCCATTATGCAGTCCGTGGCCAAATACCGCATAATGTTACGCTAATATTTGTTGTGGTGATGTGTAATTTGTAACTGTTTTGTTTTCCAGGCAATGCCACAAATAACAGAACATGGTTGAATGGACACCTGAACAAACCGGAGGACAAGCAGTCGACTCTATCGAGGTGAGTTATTTTTCAGTATACTTACTTAATGAACTTCAAGAGGTGGCTACTAGTAACAATTTTAAGTTACCTACTTATATAATATTGCGATAACGCTGTGCTGAGAAGACATTATTCTAGCAGCATTAAAATTATGTCACAAATTATGGCCTTGGAGCACTAAGGGACCAAGTATAGTGCCACAAAAACGCAATCCGTAACGGGCCGTACCGCATGCCGTTCCGGACGACGAAATTAGTATTTATAGTGCCGCAATGATCTCAAACAAATTGAGCGCCATCTAGCGCAGAAGTATATACACAACGGCACATAACCTCACATGTCAGTGTTATTGTTGATTGTATTAATCAGTGCTAGATCGTGGTAGATATAATAAATTATGGACGCAGGGCTTGTTGCAGCAACAATTCATTCTGAAGTCGTTCCCGTTTTGTGTTCTCGTTGCTACAAACTATCAAAATGCTATCAGTTAACCTACAACTTACTGGAAACTGCTATTCACTCGCCGGTACAAGTACAGATGGCGCCTTACGCGCGCATACGCCGGAGAACGTAAGACATAGCAGGAGATGAAATTCGTTGCGGTCGAGAACGAACTTTACGGTTTACGGAACGTCACTATAATCGCGGAGTGGAGATTATGTAGATTGATCCTTTTACGCTACGTTATTACGGTGCGGTCACGTCACTATACCCGGTTCTTAACAGTGTTTGTTGGTACTGCTGTGCACACTTGCAGGAACTAGCCAGCACAAATTGACCATTTTGAGAGTTGATAAAACAAAAAATTATCAAATAGGTACGCTTTATACGTCTCATAGTTACTTTAGAAGCGCCCTGAACAATGAAAGGACTCTTGTGATGAAATGTGTAGTTTCTGTAAGCGTTTACTTAAAAATTCAGTTTTTAAGATTTATTATCGGACCTTTTTAAGTCTTTATAGATTGAACATGACTACGTTGGATTTACGTAAAGTGTTTAGGAAGTTTTGGGTTGTATTTCTAAATAACTGCATTGAATAATGCAAGAATTTTTCTTGTATTATGGAAGTTTTGTATTGGAAACGTTTTAGATTGCTTAAATAATTAAGTGAATAATATAAAATCCTTTCTGCATTAAACTATGTTTTATTTCTTACTTTGTATTTTACTGTTACCCAACGGTGTGTAAGAAATTACTACAATTATATACCACATAGATACAAGTGTCTGTAATGTAGAAATACGTATTTCCTATAATAACAAATTGACTACACGGTGTACAAGCTTTAGATAAATCAAGAAAAATTTCATTACAATTGAAAAATATTCTGTATATTATATTGTTGAAGAAATGCATAATATTATTAGTTCATCTAGTCCTAACTAGCAATTTGTCTATTTTGCTAAATTAACAGTGTCTTCGGCGTAATATTATTCCAAACATCTATGCTGTAATGCTTTAATTTAGTTGATGTGTCACTATTCTATTAATGGAGCGTTATTCGATATTTAATCAAAGTACACTTAAAGCAACTGCATCCATGACGGGTCTCTCCATGTATAGAATCATGTCATAAACAACGCACTAAATAATCTGACTTACAAACTAGGAAAACTAAGTAGGAATACATTTTGCTGTCAAAACTATCCAAAATGAACCAACACTGAAGTCGCATATTCATTAATACTGGTCTGTTCATTGTCGTGATACTGACATTTATCATCACGTACTTTTGACCTTCTGCTACGGCAGCTATTTAACAAATACTCTGAGAAACTCGCCACAAACCACTTAGGTATTAATTCACTAAGTACCGGTATGAATATAGGGGTGGTGGTGCCATTTATAATCAAATCGATTTAGTTAATCTTAATTCGACAATTTTGGGCTTCCTATTTTTACCAATTCATAGCCACCTAGATTAATAAACATAAAAGTGTTTTTTTCATAGCCTTGGTGACAAGAATGACGATTGATATGTTTTTGTGATCAGATTGTCCGCTGATCGAAAATATTAAATAAAAACTATTTGTTGCCATTTAAAATGTCAAAGATGAAGTAACTTCCGGAAGAAAAATCGGAAGTACACGTACTAACCTTAACAATATTAAAAAAAATAATTGTTGTCTATTAGCATTCCTCCAACATCACAAATAAAAAAGTAAATGGTCGTACCAATGACGTGGGGGCTGACCCAAGGAATCTTATATCTTGAATGAGTCTCTTCAGTTCTTTCGTGGTTTTCCACTTTTTGGCTTACTTATGTTTAAACGTCCTTCTAGCTATCTAACAAAAACGATCTTCTAACCAGGCCTTAACTGGGCAGTTTAGCCCAGTGTTTTTAGACCAAATTTACCAAAACTAAAATTAAAAATAAATCTAGAAATGGTTATCTACCTTCTATTTAATGTGTTTTGGGGTCAAATAGTGGCGTAACCTTGTCTGCAATCAGCAGATCTAGTAGTATTACTGTTAGTTTCGCTCATAATTCCTTCGAACATGTCATTTAGAGATTTGAATGACGGTGGTTACGAATAAGCATTATTATGGGTTTTTAGAGACGCTAAATCTAGCATACACATTGTACTTAAGAGGGGCGTTTATGCTAGTGAGATCGACGTCGGCCTTGAGTCTGTAGTACGCCCAGGATGTGGTTCCATCTAACAGCGAATCGGTGTACTCAACTCCTTGTGTATAAACAAACATATGTGCTTAATCTGTTCAGCCGATTTCTGCCCTTTGCCAATAGGCAGCTACTGTAGTAGTCAACTGTTAGTTATTATTGATCTAAGCTGTTCGTACTTTTCTCCTGCGTCTCGGTTCGTGGACTTTATTACAGAAACCTTCTTTACAGAGATCCGCGGTGACAGTTCGTTAGAAATTCGACACAATTGCATAAAAAGCAGATAAACTTGACAACGGCTGGGTCAATTTTAAAGGGCCATGTCTTCAAATGTCAACCATAAATTAGCTGCTGTTCCGGGATTAATGCTATTGACTTAATCACCATGAAAGCATATTAAATCAACCAGTATATTTTGTCAAAAATTAGCTTCTTTTCTCTAATTAAGTTCACGATTAAAGCAAGCGCGGTTTCATTTTATTTTTATCCCGGAACAATGCCCTATGCTTACACATTCCAACAGTACCTTACTTTTACACATCAGTGCAATAGTTTCGACTCCGATCTGCTTTTTATGCGCCCGTGGTTTGCATGTAACTGGTATATGGATTAGAGCCCCTCTTAAAGAAAAATTCTACAAACTTTGGGTTTTTAAATTTAGTTTAGGAACGTCAACTACAAATCTCAGTTTATTTGAAAATTTTGAAATAGCGGTGTAAGATAGTAGTAAAATTGCATTAAAAGACATTAAAGAAAGTATTATCTGAACTTGATACATGACGAACCCGTAAATTTTAACGTGAAATTCCTATAAACATGTATGTTTTAAATATCTTTACTAAACAACTATTATTAGTATACATGATGACGTAATAAGTTTCGAAAATAATACCTGATCGTATTTATACGCCCGCAGCAAGAGTTTACGAACCGACTTGTGTCATCTCCTCCACTAGCAGTTGTATTGTGTCATCTCCTCCACTAGCACTTTGCGATTTACTGTTCAAAAGAAATTTTTATGTGTAAATCATCCTGGTAATAATTATATTTTTGTTGCAATTCTTGCATTGCAATAATTGAGTGAGTTACAAAACTGTACTCTTGCAGTACTAGAGAGTATGGATTGTAGACTTCTGCGTTAAATCTTACGAAATAAATTATTTATAAATGAATATATTGATACAATTAATACATATTATTATATATTTGTTATTATTTATTATTTTTCTATATGGAAAAGAGCTAAAATACAATATAAATGACCAACTTATACCTTCTTTTCCTAAAATTCCATTTTTAATTTTAGTTTCTGCCTTTAAAAAGGTTTAATTTAACTGCTAGATTCCGATTCGGAATCCGTTAAAACGCCGTAAAAATCCATTTAAAAAGATTTTGCAAAATATTTCTTTAATTTATAACTTTCTGATCTGCCATTTGGGTCCGCTGTTTTCAATATTGCAATATTAATACCAGAAGTGGATTCAGCGTCCCTAAAACCCCATAAAAAAATAAATAAATTCCATTAATTTTCATTTTCTGCTCCGCCATTTTGAATGTTATTTTAAATTTTGCAAGCTAAATACCATATTCGATTTCATCGTCATTTAAAGCCCCCAAATGCCACGTTTGATGGAGTTATGACCATAACTAATAAGCAGGGCCGCCGAGAGAAATATTCGGGCCCGTGACCAGTTTCCGGTCCGGCCCCCCCCCCGCAAAAAAAAAGCTTAAAATAATAATAAAAGTTGTAGTTCTTTATAGGTACAAAGAATTTATTTAAAATGTGTACAATATTCATCAAATACCTATAATTATAACAACGTACTTTATATTGTATAAAAACATTAAATAAATATTTTAAAAACGTATTACATAATTTTTACAGGGCAAGTCACTAAAGCCGCGGAGGTCGATACTGCATTTGTCTTAAGAGAAAAAAATATTTTATACAAAAGTTTTTTGGCCCATCATTTTCTCCAACACAAAATTATTTTTATTTATACTGGATGTTGTATGTAGGCGTGACAGAAAAACTGTTCAGTTTTTTTTGTGGGGTGGTTTTTCTATCATACCATATTATGAATACCAATGAAGGTGTCTTTCCAACTGTGTGAAGTTGTACCTGAGAGGAGTAAATAGTTTCTGACACAATTGTTTGTCAGAAAATCCTAAAAACTACATAAAAGTTCTTGCACAACTTTGTCAGAAAATCATCAAAATCGGTACGTAGATGCTAATCTAGAAAAAAGAATACGCTATACAGGATGATCCTACCGCGTATTAATTTTTCAACACTTTCCAATGGCTTTTTCTTAAGTTTTTTAAACAGAACAGTCTGTATAATATGTGTTGGCTGTAATAACCATTTACTTCTCTTAAATTTATATCTGGTATCTCACACACCGAATGTTACTTATTGTGATATTTGCAATTTAGCGAAATTGTAATATAAATACTAATTTAATATTGTTCGGTATTCAGGGTATTTGGTAGCTTGATGTAAAGAGTTTAAGGGGCAATAGAAAAAGTGATTTTGAACCTATTTAGCCAGATTTATCCTTCTACAAAAGTATTAAGGTTATCAAGGTATTAGGTTAACTATCGTGAAAATTTGTTGATTTCTGAAAGAGTTCATCAGCACTTCTTTTAAGTGATTTATTCGTGACAGTAAGTAGATATTGTTAGTGTTTTTTGTACAGAATACAAATCCGTTTTCAAACGTTACGGATTAGCATTTTCTGTTAGTTTTGTGTGTACAAACCACTACAATGAAACGGCTGCGCAAATTTTTTACAAGTGAAAAAAATTTTACGAAGGGCTACCTAAAAGTAAGGTGTTTTAGGTTTATTTCGTGTTACAATTAAAGTTTCTAAATTTCGGGTTCGTTTGTTATACATTTGCAAAAATGGCAAAACAGGTAAATTTGAAAAAAATGACGCAGGACTTTTAGGATGTTGTTTTTAGCGCTAAATGGAAGGTATATACTATATACCAATTCGTAGATTTACTTTATTTTTTTAAAACGTGTTTAAACCTAAAACTCCCAGGATAGTGAAGGGTTCTGTCGACCCTTCACATTCACAAACACGTGTTTCCTTCTATCCTTTCTGTCTTTTAAATTAATTATTATGAAATTAATTCTTAAGCTGTTTACCACTCGTTACAACCAAAGCAAAAAATGCAAGAACGATTATTGGTTGCAATTTCTTCCCCGATGATAGCGTAGGCTGAGCCTAGCTTTCAGGAATCCTATCTCGTTGTATGTGCGTCTGTGTCGCATTGTTCGTCCGATGACTGGCTGGAACTATGCAGCATAATAGAATTGAGTGTCCGAGTTGTTCGCGCCGTTTTTCCGCCGCGCGGCATCCCGAAGCCAATCCGGGTTGATAAATGTGAGAATCAGAGCAATCATATCAAAGTCTCGGCCAAGGAGAGCGGACACGATGCGCCGGGTTAGGGCATCGAAACCGGTAGCGGTCTTGTCCATATCGAGTAACACTTTCATTGTGATGTAAATAAAAGTGGCAGCGTAACGACTTAACTAACCAGCATCTCTATAACTATTACATTACTCGCCGCGGTGCGGAGCGGTACAATCAACATAGTTTCTTCCACGTCGCCATATAAGAGGAGAGCGCAGCTAAGAAGACGACGACGACGACCGTCGACGGTACCAGAGAGATGTCCGATCGAGATCATCGCGGGACCGCGCGTTGCCAACTAAATTATGCGAAAATCCCCGCGATACAATAACGTGGAAGTTACGTCCGCGTCCACGCAGTAAACATCGCGATTTTTCCGAAGATAATCTATAGGCATTATCGTCGAGAGCGGTCTGGATGTCGAGCACCAGTGGTGACTCGTGAACCTCACTTCTCACGCCACTAGATACTCTCAACGTACACACTATCTCACATTGGAAATACACACAGAAACTTCTTATTTCTTGAAGTCATGCATACATTTAATTAGAATTTGGATGAGTGAAGCACGCCAAATTAAAAAGAAAATTGATTCATGTACCTACTTTAGTTTTGAGAAGCTTCCGCCCAAACACAATAAACATAAATTATGACATCTGTTCCAAATGCTTTAAAAGAGCATTTCCTGCTTTTTGCTCATGGCATCGTACTCTGCAAACACTCCACAAGAATTGCAACATGCTTCAGCAACAAAAAAATTAGGATCTTAAAGCAGTTCTTAAGGTAAACATGGACAAGAAGAAAGTCGACAAATCATTTTATACCACTACCTAAGCGACAAAGAAGCCATAAAGGTACGGACACACATGCTTATTAGAAGCACGAAAGCATGCTTATTTCGAGCACTTGCCACTTAAAAGTATGTGTCTAGACATTGCTAGTAATAAGCATGCTTATTTCGAGCATTAAGGTACGGATACACATGCTTATTAAAAGCACGAAA
Source organism: Aphodius sticticus (assembly GCA_963966075.1). NCBI lineage: Eukaryota > Metazoa > Arthropoda > Insecta > Coleoptera > Scarabaeidae > Aphodius > Aphodius sticticus. The sequence goes on from OZ014510.1 coordinate 20,290,879, forward strand.
GCATGCTTATTTCGAGCACTTGCTACTTAAAAGCATGTGTGTCTAGACATTGCTAGTAATAAGCATGCTTATTTCGAGCATGCTGAAAAATCACCAGTCGTTTGATTTTTGAGAACGCTACCTGTGGTGCGGTGGAAGGGGGCGTACTCTGAGCACGTGTGAACAGCGTTTAAGCATGCTTATTTGGGGAGCATGCTTAAAACTAGCATGCTTATTACTAGCAAATGTGAACAGCTGACAAGCATGCTCACTAGCATGCTTATAAATAAGCATGTGTGTCCGTACCTTTATTTCGACCTGCGGTGCGGTGGAAGGGGGCGTGCTCTGAGCACGTGTGAACAGCTTCTAAGCATGCTTATTTAGGGAGCATGCTTAAAACTAGCATGCTTATTAGTAGCAAATGTGAACAGCTGCCAAGCATGTTCGATTTAAGCATGCTCACTAGCATGCTTATAAATAAGCATGTGTGTCCGTACCTTTATGGAGTTGAAATATAGCAAATGGATGCCAACTATGGGTCATCATATCCAAAGATGAAAACAAAACTTACACTTAGAGTAATATAGGAGGAATATAGAGTAATATAAAAAACACAAGAAAGCTTCGCATATGGAACTGACCTGGTCATGTTTCAAGGTGGCAAAATGAGAAGAGGACAACAAAAAAAAATGACGGACGAAATTACATTACTTGCATCTTTGGAGTCTGTGGGATCTGTGTAAGAATTGCATAGTTGCAAAAATCGTTGGCCCTCAACATCTATTTCGCAAGTAGTTATGCTCAGATCTTCAGTTGTCATCCACTACAAGGAAAATAATTGGTCTATTTTTTTTCGGCTGTTCTGTTCTCAGTCTCGAACGATGTTAATTTCCCCGCATTTCTTTTATTTGTATACCAGACATGTCTGGGAATCGCATTTTTCGGATAGGAAAATATATAAAGTTTGGACTGAAATTGTAGTTCTCTATTATATATATATTTTTATAATGTAAGTTGCTCTATTTGTTATCATGTTAACAGTAAGCAACTATTTTGCAATCATATATTCCTAGCAATGCTTAATGTATAGTAAATAATTAATCGATATTATAAGAATAATTGAGTTATTTTAATTGAAACTACCAATCCGTTCTTTTCTTTAAGCTGGCGGCGCGGGTGGCTCTGGTTGCTGTCATTTCGATTATTTTCTGAGGTTTAGTGTGCATAGTATTTTATTATCAACATTTAAAATTCAGAGAGGCAAGTTAATACAGAAGGACGTTTATACATCCAGCGGAATCAAGATGAATATACATGAAGTGCAATATTTAATTTCTCGGTTTTGTTTTGTTTCAGTTTATGTTTTTATTATGTTGATTCTGAAAACATGCGAGGGGATGTTAATCTTTAATAAACGATTAGCAAGAAGTATCGACCGACACTTGTTGGCACTCAAAACAATGGATATTTCGGGAACGGTCTGAGTAAAATCAATGAAACACTTGGTTCATACGTTAACGTTTCGCTTTTTATTGGTAAAGCTTCATCAGAACGGGTTAATTTTACAATGTCAAAGATAGTCATCAATATAATGACTAAAATTACTTATTGTGTTTTTGGAAGCTATTAAGGTAGAACATCACCAAAGCACAATAATTAAAATTTTTGTAATCTAATTTGTACATAATTAAAATTTATTACTGTCTTTGACATTGTAGAATTAACCCGTTCTGATGAAGCTTTACCAATAAAAACCGAAACGTTAACGGATGAACTAAGTGTTAAATTGATTTTACTCAGACCGTTCCCGAAATATCCATTGTTTTGAATCTTTAATAAAACCATATTTTATTCCTATTTAAAACGCTGGATTTCTTACTGGTCCCGACCGTCACGACGCCGTGTCCCAACCGTCGAAATATTTGAAAATAAATTCGTATAAAAAATGGTTATAATTTACGAAGTTATCATTACAATAAATCATATTAAAAGTGCTTTTTATGTTGTTAGTTTGAATTTCAAAGCATATACTAATCTGGGGTTAATATGTAACGTGCGTATCCCGACCGTCAAAGCGAATCAGACATGAATGGATTACGTCAGACAACAGTTGTAATTTTTGGTTGACATATTAAAAGCACACTTTCTTTAGTCATCAAATTATATATTATTGTCAGTATATTAGCTTATATTAAACATTAATAACCAATACTGTGTCGAAAATGAGATTGAAAATGGATTGCCACAGATGTAGTATCTTTTTTTGCATAACAATTTTTTTTAACTAGCCTAGCTCGAGGGTACACTGAAAATTTATTAACGTCGCGAGCTTCTCTCCAAAGCTTCAAAATAAAAAAAATCACCAGATGTAGATGGCGCTACTATAAACATATCTGTTTTTATTTCGTAATTATTACATTTGACGAATGGTATAACCTAAAGAAAGAAATGTATTGCGTTCTATTTGTACAAATATTCAAACTGGACTGTGTTTGAGATTTCTAGTCGATGATATAGTACTTTCCCAATCATCACTATTGTAAACATGGTTGGCAACTCACTACAAACACGCACTACAATACTCCAGAGTGCTAGTCTTGAGAAGTTAAGAAGAAAATAATTTGTGCTCTTATAGTTAACATTTAATTATATTTTACAATGTATTACAGCAGTCAATAATCAGACGCAACTGCCATCGGAAAGCGTTAGTATATTCGTCCACACCAAAATTTGCATAAATAATTTTCATAAATATTGAAATTCCTCTAGAATGGCAGTTGCAGAAGGACCTTCGGAATCGAATGGTAGCTAGGCCAACCCAAATTTTCCATAAGCTAGTAAAGTCCGAGTATTTTTGCTTGTGAAATGATGATTGGAAAGTTGTGAATTTGCTTTACTATATTGTGGACTAGAACAGATTTAATTTCGTTAATAAAATTTAATAAAAGAAATTTACTAAATCCTAGTGTTTGGAAAAAATCCTGAACCTCCCTCACTACATACAGAATACATTTGTTGTTAATGAACGTTTATTTTAGCGTTATCATTATAATATTCTTCATCGGACTGTCAAGTGTGTGTAATCGGTTATGTTAGTTAATGGCGGTCAGTTAACTTTTTGTAAACATTGACGTAAAACACCGCTTAGACAGGGCAAGTTTAATAGCGGAAAGTGCTGCCCGCCAATAAATTTGCCATGTCTAAACCGTAGGATTTGTCAATTATTGGGATTATAGAAATGTATTTTATTTTGTATCTCTTTCAGTACCATTCGTTTCTATAACGCAAATTCTTTGACGCACTCCGTTGCTTTGAATAAATTGTAAATTAAAATTTATTATTAAAACTGACAACCTGGAATTACCGCTGTAGCTTTATATAAAGTTTTTAACAATATATAAGAAGTACGTATCGATACCACCGTAGAGGGTATAACCTGCGGTGGTATTCGATTTTTATACAAATAGTTCGTAAATTTGCAAATAGTTTGTATATTTACTGTAAAAAATACTAAAATTTTGGCTCACAAACCCACTCGAGGTTGAAGACAAGGACAAGGAGGCTCCTAAGGAAGTTGAGGAAACTCAAGAACTTGAGAATGACACTGATTTATTTTTCTGCCTCCGCAATTGTGTCGGAAGAAGTTCATTCTTTTCGAAGTACCAAGAAGTTTGGTAGGGTGGGTGGCGTACCCATATGATAGCATGGTTAGAATATCTTCGCTGGAAAACTCTGAGGGTTGGAAGACCCTCAGTTCAATGGGGAGGAATGACCCTTGTTCGCGAATTTTGTTCATTAGAGTTTGAGTTACCCGAGGTTTCTATTTTTTTTATTTATTCTTGTTTTTGAATATTATTATTACTTTATAGTGTTAGTCATTGTTGCTATAAAGTAAAATAGAAGATTTCAAACGGCTCCAAAATTCACCTGTTTTCACTTATGTGAATAATGCCAAAACAACAATTTAAATCATAAATCCGTTGGTAAATCAGTAATCAGCAATAAAATTATTGAGATATAACAAGTTGGGGCATTTGATATAAACCTATGTGCGCCACTGGATGGAAAACTTATTTTACTGACATCTTGACCATGTGACGGAAGGTATGCACGTCAGCGAGCGAACCAGATCTAGGGTCTCTATTGTGAATGGGACAATCGTAAATATCCAGGAGGAGATGAATAACTCCGCCGCAATCTTGATAGATACGTAAAGCGGACGTACGTCTGTTCAGCTCGCAACGTTCACTTCTTCCGAAAAGTACAATCAGCTACAATAACGAGACAAGATTAATCAAAGCAAACATCAGAAATAAGTTAATCAATAATTTAATTCCAACATAAAACAAACCAAAATTTCACACAACGTCTTCAAAATCGTTGAAGATTCTGCTAGAATCTTGATGGTCAAAAGTTCACATCACGATTTTGAATTCTTTTGTGTTGCCGGAGCATTTAACAAGAAGCGACTAACTGGGTACAGGTCTTTGGGAATCTGTAGAGGCGAAGTTGTTCAAATTGCTCAATAGAATATCGCAGTTCTTATTAAAATCGCCTTCTTCGTCACCGAAAACCTTATCCAATTGGCCTTTTCTCTGCTTGTAGTCGTTGATCTGCTCCTCCAGTGATCTCATGTCTCGCTCAGACCTCTTCACTTCATTACTCAACCGGAGGAAATACTTCCGTATCTCTGCTGAGGTTGTTGTTAACTTTTGAAGACTTTCCGCGGCGGTGTAGATCCTACTTTTGGACGCTTCCAATTCGCTCTGCTTTTTCTCAAGCTTATACTGAAGTATGTCAAGCTGTGCGTCCAGTTCCTCCCTTGTGTCGATGATCTCTCCATCCACGGTGATCAGAGGTAACTGCGCCATCTTAGGAGTCAAGAAGGCGTCCCTGAACTTGCTAAAGTCATCGGACACGATGACCAGAAAAGCCGTTACCGCGGCCGCTGTGGCCATCACGATTGAGATCAGAAACAGTAACATTTTTACGGAGAATTTGATGTGCTGAACCGAAAATAGGCGATTCTAAATCGTTATGGATGTCCGGATTGAAGGTAACAGGCGCATGGATGGATTTGTTTTGGGTATTACAATTTTGACATCGTTCTAAAACTATCAAATTTTGACAGCAAATTTAAAGCAGAACGTCATGTATGGCGACACGGTTTCTTTTATCATGTAGGAGGCCTTGATATCAGTTTTGTCCTTGAATTCACGCTGCATCCGTGTCGATATAGGAATTAACTCATAAACACTTGGACCTTACTCATGAGGTAGTTCTAAAAAGAGATGTGCGATAGTCTCAAAGAGAAAATATGAGATAGCTATTTTTATTTCTTTTTTAGTGAAACTTCTTTAGGGAGGGTAAATGCAGTTGCGAGTAGCATCAACTTTCGTTGACGTTTGTTATTGCCAGCTACACTACATAGGAGTAGACAATTATCCATATTGGTTTCCACTTTTTTATAAAGTACCAATGCCGAAGCAGTAAACATCATTCATAATTGACTGCTTATGTAGTCAATTATAATAACAGAAGTTATGTGCTTCAGTTAATATCTGTGTCAAAACTAGTTTATAGTTCTTTTTTATGTTATAATTTGTATGTGATCTTTATAGTACGATCAGTCGTGCAGTAAATAGCGCATTTTATTATTTCATTATGTAAATAATTAAGGGATATTACTCAAAAATAATTTCGAAATAATAACGAATCGTATACAGCAGGGTAAGTCTTATTTTTTTCTGCGGGACACTCTCAATTTGTTCTTTTATATCCATACTTAATTTTTGTGAAATTTAAGTCGATAGAAACATATTAAAACCTGTTGAAAGCGGCTCAAAATCGTGAATTCCAATTTAATCTTAAAAAAATGTTCGACCACAATAAATTTACTTACAACAGTTTTTTGCTAAACCTAAAAAATAAAATTTTTGAATCTTTTGAGAGTAATTTCGTAAATACCTAATAAACTATCCTAAACTATCCTGGCCAAAAAGAACAAAATAGCACAAATTTGCACAGTGTTCCTGCTATGCTACTTTGCCGTATAATCTGAATCTAATAGAGACAATTACTTTTTGGATTTTGTAGCACTGCTTTTGTCAAAATCTAGGCTCTCAAAATTTCTACTGTCTGATTTAGATTCCACAGCAAAAATCATACCAGAAACAGTTTTTACTTAGATTTGGTTCATTGTTGGTCAAGATAGTTACGTAGTTAGGTTATTGTATTTTTGTCAAATTAAGTAATAGTAATATGTGATGTGTTCTGATATCTAGACTCAAAAGTTAATTGTTTTATTTCATTAAATTACACCATTTCTCGGTTTTGAGCCCCTTAGAGCACTTATTAATATGTATTCATCCATCTCAAATTTCACAAGAATTAAGTATGGATATAAATCTAATAAGAACATTTTAGAGAAAATCAATTCCAAAAGTCCCGATTATTTTCCGATTTAACAAAGAGCTAATTTTCCGGGACCCACTAATATTTACTAATGCGATTATTGTGTCGCCTCAAGAGACCCTTTTTCACATCAAATACAAGGTAGTGAATATATTCTGAAGTTTACAAGACATGTTGTTTGTTCCCGTCATTGCTTAAAGTACATGCAGCTGATCCTGCTCCACCGTAAAAGTTAAAAGTTCCAAAAGTTCAGATTATTTTGCGATTTAAAAAACAGCTAATTTTCCGGGACCAGCTAATATTAACTAATTCGATTGTTGTGTATGGAGTCACCTCAAGAGACCCTTTTTCACATCAAATACAAGGTAGTGAATATATTCTGAAGTTTACAAGACATGTTGTTTGCTTCCGTCATTGTTTAAAGTATATGCAACTGATCCTGCTCCACCGTAAAAGTTAAACGTTCCAAAAGTTCCGATTTAAAAAGCAGGTAATTTTCCGGGAACAGCTAATATTTACTAATTCGATTGTTGTGTATGGAGTCACCTCAACAGACCCTTTTACACATCAAATACAAGGTAGTAAATATATTCTGAAGTTTACAAGACATATTGTTTGCTCCCGTTATTGTTTAAAGTATATGAAGCTGATCTTGCTCCACCGTAAAAGGTAAAAGTTCCAAAAGTTCCGATTATTTTGCGATTTAAAAAGCAGCTAATTTTCCGGGACCAGCTAATATTTACTAATTCGATTGTTGTGTATGGAGTCACCTCAACAGACCCTTTTACACATCAAATACAAGGTAGTAAATATATTCTGAGGTTTACAAGACATATTGTTTGCTCCCGTTATTGTTTAAAGTATATGAAGCTGATCTTGCTCCACCGTAAAAGGTAAAAGTTCCAAAAGTTCCGATTATTTTGCGATTTAAAAAGCAGCTAATTTTCCGGGACCAGCTAATATTTACTAATTCGATTGTTGTGTATGGAGTCACCTCAACAGACCCTTTTACACATCAAATACAAGGTAGTAAATATATTCTGAAGTTTACAAGACATATTGTTTGCTTCCGTTATTGTTTAAAGTATATGAAGCTGATCTTGCTCCACCGTAAAAGTTAAACGTTCCAAAAGTTCCGATTATTTTGCGATTTAAAAAGCAGCTAATTTTCCGGGACCAGCTAATATTTACTAATTCGATTGTTGTGTATGGACTCACCTCAAGAGATCCTTTTTCACATCAAATACGAGGTAGTGAATATATTCTGAAGTTTACAAGACATGTTGTTTGCTCCCGTCATCGTTTAAAGTATAAAGTTAAACGTTCCAAAAGTTCCGATTATTTTGCGATTTAAAAAGCAGCTAATTTTCCGGGACCACCTAATATTTACTAATTCGATTGTTGTGTATGGAGTCACCTCAACAGACCCTTTTACACATCAAATACAAGGTAGTAAATATATTCTGAAGTTTACAAGACATATTGTTTGCTCACGTTATTGTTTAAAGTATATGAAGCTGATCTTGATCCACCGTAAAAGTTAATCGTTCCAAAAGTTCCGATTATTTTGCGATTTAAAAAGCAGCTAATTTTCCGGGACCAGCTAATATTTACTAATTCGATTGTTGTGTATGGAGTCACTTCAAGAGATCCTTTTTCACATCAAATACAAGGTAGTGAACATATTCTGAAGTTAACAAGACATGTTGTTTGCACCAGTCATTGTTTAAAGCAGCGTTTCCGAACCGGTGCTGCGCGGAGCCCTAGGAGGGGACCGGCCCTGTTCGCCTGACGTGAGCGGGAGGACAGCGGAAGAAAGTTGGAAAACGCTGATTTAAAGTATATGCAGATGATCCTGCTCCACCGTAAAAGTTAAAAGTTCAAAAAGTTCCGATTATTTTGTAATTTCAAAAACAGCTAATTTTCCGGGACCAGCTAATATTTACTAATTCGATTGTTGTGTATGGAGGCACCTCAAGAGATCCTTTTTCACATCAAATACAAGGTAGTGAACATATTCTGAAGTTAACAAGACATGTTGTTTGCACCCATCGTTGTTTAAAGCAGCGTTTCCGAACCGGTGCTCCGCGGAGCCCTAGGAGCGGAGCGGCCCTGTTCACCTGACGTGAGCGGGAGGACAGCGGAAGAACGTTGGAAAACGCTGATTTAAAGTATATGCAGATGATCCTGCTCCACCGTAAAAGTTAAAAGTTCAAAAAGTTCCGATTATTTTGTAATTTCAAAAACAGCTAATTTTCCGGGACCAGCTAATATTTACTAATTCCATTGTTGTGCATTGAGTCACCTCAAGAGACCCTTTGTCACATCAAATACAAGGTAGTGAATATATTCTGAAGTTTACAAGACATGTTGTTTGCTCCCGTCATCGTTTAAAGTATATGGAGCTGATCTTGCACAACCGTAAAAGTTAAATGTTCCAAAAGTTCCGATTATTTTGCGATTTAAAAAACAGCTAATTTTCCGGGACCAGCTAATATTTACTAATTCGATTTTTGTGTATGAAGTCACCTCAAGAGACCCTTTGTCACATCAAATACAAGGTAGTGAATATATTCTGAAGTTTACAAGACATGTTGTTTACATCCGTCATTGTTTGAAGTATAAGCAGCTGAATCCTGCTCAACCGTAAACATTTGTAACGGAACATTGCAAAAAAATCAATGGATCGAAAGATGCTGCTGAAAACTAGCAAGAAGAGGAATAAATCAGGTCGAGTTGTTGATTATATGTAGCCCCATTTAGCGCAGTAATCCTAATGTTTTAAGTACAATAAGAAGAAGGGTCATCTGAAGCCAAACATTTAGGGTTTATCTAGGAAAAAGGAACCTGTTCCCACATACTACATATTTGTTGCAAATCTGCAATTTTATGAGTTTATGGTAGAATTTTTCTCTTTGTACGTTTGTCCGGTATTAAAGTGAACTTCTTTGATTGCCGGTGGATTTCTTTGTCATGTGTATTAGTACTGCAAAGATACCGGTGCCATTTGAGCTGTTGGCATTCTTGCCGTGTATTGTTACAGTTTCAGGAAATGGAAGGGTTGGCCTAAGTATGGAATTAAGTTAAAACTTATGAATGATTTGAGCTCTAGTTTGTTGTAGTACAAGGACATTCCTCGGAATGTAACTTTCGTAGACCTTAACACGTACTTAACGCGATAATCGGCCCCTACGAGATACCAGGCGAGTAATGACTTAATTCTTACCCTAAAGTACACAAGGTATGCATCACAAGCGTCGGCCGGGTATCATTTGGGGCCATTTCTCAAATGAATTGAGCGTCCAGTTCGAAAATTCCCAACGCGTTATTATCAATTAGCCAATAATTAGCCGAACTGATTTATAGGTGCCGCGGTGGGTCCGTTTAAGGACCAGCGCTAAGTCAATTAACACGGAGCTGAGCGCAGAGTGCCATGGCCGCCAAGGCCACCGTCGATGCACATGATCAACTTCGCTGCACTGGTCAGGCCAATTCGTTTCCGCTACGGTGTCTTTTATGTCTTCTCAATTATGGTATTTGCCAATGCACGGATTTATTTGATCACATATTTATTATTACTCACATATTATGTTAACTTGTGTCAAATCAATTTAAAGGTTTGATGCTTATGGGTGTAGTATTTGGTAGTTCAGTCAAGCGTCAATTACCAGACAGTTCTAAAAGAACTACTCGAGTACTGAATCTTCTTCATTGGACTTCTTTTCTAGATTCCTAAGGTAATATACTGAAAGATTGCAGAACTCTTGGTGGAACCTGAATACACCTTTTGGATAGCATGTAAGAACGTCAATCTTCTTCTGAACCATATTAGTATCAACTAATTATTATTAGCTGTATTAGCTGTTCTCTTCTTCGTGGCTCATGGTCGGATGTCTTAATTAAACATACTTCAATCACATACCATGTATATGATTCATCAGGGATCAAGATTGGCCCATTTGTTCCAACATTCCTAAACTAACTACTGTGCCAACTTTTGCATGGAGCTGTTTTAGACATATGCAAGAAATAAATGATTTCAGTCTATTTTTCTCTTTTCCGGACATGACGTTATTGACAGAAGAATGCTTGCATAGGTGTCCCATGCACTCCCAGTTTGTAGCTAACTTTGTGGGACACCTGTATATATGGTGTCTAAAAAAATGACATCTACATGATATCAAAGCATCTGAGGTGCCATAAATTGCGTAATCACGTCAATTAGACACGATCTCAACGCGATCCGACAATATATTTTACCTTTAAAACTCGCACACAGGTTTCAAATTGTAATAGTAATTAAAAAGCTAATATTCTTTAATAGTAAATAAATTTTCAATAGTCCTCATGGTTAGCATGTGAACTGAAGAAGTTATAGCTTGTTAAAGGTCACAACATTCGCTGTCTCGTATGAAAACAGGGCTTATAATATTTTATGCAGAGAATTGTTTGATCTACAATTTTCATAATAATTATTGTTTCCGTCCAAGCGACAGAAAGCGAGATATTAGCAAATATGTTTCTCAAATTTAACTTCTTTAGCTCACATGCTATCAATGATAACTTTTGATAGTTCATATCGTCTCTTACTCAGCGCACCAATTTTTCAACATCTTACATTTACTGGTCCCGTCCGTGGTGGGGGCCGCGTCAAGCTTGAGCTTATTTACGAGAGAGGTCAGGAAATATTTGCTTGCCCATTCGTTTTATTCTGTTAGGGAATATTTGGACGCGACAGCCGTTGCTTAGAATTGATTTTGTATGTGTATTTTTTAATTTTTTTTGTGTATGTATGTTTGTAATTTGAACATATCTGCATTTTATTTTTTTAGATTGTTTATTATTAGCCATCAGTGGCCAGTATATTGATGTAATGTGACCATTGTCTATGTCCAACTTGGATCCTATGGCAAATAAAGATTGTTATTATTATTATTATTACTACACACAATTTTCGTTTTCCATATATTAAGTGAAAATTGAAAAGTATAAGGATGCTTGGTAAGCAAGAAGTACCAAAATACGGGGTGCGATTGACTTCACGGGGTGAGATGATCACTCATTGTATTCCTAAACAAATTTAATTTTCACCCCATGTTAACACCTTAAACCGTGATTTTCAGGCGTTTAATTGTACTAATATGTTATTTTATATCAGTACACCATTGATATGAGGTGTCATTTTTTGTGACTGAAAGTAAACCATGAAAAAGAGCCAATAGGGTATTCCGGTCATGTCAAAATTTAAGCAGATATTCGGTTTAACCTATTGTACAATTTATGAGGATTCATAAAGTTAAGCTATGAGCTTTTTGATTTAGTTTTTCTATGAGATAATTGCAATTAAAAGTGCATTTCGTTTGAATTCACCGACCACCCTCGGAAATACACGATGATTACCGATCCCTAGTAGCGGTGGCAACAGCGGACAGCTCTCGAACAGCTGATCGGCCAAGTTGACGGTTGGCGACCCTGTTGTTTGACAACGAATAAAGGTAACTTTTTTGAGAGATGATTTGATCATTGAAACTTGAAGCCAAACATCTCTCATCTCGCTAGTCGGCAATGTAAAGAAAATCTTATCAGGAGTTACTGTTCTACTGCTGTTACAGCCCGGCACAGAACAATGTCGGCGTTGGAGTTTATATACCTATTTTGAACAAGTGTTTGATATAACCTCAATAACCAAATCAGGTGTCAACATACGAGCGATTCTAAACGTTGACACAACAGAAGACAAGAATTTACTACGTGCACCCTAGATATAGCAACGTTGTCAAGTCGCTCACTTTGAGCGGTCTTTGTGACGTCACAAAGACCAATCCTATTCAAACTTCAAACAACGATTTCTCTTAATTTAAAACAATGTTTGATATTTTACTTGTGAAGTAGCAAACAGTAGCACCCATACTTTGTAAAAAATGACAATTTCAAAAACACCGGAATACCCTATTTCTATATGACTCAAACTTTTACTTACTGGACCACGAACGAGCTATATTCCAAACTATGTATAAGACGAAACTGTATATTCATTCCTTGGTGACGTTATTGTCAAAACAGTAACTTCGTATACGTTTTTATTGGATCGTACTGACCTTCGAAATTAAACGGGGTGAGATTGATCAATTCGTTCTGGGTGTGATCAATCTCACCCCGGTTTATAGATGAATTTTATGACATTTTTTAATCATTTTTTAATTATTGACATTTTACTTACTTTATAAAATAGATGCTTTGCTTTATTGCTACATGTTATCAACACAAAATAGGAAGGGTGTATAAAAGAAACCTTTGTAATTACATAATATTAAAAATTTCTGGAGGCTTAAATAGAGGCAAGAATTTTATTTGTTTGTTTATTTGTGTTACGTTCAAATCTTGTAATCGATATTTTACATACTTGCCTATGGCCAATCGCGTGAAAATTTTCCAAAATTTTGAATAATTTTATACATTTTATATAATTTTAATAATTTTTGATATTTGTCCAGTCGGTTTAGAATTTTGCATGTGGGCGGTGACAATGCATACATTTAAAAAAAAAATGGACGACATGAATCTGTAAAAAGAATATATTCTAATTATTGTAAATAGAATTATAATTTTTTTTTTATAAAGTGTCGTTTTAAAAACGTATATTGTTTACATAAATTTATTTTTAATGCTATTATTGTGTGACTGTGTTCAATCTCACCCCGCATGACAAATATCACCCTGTTACTAACTTATACCTACCAATTCCATTAGCTTGGTCGATTTGGTTGAAATGGAGACTGATTGTTACCACATCGATACAAAGCCATTCTTCATTGTTAAAATGAGGTGATCAGACACACCCCATAATCAGGGGTGAGATTGATCACACACTTTTTATTTATTTTTGCTGTTATTTCTGAATTGTTTGGTGTTATATTTCGTATTCCGATACACCTACATCTGTCTCAAAGACAGGCAAAATATGGTTTATTTACCTCTAAAGGTAAAAAAGTTATTCATAATATATTAATAAGTTTAAAATGATCAATCTCCTCGCCCCACTTTACGGTATAGTGAGATTTTATGACGTTATTACACCATCTTCAGACTACCATACTTAATTATACACGGTCGAATTTTTACGTGTAAGGCGTATAACTTCAAAACGACGTGCTTGGAAGAAAATAATGAATACATCCCCTCAAAGTGGTCTCTGGGGTATAAAGCTTCAAACTATTGGTCGTTTTTTCGACTTTAACTAATTATTTTTGTTTTTCGTTATTCTTATACTGATAGAAAAAAAACTAAAAGTAAATTTACTAAATGAATATTTATTCGCAAATTCCGAAACACAGCAGCGTTTCTCGATTATTATTTAGTCAGATTATTGATTGCTATTGCTCGAGCTTCTGTAGACCAACACATTTTTTATTTCAATTTGGTCTAACCGCAATTAGTAGAGGGTAAATATATTTCATTAAGTTTTGTTCTAAAAGTGAAACCAAATTCTGCATCACTTTTTCCCGTATATTTCCTCACATAAGCACAAAAGAACAAATTAATAATATTATCATTTACCTTTTTATTTTTACCTACTATGATACTATTCATGTCTTAATATATTCTACCTCTGTATTTTTATCTACTATTTAATACTATCTACTAATATTCTACCTTTTGGTTTGTTGTAGATAAATCACTGAAATAAAAATTGTGATACAAATGACAATTTTTAGAAACATAACATCGCTACATTCGGTCACAATTTAAACAATGAGAGAAAAGAGATAGCAGTAGGTATGTCGACAGTGCGCATATCTACAAACTTGCTCGCTGAAAGGCAATGTTCGTAGCATTGGTGTAGCGCCGGCTTTCCAGTGTTTATTGAAATTATAATATATTATAATATATTTTCTCAAGTCAGGACATGTTTAAATAATGTGGTAATAGGCAATGCTATGGTAGATTCTGGGTAATGCATGTACAAATGTACATCTTACACTTTAGTTTCCAGCATGCATCAGTTTGTCCATTATGAATTATGCACTTAACTTGCACTTCCAATGGATTAAAATTTAAGTACAATATTAATAGTTAAAACATGTTAACCACTGTCTCCAGTAACTTACATCGATCCATTTGCTTTAGACAAATATGTCATTGTATTTACCCTCTTCCAAATTAAGATCGATAATAATAATAGTATTTTTTTAATGTTATTATCTTCTTAGTTCTCGACTACTCTCCCGTTAGTATTACATAAATTGCATCATATTATATCGACCTATGCGCATTACATATTTATTTATGCGTAACCGTTACGCGAAGTTAATTGCTCAACACGAATACCATTACTTCTCTTAATCCACTGACCTCCAGTGTCTTCGTATTTATGTAGGCCTATCTTCTAATTAATTATTGTTTACCTTTTAGTGTTGATTTACTGGCGGCCTCGGTAATCGCGTGGGCAACGCCCTATCTTACAACTACGTCAAGCCGCTCACAATATTGACGTGCGTTGACGATAAAATATCATTCTATATTTATAAATTGTCAAGATTCAGCCTGAGTATGAGTAACATTGATTTTTTTCTTCTTCCTAGAGCTGTTAAAGTGTCCATTTGTAATATACGGGAATGGTTGCCATTATTTTGTACAAACATTTTGAAATAAAAATGTAATAGGCAAGATTTGATCATCTTTCCGAGAATAGTGTTCTTGGAAATAAGTTTATTTATCTTCAGAGATAGAAAAAATATTTATACACAAGTTGTTTGGCCCATTTTCTACAACGGACAATTATTTTCACGTGTACACGCTGTTGCATATAGGCGTGAAGGAAAAACTATATTTTTATACCCCCACATATTGAGTTTGTCTCAACATTTGTAACACCCTTAATGGCAAAAAAATACCCTGCTGAAATATGTAAAGGATTATAGAAGAGGCCATTTAGAACCTACTATTTAACTAGATTTATTCATATGCAAAGTACATATTACGGTTATAGGTAATATCACGAGAGCTGCAAATGAGTCGTCAATTTTATAAGTATGATTTCCAAACGTACAGCGTACGAACCCGGAAACCTAGAAACTTCAGTTGTAAACCATAAGCAGTGTACGTTTAGGAGGACCCACGTGAAAATTTCTTCACTTATGAAAATTTTTCGTAGACATTTTATTGTAGTGGTATGTGCGCTCACTAACAAAGGCAAACAGAAAACGCTAAACCCTCACTTCATGAGCAAGTTTGAGAACGTATTTGTATTAACTACAAAAAAAACAACCAACAATAATTACTTACTGTCATTGTTAGTTGATTAGTTTTTAAAGTAGGTTATATCTGGAGAGACAATTCAAAATTGGGAGTGAATGGAAAGTGGATTATTTGTAGGTGTTTTTGATGGACTTTTTTGCTGTGTATAAAAATCCAAATATAAAGATGCCTATCACCTTGTTATTTTACATTGTTGTTTTTTCGTGTGTGTGTGAAATCCGTCTGTTCAACACTAAAAGAAGTCAACAAATGTTCACGATAGTTAACCTAAAAGTATAGGGTTTAGGATTTACTTTAGTAGTCATTTGAAGTTTTTAGGTCCTGTGTTCGTTTGCCATACGATTGTAAAAATGGGAAAATACACTAAAAAAATGCATATAATATTGTTAATATCTTGATCACTTTAACGCTTTTTACAAGGACAAATGTAGTTAAATAGGTAAAAATAAAAATAGGTGGATAGCTAAAAATTAAGTACTACACGTACACTCTTGGAATTAAGTAAGTTCTATAAATATTTTAGCAGTGTGTCGATGATACATCCAAATACAAGTTTTTTGTTATTCTGGTCGACCGCTCGGCCGCTAAGTGCAAAAAATTGTCCGTTTACGCTTCAACTCGTATATCGGAAATTTATTATTTGCGAAACCTTGTTCGAATGCTTTGAATTGGTTTATAATGATTTATATGTTTCTATTTATTAGCTTAGTGAGTAATTAATTAATGTAATTCCTACATTCCAATGTAATTGTGTTTTTATTAAATATGACGTTAATTTTATGTTAATAAACATAAAAGTTTTCGATTACATGAAATGAAAATCTCATTTCAAGATATTGCATAAACCACAACAAATTATACAACCTTATTGCATCTAATAGCTTTTTTTGCGTTAATAAATACAAAAAATTAACTTCTTGTTGTCAATATTTTTACTTTTCAGGTTATTTCAGAACTGACATATGTATTAACATTTATTCACAAAATAAAAATAAATTAAAATTAAATTGCTTTAAATTTGTCTTTATGGTAATTTGTTAATTGTGATTTACTGGTGTTTTCGAGATATTTAGCTTCAACGTAATTTTGCTGTGTTTAACTTAATAAACAGAAAGGAGTATGTATTTTGTATAGCATGAATGTATCATTACTATTTTTTTATATTATTATTTTGTATTTACTTTACAGCGATATGTTTCAAATACTGACAACTGAAAATAATGACAATTATATCACTAATTTACAAAAATTTTTGGAAGCAAGCTCTAAATTTTCGACGAATTTTGATGGAATGTAAATATGTTATAATTATTATTTTAAAAAAATAAACCAAAATATACGACCATCTAAAAGAACATTTATACAACATCAAAATTATTTCATCAAAT
Source organism: Aphodius sticticus (assembly GCA_963966075.1). NCBI lineage: Eukaryota > Metazoa > Arthropoda > Insecta > Coleoptera > Scarabaeidae > Aphodius > Aphodius sticticus. Next base: position 20,307,918 of record OZ014510.1, read on the forward strand.
TTGACCTGGGATGAGGATAAATTGTGTTGGTAACGGGTATATAATTTCCCAAAAGGAGACGCTTCAGAAAGAAAAGTTGTTGGTTTCTCTTACGTATAGCTTTTATTGCATATTAATTACTCACAATCATATGCAATAAAAGCTATACGTAAGAGAAACCAACAACTTGACGATTTGAACCAGGGACCTTTGCGTCGCAGCACAATGCACAATGCCATTGACATTGTGCTAGCGACGCAAAGGGCCTTGGTTCAAATCCAGGTTGTGGCTGTAATTTTTGATATATTTAAAATTTACATCCCGCCTTTATGTTACCATATTATTAACTTATAATATTACTTTGACAAAGTATGTCGTTAAACATTTTCAGTTATAGTTTATATTGTTTGGAAATTAAAAAGACCTTCATTTTTAATGTATATGCATTTTAGCTAACCTTACAGTACACAATTCATAAGTCAAAATGTTATTTTTAACTTTTTATCGTTGTTAATGCACGCATCTTAATTTATTTAGAAAACAAATTTAGAAATAAAATTTCCAATAATGTTCCAGCTAATACATAGTAAATAAAAAATGTGTGTTTATTGAACTGGAACTATATTACAATAAAACTTCTGTAGAGCTCTTTGAAATATTAATAAACAAAGAAAAATAAAAAATTAATTAGTTATCAAACAATGCAAAACCAAAAATGAAACCACAATAAATACCTACATATTACAACAGTAAAAAATTATTAATTATAAGTAAAATTTTAATAATTTGCCTTAACAAATGAACAAAAGAAAATACCAAAATGTTTTGTTTTTTTTTTTTCTAGAAAGTAGAAAGAAAAATGGTTCATATGGTCTTATTGGTTTTCTCTGTTCCCTCTGAAGTTGGAACCGTTTAAAATAAAATATTGTTAATAATTCAAACGGCTGTAACTTTTTAATGAATTGAAAAAGTAATTTACTAAATTGTTTTGCGGAAGAAACGTGGGACAGCCTGTATATATTGCTATAATTTAAATTATTTTGGTTGTCAAGCATGTATTAGATGTCATGAAAGATAATTGAACATTAACTGCTGTAAAGTAAATACAGATATAAAATTTCCATTGTCCTTCATACAAAATACATGCTCGTCCTAAATGTAAATTTAAATTAAATTTAGAGAATTTATTTACATTTAGTGAATATATTTTAATATTACAATTCTGAAATAGTCTATATTTAGTGATAATCCTTGGCATCAACTTGATTTGCGCATTTACTTACTTACTTACTTAAGCCCGTCATCCTACTGCTGGGCAAAGGCATTTACTTGCGTAATTAATATGTGTATTAGTTAAAACAAATTTATATAATGTGTCATGATATTACGCAATATCTTAAAATGAGCTTTTCGTATCATATTATCAAATTTCATGTTTATTAATATTATTATAAAAGTAATTCTATATTTAATTAAATGCATTACCTACTCGTAAACTTAACTGTAGTGATCATATCTCATTTATTACATTGCATTGAAGATATCACATTAAGGAAAAGGTCGGACACACTAACAATAAACTAAATTCCGTTACATTACATCCATCGAAAAACCACCTCGTGACGGACAACTTTTTGCGAACCGGCCGGGTCGAGGTAGCGAATATATACACGAATATATAACCGACATACTATTTTCAAATCCTGCGATAGCGATACGAACTTACTTATTTCCATGAATGTACATCGACAACATGTTTTCACAATTTTATTTAATACTTATTTATTTAATCTTAATAAAACACTAATCCATAAGCTATGACTCTAGATTTCTAATTTATTTGTAAAATATCGTTTTCTATGTTGTAATTTCCACCTTAGCCCGCAGATGATGTTATATGGATGCATCGAAATTGATCGTCGAACAATAAGTTTTAAATCAACTTCAATCCATACTTTACAGGTAAAATAACATTCTGAAGGGGTCCTAGGGGCACCCTATTTTATATACACCACCATTAATTACAAAAAAACATACATTACATAACGTTTAATAATCCAAAAAATCTAAAACTGTGGGTATGAATAAGCGAAGAAAAAACCTAAAATGAAACACATAATTGTCCAGGACTACAACTGCAAAGCAACATTAAATGTTTTCAGACCATTCAACCAATACAAACAAAACTGCGAGAAATGGTATGGAAGCTAAAATTTCCATGCAAAAATGAGAAGTAAAACATGTAATTACTAAGTATATGTGGTAAAATGTTATAGGAGGTCAAAGATCATGTACAGAGTTTTTTGCCAATATCTCGCGAAATATACAATATATAATCTTGTAGTCGATTAATTCTCTACAACAAATGTGATTTATATTTTCCATATGAGTAGTCGTTTTTTAATTCAAAATACATATCTTTTAAGCTTCAGTAAGAAACTTTGAACTCGACCAGACCATTTCAATTTATAATTCAAATTACGTTTGCATCTAACCTTACTAGGGTAAACAACTTCTGTATTAGCAGCGATTTACAAAGTATGACAGAATAATAAATGAGAAAATACATTTTCAAATTACCGTTGCCATATTCACCAATACAAATTGTTGGCTGTGCAAAAAATCAACACCTCGTTTCTGGTGATTAAAATGGTGAAGATTAATTGCATAAACGGGGAAACTTAAACCTGGGATCGGATGTAATTTATGGATGTACCAAGGAAATGGTAAACAAAAACTCACGTGTGTTTACATCGTAGAGGCAATCTACCCAGGTTTGCATGATTTAATGATGCCACACATACTCCGCTAATAAACGCAACAGAGCGACGATGAAATTACTTCAAGATATAATCGCCATATGTCTGTTCATTAATTGGGAAAGAATTTCAAGTTATGGTTGTACAGTTAACTGTCAAGCAGGTATCGAATTTTTGCGTATGCCCGTTTTAATGAACTCTCCATATTTTTGCCGGCGCGGTATTTCATATCAGCCATTCTCAGTTAAGTCAAATAGAAAAAAGATTTCTTACAATTAGAAGAAAATGACAGTTAGCGGAGTCCGAATATAACGACGATATTGATACTATATGCGATATTTGTTGATTATTTAGATTCTTGCAACATATTAATCTCTAGTATAAAAATACAGAGTGTCCCCAGATAGACGTTTCTATACCGGACCAAAATTTTCATATCTGGAAAAATAGTAATTATTTTTAAAGGGTTTTGGATGTCCTAAAAACGCCACAGCCATACTATAGTTTAAATATTGATTTAACATACATGGAGCTTGCAAAACAATAAATTGTTAATTTTTTCAAGATAAAGTGGATATCATTTTTTCATAATAAAATGTAAAATAAGTACGTAGGCTTTCACGGCCAGAATCATTTAGAAAATAAACTGCTTCCGGGTTATGCCGTGTGTCAAGATTTGTTATTGCTGACGTTTCGCGAACCATGTTGCTCGCTTCTTCAAAGCTAATTGAATACAGTATTCAATTAGCTTCGAGATTTCCAAATTTAGGTCTATTATACGCATATGTAGTTAGGTTCATCGGGGGATACACTCTATATACAGGGTGAAATAATTTTGGACTTGTTTAAAGTTAGAAACAAAGATAGACAATTTTGTAGATTCATTATTATTTTTTGTAATATTATGGATACTGAAATATACTCATCGGAAAATATCCGAGCCACATAACGCTTTGCTAAATTTTAAACTTGTTACCCGTAATTGTTAAATCTTTTACCAGTTTTGATGATTTTTAAGCACATTGTGAAGTTAATAGTAGGTATATTATTTGACGAGCACATAACTAAGGATATAAATCGCGAGCATGAAGTTTATACGCAAGCCGTAGGCGAGCGTGTAAACATGCAAGCGATTTATATCCGTTGTGTGCGAGTCAAATACGACGTTTTATCTACGACTCATAAATTCCATTTTATATCAAATATTTTAAAGGTATTTGTCAATGATGGCGAGACGAACTGTCACATAACTGTCATCTACGTAGGTTTTGAAAGACTTTGACACTAGCGTCATATAATGATGACAGTTCGTTCAAATAATGAAGTCATTATTTGAACGAACGGTCATTATTACACAACGTTAGTGTCATTATAATCATTGGCGTGTAATAAGATGGGGATTATATAGTCATAGATTCGTATGCAATGAACTTATTATATGTGAGTCGTAGATAAGGTTTATTATTCTGCTTCCGGGTTATGCCGTGTATCAAGATTTGTTAATGCTGACGTTTCGCGAACCATGTTGCTCGCTTCTTCAAAGCTAATTGAATACTGGCTTTGAAGAAGCGAGCAACATGGTTCGCGAAACGTCAGCATTAACAAATCTTGACACACGGCATAACCCGGAAGCAGTTTATTTTCTAAATGATTCTGGCCGTGAAAGCCTACGTATTTACTTTATTATACTGGCAGAAGAACATGATGTTTTGGTAATCTAATATCGAAACACATGTGGAGTAATTGAGCAACTTGGAATTCTCAAGGTATCTCTATGAAGCCGTATCAATTCCAAATGATTCCTGATTCATCCCAATACCCGAATGTTTGTAATAGATATACAACGTAACTTCGAGGTTCAATAACTTCCGTAATCTTTTACCGATTTCGATGGTATTTGACAGCATTGTGCAAATTCTTCATTATTATATTAAAGAATTATTATTATATTAAGAATTTGTGCCTTTGTGGATTGTCGCTTATCGCAAAATATCACTGTGCAACAAAAAATTTCCTCCCGGGAAATTTTAGCTAATAATGATTCTTTATGACCCCCTGAACACTTCCACAAAGGCATTTTTCTAGGTTAGCTCGAATAAGCGAGATATTTGCAAATTTATTTTTAATGTTATTCATAATTTTAGTCCAGTCAAGTGTTGTCTTGGCCAGGAAAAAATATACATGTAAGTGTCATTTGGACGGTGTACCCGGTGTCAACGGAGTACAATATCCGAACGCAGCTTTAATCGTCATATCTGTCTACTTCTAGTAGTTTTATTTTAATGCAGACATGGCCGATCTCGATTAAATAGCATCTCATGCAGCTAAACTGTTAATTTTATATATAGTATGATAAAGTCATGTGCCTGGCCACATCAGATTTTTAATTAATACTTAATTTATTATGTAATTTTTTAATTTTTTTTATAAACATTCGGGCTCTTGACTTAGCGGCTTCGCATAGCTTAATATGACATAATATATCAACCCAATCTCGCGGCGACACGGTTTGGCCAAAATAAGTGATCAAGATGTGCAATTTTTCTCAATCTTAGCCTTTTTAACTAACTCGAAAACTGGGTTTTACATAAAGTAGGAAAATTTGCCCTTCTTTCAGCGCCCTCTAGCGGCCAAAATGCTTCGTTCAACCAAAAATGCCATTCAGGAGTGCTCTTATAGGAAATTTAATGTACTTTATTTTTGTATGGGATGGTCTATCTCGAGAAGTGCATAGTTTTATCACTTTTTCGCAAAAAAGCTGAAAACGGTGGGTTTTAAGTTCTTTGCAATTTTCGTTGGAAAGCCACATCCGTGGGAAGTAGCAAAGTTGAAATTAGGATTCAACACCCCAAAAAACATAGAATGAAAGAAAAAGAAATCTATATTTTTTCCTGGAACAGGCACCCTCGGATTTGACTGGACTATTTTGCCATAAATACAGAGTGTTTTCTTATCCGCTTATTCGAGCTAACCTAGAAAAACGCCTTGGGGGTGTTCAGGGGGTCATGTAGAATCATTATTAGTTAAAATTTCCCGAGAGGAAGAAAGTTGATCAAAATTTGTCTCACAGTGATATCGAAGGTGACGACCATTCTCAATTTAAGCAGCTAAGTCGAATAATAACTATTACCAATTCGAAGCCAATGTTTTGTTTCAAAGTATTTCTTTTACGAAAATCCGGATATTGCAATAAATTAAACAGAAAAATGTAGGGTATAGCAGAGATTTTAATAATATAGTACAAAAGAACCTGATCAAGTTCTATAATTTGTCCACAGGTTGTCTGAAACACAATTTAGAAGCCATGTGATAATGCTAATGCATTTTCTGAGAAAGTAATGGTAAATGAAAGCCAAAATTCAAAATACATTATAATATAAGCACAACTTCTACATGCACAGATAAAAAAAATTTTACCGTCATTACTTTGCAACTATTTAAAATGCATGAAAATATATTAAACATAATTGTGACATGGAACAAAAAATTCGCCGATTTCTATGGGTTTCTATTGATTCCGTAAACATCTCAAACTCGATTTCTTTTTAGCACTAGGGTAATTTCTTTGTTCCAGGTCGCAGATATTAAAATTTATATTATGATTAACTTGATAAACAAATATCATTATTATTAGTGTATTAACGAACCAAACAACTCATTATTTCAATGTTTTCCCAGCGTAAGATTGACCGCATTGAATAAATATAATTAATCGAAAAATGAATCAAAGAGAAATGGAAGCCATACATGGATGGACTCGAGCAGCCTCAGTGTGTGCGCCAAGGTTGTCCGTTGAAGCCGAACTATTTGCAATTTGCAATACGACCCTTTTATTTCTCGTTGGCTCTTTTCGCCTCATCAGTATTATGATTGTCGGATGGTATTATGGCGACATGCAAAGGCGTGAAAAACAGCGATCGAAGTCACGGCTATCAAAGGCGAGGCTAAGGTAATCTATTAGTGACTGATTAAAGGTGAGCCCTCTTCTCCTCTTCTTTATTTTGCCCGTTTTGCACTTTTGCATATTGCCGGCGATGATAATGCATGAAATTCCTGGCCCGCTGACAGAAAGGATCTCGCATCGGCGAGCAACAATGAAGGATCGAGGAGTCAGTCAAAGTTGATGACTAATTAGCCATAGCTGATTACCTTCACACCAAGCACTTCATTATGCATCCGTCTTTTGTCTTGTCGTACGAGGTTACAGTATGCAAAATGCAGAAATGACCGTCTGATATATGTGTGTAAACTAATATGCGATACACCATAGATATAGGTATGTATATACACAGCGCTTTTATGGGTGAGTCTATTCTATACATAGTTAATGAGGATTATAAAAGACTGGATTATAATGCCCATATAAATAAAACTTATCCCCTAATTCCTAAGGACAATTATAAAGCCAATGGTGAAAAATGTGGTTTCATAGCACTATCAGAAATTATCATATTGTGGACAAACGAGCAGAGGGCATTTTCTGTTGAAATACAGAAATTACAATATGGCATACTTTTAAGTGATGACATTTTAAGGCAGTTATATCGTTAGAAAGGGTATCCAGAAAATTTTCTAAAAAGTACATCGAACATAGGTTGCACAATAATTGTATAAAAATTCTCCATAAGCCATGTGCAAGATGCAAGAAATGAATAATAAGTCTGTTCCAATACACAGAAAATACCGTTCAGCAATTTGGTTGGACCAGGTGTGTCATCACTCATCACACAACGAAACGTTGTCTCAATTCAAAGCAACCTTTGTTAAACCAAAACAACGGTTGTTTTATATATACGCAAGAATATATATATATATATATCGTTCATCCTTCACATTATTTTCAAAACAACGACTTTCTTAAATCAAAACAATCGTTTTCCTAAAGCAAATATATAGTTTGTTTTATATTAAAGAAATATTCTTATTATATTATGTTGTTTTAAAACAGACAAATTATGTTAAGAATGTTATTTTCTTAACATTAGACAACCATTTCTTTGTGTGGCAGCGCAACTTTTTATTATTGATTTTTGAAGTTTTTCCTTTACTCAGAATAGCATTTGCTTTCTAAAAAAGATGCAAGTGAAATATGAGATTTTTTTATTCCAGCCCTCTAATTCACAAAATTCAGAATTTATTCATTTAAGATTTAACAGCAAGATACGGGATCATAACGAAGTCCCCACTATTAGTTTCAATATATACTCACTCAGTGAAAAATGGGAGGAACTAATTAGTTTGGACGAAAATATATTTCACCTGACATTCCGAAATTGTTAAACCCATAAACTGATTCTACTATAATTGCTCCACTATTTCCAATCACAGCAATAACAAATACTTTAAAGAATATCTTACCAGACGGGTTATCAAGGAGTGGGAAGTTTGGCTGTGCATGGTTTGACCCTCAGACCAACGCAACGGCTCAAAACTGACGAGATTAAAAAATCCGATGTCTGTCTTTATCAGTGAACTCCTCGGATTCTTGGGGCCATTGAATAGGTACATACAGCAAACGAATCCTGCTAACGACTACATAATTGTCTCTGACTCAAAAAGCGCTATCGATCAACTGAAAAAATTATCTTTTTTGGCCCAATCGTTACCAAAATTGTTCGAGGGATATATAGTGTTGTCTAGAATTGTTCTTATTTGAGGAAGAGGGTACGCTGGGCTTATTGGCAATGAAACGCTGGACAGGTTGGCAAAAGAGGGAATCTCACATGAATCCATTAACAATAAAACAGTAGTAATAGCTGATTACCAGAGATCGCTCATGAAGGATATCGACAAAGAAAATTTAAAATTTTGGTTAAATTATGGCAAAGGCAAGTTCTACACGCCAAGTCAGGAGGTCCCCTGTAAAAAAAACATGGTCCTCATTGTGCCAGGTCAGATCCAAACCATTAATCAAAAATTTGTGTCGTCTCCGTACAAACCATGGAATATGTCTGATATACACACACAAGATCAATAAATCACCCTCTAATTTATGCTCCTGTGGGGAGTTGGGCTCTTTGGAACAATGTTCAATGATATCTCAACATACGTCATCCTCCCATTCAATTACAAATCTTTGCTAAGCTCAAGAAATGAACTTATCTACTTAAATGTGCATACATTTCTAAATACAACTGAAACTAATCAGACACAAATACATACGCGTGTTGCTGGCCATGGCTAACACGGCTAAATCCTCACCCCGAAGAAAAAAACTGGCATTTGCTTTCTAAAAAAGATGCAAGTGAAATATGGGACTTTTTTTATTCATTTCCTATAATTTTATCTCGTATTCATGAAGGCTCCAACATCATCTATTGTTTAATAATTTGCTATAAGAATTTCAGAATCGCCCTTTCTATTGTTATTTAATTAGTACTATTAATTGGCTGAAAACAACTTTGGCCTGTGTTAATCGTGCCTGTAATATTAGTTATGCTGAATACGTGTTTTGATGATGGCGTGTGGATTTTGTTTGGACACGTCCGCGGATTAAGAGCGTGCAGAGCTTTGAGATTATTGGCATACATTTTCGAACAAACATTACATCCTACATGTTCGTTACATGAATCCCCATCGTAGGGAATGGCTACGATGAGGATTATCAGTTTGTTAGAAAAGGCTGGGGATGTTATACAGTGAGCGTGTAATCTACTGACATAGAAGAGAAAATCAGAGAAAATTTCTAAAACGGTTTGTAATTTTAAAAAACGTCGTACAAGTCGACTTTACCACAACACATATTTCTCTGTAAGATTCAATTGTGTCTAACTTATAACGTCATCTATATTATGTCCTGAAGGCAACATTCGGAACACATCGGAACATTCCATATACATTTTTCTCAGTGACCCGTTTCCCATATTCATTAGTAGATACTTTCAAGAGTTTCACTCACTATTATCAGTCTTCATCATAAAGCAAAAGTTTCTTGCAGATGCATATTCAGTTGGAATAAAGGGCTAGTAGATTTTGCATTGCTGTTTCAAAATCAACAACAAAATTTCCAGATTTTTTAGTACACATTATTTCCTTTAATTCAAACCTTAGTCCGGGCACTGTTTCACTTAATTTGAAACGACTACTCAAACTTCGATACTACAATATTCTGCAGTCAGCTCATAAATATTGTAGAATTTTTGACAAATTACAACATACAATAACCCAAAAATCTATTTCGAATAGAGATAACTGGAATCTATCTAATCGTTTAGAATCGTCAAAAGAATCGTTTAGTGAACAAGAGGAGCAACTGTTGTATACAGTTGCTCGTCTTGTTATAACAGTTTTAAAATGCAATACAGAAAAGAAACATCGATGGCAGGTGATACGACGAACCCGTACTACATTCTTTAATTAAATATGCAAAATTTGCCGATTACAGAACCCATATTTTGTAAAATACTATTTTATTTTTATTATTACTTTATCATACGCAGTATTATAAAGTAGTGTAATCATGCCGAAAAAAAAAATTGAGTTTTTAGCGGAAATATGTCTTTTTGGGTCTGTGTGTGTGTGTGTGTGTGTGTGTGTGTGTGTGTGTGTGTGTGTACCCGTTTTTTGTGGCGACGATTCCGGAGAAACTACTAAAGGTATAGGGACAATACTTCATATTTAGAAGTTTCATAACCAAACTTAGAGCTGAAAAGCTTTCTGTTGAAAAGGGTCCAAAGGAACTGGAGGTTTAGTCTTAGCATTTTTGAAAGATTTTGCAAATAAGCCGCCATTTCTGGAATTTTGTAGAAATAGTTAAATAATAAATTAAATATAAGGAAATACTGAATAATTTATCACTATGACATTTTTTGATACAATCAATAGTTTAGCTGCATGAGCTAATTCTATTTCTACGAGATCGGTCGTACTGCATTAACACTAGTAGCCAGGATTTGTCGGATTTTTTTATTCTAATCACAGTAGGTAGTCTTGGTGTCAAACGCTAATGTTTTGACAATAACTTCTGTCAATACAAGCTGCGTTCGCATATTGCATTACACTTTTTACACCCAATAACACGTAAGCGTCATTTGGACGGTGTACCCGGTGTCAACGGAGTACCATATCCGAACGCAGCTTTAATCGACATATCTGTCTAGTTCTAGTAATTTTATTTTAATGCAGACATGGCCGATCTCGATCAAATAGAATCGCATGCAGCTAAACTATTAATTTTATATATAGTATGATAAAGTCATGTGCCTGGCCACATCAGATTATTTTTTAATTATTATTAGCCATTACAAAACTGCCAGTCTTCAAAACCTTCGCTTTACAGATCAATAAAATACAGACAATTTGCCAATATTTTAGGTTTTATTCAATGAATATAACATAGGTATTTTTAATAAGAGTTGCGGAGGTGGAAAAGGATTTATTTTTCGTTAGCGTTAAAATTCAATAATTTTTAATTGGTAAATCTTTTAAAAATATAAAATATCACCCATAAGCGACGTTGCACCCTAATGACCCTAATGCCTCCAAATGACGATATTATGTTGATCACTGAGTGGAGGAAATTGATATTTTGGTGAGCTGCGTAAACAAATTATGATACCTTCTTTAAACATTATTGCATAATTTTTCAGCATACACCTGATTGTAGGTAACTAGTTCGGTGTGCTTTCAACTGAACAACTGAATATACATTTTGGTGTTCTTACTTTTGAAAAATAGGAGTAGTTCAATAAGTAATTACACTTTTTTTTTTGTAACTAAAAGTTCATTTTGATTATTATTCTGTGTTAATGATGACCTGGTACCTCTCACATTTGTGTACCGTAGACTTCTTGTATAACATTCACAAAAAAAATCGAAATGAGTCACATCTCTCTTCAATTTTGTCTTCTCATTTCTGTCCCGGTTTGGAATTTCATAATTATCTAATTATATTGCAATATTTTTGTCAAAGTCAACGCCGTCAAAATTTGGAGTAGTCAAAAACATTCATCAAAATCGTGTTGTTATGCTTTCTTAGTCCATCATATTTCGTCCATTCTTCCTATTTATCTCTATTTTGAAATATGAAATATTTCCCGTTGTTAGATGATTTTTGTAATGTCTCATAAGAAGTTACTGCATTCCAAACCAAAGTAAAATGTAGCGATTTCTGAATACCAACATTATTATTCTCCAGGGTACCATAATTATTATTTTTCAATTTCGATTCAATAATCAAAAAGCCACAGTAAAAACATTTGTATCTTTAACTCTGGATTACTGGCTTTATCTTTCTTTCTCTTATAAGATAGTCATTGGTGTGCCCGGAGAACTTCAAATGAGGTCTTCATGACGGTCTGTCAAAGGCATGAAATAGTCTATGAGAACATTCCATAAAATGCTGAAGCTAAAACAGTCCCTATCATGCAGATGTCAAACTATTTGTCCTCTAACTTTTAATATTAATTTAATTAATATACTGGAAATCGTAGAATATTTGTGGATAACCATGCTTTTAAAATTATTTAAATTTCATCAGTCTACAACTATTTGTTCTTCGACTGCCATAACAGAAGTTTTAGTTTTAGTTGCGCATCACCCAGTACATCTTGGCCACACGTACGTCGAGCTCATCAACGGGCTCCTTGTGAGAAAGGCTGTTCTAGCTGGTTTGAAGCGCTAACGATATTAGAATCGTCCGATTTTTCCCTCGAGTGCAGATAGCATGATGCACCAGCCGGCGCAAAAGATTATGCATGACACCTTAATGATAATGCAGGAGTAGGAAGGATAAGGAACAACGTGAGTCGTGTGTGGACGTTCACGTGACGTGTGTGCGACCTGAATATGACCCCGCACTGTTTACCGCTTCACGGATTTGTTACTGTTTGCGATTATTTAATGCTCCTCTTGCTGTTGAACATGTGGCAGTTTGGCGGTTTCTACCAATTAGTTAGGGATAATGGGAGAGCGTTTCAGCGATAATGCACGTCTTAGGAGAGCTGAAGACTTCATATTTAAAATGCGAATGCGGTAATCTTCGCCTTTGTTTCCGTGTACGGTCAGAAACGCCAGCATCTTTGAGGTCAATGGGTTGACGGCAGACGTATTTCCTTTGTGGATGTATATGCGAATAAGAAAAAATTGTTAACTACCTATTCATCGGTCAGTCGATTTAACCGATTTGGTAGAAAGCTATGAATATTTAGTTGTAGGTATTTTGTGTCGTTGGTAAAAGGATTTATATAATTCATTGAAAAAGTGTTTGCGTAACTAAACTGGTAACATGGGATGAGTTAGACTTCATTGCGGGATACTGCGCCTGCTAAGATGGATGATGACATGGGCAGAATAGTATATAAATAAAGAATAGCCCATAAATAAATATATAAATAAATAATATTTCATGTTGGCTTCAAGTATCGTAGATGGCTAACCAACCATACGTGGCGCAGAAAAGCTTAAGAAAAACTGAAATAGCATCGATTTCGTAGCTTTTCTGTCATCGATTATAACAAGTTTTTATTTAAACTTGTGGGCTTAAACTATGGAGGTATTATAAGATAAACACAACAACAGAGCTATCCACACATAATGGTATTAAATTGCATAACAACAAATTACAAACTAATTATGGTTTGCATGTGCTCAGTATTTATCTTCATTGGGCTGAATTTGAATACCTAGTATAAACTAAAACATTATCATTATTATTATCATCACACGGCCCTTCTAACAGGGCCGCATTTACCAGTAGGCAAAATAGGCATGTGCCTAGGACCTGGCGAAAGGGGGGGGGTGCAAGCGGCCCCCTTCTACCTAAATAAAATAGGGGCTAGGGCCCACTAATTGTATAATAAATAAATCGAGTGCGGACTAGAATTCGAACTTATACAGTGTGTCCACGAAAGTCCGTACCATATGGAAAAAAAATTTATTGTGTATTTCTCAGAAAATTTTATTCTTTATAAATGTTGGCGGCTCATATGAAGCCAAAACTACAACCATCAAATATGTAAATTTCCGTGCCATATACCGAGCGATTCAGAATATATGAATTTGTGATAACAGTAAAGTACCTTTATTTTCATTATTATCGATAAACTTTATTTAGAAATGTTGTTTAAAACTAAAAATTATATTCAAATATGAAATCATAGTCACCTACCTTGAAAAAATATTTTCAGTTTTTTCCTTAATTATTACTCTTGTGACAAATATTAGTAAATGCCAATGGTACTAAAAGGTTCTTTTTAATCTATTTTTTGGAAATTTGAATACATTTTTTATATTTTTTGTTATTTTCGTATGATAACTAATGTTTATTTAGAACTAAACTGAAATAGATTTAAAAGAACCTTTTAGTATCACTGGCATTAACTAATATTTGTCACAAAAGTAATAATTAAGAAAAAAAATATTTTTTTCAGTGTAGGTGGCTCTGACTTTTTATTTGAATATAATTTTTACTTCTAAACAACATTTCCAAATAAAGTTTATCGATAATAATGAAAATACAGGTACTTTACTCTTATCACAAATTCATATATTCTAAATCGCTTGGTATAAATAAATAAATAAATAAATAAATAAAAATTGCTTTATTGTTCGCTTTAACATCAATTACACAAACACTAATAATAAACAGTGAACAAACGGTGGGATTCAATTTCAAGAATTGTTAAATAAGGCACCGAAATTAACATATTTGACGGTTGCTGTTTTAGTTTCATACGAGCCGCCAACTTTTATAAAGAATAAAATTTTCTGATAAATACACAATAAAAAATTTGTATATATGGTGCGGACTTTCGTGGACAGACTGTATATAAATTTAGAAAATTATATATGAAGGCGGCGCTTCATATTCGTGTGTTTGCCAAGTATCGCCTATCTAAACCTATAGTAAAAAAGTGAAATATTTTCCAAATGCCCGAATGTGAGTTCCCGGCATAACAAAAACACTTTATGCCAATAATAATACCATTTATTGCAACTAAAATTCTCTTGCATATCGGCCATGTCGATACTTTCAGAAACAGGTCCTGAAGTCGGCGGCCCTCTATGTATTATTTCGTTGTTTTCAGTAGTTTTTTTTTTTGCGTGGATTAATTTCCAATGTTTTTTGTAGACAAGCCTTCATATCATCACATTTTTGAGAAAAATAAGCTAAATATTGAAAAAGAATAGTTTATCATAACTTTAGCTTTCCTATAAGATATTTGGACTTGATAGAATTCAGTTAATTTGTGCATGCCAGATTTCTTAATAGGACACGTGGCAATTTTGGCCGCTCATTTAACAGTAATGAAATAACACTTCGCATTGGTTAAAAACTAAAAAAAAAAAACTATCTTTGTGAGGCACAAAAATGCTCGAACAATGTCGAGTATTCTCAAAACCGCAGCGCAATATATAAAACGGTTTATTTTCTAATGTGACAAACAACATGGCTTTTATATGTTTTGGGGAATTCACATGATGTCAATGAAAATAATTCTCAAAACTTGGGTAAATAAGATAAAATAATATGTAAAACCCATTTTTGGGAACTGGTTGCTTTTCATACAAAAGACAAAAGTACATTCAAGAATATTTATATGTATGTACAAAATTAATAACGAAAATTGAAAATGTTGTTTTTTGTTGATATCTGGAAATTTCTTTGATCAGCAAAAAATACGTTTGCCCGATTTTAACTCGATTTTTTATCTAGGTTATTTTTAAAATAGCACGAATGCAATGCTAAGGAGAAAAAATAAGGAAAACTGTAACATAAACTGCAGAACCCACAACACTATTTAGTGAATTAAAAAATCTGATGTGGCCAGGCACATGACTTTATCATACTATATAAAATTAATAGTTTAGCTGCATGAGATTCTATTTGATCGAGATCGGCTATGTCTGCATTAAAATAAAACTAGTAGAACTAGACAGATATCTCGATTACAGCTGCGTTCGGATATTGTACTCCGTTGACACCGGGTACACCGTCCAAATGACACTTACGTGTTATTGGGTGTAAAAAGAGTAACGGTGTTCAATATCCGAACTAAGCCTATATTGACAGTAGTATTTTCAAAACATTAGCGTTTGACACTAGCTACTGTCATTAGAATCAAAAAATCTGACATATCCTGGCTACTAGTTTTAATGCATTACGACCGATCTCGATGAAATAGAATTTTCTCATGCAGCTAAACTATAAATTCTACCAAAGAATGTCGTATACATAAATTATAGAAAATTTCCTCTCCTTTAATTTATTATTTAACTATTTTGACAACATTACACAAATAGCGGCTCATTTGCAAAATCTTCGAAAAATGCTAAGAGTAAACCACCAGTTCCTTTGGACCCTTTTCAACAGAAAGCTTTTCAGCTCTAAGTTTGGTTATGAAACTTCTAAATATGAAGTTTCGTCCCGATACCTTTAGTGTCTCTCCGGAATCGTCGCCACAAAAACGGGTACACACACACACACACACACACACACACACATACACACACACGGACATTTTTTTGTACCTTGGTCAAAAATGTTCAGGGAACCCAAAAAGACATATTTCCGCTAAAATCTAAAAAAATTTTTTGGCACGATTACAATATTTTACATACTGCGTATGATAAAGTAAAAAAAAACAAACAAAATGACAAAAAGCGAAATTTTTTGCTTTTAGAAGTGTCAAACTTTTTAGTCGACCTACACTCGATTATAAAGCCACGGTTTATAGTTTTAATAACGTAATTTTAGTAAGTTATTGTACCACATAATTTATAGAAATAACAAAACATATTGTATTGCAGTTACCCAAATTTTACAGACATATGACAAAGGTTTAAATGTCGATGAACAAAAAATGTAATAGAACAGTTTTATTTATTAAAAATCGCTGAGAATAATTTGCTTCAGAGAAGTTAAATTATATTTTAAATACTAAAATTTAATCCACCTCTCCTAATGTCGAAATAATTGTAAGATCTCTTTCTAACACGACCAGTCAGCAATGCCGAGGGTTCATTTTCCATTTTAAGCTGGCAAAAGCGCAGTACACTTTTGGAGTGAAAACTCAACGCGCTTGCAATACTAAATATATTATTGAAAACGATTTTCTAAAGCCCCTCTACTATGATGATATCATCAAAGCTTTTATTGAAGCCTAACCAGAAAAAGGTTTGTAAAATAACGTATTTTTATTAAAAATTTTAATATATTTTTATTTTTTATTTCTTTAAAAAATATTTTTATTATTGGTGTTATATCATATACGATATGTAGGTTGAAGGGCCCGGAATTTCAGGTGTGCCTAGGGCTCGTAAAACCCTAGACGCGGCCCTGCCTTCTAATACTTTTAAGCAATATTTTCCTAAAGTTTTAACATCATTTCTCGTCGTTATCCATAATGACCGGGTATTATTAATACTTCATAATAATCACTAGGCCCACAACATACATACAAAGGTGGAATGTCTATCTGTTTTTTCTTATCCTCCTGCTATATCGAAGTTCTAAGATAATAGTATAATAATTAAAATCTACACTCAAAAAAATATCAAGAGAACATGAAATATTTGTCTACATAACCAAATTACTTCCCAAAATCATTCAGTCCATACCAAAGATAATCAGCATAGTGCAAGTCACGTATTTTGTGATAACCACTTTGTTTTTACAACTATGCATAACCTGCTTTATCTATACGAAGTCAAAATGCGAAAAATATGACTCACCGGGTACATAATCGTCGCAAATCTTCAAAAAAACACAACACACGGATCCTATGCACACATATACCACACCAGTACTAATAACTAAAAATTTAATCGACAATAAGCCAAATTTGGACTAATTTTGATACCGCGGTAGACACGCTAACAACATTTTTCGCGATACTACGCGTCAATGCCGAACATATGGCCCGACCAAGGCCTGCTCTTCCAAAAAACTAGTTTTTAAGACGCTAGCTGGTAACGGGTAAACAACGCTAGCTAGGATCGGACATTGTTTTAGTATTTAATAGTTTTATTTTTCGGTATGTCTACCAGGTAATCCACGCCGTAGGTACGGTCACTTTTTTATTTATGACGCTGGACGAATGACATTTGAGAAGTGCTAATAGACAAAAAAAAACGCAATATTGGCCAATATTGTATTACTAGCGCAATCATGCGTTATTTATATCTTTTTTGGCTAATGAGTATTTATTTTCACATGTAGTCTAGTCATTCTAGATTTTGATTCGGAAATTCAAATGCAATCGTTGAAACTGATACCTAGCTAGCTAGCTTATGGTTCAAGACATAGTAACATATTAAAATGTTTAAGGGTAAGTGTCAGGTATTGGTAGAATTTAAGTCCCATGCTATACTGTGATCAAAAATAGGCATCTTTTGCACCAAAAATCAAGGCAAAGTTTGGCCAAACACGTTAACTCTTGCGCGTGAAGTGCTAAATGAAGTTTATACTTTTTGAGTTTTTGTACAAATATCACAATATTAAATGTCCATTATGTCATTTCGGTAACGGTCCTAAACGTCATTTATTATACAATTGTAGGTTGGGTTAGTTTTCATTCAATGAAAACTATTGGAGTTTTGAATAAACCCAACCAACTATTGCATCATACTGTTTTCATTAAAGGATGGAAAGCTTTATTGAACACATACTCATTTATTTTGTAATATTATTTATTTTCTTCTACACGTGAACATTAACTACCTTAATTTTGTGATTTTCTATAGTAGAATAGTCCTACTAATAGAACATGTGTATACATGACCGTGATTAATTATACGGTTGCTTTCATTAAAATTTAAATGCTGTTCTTTGTCCACCACTTTTTTGTCATTTCGGTTATGCTAAGTTGGCATGTTGTTAACATATACATGTGTCAATGCAGGGCGCAGTAGTTAGCAGTAACGACGGTACACCACTATTTGAATGGTAAGTTCGTGAATTTTTATGTCTTTTGACATCAATAACGTAGTTAATGTTACATTTTGACACCGTATGTTTAATAGGTACGCGTCATTTCGGTAATGCGCTATGTGATTACCTCTTTTTGAATAAAGAAAAGCTAATGTAGTGATAAAACATGTAATATACGTCTGAACATAACCTCACTTTTATTCTCCGGTACTGTCATATGAGAAGGTGGTGTCGCTCACTTTTATATAGATTGTCATTTCGGTAACCTCCATTGCGCATGCGTAGAAGAACATCCAATTAGTTGGGTTTTTTAGTGCTGCTCGAACAAACCTATTACCGAAATTACAGATTTTTATTTTCTTAGACTTTCTTTAAATGTTGTTACAGCAGGTTGAAATTAAAATGTGAAAAGTGAAAAAAGATAGAGTTGCGCGCAAAAATCTGCTAAATAGAGCAAGAGTTAAAAAGCTTTTTTTTTAATATTTTAAAGTTTTCTAATTTTGATCGGTGCTGACAGTAGAGATACATTCAATATGCACATAAGTACAATATGTAACGTCGTTTAAAAAAATACATTTTACAAATTATCCCAATACCTGCAACTTACCCTTAGAGTCATAGCGAATAGGAAATTTTTTAATTAACGAAAAACCATTGAAGAATTGTGCCTGTCATGAATCCTTCCTTCCTCCAACCTCACTTACTTAATACCAAATATAAAAATACCGCACTGGTGCAGACGAAATTTACTATCAAAAGGATTCGGGAACCTATACGAGAAAATAAACGGTTAATTTTGTATAATTTATTAAAGTATTTTGCTTGCGATTTCACGTCAATCGGCCAGATGTCATTAGAGATGCCGGTTCTAATGTCAAATGATTGTTTGATGATTGTCGGTGGACATTAGAAATGTCTGTGCTAATGTCAAATGATTGCACGATGACGTGCAATCGCCAAAAATTAGTTGAATCAATTATAATTGTTAAGTAAAAGGCATAAAAATTATAATTGATTACACTAAATTAACCGTTCATTTCCTCGTATAGTTTCCAGAATCACTTTGATAGTAAATTTTATCCGCTACTATGTGGTATTTTTAGTTTTGCAATTAAGTGAGTAAGATTCGAAGAATGAAGGATTAAGATATGACAGGCACAATGTTTCAATGGTTTTTAATTAATAACATATTTTTCTATTAACTATGACACTAAACATTTTAGTATGTTACTACTGAAACCATAAGCCGATAGCTTATGGTCTATAATTGGTATAAGTTTCATAGACTGCATTTATTCTTCAGAATACAACGTATATCAAAAATCTACAATGACTGGACTAATGTTCTTCATGGATACACCCTGATTATCCGACAGACAACATTTTTTCGATTACAATGAAACCCAATATTTGATATTTTACTGTCGTAACGTGGAAATGTCGTTTAAAGCAGGGAATAATCAGAATTGTATCTTGAACACAAAAACATATCTATCGCCAATTTTCATCACCAAGGCAACGAAAGAATATATATTCTCTAATCTACGCTAGTAAAGGATAGTACTTTTAAAGAAATATCATAAATAATAGAACATATAATAAGAACATATTTTTAAAAAAATGACTGCATGTTTATTGGCATTATTATCATAAAATATGATGTCACTTAAAATTATCCTGTACGTTTCAAGGACGCGGAAGGTGATTTCCTGTATACCTCCTATAATGTGTTTGTTGCTACTTGTTTTGGCGTTTTTCAGCCGTATAACGTAGGTATCGGTAGGTATTATTCAGCAGATGATGAATAGAACGAACCATAGTTCGAAAACGTTTTCTGGCAATATCCTCCATAATTTGGTCGTCCAAGCAACCGTTTTTACCTAATTATGGCTAAAATGCATCACCCATACGTAAGAGTAGCACGCACACATGGTATACAGAGTGCCACCATACAAGTACTGAAAATTTGCAGAGGAATATAAAGAAGCATCATATTTTATGATGAAAAACATAGCTAAAAGTTGGCCATTTTTGATATTATGTCCTTCAGTAGAGAAACTGATTTATATAAATAACTACTTTGAATTTTATGGGATTTTTTAACTATTATAGTTTACTAGCATAGATTTGAGAAGTTATACAAGTTTTGTTGTATTCCCGCAAAAAGCAAGGTGTTGCAAAGACCCTTCTTAACTTTCTGAAGTACATATCTCGGAAATGATCAAGCTTTGCCTGAATGTTATTGTTTTTCTTATAAAATATTATGGTCAATCATTTTCTCAAATACATGGAACGCTGAAGAGATCACCCACCATACTAATACGTAATTACTTTTACGTTTTAATGACATGTTTCAGACGTATAATTTGAAAACGCCAACTTGTATTTAAACGACGTATAAATAAAATTGTTGTAGAGAAATAAAATATCTATAAATTTAGTAATAACGCGCATTGTCGTCCGATCAATATAAAGCAAGATATTGTTAAAAACAAATCTTTACCCGTGTATAACTTGTGACGCAGCCATGATATCGATGGGGACTATTTGCATGTTATTTGTAATGCCAAATCAAAGGTGTATACAAAAATCCAGCTGGGTTTAAGTTTTACCAAAGTGAAATACTCATTTTACTGGACTCTATGTTCCCTTTCAAGACGCAACAGAGACGAAGTAAATGTTGTTTATGAGTTAATCATTGAATATTTTTGGGTCTTTTACGTAGAAGTTTTGTTATCGTTACCTATAATGGAGAAATATTCCTACTCTTTGCTACTTTGCTGTTGTTCCAGTCCGCTGTCTAGTTTGCGTTAACGAATTTCTCGGTCTCTACTGCGCTGACCTATTGTTTTAAGCATCTAGGTGGGGATAACATGTTCCAGTTCTCGTTTAAAGCTTTGTCCAATCTGCAGTTTTGTTGGGTTATATTCCTCTCTGGTTAACCTTTTCTCTACAGTTTGAAGATACGTTTCTTGTTACAAAAGAATCTATAAGATCCAGAGTGAACATTATAATGAAACATGACTATCTGTATCCCAGATTATTCCATTCATTATAGTCCATTCTAAGACATCTAGAAAAGAAAATTAGACAGGGCTGGATTAATGCACACGAAATCCGCCCAATAGTCAACGTTGACAATGAATTGGTACGACACTAGAAGAAGAAAACAAATATAAATTAAATAAAGTCACGCCCATTTGACCTCAACTAGTACCAACATAATTACGTCACACATACTCTTCTACTCGAAATAAATATAGGTTTGTAAGATTTTTTTCATGTACCGTTAACACAGTTATACACCAGAACACATACCGTCGTAATTCACACCTACATACATACCTTCATATTTTCCGCTATTGTATCAGTCACACTGATGGTGTTACAGAATTTTGTTGATGAATTGCTGCATTGTTCTGTAACCTACTCGCACAAATCGATTGTTAGGTAGTTATTAAATTAGTAGATCTTTTCTATCGTATTGTGTTACATACGATGGTCAAGTCAATAAAGACAAAAAAACAGGAGTTTCATGAAATTCAGACCGCATATTTTGTGTATATTTGAATAAATATGTGTATTGTCTTTAAGGTTCCCCTAACAAATCCAAAAGCTTTCCGAATACAACGAATACAGAATGCTTTGTATGCAATTCTCTTTGTACCGCAAACTATGAGATCTTTCCTTATCATGTCTTGCACATGGCCCCCACGTGAGGATTTTCATGCAATTATTGTTAAACCTACGTTCGATGATTTTATTTAAAATTGTCTGGCTGCTTTTAAACGGCATATTTACAACTGCCTAAAATTTACGTAACTGTTGAAAATATTCCAAATTTATTCTATTTTCTCAAATACGGTAGACGTAATTTGTAATTTCTCGAGAAAAAGTCATACTTTATAAAGAGTTTTGGATGTCCTAAAAAGTCTAAAGCCATTGTTAATATTTTGATTTAACATACAGGATGGTTAGAAAACACGAAAATGTTAAATTGGCCGAAGAGGAAACTATCGGTTTTTCGGAATTAGAACAAAAATGCTTATATTTTATTTATTTTTAACAAAGTAATTTAACGAAACATTATTCCACATGTTCCCCTCCTACAGCTACACATTTTTCCAATCTTCTTCTAAACTCCCGATATACCAAATAAATTGTTTGTTCATTTATTTCGTCTACTGCTTCCCTAATTTTAGAATGTCTTCATTATCATGAAAATTATTCGCATACACCTTCTGTTTGAAATAACCCCACAGACAAAATCAAGCGGCGTTAAATCAGGTGAACGTGGTGGCCATCCTATAGGGCCGAATCGTCCAATCCACTTATTTGGAAAATGTCTGTTCAACCAATCCCTGACTTGATATACGCTATGAGCAGGACAACCGTCGTATTGATAGTGTAGTGAACACCTGAGCTGTAAGTTGATTTCGTCCAAATTATGTAGCAAAAAATTTTCCAACATATCAAAATAAGTGTTTTGGTTTACAGTGCCGTCAAAAAAGTATGGTCCAATTATTTTCTTGTAATAAATCCCACACCAAACATTCACTTTTTTATATTTTTGAGAATTGGTTGTAATACGGAAATTTGGATTTTCTTGAGACCAATATCTGCAATTCTGTGAACTAACAACTCCATTTGTGGTAAACGTCGCTTCGTCAGAGAAAATAATTTTTCTGTAGAAAAATCTATCGACCATAATTCGTTCTTCCATTAATAGGCAAAATTCTAATCGACGAGCATCATCTCCTTCTACTAAAGTGTGTATCAGTACTGGTTTATAAGGACGAACTTTTTGATTGGAAAAGATCCTTTGCAGGTGGCTTTTACTTTGCCTCAACGATTTTTTTGGGTGTTCACGGAATCAATAGCTAACATAGCTCCTGCATCATCTTCGCCATTTCGCTTTTTTTCTCGATATTTTTCACGTCTCCTGTTGCATGAAATTTTTTAACTAATTCACGAACACAATTGACAGAAACGTATACCTCAGGGTATTTTCTGTTAAAAACTTCAATAACACGGCGGTACGTGTCATACCTCACGACACCTCACTTATGCCGTAACAAAGAACTAAATAAACCCTTTGCTCTAAAATCAACATACTTTCAATCAGCTTCTATCAACAAATTGCTTGGATACGCTGTTACTACTGTCAACTGATCAATCATAATTGTGGTCTCTAAATTTTTTGGTCACCTTTTGTAATCTTTTCCACTAGTCCGAAATGTAAAATTTGAAATAGAACATTCAAGTTTGATATTTGAGCATAAAATTACTTCAAACTAACTATTACCTACCTATAACATTTTTGATCTAATTACGAAAAACCGATAGTTTACTCTTCGGCCAATTTAACATTTTCGTGTTTTATAACCATCCTGTATGTTAAATCAAAATATTAACAATGAATCTCGGCTTTTTAGGACATCCAAAACTCCTTATAAGGAATGATTTTTTTCGAGAAATTAAAAATTACGTCCATTATAGGTATAGTTAGGTCCATCGGGTACAGTCTTGGTGTATTATTATTATTCAGTGGTACCACTTTCTAAAATGTATTCCACATAATTGAGCAGTAAAATGATCAAGTGTCATCAAGTGATCACGTATCCCTCTAACATACATATAATTTTATATTAAGAATTTTCTAAAGTATTTGTGTTGATCTTTACATCTTCATGAATACTTGTTCAAATTTTTACAAAATTGATCAATTGAGACTCATTTTAAAATTACCGGGCTGTTTAGTGCATTTTACCCCTTCAAAGCAAAGTGCTAACCACCTCCAGTTAAATAATGGTAGGCACACCGAATTATTATTAAAGTAGGTAGGTAGGTTAGAAAAAATCATTTAGATATAGTTGAGGGTACCGACATACCCAATGTTAATGAATAGTACCCTGATTAAACAACTTTCGGTCTTTCTTGTTCTACATAAAAATGTAAACGAAGAAACAAATTATCAAAATGTAATTTTCTTCGCACCCGTTCCTTGTTTTTTGAGGAAGTTGACCTACTTCTTTCAATATTGTTAAGTAATTCTTAGTAATTTTGAGGACATTGATGCAAACATGGGTGGACAAAATTTGGCGACGAAATTTCCGATTTTCCTGTACAGATACTTAACAAAAGACGTTACACTTCAAAATAGAAAAAAGTTTCTTCAAAATTAGAGTAGGACTGTTAGAGTAGGTTTCAACTCCACTACACAGTATACTTTTCTCATGGTACGTTATGGCTTTCTGCAAAAGTATCGGGAAGCTAACCTTACTTTCTTCGTGACCTGAAACAGAGCAATCAGTCGTGTAATTATCTGAACTGCCCGACTACATTCCCATGACCTAGTACCTGGACAGACATGCCACTAAGTGCTAACTAGGCTGGCAGACCAGCAAAAGCAACTCCACTGAACCACTCCAGCACTGTATGCAACTGCTTCTGTTATTGTTAATCGCACCTCCTTTAATTGAGCATTGATAATATGACGTCGAGTGTATCCGCCTGGTACGTCGAAGAGTGGCAAAGATTTCAATCTCGATATTTTCTCATTTCCTCCGCCTTTGTTGTTCTATACCTACATTACATTGCGTCGGCTTAATTGTTGCAATTGCCACGGTGGTGTTGCAAAAGCGAGAGTACCCACATGTTGTTATGCTGAGATATTTTGATAAACATCTATTGAATTTCTACGTTATATTAATGTATATAATTGTGTAAATATGCATTTTGCATGGAGGTATATAAGTTTGTTCTTATTGCAGATATTGTACAACTGAGAGGCAGAGAAATCAAGCGAATATCCAGGCTGTGCGGAGAGCGTGTCGAGAAAGGGGTGCTTTATTTGAAGATACTGATTTCCCTGCTTCCCAAAAGTCGCTGTATCATCATAAGAAGCCACATCTTAGTCCCATAGTATGGATGAGGCCACACGTAAGTTTATCTTTTTAGTAAATAATGATGGGTTTGAATTCTTATTCTATTCGGCGATGAATGAATAAGTTGGGAAAACTGAAACATTTTTTTACCAGATTTGCAATCTACGGAAGAATCTCAATCAAAATACCTCTTGGGGCAAAATTTGTTGAGAAAGGAAACCAAAGTTTAGTGAGATCAGTACTGTTTATATATTCTTTTCAGTAAGGTTAGATAATAAAAAGTGTTATAACATAGTGGCATAACTGGTCTTAAAAGAGCTATCCTATGAGATGTAAAAACGAAGTAAGAAATTGGAGTTACAAATTCATTGGTAAATCAAAAGTCTTGCGGAGAAAACACATACAAACATTTGAGATCCTTTTCTGGTTCTATTGTCTTCTAACTTTGAAGTCATTGATTTTTATAGGAGAATCAATGAAGAATCAAAACGGAGAATCAAATAGTATATTATTATACAAGTTTTATGAGACGTCAAATTGGCGCACGAGTTGTTTTGGGCACGAAGAACATAGTGAGGAGTGCCCAAATGGAACGAGTGCGCCAATACGTCTTATAAAACGAGTGTAATATACTATTTTTTCTCCCTTGCGACATTAATTTTATATGAACTTAAAAATTGTGGTTACTATATTGCGCTTAATTAGAATCTAGGGTATTTTGCGGGTACTACGTGGCAGTACTGTTGAGTGTAGTAAACTGTCAACTTTGTAAGGTTGGGATAAAATCATGACAAAATATAATTGTGAATAATTTTACTCTACTTTAGCCTACAATTTTTAATAAATATTCATCGAAGTCGCAACTATGATCACAATGGAGCTTGGGGCAACACTACCTACTGTGATAAAAACTTAACATAACCTAAAAAGTTAACTTAAAAATTTTTGTTGTTTCATAATTTTAATAATCAGAACAGACGTGTTAACGGTAACTGATTAGTTACTTCAAATAATAAGAACTTACTAAAGAATTGTCGGTCAACGTTTAATAGCGGTTTCTACCTAGTACCGCTGGCTTATACAAGTTTACACGCACATATCATTGAAACCAAATTCTAATTTCGGTGTAATAATTTATTAGAATAAATTATACTTAGTAAAATTACATGTGATGGAGGTAATACAAATACGTTGCACACAACCAGAACTAAGACAAAGTCGGAAGCGACGGACAATAACGATACGGTATTAACACAAGCAGAATTCGGTCCAAAATGTTACCGAAAACTTATGCGTAACATAAACTAAAAGTCCTCAACACTGTAAATGTACCATAGCTTCCTACGTGTATGCTGATATTCAATAAACCATTTATTGCACATATACAATCCCGCAGCAGTAATTAAAATCGGTCATATCAAAGATGATACCTTCGCATAATACCTTATTAAAGTAAATGTGGTCCTTGAATTATATCTGAAAAGGGGAGTTGATGTTGACAAGTTGACAAGAATGATGACGATCACTTATATGAGTCGCAAAACATCACCGAAAAAGTCATGCTGGCGTATTTTGATGAACACAGCAAAACAAAGAAAGCCCCAGCCCTTTGGCCATACTATAGCAGGCTACACGCATGTTTAAATATGTATATAGAATACATATATTTCGCAGTTTATGCGATTGCAAGCCATTCAAAAGAAGCAGTTTGTGGTAATGTGTTGTACGTTTGACATATGGTATTTGATCTCAATGTGACCAATCTTAGAAAAAAGTTACTAAAACCGGTATTACAATTTGTTAATTGTAACACCGAAAACAGTGTTACAATGTGTGCATTGTGAATGCAAAGTAGAGCAATATATTTTTGATGACTTATGATGTCAAAGTAATTTTTTTAATGGCAACCCTCCATTTTTCGTATAGATTTTGGTAGATCCTTTAGTTGTCTTAATGATATCATAAATGTTGTATGGCCTTACATAACTCCATTTTCGAGCAAAAGAAAATTGAAAATAAGGAAAATGTCAGAAATCACCACAAAATCCATGTAACCATGGATTTTGTGGATGGATTGTAAATATGCGTTTTCGCTTAAGGTAATTGAGCTGAAAACGAATCCAGCCTAGGTTACCAGCGCTGTCATTTCGACCAGATTTTTATTTTAGGTAAAAAGTTACACCCGTTTAAAATATTAAAACACAAAGAAAAATAAGAAAAGAAATTACAGTATTACATTGATAAACTATAAAAATTTAACAATAAAAACAGCAAATGAAAAATTATAAACCAAATAAATCAAAACTTTCAACCGTTTTCTCTCGCATTTTTTAGAAAGTTCATACTTTCAATTATTTGAAAGTTAAAATTAAATTAAATTTAATATTTTCTTGTTTAAGCAAAGGTGAAACTATAAACGAAATTTGTATTTCCTTTTTATGTTTCTATGTTGTGTTAGTATTTTAATCGCTGTAACAGTTTTAAAAACTTGTAAAACCAATTTAAGATTATATCAGTCAGAAAAGAAGAAAATTGCCAATAAAAGCGGGACAGCCCATATTTAGCAAAAAATGTTTTTATTTAAAAAAATTACGTACATACCGTTGAATAACATTGAAACTATATGATCATTTTCAAAAATTATATATAAACTAAATAATATAGCTGGGTCAGTTTTGTCAAAAATTTAATTAACTAATTAAATAAATTATGGTAAATTTACGCTGGCCAATTAAACTTGTTTTATAAATTAAATTAAGTACGGATTTACGTTTTTAATATTTTACTTAAATACCAACGGGATTTAAAATTTGCGGCAAAATTTATATTTTGTTATTTTCAAATGTAGTTAACGTATCCGTGTCATATCTGGGCTATAGATATGTGAAATATATCACCGTTTTTGTCACCCATTTTTTACGTTTTAATAAGGTATACATACATTTTACTTTGGCATGCTTTATGACCCCATTCATATGATTCTTTAATAACGTACTATGTATAAATACTTCGGAATAAATAATATATAAAACAGATCTTATAAATTTTATATGATCTTAGTATTTGTAGTAGGTTCCATTGTGACCATCTATCATTCGGCATAGTCGCACAAATCCTTGTCAATAAAAAAGTACATATACATGATAAAATATGCATGATATTAATGATTCTGGCTACCAAATGCTTCATACTTTTTATATATCCATGTAAATATGTAGAATTACTCAGAAAAATACTAAGCTCCAGTTAGTTATATCTTACAGCAACAAGAAGCTGGTCAACATGATTATTATTTATGAATAAAGAATGACGCACGTAAGTACTTATGTAGTAGAAACCCGGGAAATATTATATTGCTTATTTCATATTAGGGTTATTTTCATTTGAAAATGTAATGTATTTTTTGCTATTACATTGCTATTACATGCGCACATAGTTTATTGTTACTATTCTAAAATAAGTAAGTCAGAAATACAACTGAAATGTTTCGTTGAGTGTTATAACACTGGCCTATGTAAAGTTGTTCGAAAAAGAAATGATGTCCTTGGGTTACCCTAGTGAAGTGGGCAGCCATTTTTGTTTGAAGGAGTGATCTAAAATACAATGCATATTAAAGAAGAAATCAAAATAGCAAAATTTGTGAATTAATCAGGCCAATTCTGTTACGCGGTTGTTACGTAGCAAGTGGTTAAATTTCTTAGCAACGTTGTTAAATTGGTTAAATAGTTTTCCACCAGTTGAGTGGCGAACTCAGTGGCTACGTAGCAACCGAAAGCGACCGATAGGGACGTGTTGCTATACACTCTTCAAGTCTTTAATCTTAAAATAAAAAGAATTGTTTGATTTATGGTATATGTATCGTAAATGGTAACAAGTGGTAAATGAAATAGAAGATTTACATGAAAGGTGATTGATTTTGTTTTTACTATTAAATAAGTATGATAAGTATTTTGATTTAATTTATATTTTTATTTTAGAGGTTACCTAACAATTGCCAGAAGGAACTTAGGGAATACTTCGTTTGGCTTTACCTAGGATGTATTCTATTCAAGTAAAAAAATAATGTTATAGTCAAATACAATTTTATTACAATTCGTCGACTCTTAAAACAGGTTTGTTAAATTTATTAAATGTACAGTGGAAAGATTACCACAGATAAATTAAATGGTCATTGTTAAAGAATTAAATTAGTATCCAATAAACGAAAAACATATACACTGAAACGTAATATTTCGATATATTTGGGCTATTTTCAAAACAGTTGATGTAGAAAATTTAGTTTAAATAAAATTATATCTACATTTTAATGATTATAATGTATTAAGAACACTAATAATTGCAAACATTTAAGTCCTTTAACTAAAACCGTGTACTCAAAATAGATATTCAAGATACACACACTATTGTCTAGAAAAGTTTGCATATGGTTAATTTCTTTTAACTCATTATTCACAAAATAGTATTGTTCATAAAAGTTGGGTGCTACTCTGAAACAAACAAAAAAATAATTTTGAGATCACATTTTTACCTTAGACCACTTTATACAAATTACAATTTATTGGTTTTGAATCTCTAATAAAATATATTCTTTGTGCATAATGATGGATAATCTCATAAAATTGTACATCCTCTATAAAATGGGAAAATACGGATGCTGTACATACGTAGAGACAATGGCAAGGCCCCATAAAAATACCCAGGAAAAAAATCACTAAGGTAGGTACTTGAGGTACTATCAAGCCCATGTCTAAGGCTATTGGATTCTAAGTTTATGGAGTAATTACTCGGAATCGGCCGGAGATATCTGGCGGGACATTTTCTGGCTTCAATTCTGCGGAATTTTAGTCCTCATTAACAATCCGTGTCCCTCAGATAAAATCTAGCTGCGCCCGGTGACTCTGAGGTGGACAACGCGAGCCTATTGTGTCCCGTCCGTTACTTATAAGACACATCAATAAAATGGCTAGGTGCTAAATGAAATGCCCACCGATCCTATCTCGACGAAAGAAACAACGCGCAGATAAAAATCTCGCGATTTATGTTAAAAGTAGTAGCTGGTACTTGACCGAAACGTCGTAAACACACGGCACGGGAGAAAAAAGTACCCGCAGACCCTTAATTGTAAATTTATAGTTGGAGATAGTGGGGGACATAGTTCTGCTCTTATCGGGTAGGTATGAAGTGGTTTATGATTGCATTCTTCTTTCGCTTAGTGCAATACGAGAACTATAATAGTACTATTGTCATCGATATCTGATATGCGGCCGGATCAAAAATGCTGTCAATTACTTTGAAATTTACAATGGGTTATGGATCATGCTTGGAATATCTAACATAACTCATACCTCATGTCTGGGAGAGGATACAGTTGAGTTCTGTTCGGTGTAAACGAGTGTGGTACAAGAGATACCAAATAATGCAGTGTAACATATAGTGACCGCAACTGTATGTAGTAACGAATAGTATTCTATTGTTTAGCAATCAAGTCCAGTTGTCATACACGTGTTTTGTGGCCACAACACGAATGGGCAGTTATATGATTACGACCAAATTATTCAAATATAATTCTAAAAATTTTGGAGACCCAAATGAAATGAGAGATTGAAAATTTGCGGGCTTATATTGTTGGACACGATCGTCTCAACTAAAATATTTTGAGTTTTCAGTTACTTCCGGTTACACCGGAAGTGATGTCAACTTCTATATTTCAAATGGAACAGCCTGTATTTTATCGCGTTTTTGAAATCTTCATTAAATTTTAGATTAATTTTATGTTATATTCCCTATACCTAACATGTGTCAATTTTGAGATATTCATTTTTTTCATTAAAAAATGACAGTTGCGCGGTTACTTTCAATTACTTATCAATTATCCCCTGTGACCGTTGGAAAAAAGTTATCCGGCAAAATTGTTGTAAAGGTAACGTATTATCGACACATCGGTAGAATTCTTCCAAATACAGGCTGTCCTTATACAGGGTGTTCAAATTATAAGATCAAAGGACGTCAGCAACAATAATATGTTAAAAAGAATTGAAGCATGTTTAGCGGAAAAGGCAACAGTTACTGAACTAGAATTAAGAAGTTTTTTTTTAATTTACTTAACGATTTTGTTTTATATTTAATATTGTGTTTAATATTGGCTTATAATTTTATAAATACTAAATTAATTATAATGAAAAATGACCTAAAAAAACTTGTTTAATCAAGTTCTGTTTATTCCAAATTGTACACTTGTTTTCAAACGCAATCTATATTTGGCAATGTTTGCAATTTCTACTGTGATGTTTAAAAATCCATTTCAGTAGGTACAAGTACATTTCAGGTATAGGACATTGTTCACAAAGTTGATCTAAAATTTTCCATAGAGTTGAGAAATGTATTCATATGATAGGGTTGCCATTTGAAAAATCTACTTTTAATACTTTTCTCGAATCCAACTTTGATCTGTATAACTTTTAGAAGAATTCTACCGATGTGTCGATAATATGTTACCTTCACAACAATTTTGCCGGACAACTTTCTTCCAACGGTCACAGGGGATAACTTATAAGTAATTGAAAGTAACCATGCAGCTGTCATTTTTTAATGAAAAAAATTAATATCTCAAAAATGACACATGTTAGGTATAGGGAATGTAACATAGAATTGATCTAAAATTTAATGAAGATTTCAAAAATGCGATAAAATACAGGCTGTTCCATTTGAAATGTAAAAGTTGACATCATTTCCGGTGTAACCGGAAGTAACCGAAAACTCAAAATATTTTAGTTGAGACGATCGTGTCCAACAATATAAGTCCACAAATTTTCAATCTCTCATTTCATTTGGTTCTCCATATACTTCTAATGGCAGCTCGTCATTGGAGACCCTGTATAATCAAAGAAATGGATTTCCGGCAACAGTTTCAAAATTAAAGCATTCCTAAAACAAACAGAAAAACTTGCCAAAACTATATCATTATTTGGACTCTAACTACCGTAAACCCAAGAAAGGAAGTTCTTTTTCAAATAAGACGGTATACTTTTTTTTCTTCAAAATTCAGTAGAGCACTTATTTCTGAATGCAGGGACGTTCAAATGTGTGGCCTTCTATCAAAATCCTTTCCAGACAAGGATAATTTACCGTGTCCGGCAGAAAGTTGTACACAAATGAAAAAAATGTTAATTATTAACTTTTCAGAAAATTTTATTCAAATGTTTAAATATTAGAATGTAATTATCTGCTTGCATGGACCAGGAGTGTTACCAAAACTATGAAAAGCTCTTAAAATTTCCCGTTGTTTTGAAACTATGCAAAAACGTTATTTGAAAGAAATGTTTAGAAATATTGGAGGACATTATTAAATACGAAATCATTACCTATCTCCTTTGTCGTTGCATGAACACCCGGAACGCCGAAGGTGTCTATAATTTCATACTTAATGCCGTCTATTTTGAAATATTTTTTCAAATAATATTTTTGAAAAGCTTTGAAGCTAAATATTGCGCTTGTCATTTTTATCCTTTCAGCAACACGCGATATATGCAACGGATAAGGTAATTACAATTTAGTATTTGACGACCTTTAATATTTCTAAATACTTTTTTTTTTTAAATCATTTTTGGATGGCTTTGCACATAAAGGTACTTTACTCTTAAGAGTTTTTCATAGTTTTGATAATTACAGATAATTACATTCTAATGTATGCATTTATGGTTTAAACAATCCAGAAGCTTTTACGAAGAAGAAAATTTCTGAAAAGTTAATAATAAAAGAAAACTGGTTAATCGACGGTGAGGTATTATTTTTATTCGTTAATACTAAAAGCTTTCCCCATTAGTGTCCAACTTTCAGCCTGCTAAACACAATATGTATATGTATAATTAAAAATTGTAAGATACTGAAAACTCTGGAAAGTGCATTTTTGATGGATTTATTTGCACTGAATCCAAATTCGGTTCCATATTACGAAAGGGGTCTAAGACAGTTGGGGTCAAAATTTCAGAAATTGTGGTGTTGGATTTCATTGTAAATTTGTAAAATGGCTGACATCAATGCGGTTCAAACGGTTTCTAGAAGTATTAACATCGGAAAACAAAACCAAAACACCTCTTCTGCGACAGCATTTGCTAACTGAATATTATTTGATTGTTCTAAATGACTCCAGTTCTTAAAATAATTGACTAATCACGGAAATTGGCAACATTGTAAAAACTGTTTGAAAACCTATTTTAAACAAACATTCGACAATCGATCAAGTCTGCAGAACAACAACGATAACAAAAACAACATTAGAAGTAAACAAGGTATTCTTCTCTATAGTCCTGGATATCGTAAAATCATATAATTCTGACAGATACTTGCGTATAATTTTCTTGTCAATTGAATTTATTAAATAAATCAATTTTATCATTTTTAGGTGAAACAGTTTTTATTTTATTCGAAGCTCCAGGCAAAACGGTCCGCAAACCGGCGCGGCGCGGCGGTTAAACATTGTTGCTTTGCTATAAGTTTATTTCGTACAAAATATACGCAAGATGTAATCGGTATCTGATCATGTGAGCTGTGCTTGTCTCAATGACTTCCGCTGTAGCTCTAGCGCCGGTAAAAATTACCAGAATTCGAAATTTTAACAGCATTACGAAACTAGATGAAATTTGCTAGAGGTTCAATCAACATTTGGATACAAACGTTACTAATTGACCAAATGGTTGCCGTTTGAAGTTTTAGGCCGATATTTCATATCTTTTCTCGTTTTTTAGTAGTTAAAAATTGTAATTATTTATATAAAATGTTATTTCTTTGACGGAAAAAAGAGTAATTCAATCCGTTGTACAATTCAGAATTTGAAAGATCGTCTTTCGAGAACAACGCGGCTGTCGTATCGGTGTAATAAATTCAAAGAAAGTGTAGAAAAATTAAATTTCTATTTTTATATAAATTCATGCAAAGTAATACTTTACTCAACATAAGCACTAGATATGCACAGGATCTAATGCAGCGTTTCTCAACCTTTTTAATCTTGCGGAACCCTTTAAATAGGGTTGGAACTAGGCGAAACCTCAACAAAAAATTTTTGCATTTTTGGTAGTTTATTACATTCATTTTCTGTAACATTGCAGATATTTCTCTCTACGTATAATCTTATTTGTTCTTTTTACCAAAGTATTACCAAAGGAGGGGAAAAGTAAATACAAATCAAACAATGCGAAGAATACAAAAAGTACCTGTTACAAATAATTAAACAAACAAATTTATTAAAAAATTTAAAAAAAGCATCATTGGTCAAAATACAAAAACTAAGAAACATTTATTCTGAGTAAAAGGTTTCATATGGACCTATTGATAACAAGTTAATATTCCTTAAGAAGTTAGAGCCATTTAAAAGACTGTTTTTATTAATATTTTGTTTCATTGTCAAAATTAGTACTTACTTCAATTTAATTTAATTATTTTTTGTATGTTTTATATATGTTTTTGTCACGAAATTTGAAATTACACTTTAGTTTCCTGTCCGCATAAATTTTCGTCTAGAATTGCAAATCACTCTGTATATTGATTTTCTATTGATGGGCCCGAAATAATTTTCGTCATAGAAGCTCAGAACTTGTCTGGTGATATGTTAGTTATCTTATCTGGAATGTAAGATCATATTGAAATCCACCACCTACAACTCTGTTCTTCTCCTAAAGTACCATTATGAGCAACAGATTCAAATAATAGGTTTATTTTGTCACACATTTGGAAAGACAAACATATTGAAAACAAATAATGTTAGAGTTTGCTCAATATCTCTGCCGGATTGTTGTTTTCTGAGGTTATTTTGTTTTTATGTAACACACAATTGTAAGTAATATTGCCAATTGAAGTTAATGAATAATCTAGAACAGTGGTTCTTAACCTGGGTTCGATCGAACCCCAGGGGTTCGGTGAGTCAGTCTCTTGGGTTCGGCGGAGACAAAGACTAGAAACCAACAACACCGAAACCAACAACACAGAAACTACGAGTATTGGATAGAAGTTCAATCTTAATAAAACCAATACCATTCGATTCCGCTCTTTTTAAATTATAGGAATGTCAAAAAGTCAAAATCGAAAGATATCGAAGAGATATCGAAGGGATATTGAAGAGATATCGAAGGGATATCGAAGGGATATCGCAGGGATATCGAAGGGATATCGAAGGGATATCAAAGGGATATCTAAAGGATTTATTTATGACTTATTTATGATTTATTATGATTTATGATTTATTTATTATTCATTTATTATTTATTTAACTAATTGGGACCGAAAGTAATTCGGATTATTAAATGTTGCAGCTAAGTGGAAAATACGAGTATTGGATAGAAGATATAGATCAAAAGCAACATTTTTCTGTAAACAGATACCGACAAAAATGGCTTTTCCCTAGGTTACTCAGTGATTTATTTTATTATTATTTTCTTTGAATGTTCGGATTAGCGAACGTTTGGATTACTGAGGTTCGGATTATCGACGCTCTACTGTACATTCCAAAAGACTGCGATAGACCGCTTGTCCATCATTGGCTGCTGGTGATCACGCGCAACATCGCTGGGTCTATACAGATAGATGTTGCCAACCCTACCGATTTTTTGGTAGATCTACCGTTTTATGAACGGATCTACCAATTTATCTACTTATACTACCGAGTTTTGTGAAAGATTACTAAGTTGCAGCACAATAATGAAATGTAGAAGGCATTCTAGTTTTACTTCTATTGTTTTCAATATTACCGACTAATAGTATTGATAATTTTATACTGCGCGCCCGCTGCTTCCATTGATAATGTTGGGGAATAACACATTGAAGTTTGAACGAATATGACGTTTACGTTAAATTTGTAGGTGCGTCCTAATCGTAGTGTTAATACACTAATCAGAACGCATCTTTAATGAAACAAATAATCATTTTGTGATAATTTTACGTAATAAAAAGATCTACCGATTTTTTGCGGACAGTTCTACCAACAATTTGTTGTCGCCGGTTGGCAACACTGGCTGCAGGGAATTTGGTGCGCCCAGTAGTCGAATTGGAACTGTCGTGGTTGTACGTTGTGTGATACTTTTCTTAATATTTTAAACGGCAGGACTTCACCATTTTCCCGTAAGTTGGGTTTGTTTTAAGAAGGGTTCGGTGAACGCGCATATGAAATTGGTGGGGGTCAGTAGCTCGAACAAGGTTAAGAACCACTGGTTTAGAATGTTGCCCGTTGGATGTAATATGGAAATAACAGTGGTTTATTGGGTTAGAAGGGCTCCAAATCAAAATTATTCATGGATTGACCTTGTTTATTAATCCAATATTTAAAATAATAATCCCATGCTAAAATAATACATAAAAATAACACTGAATTTTGTTCCCATGAACCGGCGACCGCCGCCGCTATTTGTTACTATTTTTCCGCGGAACCCCTGACATCTCGCGGAACCCCAGGGTTCCGCGGAACCCCGGTTGGGAAACGCTGATCTAATCGCTTACCACAACTGTATTCAAATTTCACATTCTTACACTAAAAAATTACTGAAAATGCAAGTGTTTGCGCGTCTATTAAATTTCGACAAGAGCAAAAAGCAGTTTCAAAATATAAATGAAAAACTATTGATTTTCCAACAGATTACCAACATAAGAACAACTTCTTAACGAGGACATAATTTTCATCATTTCATACAAAAGTACAATGTTTAAGGTTTAGTTTGAGACCCTTTTGAAGTTTGTAGGGCATTAAATGTATGTTGGCTGTACCTCATAACCTAGAGCCAGTCGAGAAAATCCGATTATATTCCGATATATTATGTACATAATCAGGAACATTAACTTACCCTAAACGACTCTAGGTAAACGTGCTCTAAATTATAAGTATTAATTAATAATTGCATAAACTCGAAAACGTTATAAAGTTAGGATGATCATTGATCACGTCAACGTCATATAACGTTATCCCAGAGTTGGTCATTGTGTCACTATACGTCTTTTCGAACGGTTCATTAGACGCTTCTTCAGGTCAGGCTTTCGTTTCATGACCTTCTAACCTTGTCTAGCGTACGCGTCTCATCTTTTTTTTGTTCGTCATTATGCATGTACCTGACAGGAAAAGGTAATTATTATAATGAAACGGTATGCAGTTCATCGTTAATAACCCAAATCCGCGCGCTTTGATGTTCACAGCAGATTCACGCTCCTGAGGATTTCTTTTGTGGCTAGAAGTGAAGCTGCTTTGTCGCTGAGCGGCACTGAACCTACGGTAAAGAGGATAAAATAAGCAAAAGGGAACAAGTTGTCCGCTGCAATCCCACAATTTATTAACGTTTGTTACAGTTTATTATATAAGGGAGATGCTCCGCGGATCCAGCCCGCTCTATTTTATCTTGCTCTTGCTGCCAGTTTGAATTAATAAGCTCGATGCATTCAATCTGCCGAGCCGCATTTTAGTCCTGCTTTATTTGAGGAATGCACGACACGAATGTTTTGCTCGAAATAACTTTCTGTGTTTGTTCTTTTTTCATTTGCTACTATACTTACTAGATCTTCACATAAAGAAACCGGCCAACTGTAATAAGTAATTTTGTATATTTCCATTTTTCTTAGAAATACATATTCCAGTTTATTAATATTTTGTTCTCTCTTTGCTTCTGCATGTTGTAAATATTATTTTCTAATGCGATTAGCTTTTACCATGGTTCTTCCATGACTTTTATATGAACTTCTCATTACTTATTATAATTAATTATCATTCAATAAATTAATTAAATTAACCATTTTTGTCATAATTCTTCTCAATTAGATAATCTGCTACATCGACAATAAATGCGATTTTGCCATTGCAGCCCTATAGGACATTGAAGAAGATATTACAACCTTTTCTAAAGACTGCTGAGTTACTGCAAATAGTGGTCAAACTAATATAGGCCTTAAGTATGACAGAGCTTGAAATCGATAAATAAAGTTTAATTATTTATTGGTAGAATTTTTTATGTGTAAAATACAAATTTACAACTAAATATACAGTAAGCGCGTAAAGTATGGAAACATGACCAAATCTCAAGAACGGTTTGCAATTTAAAAAATCCTCGAACATGTCGATTTATAATTATCAAAATACACCGTATGATATCAAATTATTTTTTTTACCTTCAATTGCTTTTAACAGATGACGTCATCGACATTTTCTTTTAAATGACAATCCTATATCTTTTTTACTGAATTTAACATATCTTTTAATTGTCTTAATGGTAGCATAATTTTTTTATGGCCTTACATAAGAAATTTTTCGAGAAAAGGACATTTGAAGTTTATGATATAAAAGTGTCAAAATCTCCGGAACGGCTCGACCGAATTTAACGAAATTTTGGAATTAAGTATTTTGCAATCATTTGAAGTCACTGGCGTTATTATCGCTGATGCAACAGTTTCTGAGATATAACCTCAAACTTTTGGATTTAAAATAGACCACCCTGTATATTTTGACATTTTCTGTTAGAGTCGTCCATTACCTATTCAATGTTACTACGATTGTTATAGTATTATATCAAAAACATCTAGTAATTAACGAAAACCTTCATTACTCAGGTCTAAAAATTAACAAAGAAAAAATTTATAACAAAAAATAACAACAACAACAAAATAAGCCGATCGAATTTAAAACAATGTGTTCTTGTCAATGGTTGAGAATCCTCATAAACCAACTAGAGTAGTTGCAGTAGAAAATGTAATAATGTTTTGTTATCGATTTTTTCTTTGTTAATTTTTAGACCTAAGTAATATAGGTTTTTGTTAGTTTCTAGATGTTTTTGATATAATAGTGAAGACTAACAGAAAATGTCGAAATATACAGGCTGTTCTATTTCAAATTGAGGTTGAGGTTATATCTCAGAAACTACAGAAACAGAAACAGAAACGTTGCATCAACGATAATAACGCCAGTGACTTCACATGGTTGCAAAATACTTAATTCAAACATTTCGTTAAATTCGGTCGAGCCGTTCCGGAGATTTTGTCAGTTTTATTTCATTTCTATTTTCTTTTATTGTTATATTATTTTGATTTCTTGTGGGGAGGGAGGCGGAACTATTTATAATGATGTTTTATATGTAATGTTAATTTATGAGAATGTGGATTAATAAATAACCTTCAATTGTCTTTTTCTCAAAAATTTTCTTATGTAAGGCCATAAAAATATTATCCTACCATTAAGACAATTAAAAGATCTGTCAAATTCATTAAAAAAAGTATAGGGATGTAATTTTTAAAAAAATGTCGATGACGTCATCTGTTAACAACAATTGAAGTGAAATCGACGTGTTCGAGGATTTTTTAAAATAGCAAACCGTTCTTGAGATTTTGTCATGTTTCCATACTTTACTTTATTTATATCACTGTATGTGCCACGTGCCAACTTTTGCCAACAATAATTATTCTTAATTAATAATGAATTACAAAACAAATTTTAAAAATAGAAACTCACTAATGTTAGTTGTTAGGTGGAATTAGTAATGGTCAAAAATATTTCCCCACCCGGTGTGTAAATATCTGACATTTGCCCAAATTCTAAAGCACCATATGTGACGTTATCTCACAAGGTAACTTGCACTTGCGATGACATAACACATCACAACGTATCGTTCTTAAATTTGGTAGTCAATATTCCAGAAAAACGATCCAGAATCTATAAATTACGAATTTAAAAATCCCGATTTGAGGATAATTTTGTTTTAATATTGTCATTTTGTTGTAGTTTAATTTTTCATATAACCAAACATTTTTACTCTTTCTTATTGGTATTAATACTCATATTTTGATACCTGATACGTTTTAATCAAACACCTTTTGTTTTTCACTCTTGAAAAATCAAAACAATAATTATTATTTATCTCTAGAATGATAACGAATGGGGTATTATGTGTATACGAACTTTTGTGCTTCGAATGACTCCATCTATCGCCTGTTTGTACAACAGGAAGGATGCAAAACGTGCCAAATATATATCGGGTATTTACTATTTACCCAGGTATATACAAAAATAACGGATTTAACCGAGTAATTCCGAGTATACGACCATCACTAGCTGGATTTTCACTTATCGAGAGAGAATGTTGAAAACTTAAAATACAGAGAACAATATTACAAAATTGAAGATTCTAGAATCGTAATCATAGAGGTACCAAAAAATTAAGAGCAAATTAACAAACAGTAGAAAGACGACAATATTTTGGGATTCACTCAATTATCGAGAGAAAATGTAGAAACCAGAAAATCCAAAGAACAATTTCAGCAAATTGAAAACTTGCAACTAAGTTCATCGAGCCTCTAATACAAATTACTTAATAGCAAATTAATAAAAAGAAAGAAGAAGAGAACAGAAGAAAGCCGACAATAAGAACAGATGTCAGTTAATTATCGAGAGAGAAAGTTAAAACCCGGAAATATAGAGAAAAATTGACAAACATGTTCTTCGCGCTGTAAGTCTTTGAGCCGAATGTTTGAGAAGAGAAAAAAAAAAGGTCATAAATAGAGTATTATTGAGTTAATAAGATTTTCGGAAAGTTTCGTTAGTAGTTTATCTACGTAATTGAGCAGGAAAGAAAATTTTTAGATCTTCAATGGATAAAAAAATTTGTTGACAATTAAATAATTTTCCAGAAAAGAAAAAATAAACAAAATTAAAGCCTTCCTTCAAAATCAATTACTGTGACAAAGAAATATTGCAGGAATAATGAAAGAATTAAAGAAATTTGAATAATGAGAGAATTAAAGAAATTTGAGAATTAAAGAAATTTGAAAAACTATAGATTAACTAAGCTACTATAGATTAATCTAACATTTTTTTTATATCCTAATACCTACTTTTAATATTTTTGCAAAATGGCAAATCATTAATCCAAAAGATGACTGAGCTTGACGTCACGCGAGTTCCGTTGCTATGAGTTGCTGAATTTTTAGGGGTGATTTTTTTAAACTGGACTTATTATCGTCAGCTCAATAAGAGGTTTTTATTAAAGCAGTGCTCAGACAGGAACATCTTAGATGATTTAGTATTGTCCTTGAATTTTATATAATCCTATACTTAACTAGTATTTTTTGCTGTATTTTAAATTGACGTTTTTTGCGTAGGTGTGAAATCCGATACCTACACATTCAAATGTTACATTGAGGATAACTAAATATGAACTCGATGGTAGTTGGCAACTGTTATAGGGAACAAAAACATTATACACTGATTATTTGCACATCTAATCTAGTGACTGGTCAACATCATAATTATATAAAGTCTATTCAAAGCACGCAGTATTCAGAAAACAAAGCCGACGTTGAACAAAGCCTGAACAAATTCTTGAAAATTACGCCTTTGACATCCAAATAGCCAGAAAATCGGCGGCCACCACACACTGTCGACAAATTATCTCCATCCAGCTGTTGTTGAGGCAGCGCCTGCCTCGCAACAGGTCTAACTGACCACCGCAACTTTCCACTTTCAGAGAACCCATGTGGAAGCTGAACGAATCGATGGGTCGCATCAGTGGTCCCGATCCAAATTATTAACCCGCTAGTGCTTTTTTCCCGTCGCTAAACTGGATACAAGTTATTTTATAATTCCGAAATGTCAGTGGAAAAGTGATTTTTTTAATATGACAAAAGGACGTTCAAAATTTCACATTCATATTGAAATTTTGTTTTCAGTTTTAAGGAGAATTCAAACGAATGATTCTGTAGTTACTCCGCCATCTATAGGGCAAGTTAATTAGTAGCGAGAGAATCTATAATAGACGTCATTGATAAGTACCTACCTACATATGTTCTGTCTATTCAATATGAATTATTTACATACATACATAAATACATTAGCTTATAATCTACTTTTTGTCAATTTGTTGTTTAGGTTTTAAACTTTGCTTGTTTAGCTATGTTATGCAAGTTATTTTGGTTTATTTCATGCAGGTTTGTTGTTTGATGCATCGTTGAAGTCTCTCCGAAAATAAGTGATTTTGTATCACTTCTTGTTGTTTATGTAATCTGGCCAATCTATTGATTCAAACACGACCAAGGCTAAGTTATTTATGTGCAAAATTGCTTGGATTCTGAGTTATGGAACATCTTGTCATATAGATTGGCATTTACAAAGACATAAAATTGTCTGAATTCATAATTCAAACAAATGGAATGCAATGACTCAAAGAAATTCTGTTATTTCAATAGAGACAAATAAAT
This sequence comes from Aphodius sticticus, assembly GCA_963966075.1. Classification (NCBI taxonomy): domain Eukaryota; kingdom Metazoa; phylum Arthropoda; class Insecta; order Coleoptera; family Scarabaeidae; genus Aphodius; species Aphodius sticticus. The sequence continues at coordinate 20,350,622 of OZ014510.1, forward strand.
ATTTCTTTGCGGATTCAACTATTTGTTTCGTAGAAAGAACGTTTGTTAGCGCCAAACAATTCATATTTTCAGTTAAAATTTACAATTTCTTTAAGGATGTATAAGGGTGTTTACAAGGAACTATATTTAATTAATTCAAATAATTATCATTGTGTTGGTGAAAGATTTTTGAATTACCGAAATTGTTGGTTGAGTTAAAATACGATATTTTAAGGTTGCTAGGTATATGGTTTTTTGTATTAAGGTAATTATTTGATTGAAGGAATTAATGTGGACTATTTATTGAACAGAACTTTTTGGAGGGTACAGTAGAGCAAAACTCTGCAAGTGTCGCCGTCTTTTTTATCTAACAATACAGTTGGATGAGGTATTGACGCTAACAAATACTCAAAATTTGATTTCTTTGACAGAAGAAAGCGTATTTTTTTAACCAAAACAAAAATATTGCTTTAAAGGAAAAAAATCTCTTCTTGAAGGCATACAAATATATAAGAATAATAATAATAATAATAATAATAATAATAATAATAATAATAATAATAATAATAATAATGTATTGCCCTCTGAGCAGAAAGGCATTTTAAAGGACAGTTATGGTTCAAAAGAACTGTTAATAATTAACAAGAAGATTGTTGAAAAGATCAAGAAGACTCGAGGAAACCTATCCATGGCCTGGATTGACTATAAGAAGGCGTATGATAGTATCCCGCATGAATGGATTGTAAAAGCCTTGGAGATATATGGGGTAAACCAAAAAATTATTTTTCTGGTAAACTCATGTATGTCCTTATGGTCTACTAAACTATGCTTGCGGGGACGAGAGTCGTGTGTTTTCTCAGAGCCGATTAATATTAATTGTGGCATATTTCAAGGTGATAGTTTATCACCCTTGCTCTTTTGCATAGGCCTGTTTGCATTGTCCAGTGAATTGAATGAGGACAAAGTTGGTGTTCAGTTATTACCTGGCGAAAAGTTAATTGGTCATTCATTATATATGGATGATTTGAAACTTTATGCCAAAAATGATGAGCAGTTGAAGAGGAGCCTCAGTATAGTTAAACAATTCTCTGACGATATTGGGATGCAGTTTGGTCTAGAGAAGTGTGCCAAAATTAGTATTGTCAAAGGCAAAATTGAGAGAACCGCTGACATATGCCTGAATGATCATACTAGTATTAATGAATTAACAGATAATACTAGATATAAGTATCTGGGAATGGATGAAGCCTTTGGTATAGATGATGAAGGGATGAAGGCGAAGGTTATAGGCGAATACATTAAGCGAGTCAGAAAAATTTTAAAATCTGGTTTAAATGGAAAATATAAAATGCAAGCGATCAATGCATATGCTATTCCAATATTTCGATATAGTGTTGGAGTTTTAAACTGGACTAAGAAGGAAATACGCGATTTGGACATTAAAACTAGAAAACAGTTAACACTAAATTTTATGTTTCATCCAAAGTCTGATGTCTGCAGACTATACCTGCACCGTTTAGATGGAGGTCGTGGTTTGCAGCAATTGGAAAATATTTATGATTTGGAAATGTTAAATTTAGGAAATTTTATAAAGGCCAACAAGGAGGATAAAGTCATTAAACAATTAATTAGGGATACTTCTGGTAAGTCAATAATTAGTAAACATAAACTAATTTTAGAAAAATTTCAGGTGGAAGAACTCGGTAATTATGAAAATAAAATTTCAGTGGAAAGTTTAAAGCGACAGATAAAGTTAAAAATGAATCAGAAAATGAGAGAGGATTATGTTACTAAGCCAATGCATGGCCAATTTTTAAGAATTGTGGAGGGTGATGGTATTTCAAAGTCTGGATCGTTATCTTGGCTTTGTCATGGAAACATTAAGGCTGAAACGGAATCCTCTATCATAGCGGCGCAAGATCAGGCAATACGTACCAGATATCATGAACAGAAGATTATGAAAGTTGCTCATGATGGGAGTTGTAGACTGTGTCATCAGGCTCCGGAACATGTCTATCATTTGTTAGCGGCTTGTCCAGTCTTAGCTGAGTCGCATTACATTGCTAGGCATGATAGGGTGGGAATATATATACATTACAACTTGTGTTCCCAACTATTAGGTTTAGCAATGGATGTGTCTCGGTGGTATGACCACGTTCCATCTCCTGTTGTGAGTAATGATCATATTACCATATTATGGAACATGCCTATTGTCACTGATAGAATGCTTGATGCTAATAAGCCAGATATCGTGGTAAAGGATTTCCAGAGGAAGGTATGCACGTTCATAGAAATCTCGGTACCTGCTGATGCGAATGTTGTAAGGAAGGAGCTTGAAAAACAACTTAAATATAAGGATCTCTCAATAGAAGTTGGACGTATGTGGGGAATGAAAGTAAACATTATTCCGGTGATTGTAGGTTCATTGGGAGCAGTTACTCTAAATTATAGTAAACATGTCAAGGAGTTACCGTGCAAAATTTCGCCCTGGGAAATTCAGGAAATTGCGGTTTTGGGAAGCGCGAATATTTTGAGGAGAGTTTTATCATAAAGCATCCTAAATTTACTGCTATCGTACTACTTTTCATCTTTACCTTCCTTTGTATATGTCTATTAATAAATATCTGCATGTGTTTTTACTGACCTGTACACAACGCTGTACGGGGTTTCCACAGTTTTCCTTTGCTTTGCAAACTTGTGTTGCAAAGCATAAATGGCGTTGTTTTTCAAAATTGGGTTGAGCTGTGGTGATACCCGCAAAGGGAGTACCCTAGGCTTCAGCGAAGCTCGGTACTACCAATTTGCCCTGATGATCCTCATTACTTGTCAAAATCTATTAGTGTAATTTTAGTATTTATATGTTGTATCTAAATTATATTATCTAGGTTTAATGTATTTAATGAGATGTATCAGAGAATTCCAATAAATAATAATAATAATAATAATGTTTATTTGTTTGAATCAAAATTAGATTTCTTTGACAGAAGAAAGCGTATTTTTTAACCAAAACAAAAATATTGCTTTAAAGGAAAAAAATCTCTTCTTGAAGGCATACAAATATATAAGAATAATAATAATAATAATAATAATGTTTATTTGTTTGAATCAAAATTAGATTTCTTTCGCGATAGGATTTTTTAGATATTTTAAATCAAAACAAAATATTTCTTAAAAGATAAGTAATTTTTATTTGTAGACAAACATATATTTCACTTATATAATTATTCCAAATAAATTAATCTCTACAAGCAAATAAACTAGACAATTTAATAAAGTATATATTTTGTTATTCCAAAGAAATTCAAATAATTCATATAATATATTTCTTAAAAATAAAAAAAAAACTTTTCTATCTGTGTAACCTTTGAGAAATATTCTACTTCCACTAGATTATTCTATAAAATATGCGTACACATCAGTAGGATGATTAATAACCACTGTATGGCCGCTTTTTATGGAACAAGTATAATATTTTATTATTTTGTATGCAACGATTCGTAGATATGAGATATTATAAACTGATAGAATGTTTTGTTCTAACACCTGTAATCTGGGGTACTCGAATAAATAATTTATAGGTACATGTTAGGTACATTTTGCATACTGATAGTCGTATATGTAAGCTGTCATAGAATTTCACATAAAAGTTGATTTTATTAATTTAAAATACGTCATTGACATAAAGAAACAAACGTATTTTGTAAGTAATTAATTACAAAACTGACAAATGTCCTTATCCCCCTAAAACTAAAGTTAAAAGTTAAAAAAATATTTTGTCGTCTTGAAACCATGTGTATTGGCAGTGATATAAAAGATTTGAACTTTACCAAGCAATACGTTTTGTTGAAGTTTGTGCGCTTAGTATGCATTCGTTTATTATCGAAACCCAACAACCCCGTGCATGAAAATAAATATGATTTTATGAAATCGTCAAGAGGGACTTTTAATTGATATTACATAAATTAGAAAGTATAAAAAAGTTAGTCATCCTACATTAAAGTACCTAATGTGTTTTATAATTTTATAATTAATACAATAAAGCACCTTTACCTTTAACAACCACCCCTAAATCATAGTGGCGTGTCAATTTAATTAAATAAGGAGCTAAAGTGATAATTGTAAATATAGTTCTTATCTTCAATTTATTTTTCAGGAAATGTGCCAACGACCAAGGTTCATCAGTGACAACAACAATGACATGCTGAGGTTTGCCGTTGAATCTGGGGAGCTTGGTGACCAATGGTTATTAGCGGCAGTGGCTTCATTAGCATTAACGCCTAGATTTTTGGACAGGGTAGTTCCGCCTGACCAAGGATTTGACAATACACATACGTATTGTGGAGTTTTTAGGTAAGTAATGCTGGTTGAAAAAAAATAATGTTAATAATTGAAATCTCAGAATACTATGAACACATTTTGAAACTAAGTCTAATTAACAATTTAGACAAACATTTACAATAATTTATTATAGCTCAGTTTATCCTTTGTTATTACTTTTACTATTTCCACGCAAACAAAAATATTTAACCTTAATTATATGTTTGTTTAATGAGATGTTTCTTTAAGATCGTTTTTATCAAATATTCTCTCGAGTGCGATGATAAACAAGCCATCTAGTAAATGAGAGTATTAAACAAATTAACCCCCTGAGTTAAGGACATTTCTACATAATATTATAAACATCTCCTGAAAGAATAAGTCGGACATTGAATAGATATGGTACGTATTTTAAGCGGCAACTAAACGACGCCGACGGGTAGTACAAGTTGTCGTACAGGCATCTAGTCGCATCGTGAATGTAAATTGACGCATCGGCGGCCATCTTTTTTTGATCAGGCCGATTTAGATGCGTATTTGTAACGTCAATATTTTGTCTAGCCGGGTCCTGGCAGGTTAAATTGGAGTCGTTCAGCAATGTTTCTATTAAAGGCAATTTATAAAACCCGCCGTAGAGGTTATGTCTCATCGGAATTACAAAGTAAATCGCCTCGGCGCATAGACAGTAGTTTACAGAGAAGCTGCATCTAGAGCACAATGGCGTATATCTCATCGGATTTTTGCGGAAAACGCACAAAGCGCCCCTATCGTTCACTTCGATAATAATTGATTTATTGCATGGTGAATCTGTTTGTTTAATCAAAGTGTAGTATTAGACCAGTGCTGAAGCCTTTGATAATGGTAAAATGTGAAAAAAAAATAATAGTAGAATGAAATTCATTGGAAAAGAAAGAGAATATAACAAAAATGAGAGGAAAAATAATTTACGGGCGATCTGAGGTCGGGAAGTGGAAGAGGGTGAGGTTTTAAGGATAAAAAACGGTTTATCTCGATTTCCGGCAAAACTACAAATCCTATGGAAAAAAAAAATGAAATATTTTCAAAATTCCAAAATGTTAATTAACTTGAAAAACATTTATAGCAATTTTTTGATGATGTAAAAACAGTTATTATGTACCAAGGGCATTAGACGGATGTTTATGCCCCGAGGGTGACAGTTTAAAAATGGCCGATAGGCCCGAGAGCGTTCTAAGTCGCCCGATAGTATAAACATCAAGTAATGCCCGTGGTACATACAAAATTTTATGTCCTACAATGGTTTTGTTCCTCCGTTTCAATAATATTAATAAATATTTTGACGTTATCAAGTGACATGCGTGTCTACGGAGTTGAACAACAATACAGAATGACAATACAGAAAATTAATTGTCAAACTTGTAACCTTAATCAGTATATGTAAAGGTGCATTTAAATTAGAGCGAACAGAAGCGAACGAACGAATTCGTTCGCTTAAGCTAGCATAATTTACGTGGCATAATTTACACTCCTGCTTGTAGAGAAGTAAGGAACGAGCAAATACCTGCGAATTCGTTCCTTCGTTCGTTCGCTTCTGTTCGATCTAATTTAAATGCACCTTTATACATACTTATATTGCGGCTTGACAGAGAGGTTGTTCAGGATTCAAAGCGAGATGGAAAATACTCTATTCTATTTCTTTCTACAATTCCAACGTGCTCTACGCGCATGCGTGAGCTCTACGCGCATGCGCAAAATTAGGCCGCAACAGTGTTGTTTAAAATTCGCGGTCAAATTGAGTCAGCGCGTCTGCGTATAGCGTACAAAAACATTCTACCCATCGCCTTTCATACGCGGAATAATTTAACATTGGTCGAATAGGATAAGACGCAGGGACTGCCTTAAACGCCAATAATTGACATTGATGAGTGACAATACAGACAATTAATTATCAAACTTATAACCTTAATCGCCAATAATTGACATTGACGATTTAAAATTTACAGTTTGAATGACAAATATTATATATTTGACATATAACCATGGCAATCCTTTATGCCCTAGGGCGAAAAAAGAATCTTTATTGCCCTAGGGCGCTAAAAAAAGATGTTTTCGTCCCGGTATCTAAGATTTAAAATGACACTTTATGATCATTTAGGACATTATTATCTTTTAAAATTTTGTAACTACCATTGTAGTTGGTGAATAAAAAATCCATAATCTGTTGAATATTTTTTTTTTAATTTCAAAATTCCAAATTGTTATATAACTTGAAAAACATTCATAGCATTTTTTGATAATGTAAAAATAGTTATTTATGTACCAAGGGCATTAGACCAGCGTTTCCCAACCGCCGGTCCGCGGACCGGTGCCGGTCCGCAGAAATATTTTACCGGTCCGGGCGAGAAATTTCGCCCTTATCAAGGCGACTCAAATATTTTTCTATACTTTATAACACTTGCTATGGCTTTCACTAGATGGCACTAATACCAGTCAATAGAAATGCGTGTAAAACATGCACAAAAAGTATATTCCAAATACTCGTACTCTTCTATTATTCTGAACTACATATTGTACGATCATTAGTTTGGTTGTGGCAACATTGCTCACCTATACATACAACATAATTTACAACGATTTGTGTATGCTCCATCCCAGTATTGTGTCAGATCGTTTGTCTTTTATTTTATCGCGCTCGAGCGTATTGTTTTTGAATATTGTGCGTTATAGTGTTGTGTGGTATTTTGGAAAATAAATTTTCTTTCGGAACACTTGAAGCCGTACAAAATGGTACCTAAAAAAGTCAAACAGCAAAACCTTCTAACTTTCTTTGGTAGAAGCAAAGACAATATTCAGGAGAAAAGTACTGATGGTATCGAAATTATGCCAAGTACCAGTGCCTTAAGAAGGACCACAGAAAAAGAAATGGGTCGATACTTCTGAATATACAATACAAACAAAAAAGAGAAAGGGCAATTTTATAAGGCAATATGATAAGGAGTATCTAAAGTTCGGTTTATTGTACCCCTGGCAGCGAACTATCGCCACTGCCTTTGTGTGTAGTATGTTCAGAAATTCTTTCAAATGAAGCTATGAAGCCTTCAAAACTAGCTCGTCATTTGCATTCAAAGCATAAACATTATATAACTGATAGGCCACTGAAACATCACATTCATTTGACGTCAAAAATCGCTCTAATACTAAGAAATAATCTTTGTCTGCATCTTCATTCAATTTTGTTCATCATACTTTTTTATATATACGTTTTTTTTTATAGAAGCCGTCCGTTGATTTCAAAAGGTGCATGCTCCTGCAGAGAGACATTAAGGAAATTCAGCTTTTCAAAAATGTTGCATAAATTTGCCAGTTTTATTAAAAAATCAGCACCAGCAACATATTCTGTATCTTTGTATCACTGTAAGTCACTGCTTCAAGAGTATTATTTTGTAGTTCTTCGTATAGCTAAAGCAAAAAAAAATTCACTATTGGTGAGGAGTTAGTAAAGCTTTGCGTATTAGATGTCGTTCAAGAAATTTTGGGTCCTCAAGTTGCCACAAAATTAGATGCTGTACCACTATCGGATACCACAACTCAGACAAGAATTAATGACATGGCCACCGACATTGAAATACAAGTTTTAGTTTTTTAGGTCGAAAAAAGTTTAAGCATGCACAGTGTAAAAATCAATTTTATTCAGAAGTTACATAATTTACACAAGTCTTTCAAATCACGTACATCAAAATTTAACAAAAAATTAAAAATGGCGGCGCACCGGCATTTCTCCTCAAAACTCGTTTTAAAATCATCAAATACGTTGACTCGGGTATCTCAGCCAATCCATAACCGATTTACTTGAAATTGAGACAATCTTCTCCGATACATATACCAGTCCAGCAATTTTTTTTATGAAATTTTCAAATCTTCTTTTTGGTTATAGCTATTTGGTTATAAAATTGTCGAATAAAGAGTGTACAATAACATGCCGAACTGCAAAAAAAAATACTAATTGCTAAAATCCTACGTACTGAACTGGGTTTTGTATCAGAGAATACATACAATCTGTCTATGGAGTAATTTTAAATCAATCAGGTGTGAATTGGTTGAGATATCCGACCGTTTTTGAAATGCAAATGATTAAAGAAAGCAAAAGACTTATGTCAAACAGACTAGTATAGCAGAATATTTGATTTTTGAATAAAATTTATTTTTACATTATTACTAGGTACAACTTAGGTATCATTTTTCTACCTCCAGGAGTAGTATTACCCCTTAATCGTCAGCCGGTCCGCCAAATATTTCCCCTACTTTTGCCGGGCCGCAGGCGTAAAAAGGTTGAAAAACGCTGCATTAGACGGATGTTTATGCCCCGAGGGTGACAGTTTAAAAATGGCCGATAGGCCCGACAGCTTCTTAATATAGATATTAGAATATCTGAAATCAGAAATTGGCAATGGAGTCCAGTTATTGAGAAAATATGTCCCAAAAAAGAAAGGAATGCTAAAATACGCACTTTTTACGCAAAAACACAAATCATTTTTCTCTTAGCTAGAGTATTCAATGCAGCAAATATTTTTGGTGCAAAATAAATGTTTTGATCCAAACATAAAAAATAATCCATCTTTTTAATATTATTTGAAGACCCAAAATAAGTTCTGGCTTTCCTTATTCATGACTGATTCATGTAATGATCTATAATACGATACAAATTTGAATTTGGATTGATTATAGAAATATTATTAAACTTTATCTACGCCTCACATATAATTCATTGCATACGTATCTACGACTATATAATCCAATGATACACACCGATGATTATGATGACAGTACCTTTGTATAATAATGAGAGTTTGTTTGAATAATGACTTAATTACTCAAAGGAACTGTCATCATTATACGAAACTACTGTCGTCTGTCAAAACCTACGTGGTTGACAGTTATTTGACAGTTCGCATCGCAAAACACATTTAAAACATTTGTTATGTAATGGAATTTATAAGTCGTAGATAAAACGTTATATTTTGCTCGCACATAATGGATATCCTTAATTATGGGCCCGTCAAATAATGTGCTTGTGATGACTATTATTCACAAGTATTGAATAAAAGCCCGATTGTTGACTTATTCGGTAGATATCAAGTTTAACAAAAAAAAGATTAAAAAGTAATTACAATTTTCTGATCTAAATTGTGATCACTCTACAATACCACCACTTATTTCGAGAACAATGAGAACAATGAGAATATTTCGACACACTTGAAGTTCAAGAAATTCATCATCTATGTTTAATTGAAAACCTATTTCATAAACATTCAGGAAAGTATAACATTACCAGCGAACACATTCCTCTATTGCAATGTACGCCATTTGAATACAAAATCGAACTATTTGTTCCCTGATTTAATGCTAATTAAAACTAAAATATTTACTGCCGACTGTATTTGCAACATCAGTAATTGTGGGTAATGCGTACCGATATTTACGATCGCCGTGGAAAAAGCACGTAGCTATTCTGCAGTGCCTAACATGGAAGATGGGACTTTCTTTAGGCTCACGTGGGCAGACGATGGGAATCTTTATTTGAACCGTTTCTGCGTACAATTTTCAAAGGAGAAAACACCAGGAGCGTCTATTTTCGACCTGCAGAGACTCGCACACAATAGCCTCTGGATCATACACTCTCGAGTCTGTTAGAAATCGCTTCTTTTAATTTATGGCCTATTCATTCGTAAAATCCATTATGTCGATTATAATACGCATTGCAATCGATACAAGCGTCAATAACCGGAGGAATTTCAAAGGCCTGATTTTAAGTAGATTAAAAATAACACTTCCTTATCCACAAAGGACATTATCAGGATAGATTAATCTTAATTTTAGGTACCTCACGAAAGATGTCAACAATTAACTGGCAACATTGCAATTAAATCTTAAAAAATCGTTGCTTGCTGCTGGGTTGGTTAGGCCAGTAAATAATTTGAGTCGTCTAAAATGTAACCGTAATTGTGGGAAAAGTTACAGTATTGTGTATTTGTCGGTTTGGCTTAATTCTTATCTCTTCGTTCGCATCTGCTGCCCGACTGGATTCATGTTGGCCGTAGTTTATTTCATTCCACTTGCGGTTCGGTTATTTTACTTCCTTGTACGTGGCGAGCAGATCTACTGCTAATTCTAATCCCATGGCTAAGTACGTGTAGGTTTCGCCGATAATCTGTACGTTGTTTACCGTTTCACTTGTCATTTACCACTGTTAGTTATTTGGTTAGCAAATTATCCTTTCGATGTGAGGCTCTTGAGTCCCTTTCAATAGAGTACACTTAAAAGTAGTTAAATATTTAGACTTTTCATAAACATTGTTACATTGTTACAGGCAACTACGCAGGTTTTTACTTTATTCTACGTAGTATGACAAACTATTGTAATCGTGACGAAAATAAGTTTTGAAATATGTCGTTTTGGGTCCCCTGAACATTTTTGCCCAAGGTACAAAAAAATGTCTGTGCGTGTGTGTGTGTGTGTGTGTGTGTGTGTGTATGTGTGTCTGTGTATACCCGTTTCTTGTGGCGACCATTCCGGAAAAACTACTAAAGGTATCGGGACGAAACTTCAATTTAGAACTTTCATACCCAAACGAAAAGCTTTTTGTTCAAAACGGTCCAAAGGAACTGGAGGTTTACTCTTAGCATTTATCAACGATTTTGTCAAATGAGCCGCGATTACTGTAATTTAGTCAAAATAGTTAAATAATAAATTAAATTAGAGGAAATTTTGTAAATTTATGTCTATATTTTTTGGTAAAATTGATAGTTTAGCTGCATGAGCAAATTTTATTTCATCGAGATCGCTCGTACAGCATTAAACCTAGTTAGCCAGGATTTGACAGATATTTTGATTCTATTGACAGTATTGTCAGCACATGAGCGTTTGACACTTCTACATAGTATGATAAAGTCATGTGCATGGCAACATCAGATTTTTTTATCAGAATTCATGCTATTTTGGTTCTGAAAATATCAAACAAACCTGAAATTGTGTTATAATTGTTTACCTACTGTAAAACCAAAAGATTTTGTTAAATAAATCCCATAGAGCAATAACTTTTGCTACACCTTTTTGTTGATATGTTCGAATGTATATTATTTTCTGATTCTAATGGTGTAGGTAAAGAATATAGAGTATTTTGTAAAAGCTTTTTTAATGTTTCTCCGTGGTGACAAAACTACCTAACCATCTAAATAAGATCGAACATCTTTTGCCCTCGAACAAATTTTTCAATGTTCAGGTAAAAAGAACACAAATGGTTGGATCAAAACGTCAAAATGTGTGTTTTGGCATGAATAACCAATAACATATTAATATACTCGAAAAAAGAATGCCTCTATTCCTTTGTAAAATATGTAATTTCTTAGGTACCGGTTTCGTTGGTTACAACATCATCAGCCTAAATCTACAATTAGAAAATGTTGGTAAGAAAACAAATAAATAACAATTTAACGGATAACTCACGGTCAGGTAATTAAAAACACAAGCAAAGTAAAGTACGTGTGCCATGTGTGAATGACGACAAACAATTGACATACGGCTGGAAGTTAGCAAGAGGAATAGCGAAAATAGTGAAAAACTGGTTCAAGGTTAAAGTTGGTAAATTTTAATATTGTCAACCTTGAACTTTTTAGATTTATCCTTAACTAACCATAATAATATTATCGAATACAATATATATTGAAACCCCACTGCAGTACCGACCATAATTCCCTATCACTCATTCCATCCTTTTTCACAAGCATGGCCTCATTTCGTTTCCTTTTCAATCGTTGTTTAAAGTACTCCCTCAATTACAACTCCCGAATTGATGAATTAAATTACATTTATAACCTTGCTTCAAACAACCTTTTCCGTTTCAAATATATCAATCGCCTTTTACAACAAATCGTTAACATCACTGACCACCTTTATATACCTAAAAAAACCATGACAAAATATTTAAACCATTCACTTACAATAACGTCAAACAAAATTTTACCCAAATTTAACATTTATCCCGCTTTTAAAAGCAATAATACTATCTACAAACTACTTTCAAATGTCTAAAACCCTAAATCGGTTATGGATGAGACTGGAGTCTACTCAGTCAAATGCTCTATTTGTGATGCTGTTTATGTAGGTCAAACAGAAAGAAAGTTGGCAAAACGGGTAGCAGAACACAAATCGAACCTCTTCTAACATTTATCAGCACAAAATTTCAACAGTTCATTGTATAAAATACAACGAACCTACACTTCTTCACAAATGTAATAAAAACTACAAATTAGATCTATTAGAACAACTCGAGATAGAAAAACATAAAAGAAACAACATAACTTTATTAAATTATCAATTAGACTTCCAACAAAAGCCATTATTCATGTTTAATTTACAATAATTTTAAAAATTTATGGACTTTAAGTTGCCATTCCAAATACAATAACATATTGTCTGGGAAGACTAACGCCACCGATAGAGGATGTGCGAAATCAAAACACGTGGAGACTTTTCCTTTACTGTACCCTCGGAAAATATCTTCTCAACAAAAAGTCCACATTCATTCCTTGAATCAATTAATAATTTCTTTAATCAAAGAACCATTTACTGCAACCTTAATTTTGTTAACTTAAAAAACCTTATTGCAACACAATACTAAATATTTGAATTGAATAAATCATATTCCTTATAAATACAAATTGTAAATTTTAACTGAATACACTGAATTTTTGTATACAAAACTAGAAAGAACAACTGCGGTACGCTCCTGAATTTCTCGTTGAAAACAGGTTGTTATGGTTACAAACTTCTAGTTCCAATGTTTTTATTAGTAAAAAGTACCTACGTAATAATAAATTTTACGAATGCCGCATATCAATGCCAAATATACAGCCACATATATAAAAAAGTTAGCGCTTATTCTCACAGTAACACCTATTAACATCAGATTGGAAAATCTCATGTTTGTCGGATACTCAATTTTTAAATAACGGATCCAATATGGCGACCATAAACCGTTAACAATAATATATGAATTAATCAAAGTAATTAATCAGACTATGAATCAACATAATTATAATTAAAATAAAACACACGGTCCCAATAAAAATGAAAGTGGTCGATCAAATATATTTACTGCTGTGTAATATTTTGATAATACATAACCATTTTCCGTAAAGCTTCAAGTTTTCAGTCGTTCATCCAAACTAGATGTCTGCGAGGTGTCATTTAATATATTCTTTACAAAAACTTTAATAAAACTTCGTCTTGTTTTCTTTTATAATTGTCGAATATTACTGGCCAACTATTAGTTCAAATATTTAACATATCACGATCTGTTATCATATCACTTATCAGCCGTCTATATCAGATTCTGTCCAGTTAGTTCCTACAAAGTATGTTTCAATATTATATTATCCAATCATCTCGATAGCTCTTACGTTCACAATTCTCTACTTTTACACACGTGCACTTTTCAAATGGGTTTTTGCATTCTTAGAAACGAGTACGCATATGTTAAGAGCTGTCTGATTAATGACAGTTTATTGCAAACATTTGTTCGGCCGTTGCGTTTTGCCATCGACAGAAACACGGTGCGTGGGCCACGGTATTCTTAATATTAAAACGCCCACTCACATTGTTGGTGGAAATTATGCGAACGATACAAAAATGTCTATTCTAATGTGATGTAATTTCTCCTAATGCAACAGGCAACTCCATACAGAGAGCCATAGCAATTTTCGAGCGATTAAACTCTAACACTATTTTAATGGGAATATACGAGCTTCCGCTCTGATGGAATGATAGCTACGACATCGGACATAAACTATGAAACATAATTATTTATTATTCTCCTTTACGGCTTTTGATTAATAATTTTGTTTAATTGAATTATTGTTTGACTTCGATCAAGTTTTCAGCCGGACATAGCTGATCTGTCAACAACTCCAAGTTTTGTTCATTCATTTGTTTGATTTCCAAAGGAATGTGACTATTTCTGATAATAATAATGACTGATAAAAGATAAAAGAAATTATCGGTAAATAATACTAAATACTAGTGGTCATGTGAACCGCAGAAATCGACAGTCCGCATAAATGAGTAAAAAAGCAAACACAGTATATTAGGGACAACATGCAATTCCATAGTTTAACAATTTTTGAACTACACATTTCTATTAGTACAGTTACTATGTTTCAAGAACGTTTCCTGAAAATTTGGTGTAGGTATGTTGCTAAATGGAGAGCAAAGCACCATTTTCGGTTCAACTAAAAAAATAGCGTTTTATTATTTTCAAGCCTTTCAAGAAAGTTGGTTGTGTGTCCATAATACATGCAATAGGTTTCTTTATATATTTCATAAAAATATTTTTGTTTTTGTTTTTTTGTCATTGATGTTACCAGTGTTAACAATTAAGCTTTGTGTACTTTACTCGTGGATGATATATAATATTACCAAGAGGTACAACTAACTTGTCAATTTGTTCAATTTGTTTAATTTGTTTTCAATTTGTTTGTTTTTTGCCTGCAGCTCGGAAGAAAAATGAATTTGATTGATGGGACCGCATGAAAATATCTATTTACTGCCAGGACTATCGACTGCGCCAGCGACAGTTCTTTTTTAATTTTTATAAAACTTTGGGTTTATGGATTTTGGGTAATTCTGAATAACTATTACTAATAAAATATTGTTGATAAAAAATGTAGTATAACTAACCGTCAAAAAACTGGCCACCTAGAGTATTGTCTACTTTGATGTTCCTTAACTTTTGTAATCTACCGATCTTGATGATTATTAATGATTACCTTCATTTAAATTGTCACATGATATTGGAATGTTTGTAAGATACAATTACGAGTATACAAATTTGCAATTTTAGCTTTAATGTTCAATAATGTTTGCAATCTTTTACCGATCTTGATGATTTTTGTCTCCGCATTGTAAAAAATTTATCAAAATGACCACACGCCTTTAAAATATTGCAAAAAATAAATATTTTTTTCTGACCTTTATTTGTTTTGAATTAAATAGAGTATTACAGTCATATGGAAGTTTGACTAAAATCCCTAAGCAAATGATTGTACACCATGTAAGATGTCATCCCGAGAAGTCTTTATCTCTGTGCGTTTGTTGGTTTATGATAAAATTGCAATTAAAAGTGATAAATTTCAAAATTCGACGAGCACCGTCGGAAATACCCGAAGTATAACAGCCGACTGTGGCTTGGCTAAAATATCTCCTTTAGGGTATTTTCTTTCGGGGAATATAAATCGGCCCGACAAATTAGGTATTCGCAAGGACAGTTCTTGCCCGACAAAATATGTGCTCAGCATGACAAAATAGGTATTCGTAACGACAAAGGCGTACACGATAGATTGTGGACAAATCACGACAAATTAGGGATTCGTAACGACATATTGACATATTGAGGTCTACAGCCCGAAAGAATTTGTTTTCACATTTACGAAACGTTTTAAACATCTTCTTTAAATATGCTTGGTTTATGAAATTTCGATATAGATAAAATTCAATTAAAAATATTACGAAATAAACAAAGAGTGCTAAATAAAAATAAAGTACGAATAAGAGCAATAATTTCAATTTTAACAATACCATTAATTTTGAACAATTTCAGACACTTTAGCTATTGAAACTTGCACAATGCTGTCAACAAAATCAACAATTCCTCAAGATTTCTTTTAGCTACTCAACATTATTAAAACATGGTCAAAAACAATTAAATGTTCAACTGCAAGAACTCAAAATTAATGCAGTTATTTCGTATATCATGCAAGCAAATAAATCAAATATTTTATTGATCAATTTTTGTCGCTAGAACACACTCAGCCGTTTATGTCCTGCTTTTGTCGTTACAACTTATATTTTGCCGTTAGTTTACACTTTTTGTCGTTAAAACACACATTCCGTCATTCATTTACATTTTTTGTATTTAAAACACACATTTTGTCGTTCAAATACAATACCGTTCAAGTACATAAATTTGTCGTGGGCAAGCCTAATTTGTCGTGCTGAAAAATGACACCCTTTTCATTTGGTAAGGTTGCTGGCACAATGTCTTATTTGAAAACCGCGGTAATACCGTGCTTGGTGTTAACTACAATAACTGTTGTGTCATGACTTTTGGAAAAAAATATAGGGTGTTGTCTCTGGTATTCCTCGATAAGCGAGAATCCACAAAGAAACATTATTAAAGTTAAATAAAAGGTTGCAAAGTTTTCCTTGAAACTGTGAATCTTCTACAGATACACACAGAAAAGTGATCTCTCGAACGAAGAGAGAATTGGGAGATTATTGACTTCAACCAAGAAATTTTATTTCTTGGAATAATTACTGGATTTAAGAAAGTGCTTACTCTGGTGAAGTAAGTAAACAGTCTTGAATGAAGTGTATATTTTTATTCCCGGTAAATATCTTTAGCTACTTAATGTAAGAATTTTAAAGATTTGGCACAAATACGTTTTCTATTGCTAATTAACAAGAACTGTACACTATAAATCACAATACACATCCCCAATAAATCACAAGGCACATCCCCGACGGGTACATCGTTGTTGTTTTCGTACTAGAGGCTCATATACGGCGCCAGCACCACGCGCGGGCGCGCCAGCCTTGACAAAATCACGGTGCGCATATTTATTCCAGAGAAAGGGATTACTTGAAAGAAGTGAGAATCACTTCAGTTAAATAATTGGTGGGTTTTTATTCAGTAAACAATACTTACTTATATTAAATGTCTTATATTTTCTTGGATCAAGTAACTACGCACTTGGATGGATTTACTATTATTACGTTGGAGAAATTGACATTTTTGGGACGAAAAATTCAATTACTTCTTTCAATACAATATTGGTTGTTATAAAGAAAGAATTTATTTGTTGGCGGCATTTATCTGAGAAATTATTTTACTTATATTGAGTATGTGGCATTTCTTGTATATACATACCTAACTTTCTACATCCAAGTAAATATGCATTTGAATCTAGTAAATAAATTCAAGAAATTATGTTTTCTCGTTCCAAATAATCACTTTTCTGTGTGTACAATGTGGATAATTAAATTAAACAAACTGCAACAAGTTTAGAAACGAAGGGGCTCTGTTATGATGTACAAGAGAATCTGGCAAATGATCTTTAGTTACTCTATAGGGTGTCTCGAAGTTAGACCACCAAAACATAATTTGTTTCTACTGGTATAATAAGTTGCAAGACATCCTTTTTTTGTGAAAAAAAATCAAATCGGCAAAAGATTACAAAAGTTATGGAACATAAAAGCTAAAATTGCAAAATAACTGTACATAGTTTACAAATATTCAGATTGGGAGGCATTAGTTTGATACCGCAAGAGGCTTTGAATTTCAAGAAGAATAGTGTTTTTATAGGGAAATATAACATTAGACCATAAGCCATTAAATGGTGTACAAAATTATGTTTATATCTTTTATAGTTTGTTGAAAATATAAAGGCTGTTCTACTTTTTTAATAACCGTAATAATGATT
The DNA here is from genome assembly GCA_963966075.1 of Aphodius sticticus. Classification (NCBI taxonomy): domain Eukaryota; kingdom Metazoa; phylum Arthropoda; class Insecta; order Coleoptera; family Scarabaeidae; genus Aphodius; species Aphodius sticticus. Next base: position 20,368,432 of record OZ014510.1, read on the forward strand.
GTTCGGCTAATATGGTCAACAAATCCTACGCTACATTTATTATACACAGGGCTTAACAGATATTACTCAGGTGAGTAATTATTGTTATAAAAAAATGCATTAACTTTTAAAGACATAAAACCACGAAAACCTATCAAACGTAATAAAACTCCAATAAATCAGCATTACAATAGCGATCATAAAAATATAGCTGGTAACTGACCAAAAAACGACCGCAACCTCCGCAAGATTAACGCGAGCTCCTTATAATGGAGGTAGTGAAGCAAGACGTCACAGAAAAACAAGAAGAAGAAGAGGTACTTTATGATTTTCTCTGCACCGCCTCGACATTGCATTTTGCATGCAACAAGTTCTTAGGCTGGTAGCTATTTAATTAGATTTATCGCCGACCGGCAGATAAGGTGCCTACCGAAGCAGTGGCATGCTTTCTTTGAGAGGGCCCCGATCCAACTACCCGCTGCTGCCTTTCTAGCATAATTAGAAACCTCCTAGAGCAAAAATCACGAATTACTGAATCCGCGCGTAACGCCAATACGTTCAACGTTACCAGAATGTAACATGACGCAAAGTGGAATGAAATTGCGAATGTCGTGACATGATTGCAATTACAAGTTAAGTTATACATATACATACGTTTGTGTTTTACCGGTGTATGCTGTGTTTAGCAATTATGATGACATAAACACCAAACTTAGATGAAACCGATGATGTGACATCCGTCGCAAAGATCATATCATGTCATATAAATACTAAGTAGTAGTCTCAGATATACAGGGTGTTAATAGGGATCATAACAGGTTTTATTTAGTTTTTTATTATTTTATTTTATATTAACATCAAACATTGGATTTTTTTAACTTGAAATAGGGGTGTGCCATCTTGAGAATTCCAACTTGAGTTGTCATCATCGTTAATAAAATATTTATTTTCTTTTTTTAGAACATGTTTTATCAGAAGTTTTATTTTCAAAAACCGAAAATAGTGATAGATACTCAAATTTAACATTTTATATATCATGTAACTGTATACATTTGTATAGTAATTTCGCCTAATGGTGTCCCCTGCCAACTACAAACTGTTTATTAATTGTAATTGATTTCTATAATTTAAAATCAATATTCAATATCAATATTCACTGACGTTGCAACTTCATCAAGTTTTCTAACAGTTTTCGTAAAGAGCGATTCATTCGTTTGTGATATAAAACCAGACACGTTAACTGGCTACTGGATTTATTCCTTTTTTTAAAGGAAAGACAATGCAGTTCTATCCTCATTGGAAATCTATACTTATTTAGACTAGAACCCATTAAAATACCCCCAAAAAACAAGGGGTTAACGATTGGAAAATACCCTCAGACATCAAAATAGAAATGTTATATATTATAGAAAATGTACTTGCAGACCTTCAATTGTTATCTGTGACGTCATCAACACTTTTTTAAATGGCAACCACATATTTTTTACAAAATTTATGGCCCTTCATAAGAAAATATTCGTGAAAAAGGGGGTTGAAAATTGGTGTAATATTGATAACTTGTTTGTTTATGGAAAACCAATAGGTGTTTTTGATTTATGTTTCTGCACAAAATACGAATATAAGCTTGAAGGTTACATACCACGTTAGGTTATGGCGTTGTTTGTTGTTTCTTTTATGGGGACGTCTGCACCCCTTTTAAGAGAATGCCTATAAATGCTTCAAAAACATTTGTGAACTAACTCTCAGGATTTCAGGTAAAAGTATAAATATTAAGGTTCACTATGAGACCATTTTCAAGTTTTTGGACAATGCGTTCAGCATGTAAAGAATTGAATTTTCCTTTTTTTTACATTTTGACCCGATTTTTTTTTGACAACCTTACACGACAGAAAATTTTGGAGCGCGACTTCATTTTCAGGCCAAATAATTCTACTTAAGTTTACCTTCTACCTAATTTAATCTCTATTCATAAAATCCTTGTTCCTAACGTATTAAACAATGAAAAGATCAGTTACAGTAAGTAAGAAGCAAATGAGGTTGCCATTTAAAAAACTGTCGAAGACGTCATAACTCAATTCACAGCCAAAATTGAAAGTATTGCAAAAATGCTTATTTTAATAAGTTAAAAATCGACGATTTTTTCAGAATGGCAAACCGTCTCAGAGATATTTTCTTGTTTTCATACTTTTCGCGTACAATGTATGCATGTATACAGGATGTCTCACGGAACTGGTACATTAGAAGTTTCTCATGTTCTACTATTTCTGGAAACTTGAAATTTTGGAACTAGAATTTACTCGATCTGAGCTCTTCAGCTAAAATATTCTCAAGTTAACTGTCACGTCCGGTCACCGGAAGTCGGTATCAACTTTGTTATTTTAAATGGAATGATATAATTTTTATTTTATTTTTGGTTTCTACGTATCAAAACACATCATTTCCTATACCTAAATATCACCATTTTTGAGTTTTTTGAGTTTACTATTTTTTGCTGATTTTCCCGGTTACGTTTAAAATTGAATATCTCGGTTATTATTAAAACTAGAAGTTTCATGATTGGTGGTCCAAAACTAGAAACATAACCAAATAAGACAATGTTTAGTTCATTATGATATCTTATACAGGCTGTTCAAAATTTACAATACAATAATTGAATTTTTAAACGTAAAAAACTAATTTTTTTCAAATGGAACAGCCTGTATACCAATACGCGATTCAATAGGAAATCGTATTCCCTATCAATCATTATTAGGATTCCCTATATCTATCTTTAATAATTTTTGAGATATTGTCAGTATAAAAGAATGCAAACTAAATACAAAGCGATTTATTCTTTATTTATAGGAATGTAACAACTTTGAAACAGCAGGAAAACAGAAAAATATTGAAAAGGTTTCTTAAAACTAAAATAATAGATTTGGGATATCTAACTTAAATTAAAACTTAATTATGTTGTTTGAAATGCTGCCCGTTCAGCTCCAAACATTTTAAAATACTTCGCTGTACTACTGTCATCGTCGCTCTTCGGATTTCTTGTCGCTGAAGTCCATTAATGGCGGCTACTACTCTGTTAGTCAATTCTTCTCGAGTATTAACTGGTGTGGAATAGACCTGACTTTTCACATGACCCCAGAAATAAAAGTCCAATGGTGTTAAATCTGGTGAGCTTGGTGGCCACCGCCAGGGTCTCCTATTTCCGAACCACCTACCGTCACCTAACATCTGATTAAGTTGAATGGATACCACATGCGAAGAATGTGCCGGTGCACCGTCCATTTGATAAAAGCAGTCGCGTAAAATATTGAGGGAAAGAGTATCGCAAAAATTGTTCACACATCCACGCAAAATTTCTAAATATCACTATTTAAATTTTCGTTGTAAATTTCGTATCGAATTTCGTCCCCATTATTAAATGGGACTATTTAAAATGGATTTAAAGAAAAAGTAACAATATCTCAAAAACTATTAAAGATAGATATAGGGAACCGTAATATTGATTGATAGGGAATTGGATTGGATTTCCTGTCCAATGGCGTATGGGTATACAGGGTGTTCCATTTGAAAAAAAAATGAGTTTTTTAGTTTGAAAATTCAATGATTGTGTTGTAAATTTTGAACAGCCTGTATAAGATATCATGATGAACTAAACATCGTCGTATTTGGCTATGATTCTAGTTTTGGACCATCAATCATCAAACTTCTAGTTTCAATAATAACCGAGATATTCAGTTTTAAACGTCACCGCGAAAATCACCAAAAAATTAGTAAAATCAAAAAAACTCAAAAATGGTGATATTTAGGTAAAGGGAACCCTTATTAAAAATGATGTATTTTGATACGTAGAAACCAAAAATAAAATTAAAATTATATCATTCCATTTAAAATAACAAAGTTGATACCGACTTCCGGAGACCGGACGTGACAGTTAACTTGAGAATATTTTAGCCGAAGGGCTCAGATCGAGGTAATTCTGATTCCAAAATTTCATGTTTCCGGAAATAGTAGAACATGAGAAACTTCTAATGTACCAGTTCCGTGAGACACCCTTATACAGAATTTAAAAAGCAGTATAAAAGCAGATTTGAAAATAATTCAAAACACTTTGGATTTATGAAGACTCAACTTCTAATTGCAAAACCTCCACTAAATACCTAAGCTTGCTCGTAGGCTTGTTTTACTTTGAGTTTGAGGGTTTTTGGAAGTTCTCAATAGATCAATATTTGTTAATGATTTCTTGATATTTTTATTTTGATATTGCACGAGGCTTTGCATTTGAACAGGACGAACTGTATTTTGTCAATAAGTAGGCCATAGTTCCATATTTATAACATAATATACTAAAATCTGATAAAAACTAAATATTCTATAAGGATGTTACATACTGTTACACTCGAAAACGCGGTTTAGAATCATTAAGATATTTATTGTTCAAAATTATGAAATTTTCGGTATTGTTACAATCGTAGTCAAAACTTTATAACTTTTCTACAATTTTACAAATTACGATAATTAGCAGAAAAGTTTCTGTTCCAAATGCCTTATTTTGTAGTTGAAGAACCTTTTACTGAAATGCGTATGTGCGATGCAAGAATATTGATATTTGGTTTTTACTTTTTAACAGACAATATTTGAGATTATTTTATGCATGTCACAGTGCGTGGCGGAAGCGTGGCGATGGTGTGGCGGAAGTGTGGCGATGGTGTGGCGGTTACCTATTACGTCGTATTTTTACTTTATCATACGCAGTATGTAAAGTATTGTAATCGTGCCAAAAAAAAAATTGAGATTTTAGCGGAAATATGTCTTTTTGGGTCCCCTGAACATTTTTGACCAAGGTACTAAAAAATGTCTGTGTGTGTGTGTGTGTGTGTGTGTGTATGTGTGTGTGTACCCGTTTTTTGTGGCGACGATTCCGGAGAAACTACTAAAGGTATCGGGACGAAACTTCATATTTAGAAGTTTCATAACCAAACCTAGAGCTGAAAAGCTTTCTGTTGAAAAGGGTCCAAAGGAACTGGAGGTTTAGTCTTAGCATTTTTGAAAGATTTTGCAAATAAGCCGCCATTTCTGGAATTTCGTCGAAATAGTTAAATGATAAATTAAAGATGAGGAAATTCTGAATAATTCAAGCCTATGAATTTTTTTGGTACAATCAATAGTTTAGCTGCATCAGCAAATTCTATTTCATCGAGATCGCTCGTACTGCATTGAAACTAGTAGCCAGGATTTGTCAGATTTTTTGATTCTAATGACAGCAGGTAGTGTCAAACGCTAATGTTTTGACAATAACTTCTGTCAATATAAGCTGCGTTCGGATATTGTATCACACTTTTTACACCCAATAACACGTAAGTGTCATTTGGACGGTGTACCCGGTGTCAACGGAGTACAATATCCGAACGCAGCTTTAATCGACATATCTGTCTAGTTCTACTAGTTTTACTTTAATGCAGACATGGCCGATCTCGATCAAATAGAATCTCATGCAGCTAAACTATTAATTTTATATATAGTATGATAAAGTCATGTGCCTGGCCACATCAGATTTTTTTAAATATCGAAGTAATGTAGTAATTTTTTAAAATATAGGCTATCACTGTCATCAATGAACGATTTACGACAATATGTATACAAGAAACGTCTTAAATACTCCAATCTCGTTTCTTGGGATCCTACCATAATAATCGACCTACCAGTAGATAGAGTTATTTGGTGCCTATGTGGGTAAATGTGCTACTGGCATTCATGGTAATACCTAATGTGATGTGAAGCGAATGCGATTGGATAATTTACGATTAGTTCCGAGGGATGAAGGGCGAACAGGGACCGCTAATGCCCCCGAAGAATTTCATAATTAACGAAAAGAATTGCTGGCGTTATATAAAGTCATCAAGTTAATTTATAGACAGCCCGGTACGTCTACGGGTACCAAAAGAAGCACTCCGAGTTCGAAAGAAGCAGAAGAAGCGGCAGTAGAGAGAATCGCTGCTCGTGGCGAGCGTCTTCCTCCGACCGTCCGACGCGGCTAATGCGGCAATTTTTCATCGGCGGCATTTCTTCGCTCAACGCTGATAGAAAGAACAAATCAATCAATCAAGGCTGCAGGACGTTTTAAAAACATTAATATAATAAATAACCCATTAAACTGGCGAGGCGATGAAAGAAATCCCCCAGCACGACAAACGAATAACTCCGCGGCTAGCCGCGGAACCGTGAGAACTCGCCATTAGACGGACTTTTTTGCAGGTAGTAAGCATTCGCGCGACACGAAACGACGCGACAACTTCTAAGCTACGGTGACCATATTTGTCGAATGGAAAAATATGGAAATGCGGTACAATATACAATAGGGTGCTTTTTATTTTGTAAAAAATATTGTTTTCAAGAGCATCCAAATGGTTAATGAGCTGAAAAATAATTTCAAAAACATATTTAGGGTGGCTAATAAAAATTAAAAAATTATTTTTTTACTTTATCATACGCAGTATGTAAAGTATTGTAATCGTGCCAAAAAAAAATTGGAGATTTTAGCGGAAATATGTCTTTTTGGGTCCCCTGAACATTTTTGACCAAGGTACAAAAAAATGTCTGTGTGTGTGTGTGTGTATGTGTGTGTGTACCCGTTTTTTTGTGGCGACGATTCCAGAGAAACTACTAAAGGTATTGGGACGAAACTTCATATTTTGAAGTTTCATAACCAAACTTAGAGCTGAAAAGCTTTCTGTTGAAAAGGGTCTAAAGGAACTGGAGGTTTAGTCTTAGCATTTTTGAAAGATTTTCCAAATAAGCCGCCATTTCTGGAATTTCGTCGAAATAGTTAAATAATAAATTAAAGATGAGGAAATTCTGAATAATTTATGACTATGACATTTATTGGTACAATCAATAGTTTAGCTGCATGAGCAAATTCTATTTCATCGAGATCGGTCGTACTGCATTAAAACTAGTAGCCAGGGTTTGTCAGATTTTTTGAGTCTAATGACAGTAGGTGGTGTCAAACGCTAATGTATTGACAATAACTTCTGTCAATATAAGCTGCGTTCGGATATTGTATTACACTTTTTACACCCAATAACACGTAAGTGTCATTTGGACGGTGTACCCGGTGTCAACGGAGTACAATATCCGAAGCCAGATTTAATCGAGATATCTGTCTAGTTCTACTAGTTTTATTTTAACGCAGACATAGCCGATCTCGATCAAATAGAATCTCATGCAGCTAAACTATTAATTGTATATATAGTATGATAAAGTCATGTGCCTGGCCACATCAGATTTTTTTTGTTTAATTACAATAAGATTGCACACAGAAAGCACAAGAATTGTCTTCAATTGCTTAATTTGTCAATAATACAATAGTCGAAACTAAATGACTACCCCGGCCAACTGACTACCAATTCAGGTACCTATCTTTTTTTTCCTAGAAGGTGATTCCGAAGGCAGGAAGTTTGAATTGCGTTTAATTCTATTTTGGAGAGTGATTTTTTCTTTTCTTGGTATTGTTCGTCTCAAAAATTAGACACAATTCCGAATTTCATTTTACTTAGTTTCAATTATTGTATTTTGGTAAAATAAGAATGGTAAAGTGGGTAATTGGAAACCTTTTGAAATGTTCTGTTACCTACATTCAAAAGTTTATGGATTCTTTTTTTAATAAAGCTGCTAATTGTGGTAAGCAAATTTATTGCTCCTAAAATAATCTTTTTGTTTTTTTCAATACAAATTTAATACATTTTTCTTAATTGGACTTTTAATTTATTATTTTCGAAAAGGATGAAAAAATACTAAAATTGTTTTTCAGGTCATATAACTTTTGAAGGGCTGAAAAAAAAACAAAGAAGAAGCACCTCAATATACAAGCTATTTAAAAAAAGTAGATATAGGTATTAAATTTGTATATTAAACAGCGCCCCCACACCACGGCGCTGTTCTGATGATATCTCGCATACAGTATTTATTCTTTTAAGAGCTCTTAGCCTCCGCCAAACATACATAATTAGCAAGCAATAAATGCTAACTCTAGCTGAAAAGCCAGTATAATTGCGAAGCAAATAAGAACCTACCAATCTATAATTTGCTTAAATTTTTTCCCCAAGTGTCGTAAAGTTTCAGCGAACTATAATAGTTCTGTTACAAGCGTAACTTAAGTGTGTAGTTTCATAATTTAATGACCTCAAATAGGTGGTCCGTCTCAATGTTATTTCCGCATTTACCGTGGTATGAGATGCACATTATCCCTTTCAATTAGCTCATATATACGTTTGTAGTATGCATCCAGGCAGGCTCTGTTCGTTTATAAGGAAGGTAATTGTTGGTTGTTAATTGTCCGAAGAGATATAACTGGATGGTCGGTAAGGATTGACACCAACTGTTTCCTTATGCATCATAAATAAGAACACACAAGCTGTCGTGAGAAATAGAGGTATTATAGTTACTGATGCAAATTACTCAGCGAAAACCTGAAATCATAGTATTAAAATAGTTTGTCTAATCTGAGTATCAGATAAATGGAGAAGTAATAGTAATAGTCCATAAGTACTTAAAATGTTTGGTTATTGGAAATCCCATATTGTATTTAGAATTTTTTAATTTGAAATACAACTACGTTTTTTTAACATTTTCGCTGTCATTTTGAGATTTCATTTTTAGTACCAAATTCGGCGGAAATCCCCGAGTGTCCGTTTTCATGCAAATCCGATGTTTTTGTATGATTTTGGCCGCCATCTTGGATTTTGAATTCTTCGTCACACATGTAAAAACAGCGATACCAAAAGTCTCCTAGCTATTTTCAAACAAATCCGATGAGTTTAAACGTTTAAAAAAAAATCTTATTTTGGGCTTATTTGAGAATGTATAGCGCATGAACCCGACGTTCTGAAAAGTTAAGTCAAAACGTTGCTCTTTTATTTGCGCTCCTCCTCATTTTGGGCGTTTTTGATACATTTATTTGCACTGAATGGGCATACGGACTCAAAAATTTCCTATCTTGAAAAGTGTTCGTAAAAAAATAGAAAATGTAAAAAAGTGTTTTTTGCAGTATTTGCGCTCTTCCTCATTTTGGGCGTTTTTGATACATTTATTTGCACTGAATGTGCATACGGACTCAAAAATTTCCTATCTTGAATAGTGTTCGTAAAAATTAGAAAACGTAGAAACGTGTTTTTTGCAGTATTTGCGCTCTTCCTCATTTTGGGCGTTTTTGATACATTTATTTCCACTGAATGTGCATACGGACTCAAAAATTTCCTATCTTGAATAGTGTTCGTAAAAATTAGAAAACGTAGAAACGTGTTTTTTGCAGTATTTGCGCTCTTCCTCATTTTGGGCGTTTTTGATACATTTATTTGCACTGAATGTGCATACGGACTCAAAAATTTCCTATCTTGTAGGAAGTGGAAGGGAGTGTTCGTAAAAAATTAGAAAATATAAAAGTGTTTTTTCCAGTATTTGCAAAGTTCTCAAAGTAAACTTAGAGTTTCGTACTTCTCTCAAAAAATCTATCACAAGTGTCTTTGAAGTAATGCCACTGTCAAAAAAATAAAACGCAAAAACCTCACCAAAGAAAATTTTGAACAAGATTTTTTTACCTATGCAAAACAAATTCGTCATTATTTATTCCGCGAACGATATTGTTTTAAAAAATTACACTGATGATGACGTTAATTGAAAATGACGTCATGTGTTCTCGAACTATGCTAATATGGAAGCTTCACCATATTATTATAAACTCGAACATTGGAGTTTACTTCATAAGAGTTACTTATGTACCAAGGGCATTAAACGGATGTTTATGCCCCGAGGGTATAAACATCAAGTAATGTTCGAGGTACATACAAAATTTTATGTCCTATAATGGTTTTGTTCCTCCGTTTGAATAATATTAGTAAATATTTTGACGTTATCAAGTGACATGCGTATCTACGGACAATGGAGTTGAACAACAATACAAACAATTCGGAGTTGAGTGACAATACAGATACATAATTGTCAGTATTATAACCTTAATCGCCAATAATTGACATTGACGATTTGAAATTTACTTTTTAATTTGAATGACAAATATTTCATATTTGATATATTTGACATATAACCATGGAAACCCTTATTGCTCGCGCGGGCAACAAGAATCCTATTGCCCCCGCGGGCAATAAGGAGCTGTTTTCGCCCCGGTATCTAACATGTAAATGTCACTTTATGATCATTTAGGACATAAATATGTTTTATGTCCTACATTATCATAAAGTGACATTTTACGTCTTAGTTACCGGGACGAAAACAGCTACTTTTTGCGCCCTAGCGCGATAAAGATTCTTTATGCGCCCTAGGGTATAAAGGATTACCATGGTTACATGTCAAATATATCAAATATTTGTCATTGCGTGCGTTCTGCCACTTTAGGCGCTAACCGCTTGAACTCAGCGGACGGCGGCAATTGGGCAGCAACAACATGAACGCGACGGCCATTGGTTGCTGAGTTCAAGCGCTTAAGCGGCTTAAAGTGGCAGAACGCACCCATTCAAATTGTAAATTTTAAATCGTCAATGTCAATTATTGGCGATTAAGGTTATAAGTTTGACAATTAATTGTGTGGATTGTCACTCATGTGGGCGATTAAGGTTATAAGTTTGACAATTAATTGTCTGTATTGTCACTCAACTCCGAATTGCTTGTATGGCTATTCCGTAGATACGCCGTCACTTGATAACGTCAAAATATTTATTAATATTATTCAAACGGAGGAACAAAACCATTGTAGGACATAAAATTTTGTATGTACCTCGGGCATTACTTGATGTTTATACTCTCGGGCGACTTATAAGCTCTCGGGCGTATCGGCCCTCGCGCTTTTTAAACTGTCACCCTCGGGGCATAAACATCCGTTTAATGCCCTTGGTCCATAAATGACTATTACACAGCATGTTGGGCTCCCGGTGTTAGTCTTAACACTCAATTTTCAATTTGATATGATAAATTTGTTCTTTACAATAAGCTTTATAAGCGCTTAACAATAATAAACAGAGTGTGCCAAATAATTTGAACTAATAAATTTAAAACTATTCGTTGCTTGAAGAATCTTACAAACTATGAATTTGAATGTTTTCCATTTATAAAGTCATTAGTATTTTTAAATGGCAACCCCCACTTTTCTTATTAATTTTGACATGTTGTATTAGTCTTGAATTAAAAATAAGAAACATTTTGATTACTGCACTGTTTTTTGCAAAGTATGTTTTCAGTATGTTTAATAGAATTGCGAAATTTAATAACAAAATCACTTACGATTTAATTTTTTTGGGAAATCTTTGATGTGAAATAAAGAAACTTTTGAGTCCGTATTCGCATTCCGCGAAAATTAATCCATTAAGAGTTCATGATATATTGATTTCCGGGTGGAAACCGCGTTGAGGACTTTGAAGCAGTCAACGTTTCGGGCTCTGTTGCAAGAGGCATCTTCAGGACTAAGTTATCAAACCAAGTGCTAAGAGGATGTCATCATCTTCTCCGATCCACCCGGATCAGCGATCCACCCGGATCGGCGATCCATCCGGATCGGCGATCTACCGATTCGGCGATCTGCCGGGACCGGCGATCCGCCCGTTTATTTTGCTTTTTTTATGTTTTATAAGTTTTCATCTTTGTTTTATTAAATATTTACAAACTTTCGCTATACCAGAACAATACCGGGTATTCGCCCATCAGTAGTCGAACCCAGTAGTTCGTTTCTGGCAGATGTGAACAAGCGTTAAGACGAAGTTCAAGAAACACGCCGTGGACAAATACGATTAAGATTGTCGGTCACAATCGGTTCTAGCGGCATAAATCCGGTCATGTATCTGATAATAGAGTCAGGGGCAAGGAACCAGGTTTTGTTGCACTGGTCCCTGGTACTAATGAGTCAAAGCGCGACCAAGACGGCTTCGTGCTGGACATCGGTAATTAACATTGAACTACCTGCCGAGGCCGAATTTTAGACAGGGTATCAATTAAAGCAAGCTCAGAAAAAGAAAAGAGGACGACGCTTGATCGCGCAACACGTGCGTCCATTTCGCTAATACGGACACGTACCGCGTGTCTGTCCGGCTCCCCATGACACCTGAAAAGGTGTAATTTATTAAAATTTCATGCGAGAGTTTATGCGATTATGTACGTTGGTTCGTGTCTCAAATTAATCTCACGCGGACTCGCTGTAATCTCAATGACTCACGTGGTATGTTTGTATTAAATGAAAACGTCGATGGAATGCAGATTAGGGAGATTTTGATATTGTATCATCCATTCAATTTTGGAGACAATAGTAGGCGCGACCTACCACATTGGTCTTATGGTAATGATTCCCAGAAATAGCTTATCCATACAGCACAACAACATTAACAATATGGTGTGTGTTTATTCGGTTATTTTTATTTTCGCTCGTAGTGTACAAAGAGAAACACTAAATAAAAAATTAGGTTTTTTTTTTAGAAACAAAGTTTATTTTTAGATGTTTTTAATTTAGTAACAACAAGAATTTTGATTAAAATTTAAGCAAAATAATGTCATCCACACAATCCGAACGTTCGCTAATTCGAACGCCCAAAAAACACAAAAAAATTACTGAGTAACCGAGTAAAAAGCCATTTTGTCGATTCATGTTTACAGATATTGCTTTTGCTTTATATCTTATATCCAATACTCGTATTTTCTACTATTTAGTTGCAATATTTGATAATCCGAACAATTTGATAATCCAAACCACCTTTGGTCCCAGTTAGTTCGGATTATCGATGCTCTACTGTACTTATGAATTACCAAGAAAACTTTATAATTTTGGAATATTAACATCGAAAAGCTTATCCACAACAATTTTAGCCAAAATGTGGAAACCAATCAACTAATGGAGCACCATCAATTTAAAAAAGAAAACAAACAAAAAAATCTCATTAGTAAAAATAACTCTAATTATAGTACAGAAAAAAGTTTCACCCAATTTTGTATTGTTAGTAAAGTAACATTTGTCTGATTTCACATGTTCGTCAAACTATCGTATAGAAAATAAAGTTATGCCGTGTGTCTAGATTTGTATATGCTGACGTTTCCCGAACCACGTCGTTCGCTTCTTCAGAGCTAACTGAATACTGAAAACCTAGCAAAGAAATCTCCCTTATATACCTAAATGTACACCTCACTGCGCACATCTGGAGCTACCGCTCCCATGTGTTATTCCACCTGACCGCGTTAAGATCGATTTCCAGAACCTACTAATGTCAGTGCCGTCCTCGTTCGATGGCTTCTCTAATAACTACTAAGCCTTCGATGATAATTACCCACCCATGCCAACATCTTCACGTCATCGAAACCATTGTGTGTCCCTTCTCGTGGCACTGTTGAGCAACAGCGGACTGTTGAATCTTGCCTAGCCGGGTGTCTCTACTATGACTCTACTCCTTGACTCGACATTCGATGGTTCGTCCTGTCTGTCCGACATAGCATGTTCTACACTCATATGTTGTCTTGTATACCCCTTCATTCCTCAGCAGTGGTGTGATATCCTCTGGGTTAGGCAAAAGATCTTTTACCTTACTTGATGCTTTGTACCTTACCGTGATACCCGATTTCTTCAGTAATCTACCGATTCTTTCTGATACCCTACTTATGTATGGTAAGCAAACGAACCCCTTTGACTCTTGCGGTTCCTGTGAGACTTGCGGTTTTCTTTGTGTGACACCTCGTATGTCAGACTTGGTGTACCCTTTCTGATGTAGCCCACTCCAAGTGTTTCCGTTCGTCTCAACTATCGTCATGTAGGTTCGATCAAAAAAATGTCGATTTCAATTCCAAATCACACAGCCAAAACAAAACTAGTCAAATATGACTAGAAACTTCACCGGCATCACAGAAAAGATTCCTCAAAAATGTAAAAATCAAACATGGTGTCCATAAGAAAACCAAAACGTTTTTATTGTTTCTATGTATGTTATAGGGTTTTGTTTTCAATCTTCACAATATAAGCAATGAGCAAGAACCAATGAGTTTCTTACAATTGTTCAACTTCAAACTGAAAAACTTTTACAATAGTTCCGCATATCTTTGTACTGTTATATGTTTATTAAAGTAGAGCAATAAACTTAATAATATTATTTGAATAAATAAGACCCAGTAATTTCAATCAGAATGCCGCCATGATAATTTTGAGGAAATATGGATTACAGTCAAAAACTTCAATAAGTCGAATTTCGATAACTCGAATTTTTGATAACTCGAATCAAATTCGAGTAACAATTATGTGTAATTTTTACTTAATAACTGGAACTGCTATTACTAAAATATCTTGATAACTCAAACTGAATATTTGGCGCCACCTTCAATAAGTCCAATTGTCTGGGGAAATCGCCTTACTACACGTGCTGATCTTATAGCATAACAATGTTTTTGTTTCGGTTTCTATGTTACTTTATGTGCATGCTCTATAAGTTGTTATTAAGTGGAAAACAATATATACTCTGCCTATTTGTTTGTTCACACTATTTTGATTACCATTGATGTCAGTAAAACGTACTTTAAAAGCTTTATCTATTAATGAAAAAATTAATCTTATAGAAAATGTGGAAGTGGACCACGAAAGAAAGATATAGCTGTGAAGTAGGTATAGTGTTCCGGCAAGTACGGTGTCTCCCATTAAAAAAAAAAGCAAGCACAGATGATATTGTCAATAACTGCAGATTTGAATCCGAATATGTACAGCTCGATAAGAAAAATGACAGCAAAATTGATGTGATAGATGATGATTTGCAGCAACCACCTTCAAACAAGCTAGCTGCAAATTGGTTAAAATTTGTTGAACGTTTTGTGTTCATAATTAGAAACCAATAAACATACAACCAATTCTTTGTATGTTTATTGGTCTTTCTATGTAATAACAATGAAACTTTTTTTAAAAACTAAATAAAAAAGTTCTCTTTTCAGTAAAACGCATTTTAACTGTAATAAATGCACACAAAAATATTATGTGTTTTATTTAATAACTCTTGTCAACTGGAACTGTTTTTGTGGCAAGTCATGGTTCGAGATCGAAGTTCGACTGTATATCATTTATAAACCGACATTCAAAAACTAGAAGCCTGATAGTAAGTTTTCAAGACCATATTTTGCAAGGATGCTCATTTTGTCGAATAAGACGTGATGAACTTAAACCAAACGCAATCTCATCAGTTCCTGCTAGCTCGTCCTTTGTCAAATAGATAGAATACATAAATATAGTATGACTCATTAGAAGTGAGAGTGACTCATTGTTTAAAAACATGCTGTTTTATTTTAACGCACAGCAATGGTCTTAAATGTATACGCAAAATAACAGCTGGAATCGATGAGTCAATCTCACTTCTTGCGAGATATACTATACAGGAAAATTCGCCAGATTCAAAATAGGAACAACAAGTAAAACACCAACATCACCAACTCTAATACAGTCATAAAATAAGGTCAACTTTGTCCCTTTGGATGCGTTTATATCAGCCACTGGGCCACTTAAATAGGGTTCCAGATAATAAGAATACGATCACAAAGTTGCAGTCTACTTTTCACGCTTCACTCCGCCGTTGCAGACCAATCGACAACGGGTTTCTTTCTTACCTCGCGTCGCTATCACTATATAATTGATTGCCCTGTGCAGTAATGTATATAATTAGCCGTCGATTATTTTAATTGTTCCAGACGTTTCTGCCGTTTTGGCTTCACAATCGCGTGCGCTCTACCTACGTATAATGCGCTTAATTAGCAACAAAGACACTGGCAGTGCTCTTGTACGCGTCCGCAGTCCAGATTCCAAACATTTTTTCTTCGGTTCCTGGAAATTTTTAATGATATAACCTATTCAATAGGGGATGCGTTTAGCATGCTCTAAAAAGCGACTATTTTATTTCGTTAAGATAATAGAATTGACCGCAAATTGTACACTTCGAGAATTGCTGAAAATCGCATGGTGCCCTGGAAGACATTTTGTGAAACAATGTCATATCTACCCATCTGAATCCATCTGTTGAACAAAATTGGTGAAAACCCAGAATTTTATAAAAAAGGAATATTATCGTCCGATGGAACATATTTTCTAACTGCGGTATTTTTAACTGAAAGAAGACGCACTACTGGGTAGTGGGCCCGCGAAAAACAGCACCTTTTTGTACCGCGCCATAATCAGTAATAATGGCCAACCGATTAATCGGACCAATTTATTATAACAACATTTAACTTCGGGGAGGTATCGGCAATATTGCTCTCTGAGGACGTGGAAGAAAGAATGGACGATATACCGTTGGCCTTACGCTAACGTATGTGGTTCCAACAAGATGCACATAATGCCCGGATTGTGAGGAACTGTTTAGATATAAGACATAAACGGAGAGTAATTGCTACCTATTCAGAAGTATCATGACCACCAAGATTGCCGGATCTTACCCCTTGTGACTTTTATCTATGGAGTGACTTAAAAAATAAGGTGTATGGTGTTTATAATTTTGGAATTGGTGGGGAGTTACGTGACACCGTCATCGCCGCTTTCAATTCGATTGACAGAAGAACCATTGGTAAGGTCACCGTATTACGGAATGCTGTGAAAAATGCCTCAACGAAAATTGCGAGATTTTTGAAAACATATTTAGCTTGTTAAAATGTTATTTTTTATCAACTAAAGAAGCGAATGATAATTAATCCAGGTGAGGATAATTTTTGGAAAAAGCACCTCCGCCTGGATTTGAACCAGGACCCCTCCAATTTCCGGTTGACTGCTCTCCCAGACAAATAAAACCTATAAATTTCCACTACCTCTGTAGCTCAAATGGGAGAGCAGTCAACCGGAAATTGGAGGGGTCCTGGTTCAAATCCAGGCGGAGGTGCTTTTTCCAAAAATTATCCTCACCTGGATTAATTATCATTCGCTTCTTTAGTTGATTCTACATTACTGACGAGTTTACGTAATTAACCATTTTCCCTTGAATTTATTCATCTGTATGAGCTTCTAGCAATAAACATTTAGCGATTCCTAGTTACCAAACTTCCATCTATCCCCAATAGGTGTCACGACGGGTTTGTTTAATTCGAAATTCGGCTTGCAAATCCTGAAGTGACAAATAAAACCTATAAATTTCCACTACCTCTGTAGCTCAAATGGGAGAGCAGTCAACCGGAAATTGGAGGGGTCCTGGTTCAAATCCAGGCGGAGGTGCTTTTTCCAAAAATTATCCTCACCTGGATTAATTATCATTCGCTTCTTTAGTTGATTCTACATTACTGACGAGTTTACGTATTTAACCATTTTCCCTTGAATTTATTCATCTGTATGAGCTTCTAGCAATAAACATTTAGCGATTCCTAGTTACCAAACTTCCATCTATCCCCAATAGGTGTCACGACGGGTTTGTTTAATTCGAAATTCGGCTTGCAAATCCTGAAGTGACAAATAAAACCTATAAATTTCCACTACCTCTGTAGCTCAAATGGGAGAGCAGTCAACCGGAAATTGGAGGGGTCCTGGTTCAAATCCAGGCGGAGGTGCTTTTTCCAAAAATTATCCTCACCTGGATTAATTATCATTCGCTTCTTTAGTTGATTCTACATTACTGACGAGTTTACGTAATTAACCATTTTCCCTTGAATTTATTCATCTGTATGAGCTTCTAGCAATAAACATTTAGCGATTCCTAGTTACCAAACTTCCATCTATCCCCAATAGGTGTCACGACGGGTTTGTTTAATTCGAAATTCGGCTTGCAAATCCTGAAGTGACAAATAAAACCTATAAATTTCCACTACCTCTGTAGCTCAAATGGGAGAGCAGTCAACCGGAAATTGGAGGGGTCCTGGTTCAAATCCAGGCGGAGGTGCTTTTTCCAAAAATTATCCTCACCTGGATTAATTATCATTCGCTTCTTTAGTTGATTCTACATTACTGACGAGTTTACGTAATTAACCATTTTCCCTTGAAGTTATTTTTTATGTTGTGTAGTTAGTACAAATAAATACATACCAAAATTTTACTGTAACTTGACTATGGACACAAATACTGTATCACTCAAATGTGCTTTTCATGGCACCATGCGATTTTCAGATATTAAAAAAAAACTTCAATTTTGTCAGCTTATTGTGTTCTAAATATGGCATGTGGCGTACCCAATTACGCAGAAAAGAATTCTGAATCCAAACATGTATAAAACCAATATGGTGTCCATAAGAAAAGCAAAAGATTCGTTTGTTTCTGACGAATTCATTGGCGAAAGAAGTTTTAAACTGACATAATCAAATTGTAGACAAACAAGTGCCTTTATAATGTCATAACGCTTTTTTGATGGGATCACAAATAAGGAAGTTAGGACCATAATTAAAGAAAACATATTTTTTGCTTTTTTGAAAATAGGTTGGAAACCATTTGGAATTCAACTGTTTTGTGAACAGATTATGAAAGAGCACATAAATATGCACTACTTTGCCCATTTAACCGACTTTCTATCTTTAATAATAACACAAGTACCCATACAATCCAACGTCCCGTGAGACACACTGTATACATTGACCGTACAATCTAAAAAGTTATGGAGACGTTTGTTTGCCAGGTTCACAATCCATGGAAAAAATACTTTCAAAATGACCTGTCGTAACCTTTCAACAAAAGAAATGTCTTACCGAAATGTTTTACGGATTTGTCTTTTCTCCAGGTTTCGATTTTGGCACTTTGGCGAATGGAAGGACGTGATAGTTGACGATAGGCTTCCAACTCATAAAGGACGCTTAGTTTACCTGCAGTGCGCAAGTACAACCGAATTTTGGGCACCGTTATTAGAAAAGGCTTATGCGAAGTAAATTAACATTAACTTCATACCTATTCTATGTGCTATTTATAATGGTGTGTTGTAGATTTTATGGATGTTATGAAAACTTGCAGCAAGGATCCACGACAAGGGCTCTGCAGGATTTGACCGGTGGAATAGTACAAAGCTTCGGTTTGACCCATCAGGACAGATATTTAACGTTTCAGGTGCTGAATAGTGCCGTACCGAGATCTAGTCTTCTGATAGCAACCATTATACCGGTATGTATGAAAAATATCATTTTTGGGCTAATCTGTATTTAAATATGATACAGAATTTGCGAGAATATAATTTTGGGTTTTCTTGGCCGAACAATATTAATCATGATTGATTTTATATCCATCATACGTCATAACACCCATAATCCACATCAATCTACTAAAATGTCTACAGAGCTGCAGTTGAATAAAAATCCAGTTAATTCACATAATGCGTTTATAATATTGGGTTTGGTCAGTAGAAAAAAACTAATTCCAAACAGTTATTCTAATACGACTGGCATAATATCTGATATCCATTACGCTGATCAATTTCACCTCACATTTACATTTACATTAAGCAGGTAATCCAATAAATACTAAAAGTTTCCTGGGGTTATAAAAACAGTATCTGTTACGGAAAAAGCGCCCCATTAAGTGCGTTCCATTTTATTCTGTATGCAAATCTAATTTAATAAGTACCGATATACCTTTACCTCACACAAAAGTTCATGGTTCATGGTTTCTACAATATCAGTTACGCGAATCTCGGTACTACCAATTTGCCCTGATCCTCTTCATTACTTTTCAAAATCTATTAGTGTAATTTTAGTATTTATATGTTGTATCCAAATTATTTTATTTAGGTTTAATATATTTAATGAGTTGTATCAGAGAGTTGCAATCAATAATAATAATATAACTAAAAGTTTATACCTAAAAGAAAATAAGTTTATACTATTTTCCATATATTTGATATTATAACAATGTTTGTTGTAATGCTTGTAATGAGAATATTTTCTTGTTTTCAATTTCTCGAAGAAAGCATAGTCATTAGTCACGTAGCAGGTAGACTTTTACCTTTAACGTTCGGCATTTTAAATAAAGTAACCAATAAATAAATTAAGTCAAAGTAAATTTAATATATTTGACGAGATGGTAAATTTACGTAAAAGTAAGAAACAAGTATACGACGTTTGTTTCCACCTCAAAGTTCAAATCCAGTAATTAACGTGCCCGACATGCAAATTTCATGTAAAACGCATCTTTGCAAGTTACTTATACAAATTGCCAGGATTTTTATACACCACAATGCATATAAACCAAGCCACTACATCATGCCCATAACACCCTGTACACGTAATATATGGAGTCGTTTCTCAATCCGGATCGTTTTCAGTAGATACTCTCAGTTTCAATACAGCATTTGAACCGGTCCCCATGTGGTAGCGTTCCGTTTTTCTACTCTAATTTATGCGCGGTACACCACAATATCCAATAAAGTAGAGACTACAATGCATATTGTGCCTAAATAAGCCTACCCACGCCACTTGATCTTCCCCGCGGCGGGCGCGCGAACTCGCAAGTTCACCTCACCACTGAATAAGATCACCTCACGTCCGATAATCGCTATTACATCTGACCTCTTTACTGTCCATTGTAATTTCAAGGAAAAAATCACTAAAACTTCTATGTCTACCATAGTTGTACCCCTTAACTTCGTACATGCGGTCTTATCTTGTTAAAGTAACATCTTCTCCTCCATGCAGGAAAAAGAAAACAAAAGACAACTTCGCTTAAGGAACGGACTCATCACGCAGCACGCGTACAGCGTCACCGGTCTGGCCAGAGTTCGGGGTCCAGCAGGAGAAACGCCTCTTGTCCGATTGAGGAACCCATGGGCCAGAGGAGAATGGACAGGACCATGGAGTGAGAGATCCTGGGAATGGGATGGCTTATCAACTAGAGACAAGGAGCTTCTCAGCGTCAGAGTGATCAACGATGGAGAATTTTGGTAATACTATAATCTCTTTTTGTAGGCATTATAAATAAGACTGTGGACTTTTCCAGGATGTCTTTTGATGATTTTGCCAGAAATTTCACCCAATTAGACTTAGTGCACGTGGGACCTGATGACTGGATGCTGGAGACTGCTTTGCACTCCAAGCAACCGTGGAGAGCTGTTTTGGCAAGGAGGAGATGGCGTGGAGGGTACAATGCTGGAGGAGGCCCGGGATATATAGGTAACTCCTCACTGGATGTCTTATTTCAGAAAGTCTTATACACTTCTTATAGAAACAACTGCAATGAATCCACAATTCCACGTGCAAATTCCTAGGACGTCCAGCAATAAATGCCATGTGGTGGTCTCGATTACGCAATTTTACGAAACCACTTCAGCAGAGTCGAGGAAAAGGAAACCTCTTTTCGCCATTGGATTCGCCGTTTACGAAGTTCCACATTCAATGCCTCGACTGACACCACATTTTGTCGCCGAGCAGGTAAGCGACTGAAGGCTTCTTCTGCTTCCTCTGTTTTCGTGAGACCAGCCTAATTTCCCAGACCAGCTTAATTTATAATTTGCTGCTGTTTCCAGAACATCTACATCTTTACTCTTTGTTTTTATTTTTGTGATCCATCTTTGTTCCGACTATTACCGTCTAAATTGCACTTTGGGCTACAGATCATTGCTGTTGCTGTTTCCATGAAGGCCATGAGCCATGATGTTCAAGAGAATGATGGCCACTGGCTATGGAGCCTGGCAAACAGTAGATATTCTGTCCAATCCGCCCGTGACCATGCTGCGCGCTTAAGTATAATCAAATACATGATGGTTTGTACAAACCACACTTTTTCAAAAACCTTACGCGATAGGCAAGTTTTCAGTTCAGATTTGGATTAGGCGCAAAGTTATGCAGCCAACGCCCGTATTCAGTTTCCAATTCCCATGTTTCTAGGGTTATCGAGAATAATTCACAATTTTTTTCTTAAAAGTGTATTCTTACGAAAACCAAAAGACCTTACAATGCAGAAATTTATCAGAAAGGTTGCCATCGTCATTATTATCTTGCTCTATCGTTTCCAGTGTCCTTACTGGTATCTTTTTGTATCCATGTCTCGTCCACTTCAAAGTACTCAATATCGAGTAAATCCTAAGGTCCAACATTCGTAACCTTCATTAAATAATACTCATTACTCTTTATAGAAACCATTAGATGTCACAAACCATTCAATAGCAAGAGAAGTGGTGACCTTCTTTACATTGCCACCAGGAGATTACATAGTCGTCCCTCAAACGAACATACCAAACTTGGACGGAAAGTTCTTATTGAGAATATTAACAGACGAACAGAGCAATATTTGGTACGTAATATAAAGAAGCAACTCTGCCACAGGTATTGACGTATTATTTTAACAGGGAAGTTAATGAGGATAACATGGTCGTTCGGAATATTTCCGCCGAGTTCATGGAAGAATCGATAAGCGTAAGTCCAGAAATAAAAACCCCTCTCAATATAGGCACGTTTTAATAATGTCACTGTTACAGTCTGACGGGAAATCAATTCTGAATAAACTCCTCTCCAAGTATCCTCCAGAAATAGATGCTAGTCAATTGCAGAAGATATTAAAAGCGCACTGGAAGCACTATTTGTCAGAAAAGCCCACGCTGGAGCTCTGCAAAAGTTTACTGATGATCAGAGACTATAATATTAGTGGAAGGATAAGCATCATTGATATTCCCGTGTTGCTCCACATGCTGCAATTTTGGAGGGTAAATATGCTGTTGTTTAATGTGTTCTTAATGTACCTTAGATTAATCTATCTCCATAAGGCGGCGCCATATATTCGTTATTTGGCAAATATCGCCTATCCGAATGTATGTGGCTGGCTTTACACGATCCTATCTGTTACTCGTACATTACGTTGAGCAATTTTTTAATACTGCAAGGCGGGACGCTCAGATCACATATAACCACAAATACGTGGTGATGTTTTACGAAGGGTTTTTATTGGTTTAATACATTATTAGAGAAAATCAAACCGAAAACGACTTTAGAACGCAAGGAGGCCAGAAAAATCAACAGCGATTACAAAATATAAAAACATCCTACCTTATTTCGACAATTTTTCACTTCTTATTCAAGGAAGACAGATCGAAAAGTCAACGGGAATATCACTAACACCAAATATCACACATTTATCAAATTTGTAAACCAGGACACCGATAATTTTGAATGAATACACCGAGAAACCAGTACTAGTTGGAAGATGCTAACATTTTCCAATCGCATTGGGGTCTACAAACCGGTTTCAACGTACGGGAAATAAAAGATGGCGCGAACTCATCGACACGCATAGACGCGAGAGAGAGAGAGAGAGAGAGAGAGAGAGAGAGAGAGAGAGAGGTGATATCAGCGAAAATAAATGATCTAAAAATTCAGGACATTACAACTAAATTTTCAAAATGCGGGACAAAATTCAAGACGCGTTGTGTGGTGGGACAGAATTGTCAAAATTCGGGACTTTTTATTCAATTCGGGACGGTTAGTCACCCTATCGTACATATTATCGACTTCAAATTGGCAGGCAAAGGATAACTGATTCCGATAGACTTTTGTTGTTGAAATCGAATCTGAAGACAGAAATAGTTAATTGGCCTAGTCTTTTTAGACAAACGGTCTCAAAAACGCAAAAAAAAACATTGGCCATTGTGGAACTCGTATAAAATAATAACGTGATGCGATTTCTCTAAGTAGGGTGAAATGAAACTTTGAACCATTTCCTTTCGCGGTATATAACGAGAAATTAGGTAGCGTGAACTTGGGACACTGTTTAAATTACCAATTTATTACCCTGTGTATTTTTGACGTTTATTTTTTTTGTTCACTAGCTGGCTTTCCAAAAGTTTGAAAGAGGCCATAACAGCGGCAAAACGTCTAGTTACAACTTGAGGGCATTGCTGTGGGAAGCTGGATGTACAGTCAGTAATAAAGTATTGGAATGCGTTGTCCTGAGATTTGCCAAAAACCGCGTGCTCACGGCAGAAAATTACATAATGGCAATGGTGAGATTGCATCTATCTCATGGTGAGTTTATATATAGATGTTTCAAACTAAAAAGAGGGTGTACGTGGTGTCCGCCCAATGTATTCTAGAGCAGAGGTAGTGGTTGGGGGCATCCTCTTCTTATTTTGAAAATCTTTACAGTACTATTTTAAGCAATTATCTAACAACCATGTTCTGATTTTAGAGAGGTATCACAGTTTGGACACGAAAATGAAAAGCAATCCCATATCCCTGGAAGAAATGATACTAATGACAATTTACTCATAGACAACTAAACGACTTGTATTTATTAACCAAAGATTCCTAGATTTTCTATTGTATAGTTAGTAACAGAGCAACATAGGTTTTGCTATAAAACACGAGTGTTCCCTTCTATTTATTTTAGTTTGTAGTAAAGTAAACTTGTAATTTGAGTTGTAAAATATATGTTAGATTTATATACAATCATATCGTATCCATCTATCGACTAAACTAAACGTACCTTCTCCTTACCAGCAATTCATAAATAACAGACTGATCGTAGCGTTATATACATGATTTTTTAAATAACACCTGTATTTGTTTTTTTTGTTTCTCCATTGTTGTTAAAATAAAACTCCTGAACATCCTAATAATAATAGTTTTATTATAATTTAAAAACACCTTAAAGTTATTTATAACACAAATTATTTTTATAATATAAGCTGATGATTTAAGTAATCAACAAATTCATCTCTCATGTCACCAGCATTTTCCATGGTTACAAAACAATCGGAAAAAGGCAAGTAAGAACTTTTGAGGTATTCAGAATTGGAATTCTTTTCTCGCCAAGAGCCGTTTACAATATTAGCATCAATCTCACTATCAAAAGTTCCTTCAGGACAGTTAATCAGTTTGGATTCTTCGTTTCTTCTTAAGAAGTTGTACAAGCATATGGTGCTCTTTAAAACAATTTTGGTTGTGTCCGCTTTTAGAATCATTTGCTTAGTCCAGACTTGGAATCTCAAAGATATGAAGCCTAAGAAATTCTCAAAGGTTCTATTCACCATACTAAGACGTTTGTTAAATTTCTCTTGGTGTTCATCTTCAGGATTCGAATAACACCTTATTATATTGGGTGTAAGGGGAAACCCTTGATCTGCAAGAAACACATATGGCATTGGATTGCTTCTTGCTGGTAGGGGTTGCTCAGGTGGCAAATTTATTTCATTTGAAATGATCTTCTTGTATAACTCGCTTGTATCGAAATTAAAGTCTTTCGACGGACAGTCGATAATTTCAGAAAATAGTATATTGTGTTCCGCATCTATTAGCAAAATTAACCCAATATTGGTCTTTTGAATTCGTCTGCCAACAAGTATTCCTACACAATTTGGCATCTTGAATTGCGTTTCAAATTTCTTTGCTATCGATAGCCAATCCTGTTGACAGTTGGGCATCTGAAATACAATATACAAATGATATTAAAATTTATAAACAGTGTAATAAAAAATTACTGAGGATAGTTTGAATATGGCGCCACGTTTTTTAGTGTATTTATTTTTGATCTAGTGGCATAATAGTGTCAAATACCATGGTCATCCAATGGTAGGCCAAGGATATACAAGTGTGGTGCAAATTCAAACCATCCTCAGCAATTTTTAACGCACCTGTACAAATATTTATAAAGAAACAAACAAGAAACCCAGTGTAAACACTAGTTTTATTTTGTTTGGTGGGTTCTTCAAATAATTATAAGTAATATAAATAATTCTAATATAAACAAAATTTGAAAATTTTGATAGTGACTTTTATAGTTTGAGCTAGGAAGATTTTAAAATTTTATACTTGGCAATTATGTTCATTTTGGACCCCTTAAAAGACCTAAAGTTGCACCCCCTGACAAGTTCCAGAAATCTATTGCCAAAACAGATAGCCAAATATTTCAAATATCTTAACCCTCATAGCATTTAAGATAAAAATACTCGTTTATAATGTTGTATATCATAACATTTGCTACCACTTGTTAAATATTAAATCTTTGTTGTTCAATTAATAGTTGACAATTTATGGCAGAGTATACAGGGTCTTTTTTTTCATCTTCTTTTTTCTTTTTATTAAATTAGAAATCATCAAATTTTAATCTCGAATAAAATTGTTGGAAAGTGGATATTGTGAATGGAAAGTAATTAATAGTCTTTGATAGATTTTCTTAGAGCTGAATACAAATCAGAGCTCAAGGATTACAAATAACATCAGATTTTTGAAGAAATTATGTATATGCTAAAATGATGTTTTTCTAACCGTACATATTCCACAAACTTCAAAACTGTCTCAAACTTATGTACACACTTCTGTACATTTACACATACTCTTTACAAGCTAGACCACCTGTGTCCCTGAAGCATCAACAGGTATTTTTGTGTAGAAATGTACGAAGGCGAACAAGAAAAATAAACAAACCTGATCTAAGATTTTTAAAAATTAAATACATAATTTAAATGAAAAAAATCATAAAGATGGAAAGCTTTTTTATTATTCATTTCTCAGGGAAATTAAAAGTTGATAAAACTAATCTATAACCATCAAAACAATTTATGTACAGGTAGTTCTATTATTAACAGACAAGAACATATTTTTTGGGGTATTTTGAGGTTAGTGTAACTTGTTTTGAGAAATCAGATCATATATTTTTAAATAGCACTCTACACAATTTTTGTGACATTTTCTATTGTGATAAAATTCTGAATACAAATACATATAGATCATAGATACCCAAGGGCGTAGCCAGGGGGGGCAGGGGGGGGCACCTGCCCCCCCCTGGCGCTCAAAATAAAAATGCACAAAATTGTATTAATAAATTTACAAAGACACATAACATGTACTGTAAAAGCCAGTTGTGCTTATTTTATGAGAAAATGTAATTTAATAAATTACCGTCGAGTATGCAACTCAAATACCAGTACCTCCAAATCTCAATACAGCGTGAGGTATTTATTGTTAAGTTGATTTATTGGGAATTAATAGAGGAATTGTTTATGCAACCG
Organism: Aphodius sticticus; assembly: GCA_963966075.1. Lineage (NCBI taxonomy): Eukaryota > Metazoa > Arthropoda > Insecta > Coleoptera > Scarabaeidae > Aphodius > Aphodius sticticus. The sequence continues at coordinate 20,395,296 of OZ014510.1, forward strand.
ACAAGTAAGTTGAAGTAAAAATTTCAGATTGCTTTATTACAAATAACCTTATGTAATAATATAATGTTATTTGTAATAAAGCAATCTAAAATTATATCTTCAATTTACTTGTCGGTTTGGCAACCAAAATCACATATCAACTTTGCATATTACTGGAGTCTGTGTCAATGGATATAAGAAAGTATTTTACTGAGTATTAATTATTATTTGGAAACCAGTGTTATATCGTTGTATGATTGGGTGATTAGGATTACTGGTCCTAAGTCCTAAAGAGGTATTTCAGTTATAGGATTACGTGACTACAGTGTTATCACTGTATCCGTAACACTGTAATCACGTAATTATTGCAGTTTAAGTGCATATAGCTAAATATTACTTTAGATTAGTCTAATTTTGTTGAGTTTCGAGTTTGGTCTCGTTTGGCAAATGTCAACCCGTTTACCTATAGTTTGTCTTTTAAGCAATAGATGGCGCTATGGATTCTTGCATTAATTCGCTGTTCGCAAATATCTTGGAAATTATGATATATTACTGTTCTTGTACACTTATATGTACATTTTGATACATTTGATACATGTCCTCCAAGAATATTTGTGTCGGTAGCATGCTCAGCGTTCATCGCAACATTGCAAATGAAGACCAAGATCAATTCAAAGAATCTGTCCTGCAGAAGTTTTCCGAAAACAAACGTAAACTTAACATTACGTAATGTTTTATTGGCATATTTCATATTATGTACATTCCTCATACATATATATTTATAAACAAAAAGATATGCGATAAGAAATATTTATTTACTTAAATTTTGGTATTTTTCTGACTCCTTGCCCCCCCCCTGTAAAAACTTCTGGCTACGCCCTTGTAGATACCTAGTCAATTTTTATCACAAACGCATGAAAAAATAGTATATTATTATACAAGTTTTATAAGACGTCAAATTGGCGCACGAGTTGTTTTGGGCACGACGAGCGTTTTGGGAACGAGTGCGCCAATACGTCTTATAAAACGAGTGTAATATACTATTTTTTCTACTTTGCGTCATTAATTTTATATAAATTTAGAAATTGTGGTTACTATATCGCGCTAAATTAGAATCTAGGGTATTTTGCGGGTACCGCGTGGCAGCACTGTAGTAACTGTCAACTTCGTTAAGGAGGAGATCGACGAAATAAAATCATGACAAAATCTAATTGTGAATAATTTTACTCTACTTTAGCCTACAAGTTTGAATAAATATTCAGCGAGGTCGCAACGATGATCATAATGGAGGTTGGGCCAACACTTTTAACCCTATGTGATAAATACATGAAACTTAACCTAAAAAGTTAACAATTTTAAAATACTGGTTCATAAGTATAATAATCAGAATAGAAGTGTTTGGCGGTGACTGATTAGTTACTTCGAAGAACAAGAACTTACTAAAGAATTGTTATAACGCTTAACGATTAATACCGGTGTCTACCTAATTCCGCTACGTAGCCGTTGCGGCTTATATATTTACAAGCACTTATAATTGAAACCCAATTCTAATTTCGGCAAAGTAGTTTATTAGAATAAATTATACTTAGTAAAATTACATGTGATGGAGTACAAATACGTTGCACACAACCAGAACTAAGACGAAGTCGAAAGCGACGGACAAAAACGAATATGAATTGAACCGAGCATCCAAGCGTCCAAAATATTACCGAAAACTTATACGTTACGTAAACTAAGAAATCCTCTACACTTTAAATGTACTATAGTTTCGTACGTGTATGCTGATAAACCATTTTTGCACATATACAATCTCGCAGCAGTAATTAAAATCGTTCGTATCTACGATGTAGGTTTGATCTTCGCATAATACCTTATTAAAGTAAATGTGGTCCTTGAATTATATCTGAAAAGGGGATTTGATGTTTAGTTGAAAAGAATGATAACGATCACTTACTAGAGTCGTAAAACATCACCGTAAACGTCATGCTGGCGTATTTTGATGAACACAGCAAAACTAAGAAAGCCCCAATCCTTTGGCCATACTATAGCAGGCTACACCCATGTTTAAATATGTATAGAATATTGATATTTCGCAGTTTATGTGATTGCAAGCGATTAAGAAGATGCAGTGTGTGGTTATGTCGGGTTATGTATTGTACATTTGACATATGGCATTTGATATCACTGTGTACCAATCAGACAAAAATGTTACTGTTTTCGGTATTACAATGTGTTAATTGTAACACTGAAAACAGTGTTACAATGTGTGCATTGTGAATGCAAAGTAGAAAAATATATTTTTGGATTCAGGTTTAAACGTGTTGTCAAAAATTGCCAAGTAAACACTGAATAAATCTATTTTGGCTGATAGTGTTGCTCTTTTCTTTTATAAACAATAAAATTTTCTGAGAAATCAATAATAAAAAGTTTTTCATTTATTCCAACTTTCTAAAACACACATAAGTTTGTATAATATAACTTCATATTTGTTGGATGCTTTCACTACTTAATTTTTTTATGAATTTCTATTTTCGAATAAAAGATAGGTGTTTTTGTAAGTAAAAATGTCTGTGACTGACGTATTTTTGGCAGGATTTTAGAGATTCGACGACATGTTTGAAAAGTTCCACTGTAATCGTTAGAGATACTTAAAACAATTAGTCACAGAAGTACTGGTATTTTTATCCATAGTTCATGGTACAGCAAACGGTTGTAGGTTATTGTTATTCACTCCCTATTTTAGTATTTAAATTTATATTTATTATCAAAAAACTACTTACCATAGTATTGGTGTCAAGAGATTCGATTAAAGCATTACATACTTCTGGTACAATGCCGCAAATAAGTTGCCTGGAGATGTTAAGACACGAAGATATATGACTGAAAGGACCTCCCGTCTCCAGATAGCAAAGTGCCGCAGCAACTCTATCTTTCACAGGAACAGCTTGCCTAAACTGAGTGTTTAGTTTTTTAACGTAAGGCCCAATCAACTCCACCAATATTTGAAAATCATTCGCCGTCATCTCTAAACAATCGGACACTGGATCCGCGTCCATGTCCAAAGAATAATCTTCAACTTCTTCTTTGATATCGCAGGGCTCGAGTTTAATCCCACCATTGCCTGAAAGTTCTGGAAATACTTCTTCTTTAATTTCAATGTTGCTTGAATCATCATCGGTTTCGAGTTCAACATCATGATTTCTATTGGTTTGGTGTTCAAGTTCTTCATTGAAATTGCTGTCTTCATCGAATGGATCGACCTCTTGCTTAATTTCGACCCCTTCTTCGTTACGCTGAACGTCATTTGAATCGGTAAAATCGTCAATTTCTTCTTCCTCGAACTGCTCATCACTGGAACTCGATGAAGTTTCATCACTTGAGTATTCTTGTTGTAATATTTGTCGACGTCTGTCACGCCGGAGTCTTTGGGCTCTGCGGTTTCTCTCTCTTCGCCTCCTCTTAAGCAAATAGTACAAAAGAACAACTGCAAGGACTTTCCTTTGGTGATCAGACCACGGCATTATGGTTAATTCACGTAATTATCGGGTTCAAATTCGCGCGGAGCAAAGATGTTGACAAACACAGCACACGACAGAGGAAAACAGCTGACGTTTGATGTAGACGGCGCCACATGCCAAGGAAAGCAAACGGATGTGCTTCCATCTATCGGTAAGTTTGTCTGCCAATAGATGGCACCACGTTGACAACGTCAGCATACTAAATTATACAGGTGTCTCACGGAACTGTTCCATTAAAAGTTTTTGATGTTCTACTATTTCTTTATATTTGAAACTTTGGAATCAAGATCTACTCGATCCGAACTTGTAAATATAATGTTTAGTATAACATTATTTATAATACAGGATGTTCAAAGTTTGCTAATTAAGTGTTACATTTTTTAAGTTTAAAAACAATTTTATTATTGCTTTTTAAATGTAACAGTCTTTATATAAATACATCATTAAAGAAAATCTTGCGCTCTATCATTCCATACTGGTATTCCATATTAGGGTAGGCCGAAAAAAGTTGTTCAAGTCGTAATACCAAGGAAAAGTTGCGAATTTGGGAGACTAAAACCGGGTAAAAAAAGAAATATAAACGGTTTATGTCTTCCAGTCGTACATATGTGCTATAAAGTTTGCGGAAATTTGGAAGAAGTCATTGTTTGCTCATGTAACGATTTGAATGATATACCAGCTGTTTCAGAAATATCGGCAACTCTTGAGCAACTTTTTCTTGTTAACAAATTTTTGGTGCTATACACAAACTATCAAACTTGAAGTAAGTTATGCAACCAATTTAACTTTTGTGTGGAAAACAGTGGCGTTGAATTCAAACAGAGCAACAACCAGACAAGTTTACATTTGATATCATGGCCTACTACGACTACAATCATTTATATTTCATTTTTATTTCATATTTACATTATATTTCTATTAATGTTGATTCTTATGATTATTTAATTGAGGAGTATACTTTTGAGCTTGCGTGTGCGTATTTTTCTGATATTCATTGTCATGTTTTTTGTTTGTACCGTTCACAGAAAGGTTGTGCTTTTGTATTTTTAGCCAAACTTGATTTGCTCTTATCACAGTTTGACACTAGTAAAAATATCATTTTGACTGGAGATTTTAATATTGACTATTCTGGGGACTCATCTGGTGTGCTGCGGGAATTAAAGAACATACTGCTTTATCACGGGTTACATATGCATGTCACGCAGCCAACAAGAGTTGGCAAGTCGTCCAGTACTACGATTGATTATATATGCTCGAATTTGGACAGTGAGTTTATAGCGGCGACCCCCATCCATGCTGGCTTCTCTGACCACGAAGCTATTCTAGCTTCGTTAGAGTGGAACAGTATGCCTGTACCCAGAGCTTCGAAACCCTGCCGAGTGTACAGTTGTAGTAACTTCAGACGATTTGTTGAGCATTGTCAATGGGTTGATTGGGATTGTACCTCATTGGACCTGAACACAAAGTTTAAACATTTTTCTGATACACTGACCTCCGTATTTGACTTGTCATTTCCCCTAGTTACATTAAAAAAACACAATAAAAAGTCATGGCTTACTGAAGGGATAAAAACTTCAATTAGAAACAAGCGTTCTCTCTTCTATTTAAAAAAGTTTATTTTCGATGACTGGTTTGTAAGTTATTGCAAACAATATAAGAAACTACTTAAAAAAGTTATAAAGACGTCCAAACGTTGGTCGATGACTAGCAGAATTATAGACTCAAACAATAGTCCGAAGGAGTTGTGGCATGTCATAAATGGAATAACCGGGAGGTCAGCAACACGTTCGGGGGGTGATTTTCGTCTGGAGATCCAGGATCAGAAGATTGATGATCCAACCGTTATATCAAATGAGCTAAATAGACATTTCTGTACAGTGGCTGAAAATCTTACAAAGTCAATAGTTTCTCAAGTCTCACAACTTAATTTCGGGCGCCACTCTGTATCATTCTTTATAGCTCCAACTGATCTGGATGAGGTTGTGTCCACTTTAGGATACATGAAAAATAAAGGTTCTTCGGGAATTGATGGTGTCCCGCTCAGAGTCGTTCGTGCCCTCCCTCACAGCGTTTTGCGGGCCTTCACTGTTCTTGTGAACCGCTCATTCGCTGAGGGTATTTTCCCGGACTGCTTCAAGACTGCTTGTGTGGTTCCGATTCATAAAGGTGGCCGCTCATTTGCTCTGGGTGATTACCGACCTATCTCTCTTTTGCCGACTCTTTCAAAGGTCATCGAACATATTATGCGAAAAAGAGTAAATGATTTTGTGGAGACCCATAACATACTGTCTGCTTCACAGTTTGGATTTAGATCGGGCACCAGCACGTCTGATGCGATTACGAGATCAATGCGTAATATTTACGAAAATGTAAATGGAGGCCTCTTAGTGGCGACGGTTTTTTGTGATCTTGCAAAGGCGTTCGATTGTGTCTGTCACGATATATTGCTCGACAAGTTGGAGAAGTACGGTTTTAGGGGTTTGATTGGTGACTGGATGCGGTCGTACCTGACTGGACGCACCCAGTTGGTTTCTTTGAGTGCTGGTGATGTTGTGATTAGGTCTGGGATAGGTCAGGTTCAATGTGGTGTGCCACAGGGTTCCATCCTGGGTCCCCAGTTGTTTTTATTGTACATTAATGACCTGGCGATGGGGAATCTTAAGGCTACGGTTACGCTTTTTGCAGACGACACAACGTTTACATGGGCTGGGGTTGGAGCGGAAAATCTTGAGGCGGACATAAATTCCGATTTGAGCAAAATTAAGTCGTGGTTTGATGCCAATAAGCTTAGCCTGAACTTAGATAAAACAAAATATATGTTATTCCGCAACAACCTTTTAAACCTAAGGCTACATGTTGGAGATGAGACGATCGACAGGGTTAACGCGGCTAGATTTCTTGGCGTTACTTTGGGTTCCGACCTGGGGTGGACTGCCCATGTGATGGAACTGACGTCGAAACTGGCGTCTGTATGTTTCGCGGTACGTGTTGTTAGGGGTGATGTGGGTTTTGACGCAGCCAAGGTGGTGTATCATTCCCTATTTGAGTCTCGGCTGCGGTACTGCATCGGGGTTTGGGGGTTCACATCCACGGGCTTGCTGACTGACCTCTTCAGGGTCCAAAAGCGAGCACTACGTTTCTTGTGCAAACGACCTCAACAGTGCCACTGCCGTCAGCTTTTCACGGACGCCAGTGTCTTGACTGTGTACGCTTTGTTTTTATTGGAAGTGCTCACGAGCGTCCATAGAGGGCGAGACAGTATGGATGCGAGGGGAGCCTTTCATTCTCATTACACAAGGAGGCGCGGAGATCTTGCCTTGCCTAAGCCGACGTCGGCCCTCTGTAGAAATTCGCTGTTCTACATGGCCAAATACTACTACAATACACTGCCAGCACAAATTCGGGATATAGCCTCAATGTCGGTGTTCCGGCGCAGACTGAGAAATGTATTTATGGCTGAGGCATTTTACACGCTAGATGAGTTCCTGGAATTTGACTGGAACGCCGGTTGAATTGGTGTATGTATATGTATATATATGTATGTATATATGTGTGTATGTCTTTTTCTCCTGGAAATACCAATTTTTGACGGACCTATCGTGAACGTGTAATTGTACCTGGTAATTTTATGTAATTTTGTATTACTGTCTGTAAGCTTATTTTTAATTGTTAGCTCTAAATTGTACTGTCTTTTGAGATGGGTGAATAAAGTTTACTTACTTACTTACTTACTTACTTACTATAAAGACTATTATAACGCTAAACTTTTTTTTAACAAAATACTTTATTCTAAATAATCAAACTCGGCTGGTACGCCAAATTGTTTATCTAACATAGAATCTTCAAAAGCAAACTTTCTCTTACACCAAGATTTCACGTTAAATACATTATCCGTCCAGCGATTAGCAGCCTCTTTTAACAATTGAGTTTCCTTTTTCATCTTCTCAATAACCTCAGGATCGTTATCCCTGTATTTCTTTAATTCTACCATTAGCAAATCTCGTTCCAGTTGCAAATCAGTGATTTTATCAACGTATTGATCACGTTCTTTACTCTCATCTTTACCTAGCTGTAATAATAAGCATTATAATCTCAACAAATGTTGAAATGGCGAAGTTACTTACTTTAGTTGATTTTAAAGTTGTTTCAGTTGTTTTCAACCGTTTTGTTGTTTCTTCACATTTATTGGTAAGTTCTTCTAACTTTCTCTTACGGCTAATTTTTGCTTTGCTAATTTACAAATGAATCAATTTTTTTCAGTGTTAGTTAACGTATTTCTTACCTTGGAAAAGCCCAAAAGTATACTGATGAGCCTATTTTATCGGTGTCAACTAAACCATCATCTACTAATTGGTTTACAACATCCTTTATGCTGTTCGCTATAACACCTTTTTCTTTGGGGCCCAGTTTCTCTAAATCCTGCAAAGTATGGGTTAGTTTCTTTGGTGCAAAATTTTAGTCTTACTCACCTTTAATTGGAAAAACTCTTTCTTTTCATAGAATAGCTGAAGTATTCTACTTTTCTTTTCTTCAGCGCTAACTCCTTTCTTAGACATCTTGGCTATTTATTACTATTATTATTTTCATTTGACCATTATTTGACTTTTACGCACTTACATCTTAATAGGTTTGAGGTTATGTTGATTATTTGTAAACAAATATAATCCAAAGCTAAAAAAACTTTCAACTGTTAAATTGAACTATTTTAAAATATCTGTAATTCTTTTAACTGTCTTTTATTATCATATATTTTTTGCTTTGAAATCAAATTAGGGATAATTTGGAATTCAAAAAGAACCAATTTATTGGGTAGATGGCGCTGCGCAATGTTTATTACCAACCGCGATTCAATATCCTGAAAAATTGATAAGAAATTAACTACATACAGATACAATAAAAGACGTTGTTAGGAATGTTTTCTTTATTCATAACAATTTTACAAGGTTTTATTATAAAAGGTGGAAATAATATTGCTTTAGGAATCAAGATGGCTGCACTGGTAAGTGGCCAATCGGTAAAGTAGAGCTGTTCACGCGATTTTAAAGTTTGAATTCTTGGGGTTGTGAAAATAAATCACGTAGGAAAAAAATCTAACTTTATTTTGTCGCTCCACAACAGACTCGATCTAGATTGTCAACAATACGGAAACTTACACTTATTTAATTTAATTCTTGGAGAGTTGGAGCACATTTCCTCACAAACAATTTATGATTTGGCTAGGTAATTACGAAAATATTTACAACTATACGCAGATGTGTAAATTTATCTCGTTTATTTGGAAAGAGATGTGGTCAAAAAAGCAATGTTATAAGAACGTTATCTTTAATTTCTTAGAACTGTAACACAACCATATCATAAATATTTTTCAAGTTTCAATGCATAAAAAATAACAAAGGTTACACAAACTAATATCGTAATGTGGCTTTAAAGTGAATTGGCAGCGAAAGACCATATCCGTTCTCAGGTAAAATGAAACAATTGCGATTATTACGACATTGCATTACAAGTATAAAAAAACCAGTCTTATCGTAGAGAAGCCATCGTGAACGGCTACTATGATCGTTATATACCATTATAACTTACCCCACAAGTACAAAAAAAAACTAAATATAAAGTAAAAAAATCCATGCTAATCCTTACTAATCGTAACGAAATCAAAGATAATATTATGAGAATAACGGTACCGTGCGTCAACCGTTTTATCGGCTAACCTATAAAACTAATGACTGCCAACTCAGTTTAAATACAACAAAATGCTATGAGGTTATAGGGAAATGGGTTCCAATATCGTCTATAATATCCATGGCAACGACAAATGGTACGCACATCGGGTTAAATTTACACAACTCCAAGCGGATAAAATAAATGTTCAGAGAGGTCGGCAAAACAGAACAAAGCTCGATGAAGGATTCCATTGATAATGCCACAGTAATTTTTTTTGTTTATTATTATATATTTTGACGTCCACCTGATATAAGCTTGATTTTATTTATTTTTTTTTATTGATGTTTATGTTGTAAGGTTTATTTTTTGATGATGGTTTTTTATTTTATTTTTTTATAAGTGGTCCAGTAATAATATATATTTTTTGCGATGTCACAGAGCTTAAGGTGGAGGAACAATTCAACTATTAACAGACTCATGTCCTCCACTCCGTCCGCTGGGCATTATTTATCAAGTGCGGTATTTGTCTTCACGGCAATGACCACCTGGAACAAACAATTAATTAGAAATCACAATAAACAATGTTTTCCAAATTCTATTCTAAATTTTCCACAGCCAAATCTACAAACAAACATCAAAACTAATAGCGGAGTCTAGACCTTAAGAAGTGACATATATTTACATTATTTACATTTACATTAAGTAAATGTTCCTAACAAAACTGTTGACAATGTGTCAAAATACGCACTACATTCCCTGTTTTTAAAGAGGAAGAAATGTAAACATAAATTATGGTTTATGTTTTGAAAAATTAGTCAAACATGTTAGGTCTTCTTTATTAAAACAGGAAATCTGACACAAAGTCACCAGTTTTATTAGGAACATTCATTTTATTGTGCTCCAATCTGTATACCCAACTTCTCTTGAGCAGAGGTCATATCCAGTGGCGGCTCGTAGCTAATATTAGTGGGGGTGCTGTTCCAGAAATGTTTTTGTCATTGTTTTAAAAAATATTGTGTTAAAGGAAAAAAAAATATAAAAAGAAAATTTATTTAGAAACTTGATGAAATCGTAAAAGAATTTAGGGAATAAAAACGGACTTCTTATTTACTTTATATAAATTGGTAGTTACATTAATAAATTTATGTAAAAAATACATTTTCTAAAAGTTACGCTTTAACAAAATGTACTAAAAATTAAAAATGTTCCATATTGTTCCAATGTTTCATGCATTGTCACCAGAAATCGTCTACATGCAAAAATTGAACTCGATTGGCCAATGGGAAGTAGGTAAAATATCTATTACAAGATTTATACATAACAAACAAACAACTAAGTTAAGGTAAGCGTAGTAATAAATTTATGTAAAAAAAACAATTTTTTTAAAAACAACGCTTAATGAAAAACAAAAAACACATTAGCGCGGGGCCTGTAGCAAATATTTCAAGACGCCCTTAGTAAGATCTAGAATATAATATAAAACATTTTTTACAAAAAAAAACTTTTCTCGATTTAATGTGAGGAAATTTAGAGACAATACTAGCCAAATCAATTTGTCTAAGTAAGTCACATTCAATGACCATTATAAGGTGATGTTATTTAGGCGATCTTGTCCCCATATATAACGTTACAGGGATGTACAAAAAGTAAGGTAACAATAAAATATCTCGTCCTCTGATAAATTTATAAGAAAAACATTCAAATAAAACTTCTTGTTTAAATGTATACATTTGAATATTGAATACATTTGAAGTACTTTTGAATATACAGTAATTCATTTGTCAAGTTTTTGGTCCTATATTGAATGACAAATTTAATCGAGAAATCCTCGTATCCATAAGCTTTTCGTTCAAAAGTTAAGCGCCAAAAAAGAACATTTTCGAAAATTTTATTCATTGTAATTAAATTACCGTTGGCGTTGTCACAAATAGAGGCGTGTCGACATTTGTGTCAATCACAAATTATGATCGATTTGATATAAAACATCGATCAGATCGAAAAGTGGTATTACACTGAAAATAGTATCGGTAAAAATACTATTCGTACTTGTGAAAATTTTACTATGTAACCGTTGGAAGTCTATATTTACGTTCCTTTAAGGGTAAATTTCCAAATATCTATGTACTATTACAAGGAAACAGTAGTTTTAACAATTGGACTCTGAATATACCGTACGAGCAGTAAAAATACACTGTAAATGTACGCTATTTTGTAGCATAATTACCTTGTTTAGTAATAATCTAGTTCGTATAGTAATTATACTATGATAACACGGTAAACCGTTCATCGGCGCTGCTAATTGGCGTCAATTCGGCGTTGTTTCCAAGCTCGCACATATATAGGGAGCACCCCAAAGAAGTACGAACAACTATGGAATTGTGCCAAAGGTATTTCTTAAAACTGTACCCGGGCCATGGAGGAGCCACTACAAAGAGGAAGGCTGTTACATTGATCAACAAACTGAATAAATTTTTATCTTAGAATGTTTTTTTTATGTACACTTTTTTTCGATATTGATGCATATGTTGTTTTTTTATTTATATAGATTTATTATTATTCATAATAAAAATAAAATGTGTTGATAAATATAAACAAATCTTTTCTTTATATATAGTACTGTAAATTTACTACACCATATAGTAAATTTACAGTACTATATTTAATAATTACCATTATCCCATAATATTACCATTATCCCATAATATTACCATGAACGCATTGTAAATGTCGCTAGTAATTTTCAATAAATCTATTGTAAATCGACAGTGCAAAAAGTAAATTCCCAGTGTAATTTTACAATGGATGGAAAAATTACTTGTTGATGGAAAAATTACATTCCTCATCATTCCTCGGGCGACAAAATTACCCATCGTTTTGAAGTAAATTTACCTAAAACTTTTTTCAGTGTAAGATTGATATTGTTATTTTGTGTATTTTACATTGGATCACTTGCGAATTAGGGTTGGGCCAAATAATCGCTTGATTGGTCAGATCGAAAAGAGCGATAGTCGCTCTTTTTATTTAGAAGATCAATCTAATCTCGCTTCTTGATCTCATCGATTTTTTAGATCAGATTGAGTATAATTTCTGACCGAAGATCTATCACAAATTTCTGAAATCGCATGCTCTTATTTATGACAACACCAACGGTAACTTGATTACAATGATTAAAACGTTTCATGTTGTAGTCATTTTTTGGACCCATAACGAATTAACTTATGGATATGAGGTTTTCAGTGATAAATTTGTAATTCAATAGACTATCAGAAACTGAAACAAATATACTGAGGTATTCCACTTCAAAGTATTGATCTTTTGCCTGCTACGTGCAAATTAATCATTCTGCATTTTCAAAAGTAGTTCAGATTTATAACTTGTCCTTTCCTAAAAGTTAGTTTTAAATGCTTTTCTTATAAATTTAAGAGATGATCAGATATTTCCTTGTTACGTTAATTTTTATACACCCTGTATAACTACAGAACTACAGCGTGTTATGATCAAACAATCAACACAAGATGATACATCGTATTAGAGAATACCAAGTTTTAGTTTTGTTTGTAATTTGGAGAGTATGCTAACAAATAAATAACTTTTTACGTAATTATCATTTATTAACGATTTTCTCAGATCACTCGTGTTAGAACTTTAAAATAATTTTCAAACAAACAGTAAATTCCACGAATAAAACAAGAACGGTCAAACCACACGGCAATCACACAATATCTACAATTTGCATATTTGCTGCCTGAATACCGGCAGCACTCTTGTCTTATCGCCCGGTAACCTAACCTAAACAAAAGTTAAAAGCTGGTATAGTCGAGCCTTTGATTATATATATTACATATGGATTGAGCTAACTCTATCTGACTTCTAACAAAAGTATGTTCCCGAGGGATTGACAAGGTGGTTTAATAAAATTGAAGAAAGACAGAGATACTTAGGACAGTGACTATCTTCACTCTGATGCCGGACCACTTGCCAAATCCGACGTAACCCCACATATACACATAACCTTTAACGCTTGACAGATATGTAACCACACGGATACATCATAATACAAAATTAGTTTCCACTAAAAATAACATAATTAGATATAAGTACACAAAATTAATACATGTTAGAAAAATCTATTTTACCTGTAACATGTTTCAAATCAACACCCATATTCATTTAAAAGTTCTCCTAGTCATTCTATCCTAATTATCGCTATCTCAGTCAATCCCCTCGGATACATCTGTCTCTCTCTTTCACTCAATCCATATGTAATATATATAATCAAAGAGTCGAGCCAATATTAGTAGAGGAGTGACAGAGATAGAGATAGTGACATTTCACATTTTGCAGCCGTTTACGTCTATGGGGTGCGTGCAACAAGTTTTTGCTGGTGAAAACTAAGTTGCATAGAGGTCAGTGGCTGAAATGAGCCGCCGTGGTCATGTTCACGTTCAAAATAAGCTATTAATTTAGCAATCATCTTTTTACTCTATTTGCTAAGGTCTCGCGGCAATTTAATATTATTTCTACTAGCGCAATATACAACATTTGTGATCACACCTCGTATAAGGTCTTCCCTTGTGTCAAACTGCAAAATTCAACCTAACAAAATAAAATTTGTATAAATATGCATTTTTTCTATATATTTTGAGGAATTATCTGGAAATATAATAGTAACATTAACTAGCAATTTAGGACGGATACTTTGGGCACACTACTGATTGCTTTAATTGCATTTTGTTACTTTGTTTTTAATTTATCAGAAGTTGGTAATGAAAGCATGATACATTTAAATATCTATATTCGGACCCGTCTACTTAAGTTATAGACTATAACAATTTCCAGTTCACGCCGCCGTCAATGCTGAGTTTTATGCTGCCTGAACTTGCATGGCGCGGGGCCTGTAGCATTTGCTACTTCTGCTACATAGCTAATCCAGCACTGGCGTCATATACATATATGCCACATTTCAAGGTTAATGGACTCTGCGATTGCACACATGCAAATATAGGCCCATATGTCAATAATCATTTGCATGGGATTTCTTTTATAAAACAGTTTATTAATTTAGTAATAATAATAGTTAAGAAAAAGATAAAGAAAATCAAGAAATACATACAAAAAATACAAAACAAACTGAACACAAAATATCAACCAAAACAACATCAAACAATAACTTGTGCAACTACGCTCACATCAATTTGAACTATATTTAAGCAGTGTCAATTTTCAGATGAGACAATTTGATGGGTTGAAATGTTTCCCTATCATTACTGTCATTGCATTCGAAAACCAACGGACTAAAATTAGATAGAAACTGGGTTAAACTTTGCTAAACAATAAAGAAGAGATAACTAAATTTCGAAAATTAATAGTACACAGATCTGTACTGCTTTGCCCATTTATTAAATGATCAGTAAAAATAGCAAAATTTCCTATGTAATCCAACATCCAATGACACACACTGTATATCCAGAATTTACAGAAACAACATGTTTTTGTATTACAGTGCAATTCTTAAAAATACTTTGGTGTGCTCTTGTTAATTCTATCTTTAACATTATTATAACGTTGATTAATAATTTAAATTTCGTCATTTAATACTTATTTTATTTTAACATCACACACATATCTCGTTCATCTCATATCTAAACAAATCATACGTTTAAAACAGAAGATAAGTTTGACTTAACAGTAAGGATAATAATATGTCCTTTAAGCCTTTTATCTAAATATTTTATTAGATTAGCCTAAATTTTCAAATTTAGCACAGATATCGAAGATGCATTTTAAGTATGACGTATAGCTGCAAATTTACTAGTCGTAAGCAACATTATTTTGCGTCATCACATAACACCCTTATTTTCTATCAATGAAAGCTAAAAGATAAATAAAAAAAAACAATACACTATTCTAGTATTTGTGACTATTGCTGTATTCATGAAGAATTGTATAACTTTAAAAAAAGCTGTATTAAAAAATACAGAACAAGCCATAATATAGTTGCAAATCATCCAAATAGTGAGAACCAGACATTTTATTGACATATATTAGTCAACGTACAATCCCCCTAGCCACCATATTCTTTTACAGGCAATTATGTCGTGTTCCAAACAGACTAGTATATTTTCTTACTTTTGATGATTTTAAAATATTGAAAACTCAGGGAAGAGGTTTTGTCAATGAATACGAATCCGGAGTCAAAAACTTATCGCAAGAGGTTTTTGAAAAAGTTAAGGTAAAAATGTCAGAGATTGCAAAGCATCAAAGTTGTCAAAGCAAACATTAAAACCTTGACTTCAGCTGCTATGAATTTACAACTTGGTATTTAATTGTGTTCTGCTAAATAAATCAAGAACACAATTTTTGATATTTTGACATCAACAGCTATGCACTTTCCATCCTCAAAATCCATGTTCTTAGTTATCAATATTTTATAATTTATGGTCGTCCTTTTCCCAAAAATAGTATATAATTTTTATCAAATTTGAACTTGAACATTGAACTTGATAAAAAAAATAGTAGGAAACTGAATAGGTTCCAACAACTGTTTATTTGTTAATTTAGAAAAGTTATCGTAAACATTGTTGTATTTACTAAACATTTGTGACTGCGAAAACCCGGATTATCTTACAGTAAATTTAGACTAAGTACAGTTTTTAGAAATAATTTAATAGGTGTTGAGTGTTCTTATCATAAACTGAATGTTTGTCTTATTGCAATTTTGTTATCTAAAAAAATCACCAATATTAGATCAAGATAAGAGAAGTGATCTTGATTTTGCGATAACTGTCAACAATGTTTACTTTTATGATTAGTTAGTTTTTGTTTTCTCTTTTTAAACAGATTTAACAAATTAATCCGTAATTTGGGGAAAAGTTTTGTGTTAGCTTTCGCAAACTGTTATTTGGTATATTAATTGCTATTTTAAAAATTACAACAAATAGAATTTAAAAGAAATATTGTTATTTGTTATGATTAGAATTCAACTGTCAATTCTTTTAAGATGGAAGGAAGATATAACAGAAGAAGTTAACAAACAGAAAAAGCTGAAGCAATTATGAATAATTAAGCTAAACGTAAACACAATCTTAAATATAAGTTTCTTTTCAATAATAAATGCAAATAAACTAAAATAAAAGATCAGTAGCTATGGTCAAGTATTTTGTCTCTAACCTAACAATTATAGTAGCATTATAAACAAAGAATTGTCTATTTTTAGAAAACAATCTCAATAAACATGATGAGGTCAAGAAAAACCGCAAAACTGAAATTGTTATCAAAATCTTCAATAATTCCAAATGAGATAACTAAAAGCGCTCATTAAAAACATTACAATTAATAATGCTAACAAAGCACAAATTTGGCATAGTAATAAACATAAAAATAAACAAAAGAAAAATTACCTCTTCGCCGCAGGATTTCAATACGGTACATAACAGTTCTTTGCCAGCGTCGTAGTCAGCGCGTAATTGTATCCCAACTTCACCATCTGGGATTTTAAGGTCTTCGCGTAAGTCTCCGTTATCAGCCATTAGGCACAAATATCCATCGTCGGAGATATCGGTTAGCTGATAGTCCTCACGTTTGACATGCGGGACGTCCATATTATGTGTCGATGGGCAGATATCCTCGTACTTCTTACCTGAAAACGGACAAAAAGTTAGCAGCTGCTTCGCGGTGACTCACTTTAGGATTGTTTACCTGTGAAAATATCAATGCCTACTAAATGTACTTTGGCGTGACCGTGCTTGCCGGTCTTTGAGGTGGACATTTCAACGATTTTACATGGCCTAGCCTTGAGCATGACGAATCCATTCTTGCGTAGGGCTGAACATTGCATCGGGTAGGTTGCCGATGCACCAGAGTCAGCGGTTTCGAAATGGGTGTCCTCGATATCTGCCATTGTTTATGGTTCAGTTGTACCTTGAAAAAGCTGAACAGATGTGAGATTAGCAAAGTTTTCAAATCTAACGGGCTGTACACGCGGCAGGACACAAACATGTGGCCTCTTAGTTCGCAAGTCAAACGCTTAATTAATGCGTACGATCCGGCTGGTATATCATCATATTAAGTTTGAGTGCGCGTCCGTCCTGTGTTCGTAGCGCTACACATGCCACTTGAAATCCTTTCGCGATCTAACTACAATCGTTATACGGCAGGTATTTTGTCATATCGACGGCAACATGGCGCGAACTCGTTGCCGACTCGTGTGAGGTTGAAACCGGAGAATGCAGCGTTTTTACACAGGCCGCCGGCACCGATATTATTCGATAATATAGAGCAAACACTAACCGAAACAATGACACTGTGCAAATATTGAAATTAATTTAGGTGAAGATAAATTTTAGCAAAATAATACGTTACTCACATGTGATCAAGATGGAATCCGTTTCCCAAAAGAAGTGCGAGAGCATGCGCTATGTTGAATGAATCAAATTTTTGACCTGCACAACAGCGCCTTACTTCGGCTAAGCGCGGCAAATTCAACTTGCGGATTCGCACTAACACGCCCTTGACACCTTCAAATAAGAAGAAATAACACCTCACAAATGTTTACTTATCGCACCAAGCTAATCAACTCAAAGTCAACAAATAAACCAGATATGTAAACAACTAAAGTCAACGTTTCCAATCACTGTTGGTACACAAAATTTTAATTACCATAGCTGACGCAGAGTTCCAAATTACTTGTGTCTTGTATCCGTCCGCGTTCACACTTTGTAATTGGCGATAACTAGCGAATTATATTTGATTATATGAAATAACAACCTAATAATTATTGCAAATTTGTCAGATTACAATGTGACATACTACTTTATCGGCAAGATTTTTAATTCTCTCAATAGACATAACATAATATTGATTACACTAATTAATACATATAAAGCAACAACATACATACTTATATTTAAAATTACATTATAATGGAATACATTTATTCGAAATAAGTCGCCACTTTTACAGATCTCTGATTGACCTTATATTATGCTCGAACTTTTACAGGTACCTACAATGCCTTTACAGACGGTTGGGTGTGCATCCTTTTCCAACCAATGAATTTAGGAGATGGATATACGTTTCAAATTCATCTTTTTGTTTTTCAAAAGTATGCCATATTTGTTTTCGGTTTTTATAATTTATTTGGAAAAATTATACAATAAAATACCTATCAATACATACAATTTTATCAAGTTGTTCTATTGTGTTCGTTTGGTTGCATATAAGCAAGGCGCACCATAATTTTAATTTTATGGACACATGTAATGCGGATAATACAACTATGTGTAATACTACGTATAATAATGTAAAATATTTAATAATATGTACAATTATAAAATAATATAATTTAAAATACTCATCAATTAAAATAAATTCGGATCTGATTGTAGGGTTATGTTGACTTGCGCAATAAAAGTAAACATTAAATTATTTGGCATCATAAACAATGCTATATATTGCTTATATGAAGTTTTAAATATTTAAAATAAAACGAAAGATTTTCTGTTTGAAGTTGGTCCCTTCGATTTTTAGGGTATTAATTATTTTGGCTTTGCGATGTGCCCACGATCTGTCATTAAATTTATAAATAGAAAATTGTTATAGGGGATGTATTTATGAAATTTGCCGATAATACGAACAGTTTCTCCTTATTTATTTTGCCTGGAGGGGGTTGGCATGTCCATGTACGCCTCAGGATCAGTTTTTGAGCCGGAGATTATGGTGAAATCCCAATCAGAAGATGCTCTTATTTACCATGTAAACGAAGTAAACACAACTACAAGCTCAACAGCAATGGAACCCGTTGTAATAAAGGTACTGTTTTTGTTTTGAACTGTTGCATGATTGATAATAATTGATTTCTAGCAGGAAGAACCTCGCAAACAGAAACCCCAGGCTTGTAAGATCTGCGGCAAAGTATTATCGTCTTCTTCAAGCTATTACGTGCACATGAAAGTCCATTCGGGTAGTAAACCTTTCCATTGTACAGAATGTGAAGCTAGTTTCTGTAGGAAAACATATCTCGAGGTAACAAAACAGTTGCAAACTATTTATCGAGTTAATAAAGCCAAAATATATTAAAAGCTTCGGAACCCAATGTAATAGCTACAAATTTATAAAACTTATTTCAGTATGTTTATTGTGCATACTGCACTATTCAAATACAGAAGGAATATGACAGACAGTGTCTGACCTTGCTATATGCAACGGTAAAAAATAAAAGGAAATATTGCTGCTGTTATTTCTGTCAGTTTGTTACATTTAGATATAAAGACAAACTGACAAATATATCACTGTTTTAACTAATTTGTAGTGAGATTTTCAAATACATGTGTTGCATATCATAAGGTAAAGTTTACGCTCAGCTGCCAAAGTACATTAGTTGCAAATTCATCTGTCACTGTGAACACATATTTACGTTTATTTTTGTCAATTTATTTGAAACATTATGCTGCTGTGTGAAACGTATATGTTGTGTCTGTAAATTGTTCATTTTCAATTATCGTCATGACTTTCCGTTGATCTATTAAAGCTAAAAGACATGGCAAAGTTTTAAAAACAGTAGTATGGAAAGACCCTACCTGCAAAGTAAAAATACAAGAACATTTACTACTTTTTACTGAAGTAGACACAACCTTTATGCTTAACAGGTTGTAATGCTTCCACAAAAACAAAAATATCATCCTTTTGGAAGAGAATAGCACCGTAGTTTACTTTGATGTGAATGAATTTGTGGTAGTTTGTAGTTTACTAGTTTACATATTTTTAAAACCTGAAATATGTGTACAATTATATAGAGGGTGTTTAAGACTAGAAATTTTTTCTTGTTTGTATGACGTTAAAAATAATAAAAGATTTTATACATAAAAGTTAAGTAAGAAGTATGAAGTAATTGATTCAGCTTTAGAATTTCATATTAACCTAGGTGTGTGTGTGTGGTATAATTGGATTATTTTGAAATGAAACCACCTTTGGTGTTGCTATAAGCTGTAATCATGAAGAAAAGTACAGATAATATTTTTGTATTTAGTTATAGTAGAATTTTACTCACAACTGTCTTAAAAACAAACCATATGATTTAGAAAGAATTTCTTGAAAATTTTTTCTTTTTAAATTACTTATCCAATGATACCACACACAACCCCAGTACTAATTTGAAATTCTGAAGCTGAGTGAAGCTTATGACCAAGTCAACCATTTTCGAATATATTATGGATTAATGTGTTTAAGTTTCTATAATACATGGCCACCCAGGTAAAAGTCATACTGTGATCAACAACGATTGAAGAAGGTTCAAATATCGTGTGCAAAAATGTAGGAATTTTATTACATCAAACGCTGATATTTTGACAATACCTACTGTCAATAGAATCTAAATATCTATCAAATCCTGGCTAATTTGTTTTATTTTAATGCAGTCACGACCGATCACGATCTAATAGAATCTCATGCAGCTAAACTATGAATTTTATATATAGTATGATAAAGTCATAACCTGGAAGCAGTTTATTTTCTAAACGAAGATATGTGTTGAGTAGATCTCTGTACAGAATACGAAATCAGACTAAAAAAATCACGTATGGTTTTTTGAGAAAAAGTGAGGTCAACATGCAAACGTGATTTTGGCACTTTTATAAATTTATTCTTGCTAGTTCAGCTTTCCGAATCGACGTGTCTGATTTTCTAAAATAACAGATTCAATTTGAATGAATTTAGTCCACACTTTTGCTGGTCACTGTTATCCGTACTATGATGTATCCTTAATTTTCGCGAAATTTGACATAAAAAAGGTATTATTTATAAGCATCCGTTTTAAATTAGTGTTTAAATGCTATTAAATTTGGTCCCATCCGTTTCTGTAATTTCGTTTAAGGGGAGGTTCTCAAGTAATCAGTTGAAAAAAAAAATTGTATTTTTCATATTTTGAACCTAAGTATTTACAATAATCCCCTGAAACAGTTTTTGTTTCTCGCCGGTTTTACTCTTTTATATCCTATCGTATTCTCCGGTCGAAATTGCTTGCATTAACGGTCGGCAACCGATTAAGCTGACCACACAGAAATCATGTAAAATAAAAAAGTACAAGGCGGTCGTAAGAGACAATTAAATATCTGAATTGGCAAGATTGTTAATGAATATCTCATTTCAATTATCTCTATTTATTGATGATTTTTAAGTATCAAATAACCGCATAAAATAGATACAATGGAGATAAAATAGAGATTTTAACACCCATGCTCTCCTAAACCGAATGGTATATACAACCATACTAAAATAAATTGTAATTAACGCGTCTTGTACTTTAATCACATAAATAATGTACTGTAATCGTGCTTGTTGACACTTGGCGCCATCTCGTCGTGCAAATTGTCACTACAAATTGGTTCTGTATTTACAGTTTAGATAGGTTCTGTCTGTTGTGATCTTGTTCGTTTTTGTTTCATTACGTGAATACAAAAGATTTGGGAATAAACAATTACAATGAACGATAAAAAGGGAAGATAATCGTTTCAAGGTCACCGTGGATAGCGCAGTTGGCAGTATATTACCAACTTCTTAAAAACGCGTTTTTTTCGTTTCGCACCGACCCTTAAGGCGGCGCAAAGCGATGTTTTATTCAAATGATAATTCTCGGGGACGCACAGTGGTTGAAAATGCGAATCTAGCCGTTCAAAATTATTTTAGCGCTATGGTCTAATTTAATCCAAAGTGACATGAACATGTTCTTAGATAACCAAATGACTTAAAGGCAATCACTTTGCCGCCCTGGAAAATTGAGATGCCGTACAGTAAGGGGATAAAGTCCGATGTAGATTTTGGACTAATTTTTAATTTCCGCATCAATTCTCGACTGTCGTGTTGAACAATTCGTTACTAAGTGAATGTGAATGTTGTTGCAGTAAACTTTAATATTCCCGGATTATCTGAGGATGAGCCTTGATTTTCTATTACATATTCATTAATAAAAATTTGGAAATTTAATTAAGCTTACAGTTTTTTTGCAATAACTAGAAGTAAATTTTGCAAAATTTTCCTGATTGCTTATTTACTTAGTTACATAACCACGTAAATATGATTGTCATCATATGTCATAATTGCTTTAAATATTTTTTTAAGTATCGACTGGCGGAACCGCGTATTGGGGGTTACTAGGTTCGTCGACATAAACATATATGCTTTTTTCTTGGTTATATGACGGCATAGAGGCTCAGGAAAGTAATTTACTTAACATAAAATACCTGATGGATCTAACAGTTTTGATTTCCACAATATATCGAAAGTAGTGACAACTGCATGGGGGTGGAATTTATAACCAGAACCTAGGTCGTGTGTAGTATCATTGGATAGATATTTTAATAAGACACAACATTTGGTTGAAAACAATGTTTATAAATACGGTTTACGATAGAAACTTTAATCAATTATGGCATAGCTGCATTATAATGTAATCATGACGATAATTTCAGGTAATAGTTTTGTATTTAGTTAGTAGAGAAGGTAGGTGATATTATATCGATAGTCAATGATTTAGCGCATCTGATGATGGCGATTGTAAGCCCTTTAAGTCAGTTTTGGACAGTCAACTGTCAAAAACAATTTTTTCCATAATCTGGTAACATATGGTTTATTTCGTAAACCATATGATTGAGTAAGATTTCTTTCCAACGAAAGATGTTTAATTTTTAAATATCTATCCAATGATATCGCACACGGCCTAGGTTTTATTTTGAAATTCTAAAACTGAGTGCAGTTACGACTACTTCCGGTACGTTCCGGAAATGAAAATTGTTATAATGAAAGTCTTCAGGATGGCTTATTTTATGTTAGTTTCTTCCCGAATCTCTGTGACGTCATATACCAGGAAATAAGCCTTGGATCAAACTGGCTATATTTACAGATATAATAGTAACGATCCCATTGATATTTAGATTTTTTTTAAACATTTTATATGTGTCTGCAGGTGTAATATTATGCACATAGTTTCAGAATTTTAACACAAACTTTATATCTCAATTTGAACCCTGTCAAAAACAACCCCATTGTTACTTAGATTTTTTTAACTATTTTTCTTATATTCACAGGTGCAGTATTATTATACTCACTAGGTTTCAGAACTTTAAAACTAAATTTATATCTAAACCACCCCTAAAACCCACCCCATCTGTGCTAGATCTTTTTTACTATTTTTCCTGTATTTGCAGATATAAAATTATCATATTCACAAGATTTCAGAATGTTCACGCCAAACATATGTTTCAACCCCCTTAAAACAGCCCCTATATGGCTGAGATTTTTTCACTATTTTTAAACGTATCTAACATTTATTTGAAGTTCATTTATAGAAAAAAATAATTTCGATCAGCTAAAAGTGGAAAATGAACCACTATGTGACGCTTTACAATAGGAATGTGAGATTTAGATACAATATAGAGAACGAATATATCTAGGTGCTTGTGTTGAGTAAATTATTATATTTCAATGAATTCATATAGAAAAGGAGTTTTAAAAAGTATAATGTCTCTACCTTCTAGTGTATAGTTAACAACACCAATGCAACTATCGCGTTTTTCTAGAAACACGATCTTTCAAACTGGCCTGCGCGATTACTTTTAAATCGTTTAACGCACTGGTTCCCAACATGACTTCGCTGTCCTTCTCTCTGTTTCTCACGAACGTCTCATAATTCCGCACGGTGGGGCCGCGCCCCACCGGAAAATTGACAATTTTCAATAAAAATTATGTTGATTTTGTTGTTAAATTGTAATTCTTAGGTCCCGGCTAGAATACGACCGGCGCGGCGGGCGGCAAGCGGCGGGCGGCAAGCGGCGAGCGGCAGACCGGTGCCGCTAATGATATATGTTTACATTGTTTCAAAGCCTTAACTTGGCAAAGCGGCTACGATACAGTAAGCGGCAGAGCGGCATCGTGAGCGGCACCACCTTGCCGCTTACTAGTGCCGCTCACCGCAGAATTATACAGGGTTAGCAAAAATTACCGGAACACCTAAATAATTCTCCAACCGTACAAAAATTCAAAAAATTTTTCAAACAAAAGTTTTTTTGCTTTAAACAGCTTTAAACAACCTCTCCTTTTTTAAAATAGAACAGGCTATATATTATTACATTTTTTGATTCTAAGATTAATTCTAAGTATTTTTTTATAGGAATCATATTTTTATTAAATGCATTATTTTTTAATTATAAGCTATTAACCTAAAATAGTCAAATTACCGGAACATCAAAAAAATTTACCAACTGCAAAAAATATTTCAAATAAAAGTTTTTTGGGTTTAAGCAACAGCTGGTTTAAATATAGTTTTAATTTACAGTGTGGTCTTTTTATTATGGAAATCTGCAAACCTTTCCATCTTCTAATAGAAGATCCTGCATACCTATTTTATTTCTTTATTCTTAGGTTGATTCTAAGAACTTTTTGTAGAAATAAGTTTCTTTGAAAATGCATCATTTCTGAGTTATGAGTAATTAATCAAAACTCCTGAACTTCAAATTAAGAATATTTTGCCACATACATACATATATACATATATACATACATACACATTTATTTTAATGTGGCAGGTTGAACATTGATTTAATTGTATTTAATTGAGTTATTTTTTCTTGGATTTTTTATTTTTAACCCGTTTGGTTCAAGTAAAAGTTTATTTTGGTTAATTGCTTATAACTAAAAAATAATGCATTTTATAAAAATATAATTCCTACAAAAAATTTTTAGAATTAATCCTAGCATTAAAAAATATAAAAATATACAGGCTCTGTTAGAAAAAGAAAAGGTTTGCAAATTTCTATAATAACATAGACACCCTGTATATTAAGAAAATATTTGAAGTAGAGGTTGTTTAACCCAAAGAACACAGAGCTTTTAACATTTTATGCAGTTTGAAATTTATTTAGATGTTCCGGTAATTTTGACTATTTTTGGTTAATAGCTTATAATTAAAAATTAATGCATTTTATAAAAAATGATGCATATAAAAAATTCTTAGAATTAATCTTAGACTCAAAAAATTTAATAATATATAGCCTGTTTTATTTAAAAAAATGAGAGGTTATCAAATTTCTAGAATAAAATGAGCACCTTGTATATTGAAAATATATTTAGAATATATTAGAAGAGTAGTTTAAAGCAAAAAAACTTTTGGTTGAACCATTTTTTTAAATTTCTTACGGTTGGAGAATTATTTAGTATCTATCTATGACTATATATCCCTACCATGATACACATGAATGATTATGATGACAGTAGCTTTGTATAATAATGACAGTTCGTTCGAATAATTACTTTATTATTCAAACGAACAGTCATCATTATACGAACGTACTGTCAAAGTCTGTCTAAATCTATGTGGATGACTACGTCGTAAATATACTATTAATATTACAATAATACAAATGTCGCAGTCCAGACCTCTATTTTTCTAAATATTTCCTGAGTTTGTCATGAATATAGTCAAACGTTGCAATTGACATTCTCATACAGTTAAAAACCCGTTTTATACATTTTCTTAAGTAGTGAAATAAATGGTGATAATCGCCGTACCGCTGACGCACTGCATTAATAGGATGCACTTTGTAGTTACGTTTTAACCTACGGATCTTATTCAACCGAAGGTTATAATTTTCCGTGAGTAGCAGTTTGACAACATTACCAGACGACTACCTACGAACTACTAATAATTGCCACGACGAATTGTCGTGCCGCTCATGGTGCCGCTTACATCGTAGCCAGGTCGCCGCTCTGCCGCTCTGCCGCTCGCCGCTCGCCGCTCGCCGCTCGCCGCCCGCCGCTCGTATCCTAGCCGGGACCTTATATTGATTTACTAATGACTAATAGAATACTAATTTGGTAAGTTGGCCAGAATATTTCGTATTTCAAACTTTGACTTACAGTGGGTTCCGAACTAAAAAACTCAATTGACTCCACGACCACATTAATCAACGCTTATATGCCACTTTAATCAACTGTATATGACGCTCATGTATGTACACAGTGATCTAAAATGACTGAGGACAGGTTGAATTTCCCGCCAATTTGAATAATTGTGATGTTGGCAAGGTTGCAAATGACAGCTGTTATTTTGGTCCAGTAGCGTAGGTTCCTTCTCTGATGATAATTAGGTATATTAAATGGAAACTATTAATTGAATTAATTGAAACATATATAGTTTCAATTCAAATTAATTCCCGTGGGGGTTAAATAAATAATAAAATGACATCCTTTATAGAGAAAAAAGATGAAATATCGTTGCAGAGGAACGTAACCCTTACTGACGAGTTCACGATGGTATCTGACAGTGACCATAACCTGTATCATGCACGCATACCATCTTAGTAACACTAAATAAGTTCAAAACTGTGACGGGAAATTCAACCTGTCGTCAATCATTTTAGATCACCCGTTATATTATATACCTATTGTTTACATCAGGTTCACATGCGAACGCACACAGGCGAGCGTCCGTTCCAATGCGAATATTGCGAGAAGCGTTTTACGCAAAAGTCCAGTTTAAATACGCACAAGCGCAGCCACACGGGAGAACGTCCATTCAGCTGCGGAATTTGCCATAAAACGTTTGCGGTGAAGAATTACCTGATCGCCCACAGGTGGACGCACGTGTCCGACAAAGAGTTGAAATGCCACGATTGTTGTTTAGTGTTTTCCTCAAGAAACCAGTATATATTGCACTCTAGGAATCATCTAATGGACCTGGGTTTCGAGTGCCATATTTGTTCACGTTCATTTGCCAAAGAATCGTACTTAATCAGACACATGCACAAGGTGCACAAGCAGAAAAGTATCCCGCGTAATAACACTAGTAGCCAGTATGTACCGGAACCATCGAATCACTCTATTATCAGCATCGACTGATTGAATTATTATTACAGATCGTAAGTATTATGCGGCGAATGCTTGGAGTGGAACTAATTATTTGGTTTGAGAAAATAAATTCTTTCTGAGTTATGCCGTTCGTCAAAATTCGTAATTGCTGACGTTTCGCGAACCATGCTGCTCGCTTCTTCAGAGCTAACCAAATACTCAGAATGAATACTGAATACTTGGTATTCAGTTAGCTCTGAAGAAGCGAGCAATGGTTCGTGAAACATCAGCGATTTTTGACGCAGGGCATAACCCGAAAACAGTTTATTTTCTAAATGATTCTGGCTGTAAAACTCACGTACTTATTTAAATATATTTTTATTTTTAGGAATTTTTAGGCTTTGCGTAGTTTGTGACGACGAACTGCGTATTTTTTTCAGAATCTTGTAGGTTACGTCAATGCGAATTTTGTTTCTCGTAAACCATCACATCTATTAGTCTGTTGCTGATTACTAATAATAGATCGTAAATGCGTTATCCGTAAAGTTAGTGCAATTATTGTATTTATATAGCAAGCGTGTAAGTTGATCAATAAAATATAATATAGTATTTATAGCAAAATTTCTGTGTTTATGTACTTTTCGTTGTTACTGCTATTGGAGATCATATTATTTTTCTTCAAGGAAACAAAGGGCATGTGCAATTGTGCAAGGCAGTAGAGTTAAGACCGCTGATACGCTTGTTAACAAGAAGAAATCTCGACACCAGACTACAGAAACAAGATTTAATAGGGGAATCTAAATATAACTGTAACATGGGGAGCATCCAGATAGCTTTTGTTTCTTTTTAAACGTATTTAATTATCTATTGGAACTGTTTCTTCGGTCTCGGCGTAGCGATCGTAAGCATGCAGCGTTTACATGAAAAGTTTATTTATAGATAACTAGAAAGTCATTTAAGTATTTCTCTGCTAACTAATTTGCAGCAAACTGGATTTCTGTATACACCTTCATGTAAGATGTACAATTTAAGCTCAATTATTTCAAAGATAACGAAAATAATCAGATATTTCAGAAAATCACTGACATAAAGACGATTTACTCCAATGGTATGTGAAGGAGGATCACGGTAAGGAAATTAATATGCCGTTAGATTGTAAGACAAGGAGGTGCAGTCTATTTTAAATAGTTCAAAGATTTTGCATCTTAAAAAAATCAGTTAATTAATAATAATTGAAGCTTAACAAATGTTTCAGTTTGCTTCACAATTAAGAACTTGACTGAAATTCTGGCCCCCATAAAAATTGTGAACAGCTTTGAAACTTGAAAATCATGTTATTATTGGAAATGAAAGAAAATGGCCTTTTTGATACATTTTCTGTGTTGAATACGAAACCAGTCTTAAAAATGCCAAGTTCTTGTTTATTTTGTTTCTGAAAGCGCGTACACTTGTACTAAGAAACCCCGTCCGCGTTTCAAGCTAATGAGCTTGAAATCTTTTCTGTGAGAATTTATCAAGAATTCTATGAAATCCAGTTCACCCGTTAATATTTTATACATTTTCAAAAAAATAAAAGTTTTAAAATCTTACCCAAACACCGTGACGTATATACGTAGCTGCTCAACGTACTATAGTTTCTTTCACGACAAGTGGCAGTAAGCCGCGACATGACGCGCAAACGTTCCTATAGTTGAATCAATTTAACTTTGCGTGTTGTCAAAAGTGACTGTCGTCTGGTGCAATCGACTGCTGTCATTCGGCCAGTGGCGTAGTCAAATAAATTTTGCCAAAGGAAAAGCATACGTCTGCATACATGGTCATCATAGGGAGCCATAAGTAAAGTTCAAAAGCGACTTTTCACGCAGCTCTTCCTTTAAGGATGTAATGGTAACATGCTTTCCTAGAATTCAATATTGCTAAATGTTGTTTACAGGAAGAATATGGTAATGCAATAGCGTACTTGCAGCGTAAGTTTTTGGTTTCCTCCGAGTTCGAGATTTTCTTCTGGTACAAAATGACTCGTTTGCCTCCCTGGCATTTTTAATAATAGATACTTTCCTTAGACTTATTTTTAATGCATCCGCAGCTTTCTAAGAAATAATGTAACAATGTTCGCAATAGGACGAATGGACAATAATTAATACCTGCTGAATTGCATTAAGGGAATTTAGGGGATCCATATTTTCCTTTTCCGCTGTAAAATAGTCTATAAGATTGGCCACAAACTGTTTCGTTTGAGGAACAGCACAACTGACAGTTACCCTGAACCTCCCGTCAGCGACGCCGCTGGAGATCCGAACTACCCAATGACCGACGTACTGTAGTTCTGTCTTTCTTCTGCGCACTATTATACATATTAGCATCGGAGATCGTGTGTCTTAGCCAGCCGAGACATACGTCCAACATTAGTGTCGATAGTTTTGCATGCCGTAGAAAGAGTGGGAACGCATTTAATCATATCGTAACTACCGCATGTCACTTTTGACAACACGCAAAGTTAAATTGATTCAACTATATACGCATTGACGTGTGTTAGAATGAAATAGCAATCTTCTTTATTTCATTCTAACACATGTCAATGCGTAGGAACGTTTGCGCATTATATCAGCGGCTACTGCCACTTGTGAAAGAAACTATAGTAACTACTCCTTGTCCTTATCTAAGCTAATACGCTTTTATTCAGGTTTATTCATTGTACATGAGTACATACTCGGAACATAAACTAAGTTTTATTCATCACACATTCTGTCGCCGATATGAACCTCCATAATGCAGATATTGCTTTAAAGTTTTGAACAGTTTTAAAATGAGTACCGATACTCATTTTCTGGAACTTACCTGCAAAATCTTAAGATTTAGGTATAAAATTTTAATTTAGAGTATTTGCTGATCGGTATGCTGGAATAAAACAGCATTGAAGTTGAAGGTTAGAAATGGTGGACTGTTTATAATGAAAGAATAGGTTGCAAGTGTACAACGAAGAGCTGTAAGCATTTTTTTCGTTTTTAACGCCCTTTGAATCAACAGCAGCAATCAAATATTATCAGGTAGCATAAACAAATAAAATAACAAAACCAAATATTTTTTTGTCAGGCCCCAATAATATGATTTTGGGTAAAATCAAGATAACATAAATACATAAATATTCATTGAATAATGTTTCTTGGGTAGCGTGCGTACGTGTTTTGCAAGTATTGAGCAAGAATGCTGAAGTAGTATTCTAAGGAAGTAAAACAATTAATTATTAATGTCAGAAATTCCTTTCTCAAATAACAGCTGTTGTATCTGTCACAAAATCACCATCAACAGAAGGTGCTTCTATTAGATTTTATCAGAATTATATACATCGGAAGCAACAAAGTAAAATTGTTATGGTCACCTGTAAGCCCATTGCAATAGAATTAATCAATTGAAATTAAAGATATGTTAAATTTATGTAACAAAGCACTGTCTCAAAAGAGATATGGCAAAATTGTGTTGCAATTTTGCAGCACAATCTTTGGTTTTGAAAATTAAAACCAATACATTGATATTGATCATATTTTTGACTCAATTGTGGAAACAATTAATATCAACTAGCATGAAGATGATGATGATGATGATGATGATGATGATGATGACGACTCATTAGACTACAACGACAACAGTACAGATAATGATAAAGAAGTTGCCGCAATATTGTTCCAATGTTGGTGGTTCTTCTGAAACTGCACAATTCGTTCAAAGTTTAGGACAAATACCTGTCGCAATTGAAACATCAACCACTGATTTTTGGTAGAAATAGTGTTGTGAAATAATCATAAATCACAAAACAGAATATGTATACAATTCCAGAAATAAAAAAAGAATCACATGTTATTTTAAAAAATAAAACCGAACGAGAAAATGACAAAAATATTGAATGCGGTCCTGAGAGTTGACAGTTTGAAATCGTCGCGCGAAGCGTCGCATCGTTTCGCGCGCTTTATCCCCTTTCTCCGAGGGGAACCATCCTGCGCACCGAATCGATCACATTATTTTCCCTATTTAAAATTCCCAAATAACTTTTATGTTATTATACATCAAAGGATGAGTATCACAAGAAATTAGGATTGTTTACGTGCTAACTGCGTTGTCCTGCTATCGTTCGTTTCTGAGATATCCGCGTCCATAAAAAGCTCGTTTACGACTTTATTACATAAGAAATCAAGAAAATAAAAACACCAACCTATAGAAGAGCTACGAACGGCCTTTTCACACGAGACACGACGTCCATGCGGTTTTGTAGTTATTTATAGTAGTGGTATTCAGTTAACTCTGAATAAGCGAATATGGTTCGCAAAATGTAATACTGGAATGGCACGGAAAGCTATCACGGACACAATCGAAATCATTATTTTCCTGGTTATTTGTATGGCGTGAGTTATTGTTGATAATATCTAACGTTTTACCAACCATGTTGTTTACTCCTTCAGAGAATTCTGAGTAGTGAATTGCTTCATATCCAGTTATTGTATTTGTGCTAACAAAAGGTTACGTATTGTCGAAAATTATTCAGACATTGATCAAAAAATGATGCTAACCACAAAAGCGTATACTTAGTTAACCGTACCATCATAACACCAGATTACAATACGATACAATTCCGGTCAAAAACGTATCGTATCGTACCGTATTGCATGCTGAAATACCGTTGCAATATATCGGGTATCAGAAGGTAAAGTATCCGGTACTTCAAAATATCGTGTCGTATCGAACATCCCTAGTACCAACACATTTCAGATCAAATATGATAGTAAGAACTGCAAGATTTTGTTATGTTATGTTGTTTGTAACTTCTCCCTATGCAATTAAACTCCTTCGATGCATTTTTATGAAGTCTATGATGCTTCGAGGAGGCAGTTGTACCAGTTCTACAGCATCTGGTGTGTCTACACCCAGACCCAGGGAGTACGGTCTAGTGCGGAGTAACGCCAACGCTATGCAGAAACATAGTATGCACTCCGCAGTTTCGGGTGCTTCATCACAAAATTTGCGAGAATCATCATTTGTCTGACCTATTTTATGTAAGTGGTGTCTGAGTAGACTGTGTCCTGTGAGGAGACCTGTAATCATTCTTAGGTCTTCGTTTCGCAGCTCGAGGTCTTGTCCTTGTGGCAAGAACTGCAAGGTTAGGCTATATACTACCCATGAAAAAAATACGTGTTTTTTCAAAATCACTTTATTATCTTTACAATATGCTTATATCATGGCAGTGCATAGAGCATACATAGTAGTATTTTGTAATATAACACGTGACATATACAACTAGCAATAGTAAATATGTAAAGGTTTCATTAAGATTCACATCATTCAGTTTAGTTTGTTTATCATCATTACAATATTATTAGTCATTTATTTATCCCGCTAGTATTTATAGTCTTGTTTATTTGAGCTTTCGGTTTTTATTTACTTTATAATAATAATTTATTTATATACTCTACTCATACAAATTATCATCACAATTATGTTCTAAAATCTGCGTTGCCTATCTCCATTCACTGCAACGTTCTATTACCTTTTAATAAGTTACTTTTAAATATACGTCATTATATAAATGTAGCAATAAATCTCTCAACGTTTTAATATCAATTTTTTTATATAAAATCGTGTTTATAAATATTTCATTTAACTGTACAATCATTAATATTATGTTTCTCTCTTTACGTTTCACGCGGAGGGGTATATATAGGTATATATAAAGCACATTATACGACGACCTATAACAAATAAAAAACACTGGACATTCGTTTGCTTTTTTCGACATGTATATACTATATTATTTCTCATATAAACATCTTACGGTCAACTATCATATGTATATATTATCGTACATATACAAAAACAAACACTCTTTGGATATCAAGCTGATGGTATATGGCACCATATTAAAGTCAGTTGCAGGTCAGACTTTCTCGAATTTGGCCATTTAAGTTTGGGGAGAAAGACACTGGTTTTTACCTAATCTCCTAACATATATTACGCGAACTTACAAACTACCAGATATTCCAAGATTGCCAATACAACCAACTTTAACAGTTAACACGGTAAATTCTACATTTACATAATTAGCCGACTTTCAGCCACCTATCTATAGAATACTCAAGTGCCGCTAACCACCTAGAAGAAGAAGAAAATACCATTAGAAACCTATTCAGCATTGTTATAAAATACGCATCAATACAACCTTTTCCTATCCATATCAGATTCCGTATGGAAGTAGTAATGCTTTTGGCTGCCATCAGATGGCACAATTTCAAATGCGTGTTTTTTACTACCAGATGCTGTTTGTTGGACCTTATAACCATGAAGACAAGCCACACCTAGAACAAAACACCACTAAAATTCCATACAAACTTCCTAGTCTTGATTTTACCAAAAGCGCTTCTGGAGTTGGCATCCTGGTAGAAGTACAGACAGGCATCCTTTAAAACGCAATATCTTCTGCTCCACGACTTCCATTGCGTTCCAAGTTTGACCAAGTATCCGAAACAGTCTGGTCTGGGGATAGCGCTTGGAGGAAGCGTTAGATTTCTTCTGGTTTGGTCCAGCCAACTATCAGACATTTGACTATCCTCTGATGATAATATCAGGAGCTCGATCCACCTCGCTGCTGCTTGTTCGTTGTCAGCGGCGAGGTGCAATGTTGGCACACCTGGTCTGGATATGCAAAATCTGTACGGTCGCATCGGTGCTGTCCCACTTTCGTCGTCCTCTCTAGATATCTCGTAATTCTGGAGCATCATCGCACCAACAGGTTGCTTATCCTGAAAGAAGACATCATCAATGGCAACAAAATTGATGTTCCAATGGAACACTGGGAATGGGAGTTATAACAAAGTTAACAAATTCAACTTCGATGAAGAAGTTGAGATCGTTATGTTTTATCGCTGGGCATATTGTAGGACATTAAGTAAGTACATGGAGGATTCATTTCCAAACTTGACAAAAAAAGGAAAGCAAAGATCCTACCGACAAATGCGTGAGAGAAAGCTGTCATAATCTATGGTATTTAAGAATACATGATTTTAAACATTTGAAAAATTTGGTAAAAACAATGGTGCTAAATTGTCTAAAATCTTCAGCCGAATAAAACAAGAAAACAGAAGACAACCAAAGTTGGCCATAGATTGTCCGCTCTTCGAAAATTGTAGACTGGGGATTCCGGGTGATAGCAATAAAGGGAATAGAGGTCAGAAAAGCATTCCAAGAAAGAGGATGTCGAGTCCATTCTATAGATAAGCCAATCTATTGGCCTACTGATCAGGAAGAAAACCTATAATCAAAAATGAATATAACCTAACCTTAACCAACAAAACTACAGAGCTATCACACATTAGTAGTCATTCAGTACGGACGCATTTCAATTTGCTCGGATGCAATGACCGATATTACAAAGTGCGGTTCTTGAAACACGAAATTCAAGCGT
This sequence comes from Aphodius sticticus, assembly GCA_963966075.1. NCBI lineage: Eukaryota > Metazoa > Arthropoda > Insecta > Coleoptera > Scarabaeidae > Aphodius > Aphodius sticticus. The sequence goes on from OZ014510.1 coordinate 20,429,739, forward strand.
CAAGAATCCTATTGAGTTAAGTGCTCGTTATGTGATGTTTCTGTGAATTTAATATATTGAAATTGGACGACAAGGAGTTTGACCTGAGCGATCGAGAACTGCTGGCCTGGTTCTGCCATCGCTGTAATGAAAATATGGAATTAAACCCCAAATTCATGCTGGCCCAGCTCTTTGATCAGATTTTGGAGCTTAAAAAGGCTGTGGAGAAGAATGGCAGCATAGTTGAGGAACATGTACTGCAATGCGGTCTAACATATGCTGAGAAACTGGAAACGACTGGAGGTCAAGATGTTCTGCACATTAACCTAAGACTGAACCAATGAGCATGAATAAGGATCGCCGCCCCATAGGGATCGGCTCGCTGACCCAGCTTTCGCCATTCAGCATCCAGTATACACCACCTAGAAAACGTGTCTGCCCCCGAGAGTCCGTCTCCAGTTGAAAGAGGCCATGGCTGGTATTTGTAATATCCGAAAAGTAAGTTGTTACAGTGCATCACTGATGCCATCACTCGCAGACTTCCATGATACAATTAAGACCTGCAACGCACAGACCAGCCATGCGTGCCCTCCTTCCCCTCGGTACTCGTGTTAGTCGGGCTTCCCCGACACCGTTGGACGAGTCGCCGGCGAGGCCGCTTGTGCGAACCTCTACTCAACATCTGTACGCACCGTTTGAAGGGCGGCCATTTACCCACAGCATAGGAACCATGGTATAGGGTGGCCCCGGTGGTTTTAGGGGCGTACACCGAAGAGTTAGTGCATTCCAGAGCTTTGAATTTCTCCAAGTACTCGTGTCGGAAACCTTCCGGAATCCACGTTTGACGAGTCACCGCCCGGAACGCTAACGCGTTACCCGTACCCACCAAGATTAGAAAGGTTACGGAGGATGGGTGCACCGTCGAGCACGCTTACGCTGAGAACTCTACCAAATGTCATCTCTCTCAGCGGCTTCTCATTACCCACATACGTGGGATATGGTAGCTCAACATCGAGAAGGGTATTAGACGTCATGTGGGCTATAACGTCTATCCGCACTTGCCTTAATCCCTATTCGGATATACTAGATATCAGATCGTTAAGTACTCATGTCGGCACAACTTCCGAAGGCCCCGCTTGATGAGTCACCGGTGAGCTCCAGATGCCTGGAATCCCTCCCTCACGTCTATTACTGCCTTAGTGGCCGTTACTGACTAGGCCAAGTAGAAACCTGGAATTGGTTGGACTTTAAACAAGACAGTTTTATGGCGCGGCCTCGTGAGGTCTGCCAACCGGCCTAAAGATCCAATGAGCAGTGAAGAAACATCGAGGGTGCTGAAGGAGAATATTGATCCTGTAACTAGCTCAATAGCCGGAGTCAGAAAAACATCCAAGGGAGGCGTCGTTCTAAGTAGTAAAGACAAGACCTCAAATCTAAAGATCAAAATGCAGGAGAAGCTCGGATCTTACTTTGAAGTAACCATCCCGAAAAGAAAATTACCAAAAAAGATAATTGGATAATTATCCGAAATGTTGACTAAAGAAGAAATAGTCACGTATCTTAAAACGCAGAATGGCTTTATCGATGCGAATGCTGGAATCAATGTGCTGTGTGTTGCTAAATCATCAATGGGATACACCATTATTTCTGAGATTGATGGTTAGAGAAATTATCGCACACGGTTATGTTACAATTTATTGGGATGCATGTAGTGTGTTTGTTTTTACTATGTAAGCAATGATTATCAAAGAAATATTTAAATCAACTAATTCCTATTGGAGTATGTACTTAAAATTAGTGCCGTTTTTTTCTTGTGTTTTACGTAAAATCGTTTGATGAACTGAAATTTTGGATTGGAATAGAGGATTGAAGCTGTAAAAAGGGGTTCATTGTACTTTACCACATCAGTCTTGTAGTAGTATAGGCAATTATCCTTCTTCAAAGAAAACCATCTCCGTATCCATTTATTGGTAGTTATTCCACTAGCAAATCCGCCCAGTTTCCACAGATATCCATTAAACAATGGCGCCCCTCCATGGACATCTGCTGTTGTTGGACTTAGTACACCACATGTTCTAGCGACCTGGAAAAGTATATAGGTTCAAGTTCTTCAGGTATAAAAGTACTCGAGATGAAATTCCACGAATTTCAAGCTTCTGACACGCGAGGCCAATGTCTCGGCACAATGCCAAGCTCGTTGGCTATTTTATAACGATATTATCAATATATGAGCCTTGAAATTAGACGATATGAACTTGGCGACAAATGTTTCAAGTCCCACCAAGTATTATGCTTTGTTAATTGAGTTAGAACTGAAAATCTTTCAACTTACCTCTAATGTTAGGGTATCGCTTCCTGCGTGTGCTATTTTTACAACTTCGGAATGGCTTTTATCTAAGACGCTGATGCCGTTGACGGACAAGACAATGTCGCCGATCTCTAAACCTGAACTTTCGGCTGGTGTGTCGGGTTCGATGGCTGATACGACGACTGGCTTTGAGCCATGTATCCGGAAGCCAAATTCTCCGGAATCCCTACGAACTATTACTGTTTTGTCACTTTCTGAAATCAAGAAATAGAGTCATGATTTTGCAAAACCAACATGAGCATGTTTGCCAGAGACTGATATTAAATGCAATGTCTCGTCGAGGTTTGAAGATGGACCGGAATATATGATGATCACACTGTAGTATGTATTGCCATCCGAGGTGAGGGAAGTTGTAAGCTTGAGCTTGGTGATATTTTTAAGATTATTTTATGTTTTTATGGATCATATTGAATCATTTCTTTGTTTAATTGTAGCTTTATTCATTAACGGGCTTTTGAACTTAACTGTTAAAGTAAAATGATCGCAAAATATCAGGCTTCTGTTTGATTGCAGTTGATATTTGTACACTTTCTTCAACCTACTGAGTCAAATACGTATTTACTTGGATACAAGAAATGCCAGGAATACAGGGTGAGTTATTAGTATCCCGGCGGTCGATAGTTATCAAATCGTTTGAGAACGAGAACAATGTTTTATACAAGAGTTGCTTGACATCAATATCTATACCTAAAATTATTTGCATTTGTACAGGGTGTTGCATTTAGGCGTAACGGAAAGTATGTACATTTTTTAAAATGGAACGCCCGGTATATGATACCACATTATGAATACTAAAGAAGTAGTCTTTCCAACTGTGTCAGTTGTACCTGTGTAAAGTAAATAGATTTTGAGATATTCAATTGGTTGTAAAAAAATTAGCAATAGCACGCCTTTTTTCAAAACTTCGTAAATACTAATTTTTGCAGATACTGTCCTAAAAATTTTGTCACATAACGGAAACCATAGCTAGATGCTGATGTCATGTAAAATTAAATGCGCTATACAGGGTGATCGTAGTATGCAGTAATTTTTAAACATTTATGAATGGCTTTTTCTTAAGATTTTTAAATAGAACACCCCGTATATTATTTGTTAATTGAAATGTCCCGTAAGTTCTTTATAATTTATAATCTATGTCGTATATCCAGGATTACTAGTTTTTGTGATATTTGCAATTTAAAGAGTAGTATGCTATTTGGTATTTTAACATTGCTCTGTATACAGTGTGTTGGGTAGCATGATGTAAAATATTTAAAGTGTTATAGAAGAAGCCGTTTAGAACCTATTTAACTAGATTTATTCATATACAAAGTATTACGGTTATCAAGGTATTACACAATTTTATAAGTATGTTTTGCCATTTTTGAAAACGCACAGCGAACGAACCCGAAGACCTAGTAACTTAAGTTGTACCCCGAAGTAAACCAGAAACAGTGTACTTTTAGGGGGACTGTCGTGAAAATTTATTCATTTGTGTAAATTGTGTGCAGACGTTTCTGATGTTCAACACTTTCAGAAGTCAACAAAATTGTAGACCAGAAGTTGTCACTCGAACACCTTGAACGCCGCATAATTGTGATAAGAACGAAGGGATACATAACCTAACACATGATCTTTCGCACGTTTTCGAGATATTGACGGTAATTGATTATTTTGTTTATAAATTTTTCTTAGCATTGTTATTTTTCGCCTCCTTATGCTGGAGTAGCTTAGTAAATGTTGTTATCTTTCCAGTATGGCCTGAAGACGAGAATAATATTCTCGAAACATGTAGCCAAGAATACACAAATTAAAGAAAAACGTTGGAGTTTTTATTTACCCAGTTTCATCAAGTTACCCACCCCAATGAAAGATGGACTCTTTTATCCCTATGACTAAAAGTACAGGGTTTAGGGTTGACTTTAGTACTAATTTGAGAAGAAATAGAAATCGCGTGTTTGTTTCCCAGATGATTGCAAGAATAGCAAAATAAAATTAACAAAATTTCGGATAAAATTGTAGTATGTTGATAACGGTACTTTATACAAGGATACATCTGGTTAAATCGATTCTAAATTACTTCTTCTATCACCCCTTACAGACTACATGAAACTATAAAATACCTTGTATGAACAGCAATATTAAATTTAGCAAGTCCATTACGTTTTCGTTAAATTGGAGCGAAGTAAAGGGTTATTACAGCCAACAGATATTATACAGGATGTTCTATTTAAAAAATCAAGAAAAAGCCATTTGAAAAACAAAAAATTTACTAAGTTCAAAGAACAACCTGTATAATGTATGTAATATCTTTGGATACTTTCATCTACCTACTGGTTTTGACTATTGTCTTACATAGTTTAAAGGCAAAATTGGAAAAAATTTCGTTTTTAAATAGTTTTAAGACATCCTGCAACGAGCATATTGTGTAAAAACAGTTGAATATCTGTGGAACTATTAACGCTGTGACTTAGTAACGTACACGGTTGAATAAACAAATGTAGTAGTATTTATAATATAATAAAATATACAGGAATTTCCATTTAAAACAATTTACATACTTTCCGTCACACCTAAATGCAACATTCTGTATAAATGAAAATAATTTTACTGGAGAGTCAAACAACTTTTGTATAATCTTTTTTCTTTCTCAAATGACGTTCTAACTATCGACCGCACGGATACGAATAACTCACCCTGTATATCGGTATATATACAAGAAATGCAACCTATCCAATTTAAGAGAATTTCTTAGATAAATATTCTAAAGAAATTACGTTACTCGATGCGCCTGTGATAGCATATAATGTACCTTCACAATAATAGTGCAAAACTTGTTTTTAGTAGAAAACTTACTTGTGCTAAATCTATAAAATACTTGCATAAAATTACATAATTTTTTTAATACAAAGGTAACTAGATGCTTAAATAAATAATAAAGAAGAAAAAAAAAGATAAAAAATTTACACTTTATTGAAGGCTTTCTTCAACGGAGTAAGTACTTTCTTAATTATTTCAAGAAATCACATTTCTTAATTGAAGAATTTCATACAAATGATTTCTTTCTTTGTTCAGAGATCCTTTCTCTTATGTGAGTTCACATAGTTCAACAAATATCGACAAAGATTTTATCCTTATTCGTCCTCTCTGTATATGTACTGGCTACAGAAATTTTAGGAAAACTATTACAGTATGGCTACTGAGGAATCAATAATAATTGAAAACATACTATTTTTACTTTGACATTTAACCACATCATATTCATATGTTTTGAGTGTAAGTAAATAAGGTGTAGCCCTGCAGTTACTGGTCGTCTTTAGTTCTCGAGTTATAAATAATCGTTTAATTTTGAATATTTTGTTTGTATTTTTAGTCAATATGAGGGAACTTTTTGATATGAATGAAATGGAATTATCAGATATTTAAATATCAGAAATTTAGACAATCAGAAAGTTCAAATGTCCATAAATTATTGTTCTTTAATCGCTCTTGCTACAAAATTTGCGAAAGTATGTTTGCCATACAGTAAAAAAGTTTGTTTCTGTATTGAATAATTTAACATTCATACATTAATTTTCGTTTTGTTTCTCAATGTGGACGCAGTGGGCGAGAGTTATGGAAAACGCACAGGCCTAAATAAACCTCCGGTGTTTGCTTATAAAATAAAATACGTTGAAAATCGGCGGGTGCCAGCTCTGCATAAAAGGGCACAAAGGGTAGGAGCCAGCAAAACAAATAAACGAGAAATAACTGAATTCGGCTTTAGCAATGCTTGAAATTTTTAGCCGAAAAATATACATACAAACCGCTCTGACCTGTTTATTTAATTTATAACTCAAGTTTATAACAAGTTGTGAGATATATAATGTTTTGTTAAATACTCATCTAAATGTTATACTGTTAGTAAATTAATTATCACAGATCTGTTAGTATTGTTATATAAAAGTTTAAAAGTTTACGATTACCATTTATCCTGCTGGATAGAACATTATTGGCTAAATTTTCCCTGCACCATACCATTAACATTAACTTTAACAAATCCTCTAGGCTTTGTCTTAAAGTTTCGTGTTCTCCTGTAGTTGATTCTGGCGCTAAAATTGCAATGAATAAACAATTATATGAGCAGTATTATGTTTTGTGGTGTCTAGTCTAACAATAAACATTAAACTTTAGCATTTTGATCTTGAGCTCTTGTTGTTTAGTCCTTCTTTGGCAAGAAAATATCCAACATACTGGTATAACTAGGACAAAGTGCCGTTTAACAAAGATAATCAACTACCTTCCGAACTAAAACAAACGCCCTCTATCTAATTGAAAAGTTTCGCAATTGTTTACATTCCATTAAAGCCAACGCTACTGGTTTTCAATTATCTAATTAATTAAGAAAACACGTGCAAAACTTGTGTTTCCGTTTTAAAAATTAATATAATTGATACGTACCCCACATAATGCCAAGGATATGAAATTAACCAAAAAAATATGAATGCTTTTTTTATGGAAAATTACTAATTAAACACCATTCCTTTAGGCTGCCGTTCACCATATGCCGAGAGTGTCTGAAATGTGATTTTTTCTTTCAGTAGACGGGAATAGCTATTTCAGTTACACACTGAAAGTGGTCTAAATTTAGCGTGTTACGTCACCGAAACAGAGGGAATTAATAATTGTGGAATCCCTACTAACGGTTGTTCCATTATCTCACTTCTAATTAAATTGAAATTGTTGAATTGTTCGCTGATAAACTTCGTAACGATCAAACTATAGTTTTTTTTTGTCTTTGTTTCAAAAGTATGCAAAACAAATATTTAATAGACTTAATCTGTTAATTAGTCTTGTACATGTGATAATTGTGTTATAATGTAACGTCAAACTAAATTTAAAAAAGATAAAAGGTTACTTAATATCGAATGCACATCTCTTGATAAATTTAGAGCTCTTAAAATACAGATGATACATTTTTTAAAAATCATTGCTAAGAATATACTCCGTTAAGAAAATTAAAATACCTACTTTCTGTAGTAGTACCTATATACCTACTTTGTCGATTGTAAATGTTGTCATTCTGTATTTTAAAATATGAAGGTGATTCCGTGTGGCCAAAGCAACTTATATTTTATTTTTTCATAATGTCGACATGACGGTGTTCTATTTATCGAGAAAATTGTGACATCCAATTGCCTAATAATCTGAGATGTATCTATCCTCTAGCAACTGTTGGTAAATGATAATATTTTAGATGCTTATATCAAGCAACATATTGTTACGTATAATTAAATCTAATACAGGACATAAGTTGAAATTTAATTTATTTGGAATGCTATGATATTATAATACATAATTAAGTAATAATAAATATAAAACAACGTTAATAATAAATTCTTGCAACTTAAAAAGCAGCTAATATAATCGACACTAGATGTAAGGACTCCTGTTGCCTAATATCAACTGAAAGAATCTGACAAGAGCGAGGGATTGGACAAAAAAAAACACGCTGACACATCAAAATTTGATCATATTTCAATATTAATATTTAATATGTACATAATTGTAATTGTAATAATAAGGGGAATCCGATGTTCACTCGCGGAAAAAAGATTTGTATTAATTGCCCTCTTCTCTCTCTTTTTTGTGGTTATATAACTCAGAACCTACCCATGGAATTCGGATCGGACTTTCGCCCAGAAATTCTTTCTATTTTAGGAAATATTCAAGAAAAAGCAGTTCATAATTGTTTAGATAATTTTTGAGTAATAGCGCCGCAAAAAAATGCAGGATGGATTTCGCAAGTGTACAGACTTCCTTATGTAAAAAAATAAAACTTTTTATATTATTTAAAAGAAACTGAAGGAGGTATGTGCACAAGGACGTAATGTTTCTAAATATATTCTTGACCAAACTGATAAAGAAAAACCGAGTCCGACCCTGTACAGCGCAAGAAAATCGCGAATAGCCCACCGCAATTGTACTGCAACTGGTGACAACGGCACCGGCACCGGCAAAATATTGGTCTCCGTCCACTCTGGCGTTTCTCGCTTAGTGACATTGCCCGTGCATTGGCATACATTAGTCTGTTCATATCATTGTAGTTAGCTCTTCGTTGGTTTATCTACACTATCGTTGGATTATATACAATAGAATCTTCTAGATTATGGAATCTTTATGTGGGTGTGTTTGTGTAGTACCAGAGACCGTCTGTCTTGGCAATTATATGCGACGGATGATTCGTATGCGAAGTAACGTTGATCGAACGTGGATCAATGAAATACTTTGAAAGATACTTAGCAGTAAATCTTGACAGTTCGCTTTCTGTTTCGAATGTTATTTTTACTGAATAATTATCAGTAAAAGAACATGTTCGATAAATTGATCCTAAAATATATCCAAAACATAACTTTCCTACCCTATCACTTCTTAAGGAATCATCTTTGTACGATGTCAGGTCCCTATTACTTCCTAGATATCCTGCAAATATATTGCATAAAAAAATTTTCCAGATGGAGGTGTGATGGATGACAAACGGGTGTCTATTGGAAAATCCCATTATTATCACAGTGGTTATGTCAATTAGTACTAATTCAATAATCAATGTAAAATATCCAATTCTGATCATTATCAATGGGTTTATTGTATTTAATAAATAGAACAATAACTTACCAAAGGATTTTGACGCTTGCCGTTTGTACATTTCAAGGCAGGACTTTCGATGCACCATCCTATGTGTAACAGCTTGGTACTTTTTCCTAAATTCATGCTCGGACTCGGTGCTGTCGATGCTAGAAGTAGACTCTTTTCTAGATGCGTCATCGTCTTGAAACAAAAACTCATTTGATCACATAATAATCATAATAGTAATAATAATTCTCACCAGCTGCCGAGTCAGGCCTGGACCACGTTTGCAGTTCCTCCTGGTCCCCAATGTAGATCCAGTAGCCTTCAGTGTAAGGCACGTTGTATAGACCGAGGTCATCCTCGTCATCTGGAGCACCGGGAAGGACACTGGGGCTGGAATCTGTTGCCCTCAGACCTTCCATACTTGTGTCTGTCGATCGCGCCATTGGTCGCAACTTTCCTCTTCCTGACTCTGGCTTATCACCTCGTTCTTCTGACTAACAAATATCGCATTATAATACAACCCCCTTCAAATAAAAAACCTTACCTTGGCTCGCACGTCGGAGCGATACTTGTGGTGTCTTCGTTCAATTGACCTCTCCTCAGATCTGAATCTCTTATCTAATTTCTTGTATAACCGTCCAGTGGGGTGCTTTTGCCTGGGCGAATCAGCAAATCCGGCAGGTGGTTGCACTATATCAGGCTGGATGCCGTTGCTACTTATACTCTTCTCATGGTCATCTGTAGTAACGATATCGACTTCTTTTCCACAGTGCAAACAATGGACTTGGTGATCTATAGCTGCTGCATGACTGCTTGGATCACTGTAGAAGACGCTATCACTTCCAGGACTCACAGATCTTAAGGATTCGGCGCTTAAAGCTTTAAGTCTTGCCCTATCTGGGCTACTCTTAGGACTCCTCCTTCGTTTGGTCGGAGAACCTCCAGGGCTATGTGGACTTAGTTTACCTTTTGAATAACTAGCTTGAAGTTCGTCTTTGTCTTTCGCTGTGGATTTTCGTCGAGGTAGACTACCTGGCAAACTTGAAGCTTTATCTTCACTGCTCCCGTTTCTTCGTCTACCCTTGAAGCTGGTTGGGGATCTTGGTGTTGACTTTCTTCTGTTGCCGTCTCTGTTTTTCTTTGACTTCCTTGGTGATAATTGGTCTCCTTTCTTCTCGCCGCATACTCCGCTACTCGATTCATCTGAAGTGGCACGCTTGATATCCTCGTGTGATACCTGTGCCCATTCCTCGTCCGGACTTCTTAAGCTGGGTGATTTCTTGAGAAGTTGGGCCTTCTTGTGGTTCTGCATTGGGCTTCTAGTTCTGATCTTTCCACGTTTTGGTTTTTCGATTTTTACCATCTCACGCGATGGAGAGTACTTTCTTCCTTGTTTCGACGTAGGTTTCGATTTTTCTACAGCGGAGGTCTCCTGCTTCACTTCTAGGGAGAAAGGCCGTTTCTTCCTTTTCGATTCTTCTGAATAGTACTCGGTTTTGTCGGATTTTGATGATTTCCACGTTACGCTGAAATGATGTACGTTAAAAATGATTTGGTACAAGTGGATACACTTACTCATCTTCCAGTGGTGACTCGTAATACCCGGATGATGAATAATGGACGCTTCTGTCATCTTCTGAGACTGACGGTTTCTTATGGGAAGGCACTCTTGGTTTTCTAGGCAATTCTGGGCAAGAGCCGTTTAAGCTATAGCTTCCTGAGGAGGAACTGCTTCCTGTCGGTGACGATCTACCTGTGTGAGCTTCAGGGACTGGAGTTGTGGCTAATTCACTAACTTCCTCTGGAATGATTGGCGGGGAATATGATGGGACAACCATATCTTCAGAATGGTAGTCTATCCTTGGCACGCTGTACATGGAAGAACCACTTTCGAAAGAACTCCCTTCTTGGCTTCTTGTGTGTTGGCGCTGTTTCTGCGTACGTTCCTATGAATGTATCTTTAAAGATATATGCTATTTATTAATAAAACTTACCTTAATGGAGTTGCTTTTCCTGGAGCTGTCTGTTCCTGAGGTGGCAGTGATGTAATCGTCTGTTGTCGTAGTGCTCTCTGAAATATCTGTGTTGGTCTTACCAGAATCTGTTCTGGCTAGGAGCAAATCTGGGACTACAGCTGGCAGTGGTGACTCAGGCGGTGGTTCCGGTGTACGTCTCTTCCGAACTGGTGACTTTGCTCTTCGCGGTGATAGGTACTGCTGTCTGGAAGAAGGTTCCGCTAAGTGGGTTTGAATAAGTGGTAAGTCAACCCTTGACGAAGGAGGCATTGGAACTAAAAGTTGCTCGACAGGCTCCTCCTCTAAAGCTTCTGTGTCCATAGAAGACCGTTGTTGGTGCTGAAGAAGAAGTAAGTGTTTCCTTCTGGAAGACGGTGTTAAAAGGGTTACGGAACCGGGAGATGTTGCTGTTAAAGATGTCATTTCCGAACTACTTAAAGCAGTTCCGTTTTCTGTCCCGGAATCTGCCTGAAGGACAGTTGCTTGTGACTCATTCCATATACCATCGGAGTGGTCCCTAGAATTAAAACCCATTTTATGTATAATTAATAATCATTTGCTCTTATAAATTATACCTTTGATCATTTGCTAAGGAATCGCTGGAAGCGAATGGAGATAGTTTTCTATCTGATAGGAATGTTAAAATAGGTACTACACTCTCGTCGGCTGGGGAAGCTTCTTCGGAGATCCTCGGTGGGATCCTGTCTACGTCCTGATCACTAGCTGATAATCCATTTCTCATATACAACCTGTTATATATAAAATTCTCGTGGAATTCTTCATCGATGGAGTCTTGTGGAAGGATCCCGTTTCCTTCAGTACTCTCATCTATAGATGAAAATACATGTTCACCAAGGTCCCTAAATATACCTTCGTGTCTAATTGGTGCATTTTTAAAATAAGGCGAAAAGTTCCTAGGCTCCTCCTCAAAAGTGATGTCTTCGTGGCTTATCGAAGTGACTTGCTTTTCGGGAACGATACCATCCTCAGCACGTTGAGCCTTCCTTTGGTCTAACAGAATCTCCCCGTCTGAGGCAGTCTTGATCAGTGGTTTCTTAGCGAAGGTAATTGGCTTAAAATCGATAAATATCTCTTTTTGGCACTTGGATTCCGACTCCTCAGAGTCATGATCTGACTTGGTGACTGATGATGAGTCGCTTGGCGGACATGGCGCGATGTCTGGTGGAATAGGCGGCGGTGATAGGGCAATGTAAGGTGATCTAGGCGGCTCATCGGATTGGGTCCTTTGGAGTGGCTCGTGGTCTACAATTTCATTTGTGCGTGTTTCTGGACCGAAAGGCACACCAAAGCGACCCGTCGCCTCTGAGTATGATTTCATAAGCTTTCTACCGTTTATCAATATGCCGTTCGTTTGGGCACCCTGTGATACCATCTTTACCTATGTGTGAAGGACATTGTTAGTTTTAAATGTTAAAACATTGAAGACTAAGACTAATGACTACATTAGAGACTTAAACAGAATGTCTTGTTATTAACAATCAATAATTATATCTGGTTGGTATAGTTTTGATGTAAAAATTCACTGGTGTCTTTAATTTTAGAGTTTTAAGAAATTTTACCCTGTGAATCGTCCTTGGACTTAAATTCAGTTGACTTGCTGGAAGAGGTTTTCGTCCTAGACATGCTTCAGTCTGTGTTGCCTGTGTTTTCATTGGTGCTTTCTTTAATTTTTCTGCAAAAGCGAATGAAGCAATCAGGTCATCACTAGAAGATTCTGTTGTTAAATATAACTACCTAAAACTAAAAGGTTTTCGGTTGGTTCAGGTTGGCGGGTTATGGGAACTGGCATCAGTGGTTTCCTAATGTCTATCAGACGCTCCTGACTTCTGGACATCTTCGAGGAGATTCTTGTTGTTGAAGAACTTAGCGAGACAACTGCATCATCGAACGACGTTAAGGTGTGACTCCGTGCAAAACTGACGTGTTTTGGCCTGAAAAGAAAAAGGAAAGAACAATTTATTATATTGGAGTTAATGGACCTAATATTGACCATTTGCATATGGAATTGAGCTCAGTAATTTTCACATAACAACCCACCGCAACAACACCGATTTGAAATCTTTATTTTAAATGTTAAATTATCACTGGCCAACAAGAAAAAATGCCGGACAAATGGCAACTGATTCGGATAGGATTTTTTTTCAGGAAACCGAATCTGAATGAAAAACGGTGTTAAAGGTGCAAAAAACGCGTTTTTGCTACCTTTGAATAAATGCAAAACAGTAACAGTATGTAGTAGATGTTTATATGTAGGATCAAATGATCCTTTGAACCGTCTCCTTTACGACCCTATAGCAAGAAACCAGATGGCATAACTTTGACCATTTTACACCACTTTTTTATAGGAGCTCGCCCTCATTGCAGCACCGCCACCAGACGGAGCACAATTCTTACTTTATTCATACATTGCACTGGTAAAATAAAAAGTTGTAAGAAAACAGTCAACTTACTTCAATAGGATTTTTTCCCAGAAATCCGAATCTGAACACAGAAATTTTGAATTGGCTCATGTTTTCGCGAAACACAATGTTAAACTTGCAAAAGACGTCTGTTTTACTACCATATAGTTATATGAACAGATGCAAAACAATAACTCGACGTTTTAGAAGTTTCTATGTCAAATCAAATAAAACTTTGAACCTACTGCGTTTTGTTAATACAGTGAGACATCACGTGGCGTAAACTTTGAACTTTTGGTTCCACTTTTTAATAGAAGCGCTCGTCAATTTAAGCGCTAACCTACATTTTTCCTAACGGCAGAGGCGGACACTGCTTTCTTCGTTTAGTATTGGTATTAGATTAAATGTAGGGAAATTTTGTGTTGTTGATTTCGACTTTGATATCAATTTTGTTAATTTTGTCATTTGTTTTAATTTTTGAGATAACATACAGAAAGCATAATTTATTACAGTTTACAAAGTCTCATCTTTGCTTTCACTGCCAGAATAAATCATGCTCTGTGTTTAGGAAGTACTTTCCCATCTGACCATGGATACTCATGTTGTGTCGTGACAATTGGTACTTGTTGTATTGGCATGACTTCTTTTTGATCCTACATATAACCATCTACTACATAACGGTTCTGTTTTGCATGTGTTAAAAAACAGTAAAAAAAACGCGTTTTCTTTTTTTCACATTTAAACTGTTTTTTTACGAAAACTAGAGCCAATTCACTATTTCTGTGTTCAGATGCGGATCCCTGGGAAAAGATCATATCTGATTCAGTTGTCATTAGGCAGTTTGATCAGCTTTTGAGGAATGGTGATTCCTAACAAGAATGCGATGTGACATAATTCTTTAAGTAGTTGCAACTGAAAGCTTGAACCTTAAAGGTGACCGCAAATTGCGAGCGAAGCTAAGCTGGGCGGAGCGAAGCTGTAGTAAGCGATATGAAGCTGGGCAAAGCGAAGCTGGGCGAGGCAAAGCTATGCGAAACGTAGCTACACATAGCGAACATGAGCGATACAGGGCGGACTGGATCAGGACCTGTAAACTATTTATTTGCTCACTTATTGACTAGGTTGAGAGAAATGGAGAAGTTAGATTTGTTATTACAATCGGAATCAGATTCCAGTGCTGAAGATTTTATGCAAAGTATTGTGTTCTGTCGTCGTAAAAAGCTGAAAAAAGCAGGGACGAGTTTGCATTTGCGCAAACGTGACGAATTTGGCGAATTTAATGCTTTGGTCAAGGATTTAGATGACAAACAATTATAAAATTATTTTCGGATAAGTATGTAAAAGTGACTTTAATCAAATACATGGAATAATAAAGTGCGACATCGAAAAGCAAATCACTAACTGTGTACATATACCTAACTAAAGGAATAGACTGGGTATTCGCAAAAATGATCCAGTAGAAGTTTTTGATGTGCCAGTATTTGTATGCCTTATATAAGGAGAAGACTTTGAGATAATCGTTTTCTACATCATAACAAAAGGGAACAAATGAATAACAAATTTTAAAATCATTGCGCTACTGCTTGAACAAATTATACAAAAATTATAACAAACTAAGGATTTACTACCTGAATTTTATTGTATTGTATTTTATTTCTTTCACATTATCTATTTTCGATTTTAAAATTTTATTGAAGACAAAAATTGCTTTGTATATGCATACACACTAGGAGAGTGTGATGATGTTAATTAATTATTTGAGGAAAAGTAGATAAAGCACATTAAACGATAAATATGAAATTTACTCTTTCTGATAAAAAAAATCTGATGTGGCCAGGCACATGACTTTATCATACTATATATAAAATTAATAGTTTAGCTGCATGAGATTCTATTTGATCGAGATCGGCTATGTCTGCATTAAAATAAAACTAGTAGAACTAGACAGATATGTCGAATAAAGCTGCGGTCGGATATTGTACTCCGCTGACACAGGGTACACTGTCCAAATGACACTTACGTGTTATTGGGTGTAAAAAGTGTACGGTATACTATATCCGAACGCAGCTTATATTGACAGTAGGTTGTCAAAACATTTGCGTTTGACACTACGTACTGTCATTAGAATCATATCTGACATATAATCTGACATATCCTGGCTACTAGTTTTAAAGGAGTACGACCGATCTCGATGAAATAGAATTTGCTCATGCAGCTAAACTATTGATTGTACCAAAAAATGTCATGGTGATAAATTATTCAGAATTTCATCTTCTTTAATTTATTATTTAACTATTTCGACGAAATTCCAGAAATGGCGGCTTATTTACAAAATGTTTCAAAAATGCTAAGACTAAACCTGCAGTTCCTTTGGACCATTTTCAACAGAAAGCTTTTCAGCTCTAAGTTTGGTTATGAAACGTCTAAATATGAAGTTTCGTCCCGATACCTTTAGTAGTTTCTCCGGAATCGTCGCCACAAAAACGGGTACACACATCCACACATACACACACACACACACACACACACAGACATTTTTTTGTACCTTGGTCAAAAATGTTCAGGGGACCCAGAAAGGCATATTTCCGCTAAAATCTCAAAAATTTTTTTTGGCACGATTACAATACTTTACATACTGCGTATGATAAAGTAAAAAAATAATATGCATGTTATACCAGTTTATATAGATTTTATAAATTTAAATAAGACCGTCCGCTTGTATCAACGGATACAGGAGAGATGGACGTGCTGCTGCCAGGAACTGAATTAAACTGAACTAATTGCTTCGTTTGTTCATATTCTTCCTCCGCCCTAGAAACAGCTTCAAATATAATTCGTTAATTTTCGCTTGCTGACTGTATGGTATCAACAATGAGACTGATCAGACCAACCGACGATCGAACAATTTACAACCACAACCTGCAAATGCCAGGTAAGAAGCATTTCTAATACGAGACGAGTTTGCTAGGTTTTTCATCTCTCCCGCAGGTGAACTTCCATGGCAAAACGATATTTAAATTTTATAATAATAAATAAACAATATAAAATTACTTAACCGTGTTTATATTACATTCACCACGAATCACTTCCCACAATCTATTCTTTCTTTTGTTGTCATGGTACAATTTGTATTCAGTATTATATCAAATTGGTTCTTTTCGAACCAGTTCAATAATTTGTTCGCTTATGTCAATGTCTTCGATTGCCATTGCAGTGCTTACATTTACAACTGAACAAAAGTGTAAAAACCACGTGTTGAAAATAGCAAATGCATATTTTCAGGAAAAAATTCAGTACCGGTCAAAGAAAATCGCCAGCGGACCAAAGCGGAGCGGAGCGATTCCAAGCTGGGCCAGGCTGTGCGAAGATGAGTAAAATCATGCCAGCTTCGTTCAGCTCTGCTCTGCTTCGTTTCGCACAGCACAGCCGAGCTCGGTATCGCTTAGCGTAGCTTGGCCCGATAAACATCTCACGCTCGCTCTCATGGAATTTAGTGCAATCTGTCTTTTTCTAAGTCGTAGCTTAGCTTCGCTCCGCTCGCTATTTGCGGTCACCTTAAAGCTGTAAAACGAGGAACTATCAGATAAGGAAAATTACACAGAAAATTCTGCTATTGTATGTTATATATTTAAGTGTATCAAGGATGTCATTGTCTTTTTTTTGTAAAAGTTCTGAGGGGCTTACTCAACCAAATAAGGAGCCTTGGTTTTTCGTTTCTTAGCTGTAAAGTTATAGGTTCAAGCTTTTAGTTCGATTTTTCTTACGTCGCAATTTTAAAAAAGAAAATTGCAGAAAATGGCGGAAAATTTTGATTCCCTACAATAATATTACGATCTGACTGAATTCTCTAGGTACACTGAAATAAAAGCTTGAATTTCAAAGTAAACTTTATAGTTGATAACTTCATTAAACTTCTCATACTCATACAATTTTGATGATTCTTTTTTTCAATTGTAACTTTTTATTCAAACTTCAATTTTGAACATATGCAACTTATTCAAAAAGAAACTGACTACTGTTTGGTTCCAGTGAGCTGCAAATTCCCCGTAATTTCGGTTATAAAAGCATATGTCTATATTTTCGGTTTAAATTGTGTTAAAAAGTGCATATTTGCCCCGACCAAAAATGTCCAAACTTTTTTAATTTTTAGGATGGATATCAACAAAAAATTGAAACGTAATTACGGAAGAGTAAACCAATATATAATGCAATTAGTTAATTTATAAAGTAATTCGTTTTAATATGACGTTGAAAGCATAGTTAATTTTTACTGTTTTCAAAGAACCTCTGTTTTTGACGATGTTGAATTTAATTTTCTTTTCTTTCAAATCCATTTAGTATAATAAGTTATGTATTTAAGTTGTTTGACGAATGAAATTTCGACTGTTTCATATCAAAACTGCATTTTCAAATGAAGAGCATCGAATTATATATTATTATTACATTTATTTTAGTTCTGTTGTTTTCTTTTTCAGCAAGAAACTAAATGTTATAAATGCGCAACTTTACCGATATTTAACTGTTTTCAAGCTCTTCAAATAAACAAGATCATGACATATCCTTACGACAATCAAATAGCTAAAATATTGCCAAATATCCTATTTTGTTAAGCTCCTGTTAAAACATCAACTTAGGATACAGCGTGCATAATTGACTTTTACGTGTGGATCTTCTCTCATCCCCAAAATGAAATTCACGTTTGATTAAAAATTAATAATCTGTTGTGTTAGTGTGAGTTCCGATGTTTTGTTGTTTGTTTTTTCGCTTTATTAGCTCGACTATTAGGGCGGTCATCACCAGGGGTGAGATTCAATTAACTTTTGTTCCACGAATTCATGTTGCCCTCTGTGTAGGGAATTGAGATTTGGACCTTTTGTGCCTGGAAAATTTCCACTGTTTAATTAAATGAACACAAAAGCGTATGTTCCACATTGATAAAAGAATGAAAAGGGTCCATTGTTTTGGTTGAAATAATACGCATTGGAGTTCAATGCGACCATTAAAATCTGACATTTATTGTAAATCCGTACTAGGCCGAATCAATATCGCGGCTGAATTTTATGTAAATTAGTTAATATAGAACACGTGTAACTGAATTACGGCATTTAATATTAATTTATCGAATTGAATTGTGCGATTCAAGCGACAGAGCTTTCATGATAAATTGCTCCATATTTTGGGGGACTGTAAAGAAATAATCGTACTTCAATTTTTTATCCAGAAATACACGAGGGGGACGATTAGTGATATATATATATATATATATATATATATATATATATATATATATATATATATATATATTAAAAATTACATAGAATATAAAGCTGACATACAAAAATCAATACAAGGAGTTGAGCTGATAAAAATCCATTTGCAGGAAGAAAACATAGCGATAACCCTAATCTACAAACCACCCAACATACCGTACAACATAATCAAAGAAGTCCTAAAAATTAACATTATTAATAGAAGAAAAGCACATATAATAATTGGCGATATCAATATAAATATCCTAGAAAGAAACGATACAACAAAAGACTACAAAAAAAACCCTACTGGAAAACAACTACCACATAATGAATAAGATATCCAAGCGGCATTATACAAGAAGCAATCCCAACGGGAATCATACCATCATTGACCATGTTTTAACTAACGTTACTGAAAATGTGAATAGAATCAAGATCATACCAACAGATCTATCAGACCACAATGCCATCTTGACCACAATAAACCTGAACAAGCCGAGACCCAGAATAACCTATATATCCAAGGAATATATTTGTACAGACAAAACACAACTAAATGCGGACAAGCAGGGACAAACCTTAGAGCACATTAAAAATTTCGAAGAATTATCCATAGAAATACAAAAAATCATAAATACGAACCAAGTCAAGAAAACGGTAAAGAAAAAAGACGGAAACAACTGGGGTACGGATGACATTATAAGGCAAATAAATGAAAGAAATAAAATGTGCAAACGACACAGAAAGAACCCAAACAACGAAATTATAAAGCAAAACTACTACCAAAAGAAAAGCACAACAACCAAAATGAACCAAAATGGAAGCCAAAATGCAGTATTACCGCAAGATGTTTAATATACACAAAGACGACAAGAATAAAGTATGGAAAATTATAAACAACCAAATTAATACAAAGAAAAAAATAGACAAATGTGTGCGTAGATGTGAAAAGGGACCAGTTGTCCGTTTCTAGTTACGCAGATAATCGCAAATAAAGTTAAACTGGTGCAAAATACACATTTTTGTTTTATTGGCTAATTACTCTCATTATTGTGTATTTTATCAGATGTGTTCGTCTGAAACCCGTCTGCGGTTGGAAAAGCATGAAAAAATGCGTTTTTATTGAATACTGTCAGTAGAATCAAAATATCTGTCAGATCTCGGCTAACTAGTTTTAATGCAAACACGACCGATCTATATCAAATCGAATTTGCTCAAGCTGCTAAACTATTAATTTTACCTAACTTACCCGAACGAAAAAGGGACCAGTTGTCGCTATCACGCTACGCTCTAGCGCATTACGGTGTTGCCGCATACAGTAGCAGAAACAAATATCTGTATGATAGCAGTTTATAAACTTGTTTGTATAAAATATAATTACAAAGTTATATAATATTCCGGGACAAATACTACGCTTATGTTAACTTCACTTTTTGTTTGTTTGTTTGTCGATTTGATTGTTTGTCTGTTTATTATGTACTAGTCTTGAAATCGATATTATTTCTACTTCCCAGTGTCCAATCAAGTTAAAATTTTGCATGTGGACAGATTTCCGGTGACAATACAAGAAGCAATAAAAAAAATATGGAAACTTTTCCAAAATTGGAAAAAAAATTCAAAATTTGGAAAATTTGACCATTTTAGTTGAAATTTTGCCTGTGGCCGGATTTCCGGTGACAATGACATAAAGCAATAAAAAAATTTGGAAAATTTTCTAAAATTTTGAAAAAATTTTGAATTTGGAAAATATGTCCAATCGATTTAAAATTTTGTATGTGGACAGATTGCCGGCGACAATGCTCGAAAAAATAAAATGACTAACAAAATGGAAAATTTTAAAAAATTTTAATTTTGTTTATAAAGCGTAGTTTTTAAAAAATGCACTTTTTATATAAATTTATTATGATTGTATTTCCATGTTTGTGTCCCTAGTTATGTTTATTTCTTATCATTAAACGTTTAAAATAATTTGATACTATCTGATTTATTTGACACTCCCAATTAGGATGACAAAAGTTGCAAATTCACGTTAATTTATTATGGTTGCCAGATTACACTCGGTGCCAGTTTGAATTATAAACATCTAACTTCAGATATTTGTTTTCTTCTGAATCCGACAGTTAATTACATGTTTGGTCGCCATATTAGATCCGCCATTTTGAATTCTAAAACTCTAAAAATAAATTAGATTTGGAATCAGAGGAGAATGTTTAAGTCTTCTTAAGACTCGAGAAATGAAGATACCTAGCTTACACTATACATATTGTAGGCCCAGGCAAATGACGCTATAGATTAAAAAACCTATAAAATCCAAACGGAATAATGAAATAATAAATTCTACTAAAAATCTTGAAACTAATATCGAAATAGGGTATTCCGGTCATGTCAAAATTTAAGCAGATATTCGGTTTAACCTATTGTACAATTTATGAGGATTCATAAAGTTAAGCTATGAGCTTTTTGATTTAGTTTTTCTATGAGATAATTGCAATTAAAAGTGCATTTCGTTTGAATTCACCGACCACCCTCGGAAATACACGATGATTACCGATCCCTAGTAGCGGTGGCAACAGCGGACAGCTCTCGAACAGCTGATCGGCCAAGTTGACGGTTGGCGACCCTGTTGTTTGACAACGAATAAAGGTAACTTTTTTGAGAGATGATTTGATCATTGAAACTTGAAGCCAAACATCCCTCATCTCGCTAGTCGGCAATGTAAAGAAAATTTTATCAGGAGTTACTGTTCTACTGCTGTTACAGCCCGGCACAGAAAAATGTCGGCGTTGGAGTTTATACATTTTGAACAAGTGTTTGATATAACCTCAATAACCAAAGCCGGTGTCAACAAACGAGCGATTATAAACGTTGACACAACAGAAGACAAAAATTTACTACGTGCACCCTAGATATAGCAACGTTGTCAAGTCGCTCACTTTGAGCGGTCTTTGTGACGTCACAAAGACCAATCCTAATTCAAACTTCAAACAACGATTTCTCTTAATTTAAAACAATGGTTGATATTTTACTTGTGCAGTAGCAAACAGTAGCACCCATACTTTGTAAAAAATGACAATTTCAAAAACACCGGAATACCCCATTGTTCCAAAAATGTTGGAGTCAGCGTAACTTCCAAATATGCGGGAAGTTATTAACTTTTAAACTTTGCAAAAGTTTGAAGCGTCATAGCGCTAAAGTTTAATTTTTGCACCAGCAACTTAAATATATTTTTTTTTTCAATTTATCTTTATGGTAATCGGCTTAAAATGTTGGAGTACCATTGCCATAACTTATTCTATCTAAAAACACTCATAACTCAATTTCGGTCAACTGGTCCCTTTTCATATCCAGGCACACAAATTGTGAATATTAAGGAAATTATGGCTAACGACGGTAATATACTCATGGACGCAGAGGGTATAGCAAGTACAATCAAGACTATTTTGCAAATATAGGAAAAGACTTGGCCGAAAAGCATATCACTAAAGACACAACAACAAGCACAAACAAACATTATCAAGATACAAACAGATGCTGAACTACCTGAAACAAATGACACGGAGATGGAAGACGTGATAACTGAGCTAAAAGAGAACAAGGCACCTGGTTTTGACATGATAACAACAAATACAATCAAGGAATATAAAAACAAGCTAATCCCTACTCTCGTCAAACTAATAAATCAAGTCATCAGAACGGGAACCTTTCCAGAATATTAAAAAAACAACAATCATAACACCAACCTATAAAGGAGGCGAAAAGAGCAAGGCTGAGACTTATAGGCCAGTATCACTGATATCCAGCCTAGGTATAATTTTGGAAAAAAAATTTGGGTACAACATCAGCCGCACTTGACTTGATCGACGACATAAGAACAAGAAGGGATATTGGGGAAATAGTAGCATGTATATCCATAGATCTAAAGAAAGCTTTCGACACCATTTCAAAGCACAAGCTACGCACCAAAATACAGACAATGGGTGTTCCAGGAAAATCCATCAACTTACTACAGCAAAAACTACAGCAAAAAATTTGCAGAGCTTCATATGCAGAATATGGAATTCCACAGGGACGTATTTTACCACCGACACTATTCCTGCTGTACACTAATGACCTACTCAACATGGATCTTACCGGAACGCCATACATGTATACGGATGATACGTGCATCCTTTACTCATCGAAAACACAGGACCAACTACAAAGAAAGATAAACACAGACCTACCAATTATCGAAAGATGGTTCAAGGAAAACTTGCTAACAATCAATGAGAAAAAGACCGAATTTATTGTCTTTAGAAATACGAAGAAGGAAATACAAATGAACGTAGTGATAAATGGATCAACGGTCAAACAAGTTAAAGAGATCACATACCTGGGCATAACCATCCAGGATAACCTCAAGTGGAACGTACATGTCAAAAAGCTTATAAATGACAACATCAGAACAATCGCAGCTATACAGAAAAGAGGAAGCACAATTCCTGTATATTTAAGATCGTCGATATACAATAGCCTATATACATCACGTGTTAACCATATGATAAATATATGGAGTGACACAACAAAATCCCATATAAACAAATTACAGCCTCAACAAAACAAAACAGTAAAGATCCTACATTATATGAACAGACTAACACCAACAGACGATGTGTATAGACAAACAAACGAGCTGACACTTACACAACGAATCGTGCTAAACAAAGTCCTTCTTATCCACAAATTGCAGAAGAAGTCAATAAAGACAAAACTCAAGCTCACCAAACCGGAGGAGATACATTCGTATAGGACGAGAGGAGCATCCCATCTAACAATTCACTACCATGACGCATAAAAGACATGAAACATAATACTTTCAAACTTAACATAAAATCAAAACTGAAAAAAAAACAAAAAATACAAAAAAAATACAAAATAAAAAAAATACAAAATAATAAAAAAAAAATCAAAAAAAATACATTCCACATTAATTAAAAAAAAAAATAATAATCAATAGAAAAAAATTAATATTAATTAATGACAAAAAATCATGTACTTCGGCCAGACAAAAACAACATCCCATACACCCTCATCACCGTTATCCCGAGATAGGACCACTTTTCAATCCTGAGGCGAGGACAGAGGGAGAAACCTGCCACCGGGATGCTTTCGGGATATATAATATAATGTATTATAATATGTACTTTGTATTGTACCTTACATCTCTGTGCCCAATTTTCAAGAATTAACTTTAATTTCATAAAATTATTTTGGCTGGTGTTTTTTCGATTATCTCTTACCTCAGAACTGCTCTTGTCGGTTTGACTATTGGCTTATAAAAAAAAGGATACATTTTGTTTTCTTTTTAGAAATTATGTTTTGCTTGGATTTATGTCATGTTTCTTGTTGGGCAACGGAGTCACAAGAAGCCGTTTTACCAGACATTTTAAATGTTAGTCAGATTATCAGTAACAAGTCAATATAAGATTAAAAAGGAACCGACTTTGAGCAAAAGCATTAAAAGGCACTTTTTTATTGCGTATATAATATTCAGCGTTTATACAGTGAGCGCGTAAAATATGAAAACATGAGAAAATCTCTGAGATTTTTTGTTATTTTAAAAAATCCTGGAACACGTGGATTTATAATTATTAAAATACGCATTTCTGAGAAGAGTTCAATTTACGACCATCAATTGTTACTGAGTTATGACGTCATCGACTCTTTTTTTAAATGGCAATCCCATATTTTTCTTACTGATTTTGGTAGAACATTTAATTGTCTAAATGGCATCGGAAATATTTTATGGCCTTACATTAGAAAATGTTCGAAACAAAGAAAATATTGATAAGTTTGGGGAAAATAGCTTTTGTGAATTGATGGTGAAATTGCGATTTGGGTAGAATTAATTGCCCTGAAAATGAATCTGGGCTCCAAAATTTTCTTTTTTAGCGCAAGGTTTTCGAACAAAGTTGGGCGAAAGTCAAAGTCAAAGTCAAAAAACCCTATTTTGGTAATTTCTACAAATAATTTATATACACCAGCTGAACCCATTGTCCTAGAAACCTCAAAATGTTCTCATAGTAAGCCTAATCCTCATCTCACTTTTACCTGAAATCCCAAAAATTTGTTCCTAAAAGTTTTTGAAGCATTTACAGTGATTTTCTAAGTGGGGTGCAGATGGCTTCATAAAAAAACATATGAATGTTGGAAATTAAATTTGGTGCAAAAATGTATATTTTGAGAATTAAAAATGGACGTATCCGAGAATTTTATCAAATAAGAAACCGTTTCAGAGATTGTGTCATGTTTCCATACTTCACACGCTCACTGTATAATAAAAAAGGTAGTACTGCGTACTACACTTCGTCATATTGTGTATCAGGATTAAGTTTAACGGATTTGTCGAGGTATTTTCAGTATCCCCATATGTATAGGTTTTGCTTTTTTTTTCATGACATGCACAGTACTACATATCAGAACATAAAATTGTGAATCGAATCTAGTTGTGGAGAGTTAACATATGGTTTTTGTTGTTTTCCCTCTTTGCACTGGTTTTATAAAAAGTAATTCAAAATTGTTGCCTTCAGCTCCGATTCTAAGGCAGAAAAGTATATCAGAATAACTTGTCAGTTGTCAGATTTGTTTGTTGTTGTTGGTAGGGTTGTAAACTCTTCAAAATCAAAATATCCACTTAGGCACAAGTCTGTGACAGCCTATCCCGTTTACTGTTACAAAGTAAAAAACTGTTTTAATGTTGAATTATCAGTCGCCTTATCCACTCTGCTACCCCCACAAAAAAAGCCTATTCAGCCTTCATCACAAAATTTTAAAGATACAAGAACTTGGCAAATGCCTACTCTATTATAATCTTTATTTAATCTTAGTTTTGATACTAGCCAGAATATAAGTTTTAATTGTGGTACAGATAGTGATACAGCTTGCAACTTTTCTAACCCTTCTGAAGTTTTACAATTTAACTTTTTGTATTTAACTAAAATAGTGTAGGCTATATCCGACCTATTCTCAAAACTAAAAAAAGGAAAATGGAAAATGCTATGAAATGGCACCTATACCACCCTTATAGTTTAATTATGTGAGCGACAATCATCCTTTAATCATATCATGCCTAAATGATTTTAAATTTTGCCTACAGATAGTTCCAAAATGGGATGATATAATATAAAATTTGGTAATTTTCTTTAGCTACATGAAGACAACAATTGTACAAAATGTTCCAAGGTGGTGAGGTATATAAAAATAAAACTATGTATAAAAATTTACCAACCTTTGCGCTGGTGGAGGAGGTGGTGGCAGCCCTTCATGGGCAGGACAGGACTCCAGAACAGATCTTGGCCTCTCCATTCTAACTGATTCATCGTCCGACGGCATCCACATGTATTTTGCTGGATCGACATGCACTTTTCTCCGAAAGTACGAATTACTGCTTAGCTCCTCGTCTTCATAACGATACAATTCCGGTGGTTGAGGTCCCCATTGATACCTAAAATATTTTGACAATAAATCCACATTCCATATACGAGAATCAAAATCACCATAGAAACAAATTTAATGAACTAAATCGGTTGTTAGTTTGCGTATTTGGTTGTCATAAGGTCAGAACGTCATCTTGTGATGCTACCGTTGGTCCAGAAAGATAAGATTTTCACTTCGGAAAAATTCTCGCGTGAGAGAAGTCTACTGCCGAACATGATGTGCTAACTTTTTATTTAACAATCGACAAATTATACGTTAAAATCATTTGATAGTAAATAATTTGATAGTTATTTAACCAACAAGTATATTAAAAAGAGCGATTAATGATCGAGACTGTTTAACGCACGAGCGATTAGCGAGTGTGTTAATTGTCGAGATCATTAATCGCCGTTTAATATTCGAGTTGGTTACAAATTTTTTTCGTCGATAGTATTCTTCTGGCGGCGTTTACATAGATTTTATTCGTCGATGTCGTTTGAGGTTATATGACCATTTATGTAATTTGACACTGACAGTTCTGAACTGTGAGCCTGGATAACGGAATGTTTTACGTACGTTCGATTGGCTATAATGAAGTCGTTTGATTGGCTATAACAAATCATACATTAATAGAAATTGTGTATTTATAGAGCTGTTTAATAAACGATTTCCTATTCACTAAACTGACTTATAAATAAGCGATCGAGGGAAAAAATAGTTTATTGCATAATAACGGAGTTAATTTAACTACATGGAGGGTAGTTGAAAATAGTTGATATCTAAAACGGTGTTTTAGATATTATTAGATACTATTTTCACAGGCGCATAAAGTTTTCACATGCGCTGTGAAATGAAATTAACACTATGCAGGATGCTGAAATTACTGACATAATGGTAGGAAACACACGACGGAGTGATAAATCTCCTAAAATCAAATCCCAACTCCATGTACGATATTGATTTCTAACTGCGTGTTGGAGTGAATAATTTCCAAACTTTATTCCGTAAAGGGAAAAATGTAACCCTCGACAAGAACAGGCACCATATTGTCGCCCCAGGTCGGTACGGTTCACTGTTCGGTCGGTACTTGTGTTGTGGTCATTTGTGCTCCTAATTTTTGTAGGCTGCAATTGAGTTAGTTTGGTTTTCGATTAGTTTATTAGTATCAGTATATTCCGAGACATATTGTATAGTGGTAATAGCTGATTATTACATTATTGTGGATAACGTACTGTACTACCCTGCCAATCTAAAACTCGAAAAACGTGTTTTAAACTTTAAATTTAATTTTCGTTTTAATTTTTAACAACTTAAAAAAATCTTGAAAATGCATTTTCATTATTATTGCGTCGGCCACTTTTTTATATTCAATTTTTCTCTTATTTTATTATTATATCTAGATTGTAGACTATTATTATAGACACAAAAAGACAAGAAAAAAAATATGACGCCAGTACGTACTATTTTGGTGTTTGGAGTGAGGAAAACCATATCTTCTCATTGGGTAGATTTTGATATTAAGACGTAATAATGCTATGTTTGGATATAATATTCTCGGACTATTATGTAGCATGGCAGTACCCCGAATTTAATTATTTTCCAAACTAGAATAGCAAATACTTCTCTTATTTGTAGCATGATAAATAATTGATGAAAATTTGGTCCTTCCCTGAGTAAATAGTCCTTGCGTAGATTCAGCGAATTCTGGTTGAATAATTAACTAATTTTGGGTTAATCCAAACATAATTCTACGTGACAGGCAGGCAAATTACTGAGGTAAATACTATCAAATTATTCATTTGGTATAATTTAAGGGACGGGCAGTTCTAGCATGCCCTGTAAATTGCGGTTAGCCACATTTTGGTAAACAATGCGGGTTTAGTTCTGGATTTGAAAATTGCTGTTTATATTGATTTACAATTCACATTTAACGTACCATTTAAAATTTATTTAGCTACATTTATCTGTATACAAAGAGTTAAGGTTATCAAAATACGTTTGTGTCAGGAATTTAATACTTAATAAATTAAGATAGGTATCTAATATTAAGACAAAACGAATTACGTTTCATATAGGGACGTAAAACATTTTACGTAAGAATCTAGAATACAGCGACGTGGAAAATTTATGAGAAAACTTCAACGCGCTTCAGGTTTCCCTCAAACATGTTTCGATTTAATTTTATTTGTATGCGATATCAAGTTTGGAAGATTTAGAAATGTTACTCAATTTCTGTCAGAGGTATTTTCAGAGACTGCAATGTCAACGTCTAATAACAAATTCCGCATAAAATGAGCGGTTTTTACATATTTAAATGGGATCCGGTATAACTCGCCTTTAGCGAGAGATTTTAAAATCAATACTTCATGGTTAATGCATGAATTCACGAATTTGTTGTGATGGTTATATATCATGCTGAATAAAATATTTGATTTTCAATGCTTTCACATATTTGTAGTATGATTCAATTCAATGATAATGAAAGAAACTAACATGGGTGACAACATCCACAGGGTTAAACTGCTAATCTTGGACGATTTAACCAACACCAATTGCACACTAGAAAATATGAAATATTATTTTAAAACATTCCAATCATTTTTATTCATGTTTTACACAGTAAAACATAAATAAATCAGAAAGAAAAAATTGATTATGTAGACATATACAAAAGATAGGGCAGGTTCCATAGGAACTGTCAAAACTTTCAGCGGACTAAACTAAAATACTTTTGTTTTGCGAAACAACCAACAAATGACTCCACGCTATACGGATTTCACTGAATTTAAAATTTAAATTCTGCCCGAAACTTTTTGACTAAAATTACATAAACAAATATTACATTTTCAGAAACAATAGAGTAACTTCATGTCGGCACCTTTAATCCCCAGGGTACCAATTTTTCTGGCCTGCATTTTTCTGACGTCGCATTCGTTATGGAAATGTGTTCAATGTGTTGAATATACAGGATGTTTCAGAAATAACGGCTAATCTTGAAAGAGCATAACGCCAACAATTGTGAAACAATTTTGGTCCAATAACGTATAGTCTATTTCAAAGCTTTAAGTACCAACAAAATTTAGTAAAGAAATCGTCTAAGGCCTGCCCTGAAGAATATTTATCAATTGGAAAATTAGAAAGATTGGTACGTACCTAATTCAGAAATGTGATGCAGATTTACAAAAGTTGTGAAATCAAAGTGGTTTGTGTTGGACGAACCAAATCGACGAAGCTTAAAAAATTTTTTTGCATACGAGTCAACTGCGGTAGAGTGTTGACGATTTTCTTGCGCTGAACAGGGTCGGACTTCGTTTTTAGTTATTAATGCGTTAAGTTAGGCCGTACGTTATGTGACAAAACATGTTTATTACGTCCTTGGCATTGGTCCGTCAATGTTACCCGTTATTTCTGAAACACCCGGTATAACTTAGACAAACTGCAAAGACAAGAATTTATTCTAGTAAATAAAATACTAAAAATACTAATTACGTCCTTGGGCATAGCTCCGTCAATGTTAGCCGTCATTTCTGAAACACTCCCTATAACTTATCTGTACTATATCATACGTACTACCCGAAACAAGAAAAATTGGGGAAATTTTATTTTCGTTCGTTTATTTATTTCAAATATTAAGTGTAGTCAGGGGTGGGTCGAAAAAGTTAAAATTATCGAATATAAACGTAGTTTGTGGTCAAGTACGCGCGACATCAACAAGAAATGCTTAATTAATGAGAAATTTGAACTCGATCGGACAATATCCTATCTATACTGCCCTCCAAAGGGAAATGTACAAAAAAAAATAAAAATTGAGCTATTGTTGTTTTTGTACTCTAAAAGGTATATTTTCTCATATTTATTATAAGAAAGTACCAAAAAGGCTTTACATTCGATAAATTTTAAAATTTTGCCGTATGTGCACCTTTTGTGATATGATACTACCCTAAAACGCGGCAAGTGCTATATACTACGGCAAAACGCGGCTTGTACATACGGCGTTTTACCATTGTATTTGCACATGCCGCGTTTTAGCCTAGTAATATGGAATGAATTTTGTAGTTGCCGCGCGCGTCGCGCCATCTTGTTATTTTTGACAGTTCTCATTTTGTGTTGTATATTTATTATTGACTGAACAATCAGTGTCGCTCGGGTTAACAGACGAATATGTTGTCTCAAAACACGGAACCCGAGAATTTACAAGAATATAGCTGGTGGAATGCCGCGCCCATCGATGAAAACAACGCCAAAAGCATTTCCAAAGAGAAACAGGAAAACATTTGAATAAATTTAAGAAAAATACTTCCAGAAAACTATTTTGGAGCAATTTGCCAGAAGCAATTTATTATACGACAAATGAAGTTAATCCGCAGTCTAAAAAAAGAAGAAAACAACATGTTAATTTTTGTTTGAGCAAATGTAAATATAGTCATATTTTCAGTTTATTCAAGTGTGTTGTTCATTTAAATCTGTTATTTATGTAAGTTGTTGTTACTATGTTAATTAAATATATAGTATTTTTAATCTCTATCATGCATTTAAATGTATATATTTACTATAATATGGATACTATTCATGAAAATTTAAACTTTTGTTACTTAAAAAATTCGTTAAAAATACAAGGTAGGTAATCTTGCCCACAATTTTTGAGTTTTGCTCATTAATCTAAAAAATACAAAATATACATCATTAGTTCACATTAGTTAATACTTAAAATGTAAAAAGTGCATGATTTTTGAAACAGCAAACATGTAGTGCATTTTTGTATGTAGATACGGCGTTTTATCGTTGAATATTATGAATGTTTACATTGGTCTATACTAGGGTAGAACGCGGCATCTAAATTTTTTCACTATAATTTTTTTATTTCTGTATAAAATCTATTAAAGTGTTGTTAATTATAAGCAATTTACCTTAACCTACAATAATAACAAAGTATATGTAAGTAATTAACGCATATTTGTTTGAAATTGATACTTAATAGAAAACTGCAAATATCTCGTAACTACCGTTGATGTACATACGGCACTTTACCATTGGAGGGCAGTATAGCCCTTCTAAAACAAGCCCTAAATGAATTTTACACGTCAATAACTGGTGTGTAAACTCTTATTTGAAGACATTAAAATGTGTAATAGACGTTCGGCAAAGCACGAAAAATTGTATTTACTGTATCCTTTGCAAATGTTGAAATTACGTTTTGCTTTAGGACAGCAGTAAATTTTTAAAGGTTGTGTTGATTTTATTTGATTCTGTTCATTTTTAACCTTTCATGTTGAAGTCAAAGGCAGATTTTTACTTCTGTATATATCGAGTTCTGTTTATATCAATGCACCCTTATCTTTTCCTTGCCTCTACCGGCCCTAATACAAAAGCGGAGTGTTTTAAACGCTCATTTTCCTAATTTTGGAATGTTTTGTGATTATCTTGAAATCTATCACGCCACAATCAGGAGCCACAACTATTATGCAACTAGTTAAGTTCACGTCGCAAATTGACAAATGAATCGTCCAAATGTGTCCAAATATACCTCATCCTACCAGACATTTATGGGGTGGGTTTTGGTGGTAAATAATTTTCCTATCAACAGAACGTGTTTGCAGTTACCGAAGTTGTAGGCCGTTGATAAAAAAGTTTTTAAATTTATATTTAACCAACATTGAATTAAAAATTATCATGCTACATACAGCCTTATTAAAGTATTGCATTCTTATGTTTTCATAACACAACGTAACAGGTACGTAAAGCCGTTCTTCCCGGAAACCAGTCGAAGACCTCTAGTTATTGTTATAATATACATAGTACTGTGTGGGTGTTCATCAACCCCCGGGGGAACGAAAAGGACCCATCAAAGGATACCATGCTATGCTATTATCCATTGTCAATTAGGGTAATTTTGGTGACGCATCGCATACGATATGCTATTTTATCAACCTTCGAGTTATCCTTGGAAGTTATGACTTTCAGATAAAGACTTGAATGAAATAATTAAACAATTAGTGTGGAACTTTTTTGCTCTTTATTATTAATATAACGGGAAACCGTGCTTTTATTGGGTTGTTAGAGCTTGAAATAAAAGTGCCAACTAGTTAGACCTTTTCATTTATTCCAATATTTCGCCAGTAAATTCTGGCTTCTTCAGGGAACTAAAAACAAAAATTACACAATACCTGAACATGACAGCACTACAATCTAAAAATGGATGAAACATACCAAATAACAGTCTCAACACAAAGTCACAATAATCGACGATAACGGCATTTAACAGACAAATACAGTGTCGAATGTTATTCAAATGTTATCAAATACATTCGACACTGTATTTGTCTGTTAAATGCCGTTATCGTCGATTATTGTGACTTTGTGTTGAGACTGTTATTTGGTATGTTTCATCCATTTTTAGATTGTAGTGCTGTCATGTTCAAGTATTGTGTAATTTTTGTTTTTAGTTCCCTGAAGAAGCCAGAATTTACTGGCGAAATATTGGAATAAATGAAAAGGTCTAACTAGTTGGCACTTTTATTTCAAGCTCTAACAACACAATAAAAGCACGGTTTCCCGTTATAGAAATAATTAAAGTTGTAAGTAAGTAAACTTTTACAACTTGTAGTACATAGGAGACAGTGGTTGATAATTCAAACCTATTTCACAAATATCAAGAAAGGCCATCTGGGAAATTGGTTAAAAACATTGTTGTATTTTGGTGTGTCTGTAGAATGTATTCGCAACATAGTGCCGTTCATATGGTGAAATTACCGTCAGTAAGTCATGTTTAATGGCATTTTGCTTCATCTGCTCATATCACTAAGTAGACTATAATAAAAGGAAATGTAATAACGGATGGTAAAGTATAATGTCCTTTAGTATGCTGGTACATGCACTAGATCTTTTAGAGTCTTTTGCAGACGGTAAAATTCAAAGCTTAATAGTATTGCGCTACGTATTTTCTGTTTAAAGTTGACGCAGTTTCCTGTGTTTGGTCTTATTTGTCTATCGGGACAGAGAGATTGATTTTTAGATACTGAAATGCATCCTTTGTTCTCCAATATGCTAGTAACTTTATTGGAAAGAGATTTGTTTGTGTATAATAAGCTGTCTCAATAAGTTTCTTTCGACACGTAATAACTTTCAATATAATACTCAAATCAATGAGTCAATCAACGAGAATTTAAAGTACGTGACTGTAGATGACTGCAATATTACTGGAAAACCATTAAAGTGTTTGTGCAGAAATTTATAAAATAATTGAAATTGAAAACTGGGAAAATGATGAGCTAGATTCTTTGTTGCGAGAAATTTCAATTGGACTAAAGATATTTTTGGAATTCTTTTCCCCTATATTGCCGCTATTTTGCGTAATGTTTGGACTTTGGATCTTAAAAACTCCAGTAATGTCTTCTTGTGAACTCACAAGAATTGGCAGTTTTGTGTAAGTCATTGAAAAGTAGATTTTTCATGTTATCAAAATCACAAATCATAAAACAAGAAACTAATTGTTTATATACACAGTGTGAATATATCTTTATATATCATTATTAGGGCAACCAAATATATGCTCTAAAAACTGTTTTAAGCGCTTATAATATGCCCAATAAATATGAAAATATGCTCTAAAAAACTGAAAATATGCCTTAAAGAATGTGTAAATACACTTTAAAAATTACAGATTTAATTTAAATTTATTGCAGTAAATAATGAACATATGATGCAAGTTTTGAAATAAAAAATTTTGCTAAGCCGCTCTTTGCGAGATTTT
This sequence comes from Aphodius sticticus, assembly GCA_963966075.1. Classification (NCBI taxonomy): domain Eukaryota; kingdom Metazoa; phylum Arthropoda; class Insecta; order Coleoptera; family Scarabaeidae; genus Aphodius; species Aphodius sticticus. The sequence continues at coordinate 20,463,569 of OZ014510.1, forward strand.
GTACTGCACTACAGTTTTCTCGCTCCCAACTACTGTCACCGATGCGGCTATACCGTCTAGACACTCTAGACTCTAGAGTGACTCTAGACTACGCCATATAGCGTAAATTCGGGGCATCACCGATTATTACCAGAAACCAACTATGGCCACAGAAAAGGAAACAACTACTCGTTTAATAGGAAACACGCGCATATGTATCCGCCATATTGAGTTGTGTACGGTTTAGTAACCAATTAGCGTAAACTATCTCATATAGAATTACTTAATTTGGTTCAACGTAGTTTGTACTGTATCTATACGAAGAAGCGATCACCTCAATTTAGAGACTTCAAATTTTAATTTTACCGCGAGAAAGAATCATTCTATTTCAGTCACTCTGTCTAATGCCGCACTTGTTCACTAGTGTTTCAGTCTGAAACCTGTAGAGCCAAACTCAGCTATTAGTGATTTGCTGTATTTTTTTAATGCTAAATAAGTTCTCTAGTTTGCATCATATGTATCAGATTTTACCTTATTTCTAAGGTACGTGCGTCCACCTGTCAGCATCGTACGGAACGGAACGGAATTGTTTTACAAAAATTAATCCGATACATATCATGCGAAGTAGTGACTGTGTTCCTTAAGCCGGTCCTGATACATCTACACGAGAACATGGCGCGAGGTCAACCAATCTGGTCAACATATATCAAACGTGCAGTAGATATTCTGGTTGTTTTCTATTCTGTGCTATGGCAACCAATTTCGGCAGTCAACAGATCTACGCGACATGCAGGGCTTATTACTGCAAAAAGCAAAAAAAAGCTGGCAAATATGTAGTAAAATATGTTTTTATGTTCAAATAAGCATTTTAAGCATCTAATGGCAAAATATGCAAAAATATGCCTTAACAAATAGGCCTCAAAATGAGTGATTTCCTCTGAAACGGATTTCTATCAGGTCTATTGTTTTATCAATCGTATGGAAAAAATATGCAACTGCTTACATTTGGTTGCCCTAATCATTATACAGGGTTAGCCAAAATTACCGGAACACCCAAATAATTCTACAACGGTACAAAATTTCAAAAAAAAATCAAACAAAAGTTTTTAGACTTTAAACAATCCATCGTTCAAATATATTTTGAATATACAGGGTGTTCATTTTATTATAGAAATCGCGTAAATTTTTTTTTCAAATGGAATACCCTGTGTCTTTTTACGTTTTATAATTTTGGGACTAATTCTGGACATTGTTTATTAAAATAATTTTTTTATAAAATGCATCATTTTTTAGTTTTAAGCAATTAATTAAAATTAGTCAAAATTACCGGAACACCCAAATAATTCTCCATCGGTAAAAAAATTTCAAAAAACATTCAAACAAAAGTTTTTGGCATTAAACAAGCTATCATTAAAATATATTTTTAATATACAGGCTGTTCATTTTTTATGCAAATTTGGTTAACTTTTTTTTCAAATGGAATACCCTGTATATTTTTACATTTTATAATTCTAAGACCATTTTTTATTGAAGGCGCTTTGACCTCCGAACGCTAGTTAGCTCTACTTCAAAATGAAGTAATACCTCATCTCCTAGTTATATTCAACGAAGATCTGAATAATATTTGGTTTCAACAAGATGGTGCACCGCCGCATTACGGTGTCCAAGTTCGGAATTATTTAATTTCAATTTTCCCGCAGAGGTGGATTGGAAGGAGAGGATAGATTGAATGGCCACCTAGGTCGCCGGATTTACAAATACTGGATTTTTCTATTTGGGGCCACCTAAAGTCCAAGGTTTACACAAATAGGCCGCAAAATATTGATGCGTTGAAGCAGAGGATAGTGGACGAAGTTCAGAGTATTACTGTCGATCATTTAGACAACTGTTTTCGGGAATTTGTTGATAGGTTGGGGCATTGTCAAGCCGCTCAGGGATGGCAGTTTGAAAATTTAATTTAATTATTTTGTTATTTTTTCTTCACATTGTTATTATTTATCCGTTCGGCTAAAATAAATGTTTTGGAGTTTTGATTAATTGCTGATAATTAAAAAATGAATCAATTTATAAAAGTCTACTTGAAAAAAATTCTTAGAATTAAAAATGTACAGGACGTTTAATGAGAAAAAGGAAAAGTTTTCCATACTTCCATAATAAAATAAACACCCTGTATATTAAAAATATATTTGAACGATAGCTTGTTTAAAGTAAAAAACTGTTGTTTGAATGTTTTTTGAAATTTTTCTACCGATGAAGAATTATTTGGGTGTTGCGGTAATTTGGACTAATTTTAATTAATTGCTTAAAACTCAAAAATGGTGCATTTTATAAAAAAAATATTTTAATAAACAATGTCCAGCATTAGTGCTAAAATTATAAAATGTAAAAAGATACAGGGTGTTCCATTTGAAAAAAAAAAAAATACGCGATTTCTATAATAAAATGAACACCCTGTATATTCAAAATATATTTGAACGATGGATTGTTTAAAGTCTAAAAGCTTTTATATGAATTTTTTTTGAAATTTTTTACCGTTGTACAATTATTTGGGTGTTCCGGTAATTTTGGCTAACCCTGTATATCTTTAAGCAACACAGTTTTTTTTTGTGTAGGAAGTCCATCAAAAGTAATAGCACGTTGGCTATGGGTCTATCGCGCTCGCAAATGAAAAATCAGCTCGACTGATTCGTCACAAAGTCGTCAGAAGGGACGCTTACCAAACTTCTTGTTTATAATTCTAGACAGTTTATAATTCATATGCGATACAAAATGATATACAATTATAGATACAGTTTTATATTTGGAATTTTCTTCATTCGCGATTGTTTTGTTTGCGATCGTTGTTTTTGCAGAAAACAGTTGAACTACAAAAGCTTTACATTAAATTTGTTAAATGAAAAAGTTAGCACGCTATTTTCGGCAGTAGATATTTTGGATTATCATTTCTGGTGCCCAAAAGAACAGTTTTCCGCAAAGGCTACTTACGCGGGAATTTATCCGAAGTGAAAATCTAATCTTCCTAGACTATTAGTGACGTTGCTTTCTTCGTCTTAACGGTTACATCCTGTGGGATTTTCCTTAAGTAGGTACCATAAAGTTGACGGTCATGCCCCTTTTACGACACCGGAGCTCAAACGCCTGGCGCGCTTGGCTTAAAACGCCAAACAGGATTAAATGAAAAGTGGTGTAAATAATGGCCAGCCAGAAAACCAACAAACGAGTGATGTATAAGCTAACGAAATGTTGTACACAGTCAAATGATTTAATTATAAATATTATAATTTAATATCAATAAGTTTCTCTATTTGATATACGTTTCATATGTCACTTTCTACACCAATGCAAGCGTATATCTGCCGTATACGTCACACATGCCATTCGAAGCTCATTTTAAGCAATAAATGAATAAATCAAATAAATTAAAAATTACAGCCACAACCTGGATTTGAACCAGTGACTTTTTCGTCGTTAGCACAATGCTCACACTAACGGAACTTATTGTATCTCCCTATTTGTTAGCACATATAATGACGAGAGTAGAAAAATAAGCTTATTATAAAAAAAAATTTAAGATTTTAATACACTGTAAATGCTCAAAGCTGAAGTTTGGTTAAAGATTTCTACCACAGTAGCGGTACTGACGAATCAAACTACAAATTAAATAAAAAAAATCAAAATCGACTCAGTGGTCCGCGTTTATTTGGTGGTTTAACACATCCGATTTCAAACTTGCTGTCAACTGGTGAAAATGTACGGTGATTAAATGTTTTGAGTACTTTTGTAGTTCTCAATATTGAAAATTGAATTGAAAGGTGAAAGGAAATTGAAGCGTACAAATGTGGACAGCACTTTCCAAACGATTTTGTAGTGAAACACTTCTATACGTTCAGCACGGTACGGAAATAACAAACGTCCGTTTCCATGGCAAAAACAATCATGCGTCGATGCGATGACATTTAAGGGGTAACGCCACTCTAGATTTTTTGAAAAATCAAAAATTTTTTTTTGCTTAAATGATGTCTTGAGATCTTAGAAATAAGATACAATACGTTTCATACTGAAAAAAATGTTTAGATGCTTATTTAATGAACATACGGCCAAGCGTCTAGCCGAGCGTACAAGCAAAAAGTTTAGCGTGAGGGTTTACAGCCTAGAGACCTATACGCTCTTATCTTATTTGGAGGAATTACATCCGTGGTGTGAAATATAACATAAAATATTATAAAACACATAGAATTTATGGAAATGTCCTCGGTACGTTCGTTGAACTGACGCTAACCGACAATGTTACAGCTGTCTGATGTAACGTGTGTTGTTCTTGATTAGTTGGTAAAAATAGCAGAAATAATTAGTGACATTTCCGGAGTATATCGTGATCGAAAGGAGTCGAAGGGAAGCGGCAGATTTTCAAATAGAACTAATATGACAAGCATTGAATCGTTTGGAACTAGAGTCGCCTCTGCCTGATAACGTATCCCCAGTCCACACCTGTAAAAAGTAATGTCGGTTGAAGATTATTACAACGTTGAAGTGGATGACGTTTAATTATCATCTTTTGACCTTTGTTGTTGTGTTTTCTGATATATCACATGTTGTAGTGTGTAAAACGTGCAAATCAAATGCGAAATTGGCCAAAAGTGGCAACCGTGACTTAGGATTTGAAATCGTGGTTTCTTGTGAGAATTTTGAACAAACTTTCATTCCGAGTTGCCGATTTGTTCAAAAAGGATATGAAGTGAATAGCTGAATTATCCTTGTCATGCGCATAAGGATAGGTGTAGATGGAATTGAAAAGTTTATCGCATTCAGGGACCATCATCGTCAGATTTTTCACTCATTTTACAATAAAGTTTTTCGCACCATTTTTGTCGAAACAGAAGCAGTTTGTCAACAATGTATTCAGAAAGCAGCAGAAGAAGAGAGGGATAAAAGTCGATTGAAAATAGTAAAAAAAGAATGGCGTAACTGTCTCGGACGATGGAACATAGAGAAAACATAGCTTTTCTTCTCTGTATGATTGGTGGCGCTTATCAGCTGGAGAAATGTTGTTGATATTCTCATAAAATCTAAATACTGCAAAGTTTGCAAATTTTGGAATAACAAAAGGAAATAAGAAAAGGAATGCATAGATCACGTGAAAAAACTAATGGCACTCGTCCCCGCCATTTGACAAAAACCAGTTAGGGCCTCGAAGAAAAAGGGAAGTTAACCCGGAAGCCTATAAATGAGCTTTCAAATTATGATGGACTAGGCATTCGTCATAATCATTGATAAAATGAAGAAAATAAATCTGGGCGACACTGTATCATAAATTCTGACCGATGAAAAGCCACTTGGTGATTTCATTTTCATTTTCACTTTCAAGTGGCAAAGTAATTGTAGATATTGCTGCAAGTATAGCTATATGTGTTGTCAATGATGCATTATCCAGCCTTATGAAGATTACGGAGGTATTATGTATGAGCATCGAACCAAACTGCAATAATTTCTGCGCGAAGGCTGACTGATGCTGCAAAACAGGCCTGTCTGTCCTCAAAATCAAACAGAAAGAAACAAGAGGAGAAAAATGTTAATTTGAAAAGATAATTATATGGTCCAGGCTTCGCCGACTATAGTAAAATATAACAATTCTATACATCAAAGTTAGACAATACTTTAAACGGTGTTTTCTCAGAACCGCATTTTTCAAACTGGCCGGAACGATAACTGCAACTGATCTTTGTCAATTCACTTGAAATTTTATATGCAGCTTCAGAACAATATTATCTAGAGAAGTACGTACGGATTTTACGATAAGTTCGAAACTTTTTTTGCTATAAACAATTTTTAACGTAATTTTGTACCTAAAAGTGATATTTTATGTTCAAACGTGCGCCATTTTGTTTTAAAGCGGAAGTTTATAATTTCCGTACGTACTTCTCGAGATAATCTTATATAGAATCAATATATTTTTTGTTTTTATGGCTAAGTGAAAAACTGTATGCAAAACCTTTCCGGCCATGCAACTCTATCCGCCGGAAGAGGTTTCCTTTGATGTCCTCTAACGCTGCTATTTTTTCATTTATTTTTGTTTTTATTTATTGTGAATATTCCTCAAAATATGAACAATAAAGGGCTTTAAAGAGATTTTGTAATTCATTTGCTATATTGTAAAAATATATTTAGAAAATCGGCTACTTTTTCTCGCGCTAGAGGGGCATTACCCCTTAATAGCCAATACTTAATATCACGCGGTGGTCGATGACAATTCTGTAAATTTTCCAACTACGTAGAGGTTAGGTATTTGAATTTTGGTTGTACTACTAGAACAGTAGGTTAAATGTACAAATTAAAGTAAATTACTAAATGATACTTATTTAATTTTTAATTATAGTTAACTAAAGAGTATGTTAATAAGAGCGAATAATAATCGAGACGTTTTAACGCACAAGCCTGAACAATTTCGTAAGTTTTGACATCCGGCGCCTCCACCATAAATGATTTGTCGGATTTCTCCATAGAATACCTCGAATTAAATTGAATAAACAGTGAATAGTTCACGGTTTATTTACTTAGGTGCTTTTGAGCGTATACTGGCTCAGAAGCATCCAATTCCACCCGCACTGCCCTCAGTATGTACAGCAAAGGCAATAAAACACGTACAACTGTCGCATTTTCTACTTCAGTATTCCTCCTGACGTGTTCGGCTTCGGGCGTTCCATGTCTGTTTACTCAACTGAATTAGATTCAACCGTTCGGACAACACGTCGATACATCAAGATGTTTTTCTTTCCCGTGGTCCGAACCTTCCCTGCCCGAACAATGCTATCGGAGCCATTTGAAAAGGGAGAATCTAGTCCCCTTGGGAAGGCGTTCACCCTTTTCACATTATATGTGACCGGCTCCGAAGAAATGTGTTTTATAGTACTAAATTATCGATTTTGAGGTTTTGGCTGATTAGGAATACTGGACTCTTATACTTTAATGTGCGCTATTTATCAGAGTTTTGAGAAGAAGAAGATCATTGAACGAGATTACTTCTTTTGCGGGAAGAATCAATATTTTCGTGGGTTTTTGGAAAAACTGTAATCTGACAAAAAGAGTTTTGCTAAAATTTGGCAAAAATAGAAAATGTCAAATTATTTAGAAGTAGTATGCTTCTTTACGTGTATAAATATCTACAAAGGAATGTCAGTACTTTTTTTACCCTGAATTTGGCATATTATTCGATCTCACTCTACCTACTTCGAAATACTTAATGTTGTATATTCTACAACGTTGACTAGTAGGTAGGTAAAGTGATACGTAGGAATATTGTAATAAAAATCAAAACATTTAATAATCTTATGATGACAGAGACACCTTGGTATATGGTATTTCAAAACAAATAACGGTAACTTTTGGAGATTTTTCATGTTTTAATGCCTAGGAATTCCATACACGGCTAGACAAAGTATATAAGATCATTGTTGTTTTATTTCAGGAATGTAGGAATTTACATATTTCTGCTGTGATATACCGGGTGATTCATTTTCGAGGCTCAACATGGGGATCTCGCTTATTAGTGGAGATAGAGCCGATGTTTAAATTTGGCAAAGTTTCGTATTTTTGTGCTAATCAATTATCTGAAAAGAAATTTGAGCTATCATTTTTTCATTTTGAAGATATCCGCAAAAAACCTGAAATGTTACGGTATCGTTTTTAATTTTTTATTCAAAACAAAAACGTAGCTAGACATTTGAAATAAAAACATTCTACAGCGACTTTTGCTGAAAACAAGGAATGCAGTGTTATTTTTTAATTTGAAATAACATCAAAGATGGCGGCGTAACCATGGCCAACTTTTGTTTTTCTTATTGGCGCCATGTTGAATTTTGGCATTTTCCGATAGTTGTGTCTTTTCTCATTTCCGCAATGTATAACATTTTAGCATTATTTTTTAAAATAATGGTGTAATAATCAAAAAACCTTCAGGTACCTAACTGGAGCTTAGTGACAGACCGCCGGACTCGTTGCCAAGGAACGTCCAAGGAACAAAATATACTTGGATCAAGCGGCGCGCTCAGCGTTGGGTTTACCATTTAACCAAATAAACCTTAATTATGGTTGATGGTGGATGTAAAATGCCGTTTACCAATAACGAAAAGCGTGATATGATAAGGGTTTATTATTGTTCTCATAGTAATGTCCAATCGTACAATATTCCTAACATTGGATAGAAATTTAGCGGACCATGAATCGTTTAGTAAACCCCGCAATTTGTATAATCCTCATGGAAATGTTGAAAGCGATCAAATAGATATTTTGGAAATGATAAACGTTAGATTATCATAATTTGCAATGCTTCAACTACCGGTTTTTAGATAAATGACGATCCTCGGATTTCTACGCGGGAAGTAGCCTCTAATTTGTAATTGCCGCAAACACATGTTTGGAGAGAATTACGAACAAAGAAATTTAAACTGTACAAACCCGACAAAAGTCAAACTTTGCAGTTGTACGAAATTATTTGAATCAACAATTTCCAAATCGCTGGATTGGTAATGGTGGAGTGGTGGAATGTCCTGCTATATTCCCTGATTTAAGTCCTTTGGGCTATTTTCTATGGGGAACTGTGAACGACGAAATTTATCACGATACTCGCAGAAATATCGATGATCTGCGGGATCGAATAACAAATGCGGTCAATGCTATGTTTATTATTGTTCTCATAGTAATGTCCAATCGTACAATATTCCTAACATTGGATAGAAATTTGCGGACCATGAATCGTTTAGTAAACCCCGCAATTCGTATAATCCTGATGAAAATCTTGAAAACGATCAAAGAGATATTTTTGTAAACGTAGACGTTAGATTAACATAATTTGCAATGCTTCAACTACTGGCTTTTAGATAAATGACGATCCTCGGATTTCTACGCGGGAAGTAGCCTCTAATTTGTAATTGCCGCAAACACGTGTTTAGAGAGCATTACGAACAAAGAAATTTAAACCGTACAAACCTGACACAAGTCAAACTTTGCAGTTGTACGAAATTATATGAATCAACAATTTCCAAATCGCTGGATTGGTAAGGGTGGAGTGGTGGAATGTCCTGCTATATTTCCTGATTTAAGTCCTCTGGACTATTTTCTATGGGGAACTGCGAACGACGAAATTTATCACGATACTCGCAGAAATATCGATGATCTGCGAGATCGAATAACAAATGCGGTCAATGCTATTCCGGGAAGAACATTTAGAAGAGCATAACAACATGTAGAAAAGCTGGGTCGGTTTCATGCCTTCAAAAATATTGTCGACCAATTTGCACATTTACTTAAAAAATAAGCTTTTTGTTGTATAAACTTGTTTCTTTTACAATCTGCATGTTTTTAATCCAAAGCACTCTGGTCAGTCCGGCGTCGGCGGTCTGTAACCAAGCACCAGTTGGGTACCTGATAAGCACTACAAACAAGGAGAAAAAGAAGAAAGTTTTTTTATTATTAAACCATTCTTTTAAAATAATGTCAACATGTTATACATTACTGAAATGAGAATAAACACGACTATCGGAAAATGCCAAAATTCAACATGGCGCCCATAAGAAAAACAAAAGTTGGCCGTGGTTACGCCGCAATCTTTGCCGTTATATCAAATTTAAAAATAACACTGCATTCCTTGTTAAAAAGTCGAATGTTTTTGTTTCAACTGTCTAGCTACGTTTGGTTTTGAATAAAAAATTAAAAACGATATCTTAACCTTTCAGTTTTTTGCGGATATCTTTAAAATGAAGAATGATAGCTAAAATTTCTTTTCAGATAATTGATTAGCACAAAAATACGAAACTTTGCCAAATTTAAACATAGGCTCTATCTTCACTAATAAGCGAGATCCCCATGGTGGGCCTCGAAATTGAATCACCCGTATAGGATGTCTCTCGGAAATGCTTCATTGAAAGTTTTTGATGTTCCACTATTTTTATACGGTATATTAGAAAGTTTGGCATCAAGATTTACTTGATGCGAACGTGTAAATTAAAGTACTCTAATGATGACTGCCATTTCCTGTCTACCGGAAGTTGATAACAACTTTGTTATTTTGAATGGAAACATAATGTTTATTTCATTATGACATATATTTTATCAAAATACATCAATTTTATCGGGTTTTATACCAAATACCACAGCGTCTGAGTTACTTTAATTTTCCTACTTTTTTATTGACTGTCGCGGTATCGTTTCAAATTGAATTGAATTGAATTGAATTTGGAAATTGCATTTCCAATTTCCAAAAATAAATCTTGCGCTTTATCATTCCATACTGGTGTTTCATTTTTAATGTATTAAAATGCTCCTTGTATTGTATTACAAGGTCTTGATATTTTGACAGATATTTTCGTGGTTACAGAAATTGTATTTTAGTCCATGTAAATCGGCGAAGATATCTTAAATAACACCCAAAATTCCCATACAAGAAGAGAAGGAAATTGCTGAAGTACTTTTTGTTTTAATTTTGTGTTAGCTATAATAATATTGGGGATGAAATTACTTTTAAATCAAGCAAAAAAAAACTGCACATAAATTTTACTTACATTTTATTATGGTTATTATCACTACATTTAGAAATGCCAATTGACCGAAAATAAAATGTCATAAAACGTAATACCTGTCAAAATATCAAAATCTACTAATAAAATAACAGGTGCGTTTTACTCAATCAATAAAAAGTTGTCAATATCTAAAAAACTGTTGAAGATAGGTTTAGGGAACCCCAGTATGGAACCCCATTTGAAAAATTCAGTTGCATATTTTGAACACTCTGTATAAGATATAATTAGGTAATGAACATTATTTGGTTTGATCATATTCATAGTATGTTGTCACCAAACATACATATCTTCGATAACATCCAAGATATTCAACTTGAAACTATACGGCAAAAATCGATAAAAAAGTAGGAAAATCAAGGCGTCGATTTAAGAGCATTTCAATTTAAAAGCTCAGATCGAATAGAACCTGTCTAAACTTTCAAATAAATAGAAATAGTAGAACATCAAAAAAAAACTAATGGAATCCTGCCGTGAGGCACAATGTGTACAGGAATAACAATGAAAATTGTCTGCCCTTAGGTTGAAGCTAGAGTACGAGAGAAGAGATTCATGTAAACTTGCTATAACCCATATTACATAAAAACATGAGAGAACACAAAGGCCAATCTACAGACGAGATTCCAAATTTTACTCGATCTATATTTGATTTTTTTGTGGATAGCAGTTTAGAAGAAACAAAATCGGAAAGACGGGTTTAAATTTAAAACAATTAAAACTTCAATTTAATTTTAACAGTAAGACCGCTTTCTTCTAAGTCGGTCACATATTAAAATTACCTTGGCCGTCTGGGATATGGGACGTACTCAGCTGGATGCCTGCGATACAAGTCATGCAGATTCTCGTCCGATGGTATTTTTTGCCGGACGCAGACCGTCAGAAGGGATGTTTTATTCGAGCATGGCGATGGCTGGTGTGATGACAGGCAGCCGAAAAAGCTGGTCCTGTGCGTTTCTAGCGCTCCCAAGCCGCGATTTGTGATGCAGTACTGCTCCCTGATGTCCTGCTTGCTGTATAGGGCCGTTCCTCGTCTGCTTCTTGCGTACAGTCGACCCATTGTCTCGTCCTCGGATTCGTAGCTGAGCGCTACATGCTGAATGTCCGCCTGCCAGGACAAAAACAATCGGATTTAGTCGGGATAATGGCCTATTAAATGTATGGCGATTTATCGCACATAATGGACGCTCGCGGCGCGGCGTTAGAATTCCGGCACTGGACGTATACATGGATGTTGAAATGGGCAATTATACGGAGCCTAAAGCTATTTTTGACCACGAACGAGAGAATGTAGTCATAATTTATCCCTGCCAACAAAGTATACGCATCTACCAGCACATTGGCACATATTGTTAGAGGGATATAATTTCAAAATGTTATTTTATGGATTGTGTTACTATATATATATATATGGTACTATATTTTCACACCTACAGTCAACATAAGGGGGCTATTGGATGGAATCAGAAGTATATGCGCCCCAAAAGAAGTCATACTCTATTATAAGTCCGAGAACCCGAGACAAAATCATACCCTCATAAAACATCACTACGAATAATGTGTATGTAATGTAAAATGATTTGAATAAATCGTCGGGTTAAAGGTAAAAGTCACTAACTAACATCTAAAATAATTACGAAAATCTGACTTTAAGATGTATTACTAACAAATATAATGATATTTTCTAGTTAATTAATGCATTTTCGAGTACTTAGAACACTTATTGATCGCCTCCTTGTACAAGATGCGCATTTAGAAGCATTTGACTACAATTAATTCGGGTTTCAAGAAAATGTAACAAAATGTTAGTTAGTGGCTTTTACCTTTAACCCGACGAAATATCCTCATAAATCATCTCTTACATTCATTTGTCACTTATAGATAAATACATATTCTCTCATAATAACTTGATGTGGCTAACCCCATTTGGCCGGAGGTACTTGGCACACCTCCCTGAAGGGGAGGACAATCAGTGTATCGATACCCTCATCGAACATCACGCCCATTTTTATTACAAGAAACTTTGAGCCTTCTTATTAACGGAAACGTTGGTGTGCCTAGCCGGTAATGACCGGAAGTGGGTTGCAGACCAGTTATTTAAAACATGAAATTTGCTACAATTATAGAAGAAAATATGTACTTTCATAGTAGTTTTGTCTAACCATTCCCGGTTGGCCGGAGCGGTCTGGTACATCGACTTCAACATCGTCCGTATATCATCACAATCATCGAACATCTCGTTCATTTTTTTTGCATAAGAATGTTTTAGCCTGTTTATTATAAAATCGAGGTTGTGTCTAGCCGGAAATTGAGGAGAAAATAAATGCCCAAACTTTTTTGTACCTTGTCTACCTTGGCTAACTGACGTATGTTTTTTTCTTGCAGTATTGATGATTTAATAATATACATTCAATATTTTTACTTTATCATACGCAGTATGTAAAGTATTGTAATCATGCCAAAAAAATTTTTTGAGATTTTAGCGGAAATATATCTTTTTGGGTCCCCTGAACATTTTTGACCAAGGTACAAAAAAATGTCTGTGTGTGTGTGTGTGTGTGTGTGTGTGTGTGTGTGTATGTGTGTGTGTGTGTACCCGTTTTTGTGGAGACGATTCCGGAGAAACTACTAATGGTATCGGGACGAAACTTCATATTTAGACGTTTTATAACCAAACTTAGAGCTGAAAAGCTTTCTGTTGAAAAGGGTCCAAAGGAACTGGTGGTTTACTCATAGCATTTTTCGAAGATTTTGCAAATGAGCCGCTATTTGTGTAATGTCGTCAAAATAGTTAAATAATAAATTAAAGGAGAGGAAATTTTCCATAATTTATGTATACGACATTTTTTGGTAGAATTTATAGTTTAGCCGCATGAGCAAATTCAATTTCATCGAGATCGGGCGTACTGCTTTAAAACTAGTAGCCAGGATATGTCAGATTATTTTGATTCTAATGACAGTAGCTAGTGTCAAACGCTAATGTCTTGAAAATGCTACTGTCAATATAGGCTGCGTTCGGATATTGAACACCGTTACACTTTTTACACCCAATAACACGTAAGTGTCATTTGGACGGTGTACCCGCTGTCAACGGAGTACAATATCCGAACGCAGCTTTAATCGAGATATTTGTCTAGTTCTACTAGTTTTATTTTAATGCAGACATAGCCGATCTCGATCAAATAGAATCTCATGCAGCTAAACTATTAATTTTATACATAGTATGATAAAGTCATGTGCCTGGCCACATCAGATTTTTTTATAATTGAAGAATATTTAAAATTACTAGAAAAAAGCGGCTTTGCTGCAATTTAAAAAAATGTAAACAACTTATTAAGGAATTGTTTTAAATAACCACAAAGGATTTTTTGATAATAAACATAACAAAAGTAATAGATAAGAATGGTAGGTACAAACCAGTAAAAATAATCTTCCAAGCTTTTCTGCTAGAAAACACCATGCAGTAAACGATAAGGCTTAAACTTTCTGAAAATACAAAAAAGGGAGCGTGTTGTTCCATGAGAGTGAAGACATACTGACTATACTATTGGTACAAACCGGTAAAAATAATCTTCCAAGCTTTTCTGCTAGAAAACACCATGCAGTAAACGATAAGGCTTAAACTTTCTGAAAATACAAAAAAGGGAGCGTGTTGTTCCATGAGAGTGAAGACATACTGACTATACTATTGAAAACGCTCGGCCGGACACTTCCAGCAAAGTTTGGTTGGCCAAACAAAATTACTCATGAAAGTATAAATGGTTTAAAATAGCTGGTCTGCAACCTACCTCCAGCAATTTCCGCCTAGGCAGGCCAACGATTGTTTAATTTAAAGCAGTATGCTACATCTTTCTTAAGTAACAAAATGAGCGAGATGATCATTGGTGGTGATGATATACGGACGATGTTAACTGTTGAAGTCGGTGTGCCAGACCGTTCCGGCCAACCGGGGTTGATTAGACTAAACTACCATGAAAGTACATATATTCGTCTATAATTGTGGAAAATTTGACACATGTGTTTTGTAAGGTAACGCAGATACCATCGCCTTTTAAATAACTGGTTTGCAACCCACTTCCGGCCATTTCCGGCTAGCCACACCAAGGTTTCTCTTAATAAGTAGTCCTAAACTTTCTTATGCAAAAAAATGAGCGAGATATTCGATGATTGTGATGATATACGGACGATGTTAACTGTTGAAGTCGGTGTGCCAGACCGTTCCGGCCAACCGGCGTTGATTAGACAAAACTACTATGAAAGTACATATGTTCTTCTCTAATTGTGGCTAATTTGACAAATGTGTTTTGTAAGGTAACGCAGATACCATCGTCTTTTAAATAACTGGTCTGCAACCCACTTCCGCCCATTTCCAGATAGGCACACCAAGGTCTCTGTCAATAAGAAGGCTCAAAGTTTCTTGTTAAAAAATGGGCGTGATGTTCGATGAGGGTATCGGTACACTGACTGTCCTCCCCTTCAGGGAGGTGTGCCAAGTACTTCCGGCCACATGGAGTTAGGCACAACAAGATATAATGAGAGAATATGTAATTATCTATAAATGACAAAGGAATGAGAGACATGTTTTATGGGAGTACTACGACACCGAATTGCAGCAGATAATTAGTGTAATTAAACACCCGTTCGGCCAAAATTTCTTAGGCACACCAGCGTTTTCCTTTGATTCAAATCATTTTACATTACATATAAATTATTCGTAGTGATGTTTTATGAGGGTATGATTTTGTCGCGGGCTCTCGGATTATAATGGTCGGTTACAGAAAGGCTCATCAACTCTTAATCATCTGAGTATCTCCAAGGAGACTGATTAAACAAGTCGGTTCAGCATTCTGATTGGTTAATAAGGAGCCGTTAATAGCTAAGCAGCTATTAAGACTTGATGAACCTTTCTACAGCTGGCCAATATAGAACTAAATATACTGAATATATATTTTTAACTTTGTAGAAGGTGCTTTCTAAGCCTACGTTGTCATTCTGATAATAATTTATTTTTAGACTATGAGTTAGTGCACGATTTACGAGTGGGGGTATAATTTGTGGGCTAGTTTTCATTTGCTACCTATAGAGGTAGCAAATGAAAACGTAGGGTGCACGTAGCGTTATTGTGACTTGACTCTAACTTATAAATTTTCGGTTATTCTGCGTGATTTGCGGATCTTGTTACCAAATGCCCCATCTCGCATTCACTTGTCACTTTACTACAAATCAGTTGATTATTCCTCTAAGAGCCGTGAAATAGCACGCAAGAGCAACCAAAAATATATAGGTTAGACTTTAGAGTCATGTCTAACTGTTCAAATTGTTCACGTTTGCGAGTACAAAAAGTGTTTTCGTTGTGGAATACGTATGCTACCAAACATGGTGTTCATAAAAAAAAATAGTTCAGAATTGTCCTTAACATCCTAAAGAGAATGTTTCATGAAAATTGAAAATTTTTATAATTCCTTTAAAACACTTTAATAATGCAGAACTCTGAAAAAGTTGCTATTGCCTATGTCTAGCCTCCTAAAAATGCGTGTTTAAATCGTTGAGTTGCTTCTGAACTGAGTTACTAAAAATACTGTTTATAAAAGAATGAATAATGAAGAAAGAATGAATCGCCTTTATCATCAAATTTTACACAATTCCATAGAATTCGATAATGGACATTTCAATTCTTCCACATAAAGTGTGTTAAAGTTATTTTGTTGCATTTCATTGTTGCATTGTTAAAAATTGCAATATTTTTCTTTTAATTTTCATTCAACTTTATATGTATGTAATAACTATTACGCTGGTCGACAAACTAAACAAACAAATTACTCTTTTTTTCAATTTCAGTTTACACCAAATATACAGGGTGCGAATTACGATGAGTTTTTGTTTGCAAATATTCTCATATTCTTAATTTATGAACAATGATGACGTGAACCCACAAAGAATATGTTCAGAAATGATTTTGATATTTTGACAAATAATATCCTCGGTCTTGTACCGGTTTACTTTGAATTATTGGTTTTTGTGGGGGTCTTTGTGAATGTTGAGAGTGAATGTTTCTGGCAATAAGTAGACCATTACCGTTTTGAGAAACAACTTGATATCGGATAAAAGCTAGAAGATATAAAGATGTACAACTCGTGGAACATATAGTCAGGTGTATTCAATATTGGACCGCTTACCTGTGTGGCGGCGTCGAAATGATTTAGGACCACCCTTGAGTTGCCCAGGAAACCTGAAACAATAGACGATAGATAATACAATGCTGTAATTGGCCAGAAGAGATGTTTACATTGAATTTTGCGGCCCCTCTAAGCGTTTACATAGAGGAATATGGATAACAGGTTAGGTATATAATAACTTAGTTCGAACTAGTAGATGGTAAGGGTATCCCCACATAGCATATTTGCGTATGAGACATGAAAACTAACATTAAACGAGAATTAACATGAATTTAAACGCGAAAGGTCTACCGACGTAAATAGTGATTAACTTTATTATTTAACAAATAAATGGCAAGAAATGGCAATTATCTTTTCTAATTCAAAAATATTCTGCAAAACCAACGATGACAATCGAATTTTAGGAGCAAATTTTACATACAAAATATCTCCGTCATGTTTTTATCGGATATGTATTGACTAGGGGTGCCAGATTTATCGTATGAAAATATATGAGACTACTAGTAAAAATATATGAGACAATGACAAAATATATGGGATACTCAACTTGATCACGGTTTCATTGTTGCACCGAAATACATATTATTATTTTTGGTAATGATAACTGCACCTTTATCGTTGGTGTTCCATATTAAATTTGTCGTGGTACTATTTTATAAAGGCGTTTCAAAAGGTAAGGACTTTTTATTATGTGTTATTTTTTCAGAAATCTTAATAAGTGACTGCTCAATTATCAACTGTTCTTGCATATTTATATTTTTGGCATTTCGTATGAAATGTACAGTGAACGCCCGAAGTATGGAAACATGACAAAATCTTGAAAACAGTTTGAAATTTACAAAAATCCTTGACAATTCCAATTTATTTTTCACAGAACATGTGTGATTTTCTTAGCAAGAATATGTAACTTTTAAGGATGCAGTTAATTTTGTTTTAAAATTAGAATTTAAACGATTTCTTTTTGCTAAAAATGATAATGGGAGTGCGACTGCAAGAAAATAAGCATCATCACAAACAATAACGATCATGACGTACATGATCTTGACATTGCATATTTTATTGAAAAAAATTACAGAGTAATATGCAAAACTGGGTTTTGGAATAGCTAATTTCAAATCTTAACAAAACAGCGGATGGATCCAATATGGTGCAAAAGACTTCTACGAAAAATCTATATAGGTAAAGTATTGTAATGGTGGATCGCTCTCTCTCTCTCTCTCTCTCTCTCTCTCTCCCTCTCTCTCTCTCTCTCTCTCTCTCTCTCTCTCTCTCTCTCTCTCTCTCCTCTCTCTCTCTCTCTCCTCTCTCTCTCTCTCCCTCCCTCCTCTCTCTCTCTCTCTCTCTCTCTCTCTCTCTCTCTCTCTCTCTCTCTCTCTCTCTCTCTCTCTCTCTCTCCCCCCCCCCTCTCTCTCTCTCTTCTCTCTCTCTCTCTCTCTCTCTCTCTCTCTCTCTCTCTCTTTCTCTCTCTCTAATGATAACTGATTAACTGATTTCACAACGCGAGGTCTGTTTAAATCACTGAAATGGTAGAACTTAATCCTATGGGACATTGAAATACTTTTATCAGAACAATTTTTAGAGACTTACAAGCTTTCCACACTGCACTACACATAATAATAAAGCGAAATGGCACTTATCCGATTCCGCCTTAAAGTAATCCCCTAGCTCGGGGACGGCCAACTTACAACTAGAACCTTTTTGTATTTTTAATGCTTTTATATGAGATGGTTTTCATAGATGGGGCGAGGATAAATTTTCCGTCTTGTTTTCTTTTTCTTCGTAGCAAAAAGCCCTTAATGGATTTTTTAGTTACTTAATTAACGCGACGTAAAATGAGCTCTTTGTATAATTATTCTGTTAGCCTTTCAAATAATATTTTTCTTCGTAGAGCGCTTCCGAAAGCAAATTAAATCCTTTATTTAATCTAACAAGAGAAATCTAACTACTACTGCTTATATTCAGAGAAAATGTTTCCAGCACCATGCCTCTGGTATTAAATAACTAGTGATGTTGCCGTAAACAAACGCAGTTAATTTGATGCAATGTACAAACGAAGTAACAAATATAACTAGAAATGAATATACGGAACATACCGTATCATACGGACTTACTACCGTAATGATGAAATAAAAAACAAATTAAGTAACAAATGTACGAACTTGATGCGGTTTCAAAAGTGGATACAGTGGCGGATTTCTAAATAGGCTAGCAAATTTCAAAGGCGGCACTTTTTTCATCGATTTGATCGATTTGTACAAATCCTAAATTTCATTTATTTCATCTTCTAGTGAGAACTTCCCAATTTATGACTATGGCTACATCGCAAACGAAAAGAATAAGAGAAAGCGACATTTCGATGAAATAGACGATGATGAAGAACTTTTTCTTTAGTGCAAAGGATGCTTTCAAAATAAACGTATTCCTTACAATGGTAGATCGACTAATTTCAGAATTTGATCTTCGAAGAAGTGCGTACGATTAAGTATTAGAAGTTTTCTACGTTCTCTTTAAACTTCGAGAACTCTCTGTTGAAGAAATAAGCAGGAAAGCGATACAATTATCTGCAGTTTACCCCCACGATATTCAGACGATCTAGTTGAAGAGATCTTGCACCTCAAAGAGTATTTGACATTAGAAAACGAAAATCATGTAAATATCAACAGTATGTGCAATTGGATTAGATACCGAAATCTGTTGGATATATTTCCTAACATCGATATAGTTTTAAGAATTTACAAATCAATGGCTGTAAGCAACTGTTCCTCGGAACGTTCATTTGCGTGCTTTAAAACGAATTAAAACATACTTACGGCCAAGTATGTCCGAATGCAGATTGAACTATTAGCAGTTTTATCGATTGAATCTGATATTGCAAATGCCATCGCATTTGACGATATAATAAAAATTTTCGTGGAGAATAAACTCAGACGGAAAATATAATACGAGCAAGGGACAAGGTTATTTTTATTGTGAACATTTGTAATATGTAAATATGTGTTAATAATGAGTTTTTATAGTTGGTTGAAAGAAAGTTGCTGAAGTGAGTTTAATAAACGTTAACATAACTTTCGTTTAGCTTATTTCATTAGCTACATTTAGTTTTGTAAGAAAATTAATTGAGCCCATGGGCGACAATTTGATTTAGCCTATGGGCTGCACATTTGATTTAGCCTATGGGCGGCACATTTGTAAATCCGCCTCTGAGTGGATATGAAGTGGATTTTTTCTTTTACAACGTAAATTTTATAAAATTAATAATTACAATGTTTGTTTTATAAAACTTACTTACTTACTTTTACAGGAGTTTTTCACTATGTGGTGGGAATTCTAAATAGAGTTTTTTATACGATGTTATTACGAGTTATTTTCCAAGGAAGTCTTTTTCAATAAAGTTTTTATGTTGGTGAGTAAAACAGGAAAGAAAAATGTTCAAAGCAGGAGTAAAGGTAGCGTAGTAAAAATTCTACGAATAAGAGCCAGTAAGAGTACTTGAAGGTTGGCTTGGCGTTTATTATTTTTTCTGGGTACTACGAAGCGGGAGATATTTCCGTGTAAAACTGGATAATTAACTTCTAGAATTGAGTACAAAATAAAAGGAACAAATAATGACTGTAATTTTAGTTGCAATTCGAGACAAAAACAGTCTGAATCATGTTCTTCCTGTTTCATCATGCAGTGTTACCGGAAATCTGTCCACATGCTAAATTTCAACTCGACAGGACATTGGGAAGTATGTAAAATATCGATTAAATGATTTGAAACTAACAGACTAACAACAAATGGAGTTATAAGACAAGTGGAGATAACAACAAGTGGAGATAAGCGTAGTAAAAAATAGTGATTTGACTAGTGAGTCGGTACATAATTTCCTATTTCATAGCTTAACTTTTAAGCTCACTTCGCATTATTACTGGAAATCAACAAAAAGTGCCAAGAATGTGTTTTTTTTTACATTTGGAACTAGTTTTTATTTTGAGTTGTGACGTGTTTTTGGCGTGCTTTTGGTTGCCAGATTCGTAATGTACGGAAAATTTTCAATCAAATTCATCGATAATATTGTTTGGGACAGAAAAAACAAACGAAAAATGTTGTGTGAAAAATTCGACTTGTCGTTTAACCAATCCCAACCTCAAAACTGTACGTTGCATCATGGTGACTTTAATTTGAAATTATGACAATTTTCTAAAGGATTATCAAAAGAATCTGCCAAAATATTAGTAAAATCGGTAGAAGATTACAAAAAAATATTGGAAATCAGTTTAGAAAATTCTTGTTATTGTTGGGCTGCATTATTTTCCGTCTAATTTCAGCTGACAGCGGTCACAAAAATGATCCCATAACAATTATATTTTTGCCTTTTGAGTTATGAAACCGTAAAAATAAATAAACGTAATTTGAGTAATTAAACATTTACACCTACGTTTCTTTGACGTCCAAACTGTCAACTAGTTCTATTTAAAAAAGAACTATTTTCTCTACAATGATTTCTGTAATTGACGAGATAGATGACAAATCTATAGATAGGTCACGAAATCGAAGTAGTCAAATATGTGAACAAGATTACAACAAAACAATGGATAAACATCACCCTCATATCTAAACGAGTCAATTGTAATTTGGGTTGCGAAACACTGAAAAAAGACACTGGTTGATCAACATGTTCCCTTAAAAACAAATGGTCTTTTTATTTTGTTAACAGGAAGGACGTCACGAGGGTCTGTTTGGACAAGAATAATGCTGCCTAAATGTCCGCTACAATGGCAGAGGATCGGAAACACAATCACTCACCCCATTTTTACTTTATCATACGCAGTATGTAAAGTATTGTAATCATGCCAAAAAAATTTTTTGAGATTTTAGCGGAAATATATCTTTTTGGGTCCCCTGAACATTTTTGACCAAGGTACAAAAAAATGTCTGTGTGTGTGTGTGTGTGTGTGTGTGTGTGTGTGTGTGTATGTGTGTGTGTGTGTACCCGTTTTTGTGGAGACGATTCCGGAGAAACTACTAATGGTATCGGGACGAAACTTCATATTTAGACGTTTTATAACCAAACTTAGAGCTGAAAAGCTTTCTGTTGAAAAGGGTCCAAAGGAACTGGTGGTTTACTCATAGCATTTTTCGAAGATTTTGCAAATGAGCCGCTATTTGTGTAATGTCGTCAAAATAGTTAAATAATAAATTAAAGGAGAGGAAATTTTCCATAATTTATGTATACGACATTTTTTGGTAGAATTTATAGTTTAGCCGCATGAGCAAATTCAATTTCATCGAGATCGGGCGTACTGCTTTAAAACTAGTAGCCAGGATATGTCAGATTATTTTGATTCTAATGACAGTAGCTAGTGTCAAACGCTAATGTCTTGAAAATGCTACTGTCAATATAGGCTGCGTTCGGATATTGAACACCGTTACACTTTTTACACCCAATAACACGTAAGTGTCATTTGGACGGTGTACCCGCTGTCAACGGAGTACAATATCCGAACGCAGCTTTAATCGAGATATTTGTCTAGTTCTACTAGTTTTATTTTAATGCAGACATAGCCGATCTCGATCAAATAGAATCTCATGCAGCTAAACTATTAATTTTATACATAGTATGATAAAGTCATGTGCCTGGCCACATCAGATTTTTTATTTACCCCTTCGCCCTCTACATGCTTTGATATGTAGCTGCCACTTGTTTGTTACTTGTTTTCGGCTGAAAGAACATATTTTATCCTTACATAAATCCTTCCATCAAATATAAACTTATTATATAAATTTTACGCTATAAACTATTCTTGTATCTTACAAATGAGATGCAGAAGATGATTTCTCTTATTTGAATTTACTGGAAGAATAAACGCTGGGGTTTGTCTCCAAAGACGGTTACATTGTAACATTCGAGGAAGACTTCTGGCGACTGATTTGATTATTATGGTTGTACGCCTTGTTGAAAACATTTATCTACTTAGATTACACCCTGCATACTGAACGTAATAGAGTGGAATGGCAGATACAACTTTGGCAATTCTTTTGCCGGATACATAAAATCGCAACTTCCTAAGACAAGAGCAATTGCTTGAGTAGACTTTCGGGAAGTGCAGTAAATATTTGCTTATGTACGACTTTGTTATTGTGTTCGTATCTCGCCATAACTGTAACTTATCAGTTACATCTACAGCGAGTTCTTCGATTGTATGTTTAGATTAAGAGAGTGAATTCATGTTTGATCCAAAACATAAGATGGAAAAGCTTGCATACAGTTAGTACTTGATGCTTAGATGCTTAGTAGTTGATGCTAAGTTATTAGTTATTAGTTATTACAACCAGTTCGAGTAAAGTTTGCCCTTCGATTGATTTATCATGAATATTTAAGTGGCTTACAGTAGGTATCTACTCGCTGCCAGTAATGTTCAATTAACAATTAACAAAGCATTGCATTAAATTTAGAGTTCAAGAAAAAAAAATCGGATGTGACCAGGCTCATGACTTTATCATACTATATATAAAATTAATAGTAGAACTAGGCAGATGTGTTGATTATATTGACAGTAGGTATAGTCAAAACATTAGCGTTTGACACTACCTACTGTCATTACTAATGACAGTAGGTAGTGTCAAACGCTAATGTTAATGACTCATTAGAATCAAAATATCTGACAAATCCTGGCTAACTAGTTTTAATCCTTTGCGACCGATCTCGATGAAAAAGAATTTGCTCATGCAGCTATTAATGCTATTAATTTGACCAAAAAATGTTATAGTCAAATATTATTCAGAATTTCCTCTACTTTAATTTATTATTTAACTATTTCGACAAAATTCCAGAAATGGCGGCTTATTTGCAAAATCTTTCAAAAATGTTAAGACTAAACCTCCAGTTCCGTTGGACCCTTTTCAACAGAAAGCTTTTCAGCTCTAAGGTTGGCCATGAAACTTCTAAATATGAAGTTTCGTCCCGATACTTTTAGTAGTTTCTCCGGAATCGTCGCCACAAAAAACGGGTACACACACACACATACACACACAGACATTTTTTGTACCTTGGTCAAAACTGTTCAAGGGACCCAAGAAGACATATTTCCGCTAAAGTCTCAAAATTTGTTTTTGGCACGATTACCATACATTACATACTACGTATGATAAAGTAAAAATGTTAATAATTATGTATTATGTAGTATTCACCATTCTTTATTTATGTACAAGGTGATTCACAGTATTATGAGAGATAGAAAGTCGGTAAAATGGACAGAGTAGTACAGATTTATGTCCACTCTAACAATCCATTGAGAAAATTGCTGGATTCTTAATGGTTTCAGAGATACATTAAAGAAACAAAGAGCGTCATGTATATATCAATAAATCACACTTACAACAATATGCAACAAAACAGCACAACCTGTTTGCAATGCACACTGCACACATTCAGTGTAAATAATTTCAAGTAAAAGTGCAATAATTTGTGTCGTTTTAAATCGTTTTACTTCATGGCACCCTAAGATTACCAGGGATTAATATGCTAAGATAAACATTTTATTTTATTTAAGACATTTGACATGAGGCATATTCTATGCATATCAAAACACCCAGAAAATGACGCCAGTTTTTGATATGTACCTAAGTTTGAGTTTTCAGTAAAGTTTGACTCTTCAGTGAATTTAATCAAAAAGTACTTAATTCAATTCCATATCAAAAAGTGCTAAAAACCTAAAAAAGGCAATATGGTGCCCAGAAGAAAAATAAAAGCTGCACAAACTGATGAGATAGATGACAGAACTATAGATAGGTCACGAAAGCGACGTACTCAAATATGTGAACACGAATATGACAAATCAATGGATAAAGTCATCACAATCATATCTAAACGAGTCAATTGTAATTTGGGTTGCAAAACACTGAAAAAAAAACACTGGTTGATCAACATGTTCCCTTAAAAACAAATTGGCCTTTTATTTTGTTTACAGGAAGGACGTCATGAGGGTATATGAAAAAGAATAATGCTGCCTAAATTTCCGCTACAATGGCAGAGGATCGGAAGCACAGGCACTCACCCCATTTTTTATTTACCCCTTCGCCTTCCACAAGCTTGATATGTACCTGCCACTTGTTTGTAGCATATTTTCTGTCGTTTATTTGTACATAAATACTTCCATGGAATATTAACTTATTCTATAGATCTTACGGTATACACTATTTTTATCTGACAAATGAGTTGCAACAGATGAATTTATTGGAAGAATAAACGCTGGTATTTGACTCAAAAGACTGGCGTCTGATTTTATTATTAAAAAAAAGCTATCACCTTAGATTACACCCTGTATAATAAACTTAATAGAGCGGAATGGCATATACAACATTGACAATTATGTGTGGTACATAAAATCGCGACTTTCTAAAACAAGCAATTGCTTGAGTATAGTTTCGGGAAGTGCAGTAAATATTTGCTTATATACGACTTTGTTATTGTGTTCGTATCTCGCGACAACTGTAACTTATCAGTTACATCTATAGCAAGTTCTTCGATTCTATGTCCAGATTAAGAGAATGGATTCATGTTTGTTCCAAAACATAAGATGGAAAAGCTCGCATATAGTTAGTAGGTGATGCTTAGTAGTTGTTATTGAACAACAAGTTCGAGTCAAGTTTGCTGGTCGATTGATTTATCATGAATATTTAAGCGGATTTCAGTAAGTAATTACTCGCTGCCAGTAATGTTCAGTTAACTTAAACTCAAACAATGCTTTACGTCATAGTAAAACCGAACATGTTGATTTAATTGTTTCATTTAAATTTCAAGCAATATTAGCATTATTCTAGTAGTGCAAATTTGTGTCCACTCTAATAATCAAAAAACAAAAAGCGCATTTTTCTCGACTGTGGCGCTGCGCGGAGAACCGCGGTCTCTGGTTGGCATGATTTCTCCACTTCAGGCAGTTTGAAGTAAAAATGTTTAATGCCGTTGTACAGTATATATCAATAGCTATAGTTGTCGCTTGATCTACCGGAGATAATTGTGACTTGTCAAACTAAAATTATCGGTTAAGTTTACAAATTTGAGTATTGAAACAAATGCATAACGTATTGAGTTTCTGGTTCATAAAGCGATAAAGCAATGTTTGTTAAACATGTAGTAAAAATTTCAAATTGATCGGACCAACAGTTTGTGCATCATGCCAACCAGTCGCAAAAACACTGTTTCGAGAAAACGCGTTTACTATTAGGTAGGTATGCTCAACACATTGAAATATGGCATTGAGGGGATTTGAACATATTGTAAGGATTAACTTGGTGTGTGCAAAACACTGCCCCTTTCCCTCAAATATGCCTAAAATTCACTCGAATGGTACCGACGGTGCCAACAGGAAAAAGTTAAGTATTGCCCCCTTCGCTGGAATGTCTAGCATGAATAAATTAACAGTTTAGTTTGTTCTTGGTTTGTGTTTGTTCATAGGATGATGTAATTATAGATAATATGCTTAAATATCGCCTTCCATACTTACTTTTCCTCGAATACCAACCCCAAAAGTAAAATTTTATTCTCTGTTGTGAACACGTGCGCTATTTTCAAATGGAATCTAAAATCTGGTTGCATAAAACGGTTTGGTTTAGACGGTTTCCGAGCATTGTTTGGCATTGTCGTGTTTTCTTGCGTAAGCAGGTTCAAAATGCAAAACGTTGTGACGATGTTGCGTTCCTCGCCTACAAACGCTGGCCCTACGTACGTATTTGAAAAAAACATTAACATTATACATTCAAATAAAATGATTTTATTCGTAGATGTGAAAGAAACCATTTGACAATAGTCACACGAAAATTTGCTGTGGCGTTGGTGGATAACAAATTCATTCTCTAATTTGTAGAACCAACGCAGTCATTCGTGCAAAATTATCCCGATGGGCTTCAAAAGAAAATCCGTTCAAAAGATGCATACGGTGTACAAACATATGAAGTACTTGAACGTATAAAAAAATTGGGCATCCCAACTTTAGTATGTATAATTCCGGGGTGCAAAGATTACTGAGACGTTTTAGTACATATTTTACAAATGTTATCACCCGCAATTTTTAAACAATCATGATTCTAGGATTGCAATTCGTTTATCCGAAATTTGAACATATAAGGTATTCAAATGTTGATAATTTCGAAGTAGCCTAAACATACCCCACAATTGAGAGGTAGGTAAAAATAAAACTTATTTTATATTATTATACATATAACTTATTAATTTGCAGATCAAGTACCCAGCATAAGAGCTTCAGTTGGGTAGGCTTATATTGGCATTTAATTGCCTCTTATAAATGAATATGTCTATAGTATTTTTTAATGGTTCTTATAAAAGCAACAAAAGTATATTCAAACAGATAGAAAGGCGTGTACTTACGTTGAAAACGAACAATATCCAATGTTTCTGCACTCTATATACGTACTGTTAAATGTCTATGCTTTGCACAAATACACACTTTAGTAACTGTTTTGTTTTTTATTTTGAAATTCTTACATCTTGTTTTGTATGTCGCTTTATCAAAGTGTAATAATTCAACGTCAAAAACATTTGTCAAAACATTAAAACATTATAATTATGACAAAAGGTAATCTCGTATACATATATCATGGAATAGAGCTTAAAACTTTTTACAAATTATGAAAAAGCCAAACTGATTTGCTGGAACATTTCACGTTATTCAAATAAGAAACTATTTATTTAGAAAATAAATGAAATTTAATTACTTCTAAACTAATAACCTAAAGTGTAAAGTAAGGGGGCTCTCTCTTGGCAAACACAAAGCAAGAATAATCCACTCGATATACGAAAATATCGAACAAACCAGATTGTAGACACTGTAGATTGCATTTGAATTGCTTTGAATAAATAGCGCACGTGTTCACAAGAGATAAATTTTATTTTTTGGGGTTGGTATTCGAGGAAAAGTAAGTATGGAATGCGAGTTTTAAGCACATTATCTATAATTACATCATCCTATGAACAAACACAAACCAAGAACAAACCAAACAGTTAATTTATTCATGTTAGACATTCGAACGAACGGGACAATATTTTACTTTTCGTGTTGGTACCTGTAGGTCCCTTTCGAGTGAATTTGAGAGGAAGGGGCAAAGTTTTGCACACACCATTTTGTCCTTACATCATGGTTTTGAATGACGCTGAATCCTAATATGGCATTTAGATTGCAAAATTAGTAAAGTTCATCGATATATCGAATTTCTTTAATTTAGTATCCGATTTATATTTGGCGTTCTTAAAACATTTATGATGTTTTGAAGTCCAAAATGAAGTCCAAAATCTTGCAGAAATTTCATTTAGTTATAATTTTCTGATTTGAAATTTCGGAATGTGTATGTCAGGTTTGGATTCATTTGGCCAGACATTTTCATTTTTATTTCTCCATTCGTCATCTTGGCACCGCCATTTTAAATTTTGTGGCCTAAATGCCATATTCGGATATACCGTCATTCAAAACCCATGTTTGAAAGAGTGAGTTGCCAAGTAAAGTATGACGGAAAGGCATGTTGTTCATTTTATAGAAGTTGTCATTAAGAGGAATCAGTACTGCTGATACGTCCTATAAAATAAGCATCCATAGTCAGCTTAATGTTGTATCAATTCTCTCATGTTATACATCAAATTATAGATAAAGTTGTATTACTTGCTGTGGTAATATATATGTATTTCCTACTTGTTGTTGTTGTATCCACGCTACGTGATAAAATATAACTTATTCATGTAGTCGAAGAAGTAAAGTTTTGAGTGAAAAAAGCATGTAAGATATTGATATTTTTACGTGAAATTTTCTACACTTATAGAGGAAGGTGTAACTTAGACCTATTATGTGGTACTTTTTTCAATTTTAACCTGTTCTTCGTAAAAAAATTGCAAAATCAGCCAATTTTATGTCATATTCAGAAACAGATTTGTCAAAAACGAACAGAACTATCAAAAATCTACCACTAGACGGAAAATTATATATCTTTTATCTTTAATTTGGTGTATTTCTTTTACGATTATGTGAACTAATTGCTGAGAAAAAGACTCAGAACTTTTGCGTGTTTTGCAAGCAAAACGTAGGGGGTATGGATTCCCCTTAAGTATAAAAAAAGGTTTGTTATGCGGTTAGCGAATTTAGTGATTAATTTCATAACTGTTTGCATTTGTTTCAATTTACAAAGTATTGACAATTTTTTAAAATCCCCCGATTAATCTTTAAAAAAGCAATCAATTACAGATTTGTAAAGACAAATGGCCTAGCCAGTCGCCGGTATCGTATTGTTCAGCGACAGTCATCCGCATGATTGAAGGATTTATTAACTCTTATCGGAAAATAAGATCGGAGTAAACAGTTTTTAAGGGAACTCGATGCCGATGAGGAAGCGACTTCAGCTCGGGAAATTCACGATATTGATTACTGGTCGCCAGCTAAATGGTCTGCTGATGTCATTTTCTAAATGTAGGTACCTACGTACTGCATCCAAAGTAGATTACTAGTAGCCACGTGCCCTACATTAAGTTAGCATTCAATTCCACTGAATTCGGTTTCGATTTAATTAAAAATGCTGTGTATATCCGTGAAATTGCTATACTGTAACCTGAATTTTATGCGCTCATTTTACGGTACACTGCACTGAATTTTCCATATTCGATTACATTTTAACGAAGAGTAATAATATATTAAAGTAAATGTACATTTTATGTTGTATATATCGAGTGGTATCGAGTGGTATGTATCGAGTGGTTCAGGTATTGCACACTGTCCCCAATGACAATTTTGTTTAATATTTAAATTGTACTCCGTTTATTTAATATTGTATGTGTATTTATCTACCGGTTTATTTAATAACCCGTAATTTTTTCACTTAGATAAAGATTAAATAAATAAAGCAATTATTCATGGCAAAAGCAATAATTTATTTATCAAAGTGTCTGAAGGGCAAGACGGACCTGAAGTACTATGATGACAATTGACATACACAATTCGTATACGTTTAAGGCTCGGTACCAAACGAAAAATAAAAAATCTGATGTGGCCAGGCACATGACTTTATCATACTATGTATAAAATTAATAGTTTAGCTGCATGAGATTCTATTTGATCGAGATCGGCTATGTCTGCATTAAAATAAAACTAGTAGAACTAGACAAATATCTCGATTAAAGCTGCGTTCGGATATTGTACTCCGTTGACAGCGGGTACACCGTCCAAATGACACTTACGTGTTATTGGGTGTAAAAAGTGTAACGGTGTTCAATATCCGAACGCAGCCTATATTGACAGTAGCATTTTCAAGACATTAGCGTTTGACACTAGCTACTGTCATTAGAATCAAAATAATCTGACATATCCTGGCTACTAGTTTTAAAGCAGTACGCCCGATCTCGATGAAATTGAATTTGCTCATGCGGCTAAACTATAAATTCTACCAAAAAATGTCGTATACATAAATTATGGAAAATTTCCTCTCCTTTAATTTATTATTTAACTATTTTGACGACATTACACAAATAGCGGCTCATTTGCAAAATCTTCGAAAAATGCTATGAGTAAACCACCAGTTCCTTTGGACCCTTTTCAACAGAAAGCTTTTCAGCTCTAAGTTTGGTTATAAAACGTCTAAATATGAAGTTTCGTCCCGATACCATTAGTAGTTTCTCCGGAATCGTCTCCACAAAAACGGGTACACACACACACACATACACACACACACACACACACACACACACACACACACACAGACATTTTTTTGTACCTTGGTCAAAAATGTTCAGGGGACCCAAAAAGATATATTTCCGCTAAAATCTCAAAAAATTTTTTTGGCATGATTACAATACTTTACATACTGCGTATGATAAAGTAAAAAGAACCTTGGTAAAAAAAGTTTGTAAAGTACTATACGATACTACCAACTGGACAATCAACGATTTTGAACTGACCTTGAAACGATTTTCACTACTTTCAACCGTTATTAGTAATTATTTATTTCCAAATCGTTTGCATTCACGTAATGAAACGAAAACGTACAAGTATGACAACAGATACAGCCAATCTAACCTGTAAATACAGAACGAATTTGTAGTGACAATTTGCACCACGAGATGGCGCCAACTGTCAACAAGTATGATTACACTACATTATTTAAGTAATTAATGTATTAATGTAAGACGTGTTATTTACATTGTATTTAAATGTGGATATATACAGGGTGAGTTATTAGTATCCCGGCGGTCGATAGTCATCAAATCGTTTGAGAAATAAATTTTTTACAAGAGTTGGTTGACTCATTAGTTTCTATAAATAAAATTATTTTCATTTATACAGGGTGTTGCATTTATGCGTGACGGAAAGTCAGTAAATTTTTTTAAATGGAACGCACTGTATATCATACCATATTATGAATACTAAGGAAGTTGTCTTTTAAACTGTGTAAGTTGTATCTGTGTAAAGTAAATAGCTTCTGAGATATTCAATTGTTTGTCAAAACAACATACAGGGTGATCGTAGCATGCACTAGCTTCTAAACATTTTTAAATGGCTTTTTCTTGAGATTTTTAAATGGAACACCCTGT
Organism: Aphodius sticticus; assembly: GCA_963966075.1. Taxonomy (NCBI): domain Eukaryota; kingdom Metazoa; phylum Arthropoda; class Insecta; order Coleoptera; family Scarabaeidae; genus Aphodius; species Aphodius sticticus. Next base: position 20,494,855 of record OZ014510.1, read on the forward strand.
ATACTATTTGCTAATTGAAATGTCCCTTAAGTTCTTTGTAATTTATATTCACTATATCGTATATCTCTTTTTACTAGTTTTTGTGATATTTGGAATTTAAAGAGAGTATGCTATTTAGTATCTTAATATCGCTCTGTATACGGTGAGCTGGGTAGCATGATGTAAAATATTTAAAAGGTTATAGAAGAAGCCATGTAGAACCTATTTAACTAGATTTAATTATATAAAAAGTATTACGGTTACCACAATTTTACACAATTTTATAGTATGTAAGTATGTATTGCAATTTTTACAAACGTACAGCCAGCGAACCTGAAGACCTAGTAACTTCAGTTGTGCTCCGAAGTAAACCAGAAGCAGTGTAATTTTAGGGGGACTATCGTGAAAAATTGTTTACTTGTGTGAAAATTGTGCGGAGACGTTTCATTGTAATAGTATGTGCGCCCATGCACACAAACAAATCAGAAGCGCTAAAACCTGTGTTGATGAGCTACGTTTGAGAACGGATTTGCATTAAGTACAAAAAAACAACCAAGAATATCTAATTACTATTGTTAATTGGTTTAGAATAGGTTATTTTTCTGGAGAGACAATTCAAAATTGGGATAATATGAATGATAGTATGAGTAATGTTGATAATGTGAATGGAAAGTGGGTTATTAGGTAGTGTTTTTAATAGATTTTTTGCTATGAATGAAAATCTGTATCTAAAGATGCCTATCAGTTTGTTTTATTGCATATTTGGTTTTTGTGTGAGAGCATATAAATCACACCAAAGAAAATCTAACTTTCAACACTCAGAAGTCAACAAATTTTCACGACAGTTAACCTAAAAGTACAAGATTTAGGGTCTACTTTAGCAGTAAATTGAAATTTTTAAATCGCGTATTCGTTTGCATACGATAGACGGCAAAATATACTTCCAAAATTTCATATAAAATTGTTAATATGTTGATAAAGGAAAGTAAACACATGCGAAAGAGGAACGCATAAACATCCGTAAACAAAACATCTCATTTTAGGGCTTTTGGAGGCATAATTTACGGATATAATGAGGGTGTAGCTATTTAAGTAGCTGCGTGCATAAGCCACAGTAGGTCCCATTTGCAACTTATCTTTTATTCGTTAGTTGTTCACGAGGTCGCGTATGGTCATGGGCGGATTGGTAGCATAGGTATATAAGACACTGCATCCTTCCTATTCAGACCAGGCCATTCCAAGTTAGGGATTTTCTGTTTGTGAGGGACGTTACCACGTTACACTATCCAATGCATTTTTATAGACACCAGTTGCGACTGGTTATGGGACCACCGGTCAGACAGCACCGGAGTGAGTCACCTCAGTCTTTTACATTAAATCTACATTGGAACAGTCTATAGAAAAACGCATGGGAGTGCCTGGGCTTAAATATACTGGTATAAACTTGACATGAGATGATCGGTATCAATTAAATGTTTCAACACATATTGTATTCAATTGCAATAGAATAAAAGATCATTCTGGCACATTATTCAAGAGCACCCGACAAAATCTACTAAACATTATAAAATTAAAAACGAAAAAATAATCGGTCTATACAAGTTAATCTACGACATATCTGCCAACAGGCAACCAGCGATAGAAAGCGTTATTTTGAGGAAAAAGGTTGATGTGAAGTGTGAACACATGTTTGATCGGCTTTTGTTACGCAACGATAGCAATTTTAAAAATCTTATTTTGTGTAGATGCCTGCGCACACAACTTAAAGAAACGATGTTAGTGCTATAAGAAAACTTGTAAAAAGGGGATTTCAAAGAAATGTCCAATATTTACGGTTTATTTTGAGACCATTTTGTGGTTTTTAGGGCATAGGGTTTACCCGCTAGAAATTAGCAAATATTCCCAAAATTACAATTATATTTTAATTAAAAATTGAAAAAATAAGCATGAGAAAAATTAATTTATAATATAATTATGAATAATAATATAATAATACATAATATAATTCATACATAATGAGCAAAAGAACAATCCCAAAATTTGCAGCAGAATTAGCCAAAACACTTTTATTTAAACATATTTGTTGTGAAATAACAATTTGAAAATTTACAAAGTTACACCGTGTATATAGAATTATGTATGGCGTGTCACAGACAACAACCAGCTATAAGAGGCGTCATTTCGAACAAAACAGTCAAAACTATTAATAATGTTGGATCGCCTTTTGTTCTGTAGCACCACCGATTTTAAATTTCTTCAGCAAAATTATCACGTAACCTGTAAAATATACATTATATTGTTTCACAAGCCCCGTCCTAGATTGCTGTAGCTATTCACTGTTTGACTCAAAATTACGTCTCCTATTTCTGGTTGTTGTGTGGCACGGTCTACAGGTGTAAATAAAGTAAGCATTGGTTGATGTAACTTTTCTAATTGTTATGGCTAATTCTGCTCAAATGTTCTCTTCTCTAAAACTTATTCACATACATCGTGCATCAAACGGTAAAAAACTCATTTCTTAATTGAAAAACGCTCAGCCCAAACTGCTATAGCTGCAAACTTAAAATAAGGACTGCATATATACAGTAAGTAAGAACTCCAAAGTTGTAAAGGAAATGAGGCTATTAAGTCCTCACTAAAAATAAACAAAGCTGTCTTTAGGGGTTTCTTTCAAACGGAAAACTTTTGATTAAAAAACAACAAGTTTTTTCAACCCGTACACGGGTTAACAACATCATACATTAATTTTAATTTTAAATGTGTATTCTGTATGTAAAGTTTAATTTTTGTTTGTCACCACTAATAAATCACCTTGCGTAAAAAACTTTTACCTCATCACAAAATAAAGCTAAACCACTTTTTTTTATTATTACTTAAATGGTGCTAAACTCTAAATATCAAAATAAAGCTGTTCAACGTCGCTATGGGGAGCTTTTAAGCTTGGCGCGTAAAAGCTCGTGGTCGTTGGCGCGTGAAATAACCTCAGCACAGCAAGGGGAGAAAATTTGGTAAAAATAAACGGGTGCAGAAGATATGTCACGCGTTTGGACTCGTATAAAATGTGTTTACTTTACACGTTACCGGTGAAAGCTGGTAGAGTGCGTCGACCTGGTGTCCTCAGATGACCACCGGAACGATAGGGTTAAGTGGAAAAGTGTGTACCAGTCGATATAAGATGGAATCGATACCACGGCACATGCTTCAGCTGATGCAATGCTCAGGACGCACACCACTGTCCTCGACCACGGCCTCGTCGTACAACGTGGTCGAGCTTACGTGCGCATGGTCCACGTGATGGGATAGAAATTCTATCGGCATTTTACAACCGCAACAGCGCTGCTGTGGACCAACTGCATCCGGTCGATTTCCTTCGCTTTTTTCGGCACAGATATTTTGCGAGTTTTTCAAATTGAACTGTCACAATTCGTTATTGTTCATTTGTTTGCAGATTCTCGTAAGTATACAGGGTAATACAAAACTGCTAAACAAAAGTATTTCCTCAGATGTAATATACTTACAATGTGATGCATTAGCTCATCAAACTTTCATAGTGCAAATCGCTGAGAAGTGCTTAAATAGTTATTTATGTACCAACGGCATTAAACGGACGTTTATGCCCGAGGGTGATCGTTCAAATAATGCCCGTGGTGCATACAACATTTTATGTCCTAGAATGGTTTTGTTCCTCCAGTTTGAATAATATTAATAAATACTTTGACGTAATCAAGTGACATGCACCTCTACGGAGTTGAGTAACAACACAAACAATACGGAGTTGAGCGACATTATAGATTGATACAGACAATGAATTGTCAAACTGAGTAACCTTAGTCTTCATAAGTGGATTTTAAAAACATCGTTTATCATCGTTTTATACATCGTTTTATGGGGTAAAGAGGTAATGCTTTGATATTAAAAATATTATATCCCACTATGGTTTTGTTACTCAAGATTGATTAATATGAATGCCAATAATTGACATTGACGATTCAAAATTTACAATTTGTACGTCAAATATTTTATGTACCTGACTTATAAACCATGGCAACACTTAATGCCCGCGCGGGCATTAACGATGTAGTCTACCGGAAGTGTACCGTAGGTCTAAATCCTAGCGTTAATACGCATTGTGGAGATATGAAATTTTTACAGTGGTTTTCTGATGTAGTATTGCATATTGGAAAGTATATAAAAGTAATAAAATATTAAATAACGACATACATTTTTTTTGTATACATTATTATTTTATAAAAATGACTTTCCAAAATAGAACATAAAAAAATAGAAAGGTTTTACCTATGAACTTAGTTTGAATTATTTATCGTTTTTACGTGATTTCGAACCCGCGATTTAGAAAAAAATTGGGTTTTCTAAGACACCTTTGACGTTAGCGTTTGTTTCATGCGTTGTTTTACGTTCTGTATCACCTGTGGTTAGTTTCCATTGCAAATAGTTTTTCTCAAAACACTAACAAAAATTTTCATTAGTGGGGTATACTTGCTCCTTAAGAATCCTTAATGCCCGCGAGGGCATAAAGTAGCAGTTTTTGCCCCCGTATCAAAGATGTAAAATGTCACTTCATTATCATGTAGGACATAAATTAAAAATAATAATAAATTTTGCCTAAAATCCGTCGACTTTAATACATCACCGGAATCAGAACAAAAGCTACCTCTACAAATGTCAAAATCTAATATGGCACCCCCAAGAAAAATTGAACTTTATTTAACGGACATGGTTTCTAAGTCTTTAATGTTATCTCAATAGCAAGTTTATCATTGATTGTTGAGGAATAAAAACGGTCAGACGAAATATATATATAATTTCAGATTTGTGATCCGCGCAATAATAAGAACATTGCCCCAATTTAAATCTATTTTAATATCCTTTGCTTTCTTTCTCTAAAATATGTTAATATTTTTGTTTCTTAAAATTGAATTATCTATGATCTGTCGAAATTTGTATATGATCTAATAGAACATGGAAAATTATATATATGGAAAATTGGTAAATTTGGACGCTCCGGCTCCTCCACCAAAGCGGAATACTGTTTAAATTTAGTTTAAATAATTTTCCGTCGGACCTTTAAACTGTAGACGTATTTCTACAAGGTGTGACAAAATATTCGGGCAATCAAGAGGCATGCTCTTGATGTTACCGCAAGTGAAAAATTCAAATAAATAAAAAATGTACAGAAAGATACGTAATGTGTCAATACCTCGTCTTCTGAAAAGATTACAAGCAACCATATCAACTAAATGGTTTAGGAATTGACTTTAGCTACAAATTTGCCATATTTTTTGCATATACAGGGTGATACGCTTCTAAGAAGTTGGTCAAAATTAACTTCTCTTCTTTTTAATGAAACATCCTGTACATTGTTCCAGTTTGGATGCTTTTCTAAGTTCCAAATTTAACTGTGAAAATTGCAGGTTTCTACATTTTTGCGTTTAAATGTTTCAGGGTGAAAAATATTTGAATTTGAAGGACAATAACTTGTCCTACAGAAAGTTTCCAATAAAAAATTTAAATAACAGTTTTTGAAATTACTTTACTACTGTAAATACAATATAGTTTTAAAAAATATTTATTTTTCAAACGGGACATCCTGTACATTCTCTGTTTATGATAGTCTATTAAATTAGAAAATCGAGTCAAGGTTTTTGGAACTATTTCAAAATCCTTCGATTTTACTGTAGTCATCTTGTGGTGAATGGAACTAAATAATGTAAATCCAAGTAAGTATAATAGGTTTGAAACGCTTCCTGTATATGTACTTTCTGTGTTCGATAATTATAACTCCCACTGTAATTACATTTGGGGGTTCAGCGTGGGTAGTTGATATAAAATTTCGTCGAAAGCGTTGTTTCGAGTGGGCCAAAAGAAATCAACGTTTTTTGACAAGCAGAAACCAGTGGATTTGACGGAGAAGTAAATTGGAGACATTAAGAACACTATTTGGCCAAACCAATAAATTATTTACCTTCATCCAATCATATATTCAACCCATAATTTTTACTTATTAAAACCCTGATGAAAAAGATGAAAGAATGGAACTATTTCTAACCAAATGAAGAACACTTCTAAATGTCTCTTATCCTGCGTATCTCTCTAGGATAAGGGAGATACTAAAAAATATATTTTTGAATTCGATAAGCAGGTATCGTTAACAATTTTATGTTACGTAGATCTTGTACAATTGTTGAAAATTCATTTAAAAAAACCTATTCCTTCTCCTATTTCCAGAAGTAACCCATCTATCATTAATAATCAATAATTTAGAAGTCTACAAAAGTATCTAATAACTTCACAGAAAAATTAGTACGATAGGTTTCCAATATTATTATAATGCCTGAATTACACTATCAAAGTTTTGACAATTTTCTTTGACAAGTTCTTGTCAATGTTTGATGAAAAGTTCATGAAGTTTCTAACATCTTTTTGCGAAGTGATAACCATATCAACCAGGCTAGGACTAAACAACCTTACTAGCTTGATAGTAATTACAGACATAACATCATCGGTTCCATACCAACATCATGCATTAAATAATGTCAATCCCCAGTAAAAAAGAATCTGCCTCTAAATTTTAATTCGCCGTTGTTTTTTATCTATACCATAAAATATATTGATTTCAACATCAGAAGTGTTCTGAAAGTAATATTATTCTATTGCAGATTATCTGACGTAGATAAAGTTAACGTATAGTTTAATGTTTATGCAAAATGACATTTTGTGTCAAGTTGAAAATAGCCTGTATTTCATTGTTACTTTATATTTAATTATTGTTATTTTTGTGGACCATTCTTTATCCCGACTCTGGACGTATCGATTGTATAGAAATAAAAATGATTTTCCTTATACTGTTTAGATATTTAGATGCGGTCCCCAGTAGTAGTATTTGTGTTATTATTCCTATGAGTTGAATTCAATCAGACTAGTTGAATCACACTACTTTGATATCTTCAAATCAAAAATAGTTAAAAGCTTTGCTGGCTGTATATGTAAGTAGAGTCTAATTGCATATTTAAGAAATGCACTTTAAGGGATAATTTGGCTTGGAACGCATATTAGTGCAAACTATTTTATCCACAACAATTTACTCTATGCGACAACAACACAAATGATCGCAACTTTGAACAATCTCAATTTAAAATAACACACCCAAAACACCCAGATTTTAAATTGTCGTCAATTACCGTCGAGGTTTGAAATTACCGTCAGCGTCCATATCGCTGAGGTCGTTTGCCAATTCACATTCGGAGTTCGGAGTTCACGCCCCGAGGGCACTGGCGGCACAAACCACCCTAATGAGTTTCGTATTTTACATTACAGTCAACCTCTGTTTATGCATTTGGGCACAAAATACGGCCGCCATTCACGAATAAGCACATTTCAGTCCTTATCACAGAACTTACTGGCAAGGTAAGTTTCACACTAGTGGAACGTCGTTACTATTTTATGATATGTTTATCTTCTGGCTATCTCTTGGTTGCGCATGTGAATTTTTATATATGAGGTTGTGTGGTTGCTGGAAGTTTCAATAGAATTGAGCACTGAATAACTATGTGTTTTATCTTAATAGCGGATTATAAAACTTCACTACCTTCTGATATATTGTGTAAAATAACAGACAAAAAGAGATTTCAACGTCGTCAAAGGTCGTTTTCAGCGTCGTACTGACAAACGGACTGGAACGGCGGTCATTTTTGGCACTTTTGGCATGTTTGAAATCTATAAACCTAAAACGATTATTCCCTTAGCATTGACAAAATCAATGTTGAGACCAAGACTCCTCAAAGATAAATATTTTCCAAATTTTCAAGTGCATTTTTGGAAATGTGCTAATGTTTGGTTTTTGCGTTTTAGTTTGCGTGCGCATCACATAAAGAAACAGTATTATTGCTTCAAGAATACTTGTGAACAAAGTTTCAGCATTTTTGGCAAAGTTTTTTTTGTTTACTTTGAGGACATCGCAATAGTCGCGTTGTCACATTTTGAGCTACTTTTAACGAAAGCAGTTCATAATAGGAAATTCTGTAGTTCAAATTCGTATCCGACATAATTAAATCTATCAAAAGCGCCCATTTGCTTCCAATAATGTAAGTAATCATACATACATTTTTATGCTGCCAAGAAGAATAGGAGGTTGTCATTAAAAAATTGTTGATATCTGGGGTCTGGGCAACATTTATTTTTTATTTTTATTGCCCTGAACAACATACTAAAGTCTTAAAGAATCAGTGTCTGCGTCATGTTTTTTCGGGTATTTTGCCCCAAACTACTCTTCCATGTCTGAAATTGTTCTAACTCCTTCAAACATGGCATTTATGGGTTTTGAATGACCCTGTATCCGATAAGGCATTTAATATGCAAAATTTAAGATGGTGGACCAGAAAATGAAAATTAAGGAATTTCGGCCAAATCTAGTTTATAAGGGCGATGAAATGGCGATTAAAAAATTATTATTGAAAGGAAATTTCTGCAATTCTTTTGAAAGGAATTTTGATGGGACTTGAGAGATACCAAATTGGAAAAAATTCATAAATGTTGTCAAGATTTGACTGGTGTTTAGATGGTGATACTTCAAAATAGCAACGAAAATTTCAATTCTTCTGTCTGCAGGCATTTAATAAAAGTTATTTTCTCTCGCCTTTAAAATGATAACAATGGTAGGATGGGCAACAAACAAAGATATTTGCAAATGTGGGAGACAGAGCGTCCGGCGAGATCTTGAAACTTTAATCGCGTTTATGTCGAACCAGTTATTTTTGCGTCAGGTTGGCATGATATTTCAAAAACTATTTCAGAAACACAATACGTCTATTGTTTATTAATAGCAAACAAACATTAGGCTAAATAAAACACAGGTGTGTTTCGGTGATGTTTTTACTTTATCATACGCAGTATGTAAAGTATTGTAATCATGCCAAAAAAATTTTTTGAGATTTTAGCGGAAATATGTCTTTTTGGGTCCCCTGAACATTTTTGACCAAGGAACAAAAAAATGTCTGTGTGTGTGTGTGTGTGTGTGTGTGTGTGTGTGTGTGTGTGTATGTGTGTGTGTGTGTGTGTGTGTGTACCCGTTTTTGTGGAGACGATTCCGGAGAAACTACTAAGGGTATCGGTATCATATTTAGAAGTTTCATAACCAAACTTAGAGCTGAAAAGCTTTCTGTTGAAAAGGGTCCAAAGGAACTGGTGGTTTACTCTTAGCATTTTTCGAAGATTTTGTAAATGAGCCGCTATTTGTGTAATGTCGTCAAAATAGTTAAATAATAAATTAAAGGAGAGGAAATTTTCTGTCATTTATGTATATGACACTTTTTGGTAGAATTTATAGTTTAGCTGAATGAGCAAATTCTATTTCATCGAGATCGGTCGTACTGCTGTAAAACTAGTAGCCAGGATATGTCAGATTTTTTGATTCTAATGACAGTAGCTAGTGTCAAACGCTAATGTTTTGAAAATACTACTGTCAATATAGGCTGCGTTCGGATATTGAACACCGTTACAGTTTTTACACCCACTAACACGTAAGTGTCATTTGGACGGTGTACCCGGTGTCAACGGAGTACAATATCCGAACGCAGCTTTAATCGAGATATCTGTCTAGTTCCTACTAGTTTTAGTTTAATGCAGACATAGCCGATCTCGATCAAATAGAATCTCATGCAGCTAAACTATTAATTTTATATATAGTATGATAAAGTCATGTGCCTGGCCACATCAGATTTTTATATTTGTTCACCCAAACACACTTGTGTTTTATTTAATCTAATATATCACCGGTGAGAATGGAGGAATTCATTACTGAAAAAAAACCTTGTTAATTTTATGAGCTAAATTGATAATTTGAGTTTGACACGTCACCATTTCTCCAAATAGAAATATTTTTATTTCTGGTTCATCAAGCGACAACAACTCATGTGAATAAGTGTCCATTCTGCAAGGGACACTTATTCGAGGCAGAAGCTTCGAGCTGCCATGTGATACACACGTACCTGAAACACGTTCTGTATTCAAAATAATTTTAGTTGTGTCTCCGTATTTTAAATGTGATTATGCATTTTGTTTCAAACCGTGTGACCGATACTGTGTTTTCCTGTGCTTGTCCAAGTTAATTTGTTCCCTATAGTATCTCTTCATGTTCCGTTTAGACAATTTTTGACAATTGTGCGTACTGATGATGGTGGTGTCCACCGAAACATCTATACAGGTAACTAAATAAATTTGCAAGGATCAAGGAGGCTTTTATTTAAATTCATTATTACTTACGTATATAAAAAATATACTACTTATGTATATAAAAAATATGAAATAAAATTGTATAAAAATGCCATTCGACATTCTTATTTTAGACCAGCGTGGAAAAGTCATACCAAACAGAGACCGCAGAGCTCCGCACAGTGTCATGCTATAGGGGAGTTTGCGGGCGTAGTTTTCTATGAAGATTATTACTTTTTTTGGGAAAGTGTAGTAGATTGCAGTGCCATCATAAAAAAATCCACAAAGTGCTGTAATTTTAACGAAAACAAACGGAATCCCGTTTATAATTTTCTAATCCACCATTTTAAATTTTGCAGTGCTGATACCAGTTATTAATTCAGTGTCTTTAAAAACCCATAAAAATACTAAACTAGATTTGGCTGGAGATTCCCTTAGTTTTAATTTTTTGACCGGCATTTTGGTTTAGCCATTATGAATTGTCCAATTAAAAGACAATGACGTAGACACAGGATTTTTAGGACTTTTTATTTGTTATTCAGGGCACTAAATAGAAGGTATCCACCAATTTGTAGATTTAATTTATTTGTTTCTTTTCAGGGGTTTGGGCAAATTAGGGCCAAAATGACTAGGTAAAAGTAAGATATGGAAATGTGAATTTTGATCAAATAAAATTAGCATATCTATTTGTAAATTAACAACCAGTTTTAATTATAATAAATTTATTCCATATATCAAATGCTCTCTGTTTATGAGCGCCAAAATGCGCACCTTTTTAAATAAACGTTGATAGTATATGGGAGGAAGGTGTGACCAAAGTTAGGGACAGTGTTCATAAAAGACCTAACTTAATTTTGCGACCATCCTCACGTTTCTAGCACTTAGTGTTCATGCGCTGTCCTTTCTCAAATATAGCAAAAAGCACATTTTTTTATTAGTATGTACTTTTGCAAGAATCTAGCATGATGGACAACTGAGACCGGTGTTGTATCCAAAAAGAAAATTATCGAAAACGCATACTCACATCCCAGTAAAAAAAATTGATGTTCCTCAGTTTAATTGTATTTTGAGGATAAATAACAACCGTCTGGCACTATATCTACTTCCTGATTGCACAAACAGTAGGTACGATATAGTCCATAATTCGAGCTAATTGACCGTGTAATCTCATCAATCTCTGTGGACGTAACCAGTTCAAGCATATAGCCACTCTGTATATACGGTAAGCGGCAAAACTATGGAATAATTTCATTAAAATTGATACTGTTTGTTAATCTAGAACTGGTGGATTCTTGGACACGTCGATTTTTAATGTCCAACATAGACGATGCTATAGCAAAATAAATTTCCGCCCAATTGATTTTATCTTATGACGTCAATGGAATATTTTTAAGTGACATAAGAACATTTTCGAAAAAAGAATACAGTTGCAAATTAATAAAAGGTTATTGATAGATTTCTGAGTACGTTGAATATGAATTTTGTCGGTGCTTGTGAACAAACTTTTACGATTTCAGGTTAAAGTTTGCTGTGAGATGCTTTTGTGGTTTCTAGGGCATTGGATTCAGTTGGAATAAATCCACAAAAATTACCAAAATTATAGACCTTATACATATCACGATTTTTTAATTGGCTTTTTCCGCATTTAAATATTAAACATTTAATAAAATTAATTTACGATTTAACTAACGCATATTGAAAAGGGCAAAAAGCTACGTTGTTGTACCTACATATAAATTAAATAAAATTGGTAATATTGTTGGATTTATGATATAACCAAAATAATTCGTTGTGGAGATCTGTGCTACTTGATTACACGAATGTCACACAAACAAATATTGCCAACAGCGTTAAATTCAGCGAAATGACAAAACAATGGGACAAAATGTCAGTTTGAGTCGCAGATAACAGTAACACATTTTCATTACCGCTTGCAGACTATATTTCATGTTTATGCCAAACGGTATACTTCGGAAGAGGGAGTACATTCACCATAATCTCGATGGAATGCAGTTCCTTCAATTTAGTGCTGTTTTGCAAATTTGATTAGTAGATATCTATTAAACATAAAATAGGGAAACATCGATCTGTGATTATTCGCCTTTTTGTCTTTTTTTTGTAATTTCTAGAATCTAATTATTATATTCAAATTATATATTTCATTTGATTAATAATAATGTATATTTGATTTGATCAATAATAATGTCAACTTTGATGATTCAAATATTAATATCTTACATTAGTATATGCATGTAAACCACAGAGGTGGATAGAGTGCTAATAGACGGTCTGCGCATTCCATAGCGCAGTATCAGAACGGGGGCTGACATGTTAGAGGACCAGTGACTTTTGTAGTAAAAATCAGTCCATAAAGTTGTCATACTGCGACTCTGTTATTAAATAGCGTGAAATGGCGCCTGCGCTAACTAATACTCCGCGAAAAATAATATTGGTTAGAAATTTGTTAGGTTAGAAAATTATTGTTTACATCGTCGGCGCATGCTCCAGGGTGGAACTTCTCGGAATCACAAAACATTATGCACTAAACTCCCTACAGTTGTGTCAGGTATAGTGAAATTTAACTAGATCTAGTGATTTTTTTCCCATTTAATGATTTGTGAAAACTTTCACAAAAAATCGCTTTTTAGTGATTTTTACATTCGGTCTAATTTACTATGCAAAATATATCCTATCTTTTTGATTTTTCAGATCAATATTAAAAATTGGGGTCTACAACATTCAAACTTTACCAATATTATGCCATCTAGCGGGAAAAACAACAAATATTATCATGTGAATCCCCAAAAATTAGTTTATAAGCAAAAGGGACTTACCCGAAAAAAATTCGTTGCCGGAGACTCTAAATACACCCCAGGCGAAATAACTGCATTCATTTATATCTAAGATTGCACTCCAGGCTACAGTTTTAAATTTGTTTAATTGTACCACAGACTTTCGCGTGTTAAACTATTTATTAAAAAATTACACCACAGAACAAGGTTTTAATAGCCCCACACCACCTTAAAAAAAATCTAGTGAAATCTAGTGATTTTTGGAAGCGCCATCTAGAAACTTTTTGGATTTGAACCTTGCCCTAAAACTGCCCTAAAACCCCCAGAAAAGAAACTGGTATCAAAGCAACATGGCGGATTTCAAATGATACACATTTCCCCCGCATTCAGGCAATCTATATTTTCCATATCTGTGATCGTTTAATTGTCGACTTACAGCCATAAAAACGGCGCCAATATTCAGCCCGCCCGTTGAGTACGTGGTTGTGTTTTTTAACGCCACAAATTGTGAAATCACCTGTAAACGATGATAACAGCACAAAATTTGGACACGAAATTTCCTAATAAATAACGTTTTGACAGGCCTACGAACATCAGTTACCACATTTCACTGTGTTTTCAGTATTCTTTGAATTATCCTGAGCATCATAATTTTTTGATGTTGCCCTGACCCAGTTTAGTTTTAATGCTTTATGAGGTATTAAAAAGATCGTTATTATTACTTCAATGCCAATCAACATATTTTGAATGTTTGCTACACGCGCTCATTATGTCCGAAAGGTATGTTTTTACTACATAAGTGACTAATGAGATTTTTTGACAAAAACACCGCCTAATAAGAACAATATTGTAATGATAACTATGTTTGATAACTATATCCAAAAACATTTAATTTGACTTACGATATTTTTGAGTTACTGTATTATCTCATACAAATTTCACAGATTTCAAACAGTGGCGGCTCGCGTATAGGCACTGTGCAACTGCAGCACCACCCTATTATTTCCACTTAATATTATGGATAACATTTAATATAATGAGTCTTTTTTTCCTTTAATTCTTTCTTTATACTTGTACAAAGTATAATCCTTAATCCTTGATGTCAGTAGTCATCCCCCAGTTTAAGAAAAAGATTCAAAAATCGTTGTATGGAACTGTGATCTGCACAGTTCCAGCAGGCGAGCTGTTTGGCTGTTCTGCGCATGCGCACACAACAGCGGCAAGCGAGGCAGCGGCCTGTTGGATACAGATACAGAGACTAGAGAGAACTGTTGTCCCCGCAGTGCCGACCGTGCCGACCCTCGGTTGGTGGAAGGTAGTTTTAGAAACTGCGGATGGCATATCAAAAGGCAATACGTATTTGACAATAATTGCAGTACTTTCAATAGAGAAAAAATTCCTCAGTTTTCATCCAGAGACCAAGGATAAAATTATTGATATTTTCGCGCAAATTAAAGCAAGAAGAATTATGCTTATCTTAACTTCACTTGTTTGTTTGCTACAATCTTGTAATCGATATTTTACCTACTTCCCAATATCCAATCGAGTTGAAATTTTACACGTGGACAGATTGCCGGTGACAATGAATAGAATAGAATAGTATTTATTAATTGCCAGCAACAAGTCATAATAATAATGTACACAATAAAACAATATAAAAATATATGAGAGATACACAGAACATCATACAATAACACTTGGTAAATTTCATGTGGCAGATTGCGATTGTTCTTGTAAGGTAGCAGCAAATTCTTCTGTAGAGTAGGGTGGTGAGGCGATTAGAAAGGCGTTCAGCTTGCGTTTAAACTCTCTGGTGGGCACGTCTTTCCACTCTTCCGGTAGGTTGTTGAAAAGTCTGAGACCCTCTCGTGTGAAGTTGGTGGTATGCAGCCTTCCGAAGGGTATTTGAATGTGATGACTCTGCCTTGTATTGTACTCGTGGATTTCGTTCCTTTGTTGGTATTTGTGTAGTTCTTTTTTAACATGGAGTAACTGCTGGAGAACATAGACTCCGCAAAAGGTAAAGATGTTGAGTCTTCGGAAGAGAGGTTTACAGGATTCTGTAGATGGTGCCCCCTCTATTGCTCGAACAGCTTTCTTCTGCGACAACAAGACTCTGTAACCATGTGCTGATCCTCCCCACACTTTTAGTCCGTATGCCATTCGAGAGTGGAACAGAGCAAAATAGGTGGTTCTCGCAGCGCTGCTACCTATACTGGCTCTTATGCGTTTTATCGCGTAAGTTGCTGAGGCAAGCACTGGCAGCAATCCTTCCACTTGTGGCAACCACGTCAAGCGTATGTCCAAGCGTACACCGAGAAACTTTACATCTTTGACTTCTCTCTGATCTCTTTTGCTGGATGTAATGAATAACTCTGCCGTCTTGTCGATGTTAAGAGCTAAGCGGTTTGGGCAAACCATTCGGCAGCTACTGCTTTTGCTGTTTGGGACGTAATTGAAATCTGTGGTTCGTGTCCATGGAGTAGCAAAGGTGTATCATCAGCATATTGTATGACCTCTGCGTTTATGTTCTTCGGTAAATCATTTATGTAGATGATAAAAAATAAAGCACCAGTTAAGCTACCTTGTGGGACTCCGCTGTCAACCCTCCGCATAGAACTTGTTTTGCCATTTTGGTAAACATATTGGTGTCGGTTGGAGAGATAGCTTCTTAGCAGATCCTGGGCTATTCCCCGGAAGCCGTAATGCTCCATTTTTGTGAGGAATGTTTCATGACACATACAGTCAAAGGCTTTGGAGAGGTCCAGAAACATCGCTTTGCACTGTTCTCCTGCCTCCAAGCCATTTGTAATTAGTCCCAACAGGTGTACCATTGCGTCCTCGGTTCCTCGGCCAGCTCTAAACCCATACTGCTGATCACAAAGGTAGTTCTGTTGCTTGAAGAAATCCGTTATTCTGGTCGCTATAATAGCCTCAAACACCTTCGATAACGCAGGAAGAACAGATATGGGTCTGTAGTTAGATGGATCGGCTCGTGTACCCTTTTTGAAGATTGGAGTGATTTTGCCAATTTTCATCTTTTCAGGGAATATTCCTGCAGTAATGCACAGATTCAGAATGATTGCTAACACTTCAGAAATACCGGGTTCAATATATTTTAGTGTTTCTGTGTCCAAGTCAAAGTCGTCTTTGGTTTTCTTAGGTTTTAGTCGTTTTATGATTGTTGAGACTTCTTCCTTGTTGGTTGGGTTGAAGAAGAAGCTTCTTGCCGTGGTTGTGCTTAGCGGTGGATGTGAACTTTTAATCGTTTTAGGAATTTTACTGTGCAGTCTTGTAATAGAGGAAGCAACGTAGTCACCAAGTTCTTCGCACGAAAGTCCGTTTTGGTTTTGGCTGACTCTACATCGTCCCGTGACTTCATTAATCTTCTTCCATATAGCTTTTGGCTTGTTTGAGGCTATGTTTAGATGGACATTATTGCTCAATTTGTGGTATTCTTCGCACTTTTGTATGTCTTTGAATGATTTGAAGATCTCTTGAAGCTCTATATCGTGTGGCTTCGTCAGTAAAGTGTCTTTCATTAAGTTCAGGGTTTCCTTTACATGACCAAGTTCTGGGGGTTGCTGGGGTTTTCTATTCTTTTTCGTTGAAAGCCGCTGGTAAGGTATGTGGCTGTTATAGTGGAATAGAATTGTGTCCAAGAATATGGAGAACATGGAATTAGGCTCTTCCTCAGCAAGCACTTCGTTCCAACATTCTTCATTGAGTGCATTGAGCAGGTTTTGTTTTTCAGTTGATGTAAATCTCCTACCGTAAATTTCTTCGCTCGTAGATGCTATGTCGCTGAATTGTAATTTCAGCAGTTGTGGCTCATGGTCAGATATATTTCCTCCGATTTGGTAGGTGGTATATTGTTTCATGTTTGTGAAAATATTGTCTATTGTTGCATTACGTCTGGTTGGATGAAATATGGTTTGATATAAGTCAGTTGTCTTCAATGCATAAAGGAATAAAAAAAATTTTGGAAATTTTGCCCCAATTTTCAAAATTTAACTGTTAATGCGCTTTTTTCATTAAGCGTTGTTTTTAAAAAAATTATTTTTTACATAAATTTATTACTACGCTTACTTTAACTTCACTTGTTTGTTTGTTATGTATAAATCTTGTAATCGATATTTTACCTACTTCCCATTGTCCAATCGAGTTCAATTTTTGCATGTAGACGATTTCTTGTGACAATGCATGAAACATTAAAAAAATGGAACATTTTTAATTTTTAGTACATTTCGTTAAAGCGTAGTTTTTTGAAAATGTATTTTTTACATAAATTTATTAATGTAACTGTACTAATTTATGTAAAGTAAATAAGAAATCCGTTTTTATTCCCTAAATTCTTTTACGATTTCATCAAGTTTCTGAATAAATTTTCTTTTTATACTTTTTTTCCTTTAACACAATATTCTTTAAAACAATGAAAAAAACATTTCTGGAACAGCACCCCCACTAATATTAGCTACGAGCCGCCACTGATTTCAAATACGACTTTAAGTGTAAATACACAAATATCATTTTTGAAATTTTTTTTTTTTGAATAAATCAATATTATTGTCAAATATAAAAAAATATGATAAAATATTTTAATATAATTTGAACAGAATTAATTTTCTTTTCACTTACAATTATTTAAAAAAAGATATGTATTAATTTGTAATAAAGTGCTATTATGAAGTGAAATGTTCATTATTGCACAATTAGTACGAAAACAAATATGTAATATGGGCTTGTTAGTTGTTAAGTACACTGTAAAAAATGGACACGTCACACAACATATCGGTATATAAGTCGTGTAACTCTAACGTGATATCAGTTCAGCATTGACATGAATAAGCTTATCATATGCACGGTTGTAGCATTGCTACTGGTGGCCTACTTTGAGGCTACAGAAGCTCAAGTTGCATGTAAGGAAGACTCCGAGTGTGAAGAAGGGCACAAGTGCACCCTTCTAACAGAAAAGACGTGCCTCAAACCAGAATTGAGTAAGTTGATCATTCAGTATTTCCGAAAAGCCTTCGACACTTCCTAATCTTAAACCGCCTATTGCACGTATTTATTTTGCATCTACTTTTCACGATCTTCCAAGGGTTCATGTATTTCATTTCCCCCGACCTTTCTGTGAATCTCACTTTTGCCCTATCCTTCCTCGTTCCTACTGGAATATTATATTATATACTATTATCATCATCCATGTATACGATGCCTAGGCAAAGACAATTGAAGAGCTCAGAATGAAAAGTGGATAAAGACCATAGGAATTCCTATGTTTTTATCCACTTTTCATTCTCATGCCTTCAATTATTTATTTATTTTTCTTTTGAGTTTTTCAAGAGGTAAAGAAACGATTTTTGGTCCATTTTCTTTATGAAAAAAGTGTTTGTGATTCCGTGATTTTAAGTTAAAATATTAAACAAATGTATACCTATGCAATTTTACATGGTGTGGTCACTATCTCAGAATGACTAGGTACTATTTGCGTAAATACTGCACGTTCATGTTATCTTTTGGACGTACCTGGATTGTTATTAACTTTATGAAAAAATGTGGTTAAGCAGAATTTAAGTCTCAACCAAAAAAAAAGGTACTTTATTATTTTATACCGGGTGATTTCGGTATTTCCGCTTATTTGTTTTATTTATGAAGCTGGACGAATTAAATTTTGTGAAGTACTAATAGACAAAAAGTGCAAATTTGTTAGTATCACTATATTATTTGTGTGATATTTGCAATCAGGATGATTTTGATCATTATCCAATATTTTTTTTTCTATTTCTATTTGCTTCATTTAAAGGATATACATAAATATCAAGTATTTGGTGTCAATGTAATCGTAAAAATGATATCTATGGAATTATCAGGGTGAACGCATAAAGTACCCGGGAGAAAAATACTTATTGGACAAAAACCAATGAAACACGCTAGAGGGCACCAGTAATATAATATAGGCCAACATCGATTTACTTTATTTGACAATTTTCCACTATTTTCACGAGTTGATAGCCATCTATATTAAACAAAAAAGTTAATTTGTCGTAATAAAAATTGAGGATCAGTATGTTTTTGTGTTCAGAATGTCATCCTGATTAAAAATATCACACAAATGATATAAGGTGCCATTAAAAATTTCAATGATGTCGTCATTTCCGGAACAATAGGAAGTCATACTATCCTCAAGAGGATTCCAAGGAACGACATTGTTTGATTGCTAGCACTATTCAAAATTTCATTCGTCCAACGTCATAAAAACAAAGGAAAATGGTATAATACAATTATAATTATATAATACCAATATTTTTGAGAATACGTTTCAGTCTTTATTAACATTTTTTTCCTATTTAATTTATGTAACCTCATTTTAAAATGTAAACATGTTTAGGTACACATTTACTTTAAAGTAAATGAAGCAAGTACTTTAATTTAATGATATTCTTTTTTCCTTGCAGATAAAAGGCTTTATAAGAGGGGGAAGACCGTTTCTCTCTACTAAGCTCGGTACTCTCCGAAATATATATGTATATGTATATACTTTACTACAATTAAGTCTGTACAGGGAATATATCAATAATAAATAATGTAAAGAGACTAATTAGACATTTTATTACTTTCGTATGAGAGTTAAAAACTACAGATGTGTTTAACTCTTTTCCGTAATCCTAAAACATGCAAGATGCTGTCGGAAAGGTCTCAACATATGTAAAACCTCCTATTTCCTCCTATGGCGTGACTATTAGTACTTCCAAATCTGCCCAAAATAATGTACCCGGAGTTAAGTTTTCCAATCCATGAATATCTTCCTGTTTGCTATTGGAACCCAATGGATTTTTTTTTTATTTGTACCACTCCATAAAATATGTGTACTATTATCATCGTCCAAGTCTCCGATGAGTATGCCATGACAATTATTTACATTCATTCATTTTGTTGTCAGAAACAGCTGTTTCTTTGTTTTTTAAAGTTAAACTGGTATTCATTTATTTATTTTTCTTTTTGAGTAGGTATTTGAACAGTAAAATTAAACTTTTTGGACAATTTGCTTTATGAACATTATGTATGTGACTGCGTGGTTTTCATTTAATATATGAATCAAATTTAAATACACTTTTGCGTGGTATGGTTACTATCTCTGACTGACTAGTTTCTACTTTGGTAAAAATCTGCATGTTTATGTTTTTTTGCATATATGTGGGTTGTTATAAACGTTATGGAAAAAAGGTAGTGACATATAATAGTCAAAGAGCTAGCAAAGATTTTGTCACGTTATTTATGATCATGCTAGAACTTTTAGAATCTGTCCCTTGTAGGGTAACAATAAGATAATCGCAAGCTGGAAGCTTTCCGGGGGTAGCATTTCCGCCCATACATTTTTAAAGGGTGAAATAAAAATAAAAAAGATATATTATTATAATCAGCCCGCCGCTTAGGGACATCAAAGTTGAGAACGTTTCAAGTGATAAAAAATCGCCAGACAGGTGGGTGAGTGGATAGTGGATACAAGAAGAGGCCGAAGTGGGGCACAAAATTGCACTATTTACAGTAAAATAATCAAGTTGGGTTTGATTGATTATTCTTAAATATATATCTCCACAAAGTATTTTATCTCCCTCCTAGTTTATTGGTAACCAATTCTTTTCCGGCATTGGAAGTCAGTCTATTAATAAATTTGGAATGTGTCCATATCGACAAAGGTTTATATAATAAAATAAAATACGGAATAAAAACATCAATTATATTAAGCTCCGCAAAAGCCCATTGAATGAAACGATCGCGAAAACAAAATGGGTCGTTAAGCAATGTAAGGAGACTTAGATTGAGTTGACTCCACACCACTATTCTTTTATCCCCATGAATTTTAATGTACCCCAACTCTATGCACTTCCTAAGTTACACAAGACGGACCATCCCATTCGCCCTATCACAGCATATTATGATTCACCAAGACTCAACCTTGCTAAAATAATGTTAAACCTTTTCAAAAGCTTAGATTATCAACCTAAATATTCCATCAAAAATACTTCACAATTTATTAACTAAACTAAAAACATCTCTTTGAAAGATACTATCATGGTATCTTTTGATATAACTAACTTATACACTAACGTTCCCATAGACCTCACCCTTAATCTTGTTTCACAACTTTTCAATACACATTTTAACGATAAACAAAAAATAGATCATTACATCATAATCTTGGAACATATTGTCAAACAAAATGTTTACTGTTTTAATGACAAATTTCACAAGGTTGAAGACGGTTTACCAATGGGAATGGCCCTATCTTCTATACTTTCAGATATTTTCCTTAATCACATAGAGCAATAACATATTCTTAATAACAAAAACCCATTTAAGTCACGGATTGTGAAGTGGGCCAGATATGTTGATGATGTCTTTTGCGTGTGGAGGGGTGATGAGCTGAGCCTTAATAGTTTCTTGGCTTTTATTAACAACCTTCACAACAAACTTAAATTTACTCTTGAGCTCGAAAACAATAAAACTTTAAACTTTTTAGATTTATCCTTAACAAATCGTAACAATATCATTGAATACAATATATATATATATATATAGGAGAAAGGTATTTGTCGGGCAATTCCGTCATACGAAGATCGAAGAAGCAACCGTAGACACGTGTTTCGGACTATTACTCCTCATCAGTACGGTATAGCCAAGGAGCAAGATGGACACTCAATGGAAAAACACTCAAATGGTTCCCTACAGGGGGTGACCAATGTCGCCAATTTGGTGCTTCAGTCCCAACATCTTCAGGATTCGAAGACAAGAAGTGACGTCGCGCCGGAGGTGACTGGTACACCCCAGGTACACCATAGCCCATGGAAATTAAAGGAAAGCTGGTTAATCGACGGTGAGATATAAAGGAGAAAGGTACCTGGGGTGTACCAGTCACCTCCGGCGCGACGTCACTTCTTGTCTTCGAATCCTGAAGATGTTGGGACTGAAGCACCAAATTGGCGACATTGGTCACCCCCTGTAGGGAACCATTTGAGTGTTTTTCCATTGAGTGTCCATCTTGCTCCTTGGCTATACCGTACTGATGAGGACTAATAGTCCGAAACACGTGTCTACGGTTGCTTCTTCGATCTTCGATCTTCGTATGACGGAATTGCCCGACAAATACCTTTCTCCTTTATATCTCACCGTCGATTAACCAGCTTTCCTTTATATATATATATAAAGCCCACTGCAGTTCCTACCATAATCCCATATAACTCATCTCATCCTTTTTCCCAGCGCATGGCCTCATTTCGTTTTCTCTTCAATCGTTGCTTAACATATCCACTCAATTACCACTCCAGAATCGATGAATTAAACCACATTTATAACCTTGCATCAAACAATTCTTTCCCTATTAAACATATCAACCGTCTTTTACAACAAATCTTAAGCACTTCTGACCCACTTTCCATATCTGAAAAAATACCTGAGAAAATATACACACCGCTGACTTACAATAATGTCAATCTAAAACTATCCTGCTTTTAAAAGAAGTAATACCGTTTACAACTTACTATCAAATTTCAAAACCCGTAAATCAGTTATGGATGAGTCTGGAGTCTACTCAGTCGAATGCTCTAATTGTGATGCTGTTTATGTTGGTCAAACCGGAAGGAAGTTGGCAAAACGGATGGCAGAACATAAATATAAATCTTCTTATCTAACATTTATCAGCATAAAATTTCAAGAGGCCATTGAATAAAATACAATGAACCCACATTACTTCACAAATGTAATAAAAACTACAAATTAGATATATTAGAACAACTTGAAATAGAAACGCATAGAAGAAACCCCAATATCACCTTGCTAAATGATCAATTAGACTTTCAACAAAAACCTTTATTCATGTTCACTTTATAGACATTTTTGTATCTTAAGTTGCCTACCTTATACCAATTTTTCAGCCATCCCTCTTACTAACTTCCAGCCGTATGTCAAATGTCCTCCGTCTTTCACACATGGCACACGTGTTCTTTATTGTTTTTAATGTCTTTAATTATCTGACTGTACGTATTCTGTTAAATTATTTATTTATTACGTTGCCACCACTAATCTTTTTGTAGATTTAGGCTGAAGATGTTTTTATAAAAAACGAAACCGGTACCTAAGCAATTAAAACCTATTACAAAGGAAAAGAGGTTTCTATTCCGTATTTTATTTTATTAATAATAATAATAATAATAATAATAATAATGCCTTTATTAATACATTAACTAGAAGCTCTAGATTTTAT
This sequence comes from Aphodius sticticus, assembly GCA_963966075.1. Lineage (NCBI taxonomy): Eukaryota > Metazoa > Arthropoda > Insecta > Coleoptera > Scarabaeidae > Aphodius > Aphodius sticticus. The sequence goes on from OZ014510.1 coordinate 20,518,117, forward strand.
TATCATTTTCATTAATTTTTTCATTGAAATCGCTGGACTAAGTGTTCGCCAAATACATATATTTGCCTGGAATGTACTTAATTTCAAATGTAAATGGTGTAACTTGAGGTAGATTCTCTGTATACGTGTTGCTAATTTATGTACTGGCTTTTTACACATTGATGACAGAGGTTTATGGTCACTTTCTTAATAGCCAAAAAAACGGAGTTTTATTTAGTTCTCAACAAGAAAAAATATTCTTCTATGATATCAATATTTTATGAGAATGCTTGTCGTTCAGCTCACAAACGGCACACCATCTTCGAAATTGGAGCATTTACTAATAAAGTAGTAGTAAAATATACTTTTGTATGACAAATGATTGTTCTTTAATTTATGTAACCTCATTTTTACTTTATCACACGCAGTATGTAAAGTATTGTAATCGCGCCAAAAAAAAATTTTTGAGATTTTAGCGGAAATATGTCTTTTTGGGTCCCCTGAACATTTTTGACCAAGGTACAAAAAAATGTCTGTGTGTGTGTATGTGTGTGTGTACCCGTTTTTTGTGGCGACGATTCCGGAGAAACTACTAAAGGTATCGGGACGAAACTTCATATTTAGAAGTTTCAAAATCAAACTTAGAGCTGAAAAGCTTTCTGTTGAAGAGGGTCCAAAGGAACTGGAGGTTTAGTCTTAGCATTTTTGAAAGATTTTGCAAATAAGCCGCCATTTCTGGAATTTCGTCGAAATTAAAGATGAGGAAATTCTGAATCATTTATCACTATGACATTTTTGGTACAATCAATAGTTTAGCTGCATGAGCAAATTCTATTTCTACGAGATCGGTCGTACTGCATGAAAACTAGTAGCCAGGATTTGTAAGATTTTTTGATTCTAATGACAGTAGGTAGTCTTGGTGTCAAACGCTAATGTTTTGGCAATAGCTCCTGTCAATATAAGCTGCGTTCGCATATTGCATTACACTTTTTACACCCAATAACACGTAAGTGTCATTTGGACAGTGTACCCGATGTCAACGGAGTACGATATCCGAACGCAGCTTTAATCGACATATATATGTAGTATGATAAAGTCATGTGCCTGGCCACATCAGATTTTTTTATAAAGCTAAATAACGGGTTACATAAAAACCATAAACATGCAGACTTATTCTATACCTGACCATACATTTTCTAGGACATTTAACAAGTTCATTTATTATAATACTTTTGTCGTTAACTGGGCTAGTTGTCGGGTAAAAATGTAACTAATTTAGGTACTTTGATTTTATACTACTATTTTTTCGTTGCAGAGAAGAGGAGTTTTGGGAAACAGCGTTCTCTCGAAAGTCAGCTTGGCATGCTTGATAATCTGGGATTGAATCCCAAGTGCAAACCCGGAGAAAAAATCCGTGAATGTAAAATTGTGTTATGCACGTAGCTACCTACTGTTTTACGTCGTTTATTTTAAATAACGCAAATGTAATGTTAATCATTTAAACAACAATAAAATCCTTACATTTAAATACAGACAAGAGCAAAAAAACGGAGTTTTATTTACCGGGAATAATATATTATTCAATTTTTTTGGGGGCCTAGCAAAAATTGAGCAGAAACATGTACATCTTCAATACAAAATTCACAGGTGGTTGCCAGAGGAATGCCGTTTACTTTTTGATTATCATCAATAGGATACTGTTAATAAGAGATATTTAATAGTAATTAAAAATCGTAAGCGAGCTGCAATTTCTTATGTTCACAGACCTCTCCAACTTTTTATTACGAGATGTTAGTGCAAGTAAATGAACATTTTAAGGGAACGTTCCTTTGTCCCAAACCCCGTTGCCTCAAATAATGCTGGAATTTGATCATGTTTTAGTCATTGAAACATCATTACCTATATATTTTTGTGTGTACTGCATGTCCTTAAAAAATATTATTGTAAAGAGTCGAGATTTCGCGCGTAATTTATGAATAGAGATTTGAATTCAAACGCTGACGTGTTTTGTCTTAAGTGGGAGCGGAAACCGGCATGAAGTTCTCGCTTCGACCGCCAAGGGGTAAACATGGGTAAACGCTGGGATTGACGCATACAAATTTAGAAAGGGTCTCTTTGACAACGAACCGCGGAGCGGTGATGTTTGACCGGTGATCGACCATCGGCCAATCGGCTCGATGGGGGCCAAGCTATGAAATCTGAAGAGTATCTCTTGCAACTTCTCATCCGTTTATAACTTGTAAGATTTTATTAGAGTTTACTTGATTTATATTACTGTTTGCCTCATCTCCCGCAAATAATTAAATGAGTTTTGAGATTAGAAGTTAGTAATCATATTTTTTATAAGCTTTTCTGCATTGGTTTTCTATATATTGTTAAATAGATTTTAGAGAGGTGTTCTTCGCATTTTTGCTTCAGGTACTTTTCATTAATAATTAGTGGTTCAACTTTCTCCGACAAAGTTTCAGAGAAAGAACTCAAAGGTTTTAAGCCTCAAAAGAGTTAGATATATCAGATAGGCTGGTAAACCAGATAATTATTAACGCTACCGTAAGTAAGATCATGTTAATTAGAGAATTTGCTATTTTGAATGATGTCCCGGTAAATCTGCAAAATGAACCACTGTGCGTCGCTTGTGTCGCCATCTTAAACATGGCTTAAGGTTATGTTTTTAAGCGAAGCCCTTACAGTGGACCCCAAGCGCAGGTACTGGGAACCGATCCCCCCTACGACATTGTCTAAAATGCGCTTTTTGCATATCTGTTTTTTACGTTTGCGTTGACAAAACATACTATAAAAATCGTAATAAATTGTTAATATCTTGATGCAGTAGGTAGTATATGAATGAATATCGATAAATATGTTCTAAATGTCCACTGTGTACAGTCATGGAAATAAGTAAGTTCGTATCGCTATCGCAGGATTTGAAAATACTATGTCGGTTATATATTCGTGTACTGTTCTACCTCGACCCGGCCGTTTCGCAAAAAGTTGTCCGTCACGAGGTGGTTTTTCGATGGATGTAATGTAACGGGATTTAGTTTATTTTTAGCGTGTCCGACCTTTTCCTTAATGTGATATCTTCATTGCAATGTAATAAATGAAATATGATCACTACAGTTAAGTTTACGACTAGGTAATGCATTTAATTAAATATAGAATTACTGTTATAATAATATTAATAAACATGAAATTTGATAATATGATACGGAAAGCTCATTTTAAGATATTGCGTAATATCATGACACATTATATAAATTTATGTTAACTAATACACATATTAATTACGCAAGTAAATGCATTTGCCCAGCAGTAGGATGACGGGCTTAAGTAAGTAAGTAAGTAAGTAAATGCGCAAATCAACTTGATGCCAAGGATTATCACTAAATATAGACTATTTCAGAATTGTAATATTAAAATATATTCACTAAATGTAAATAAATTCTCTAAATTTAATTTAAATTTACATTTAGGACGAGCATGTATTTTGTATGAAGTACAATGGAAATTTTATATCTGTATTTACTTTACAGCAGTTAATGTTCAATTATCTTTCATGACATCTAATACATGCTTGACAACCAAAATAATTTAAATTATAGCAATATATACAGGCTGTCCCACGTTTCTTCCGCAAAACAATTTTTTTCAGAAAGTAAATTACTTTTTCAATTCATTAAAAAGTTACAGCCGTTTGAATTATTAACAATATCTTATTTTAAACGGGTTACTTTCTACTTTCTAGATAAAAAACAAAACATTTTGGTATTTTCTTTTGTTCATTTGTTAAGACAAATTATTAAAATTTTACTTATAATTAATAATTTTTTATTTTTGTAATATGTATTTATTGTGTTTCATTTTTGGTTTTGCATTGTTTGATAACTAATTAATTTTTTATTTTTCTTTTTTTGTTAATATTTCAAAGAGCTCTACAGAAGTTTTATTGTAATATAGTTCCAGTTCAATAAGCACACATTTTTCATTTACTATATATTAGCTGAAACATTATTGGAAACGATGTAGTCTACCGGAAGTGTACCGTAGGTTCGGAATCCCAGAGTTAATACGCGTTGTAGCGATATGAAATTTTTACAGTGGTTTTCTGATGTAGTATTGCATATTGGAAAGTATATAAAAGTAATAAAATATAATTAACGACATTATTTTTTTGCTGTACATTATTATTTTATGAAAATGACTTTCCAAAATAGAACATTAAAAAATAGAAAGGTTTTACCTATGAACTTAGTTTAAATTATTTATCGTTTTTACGTGATTTCGAACCCGCGATTTAGAAACAAATTGGTTTTTCTCAGACACACTTCACATAACCGTTTGTTTCATGTGTTTTTTTACGTCCTATATTACCTGTGGTTAGTTTCCATTGCAAATAGTTTCTTTCTAAACACTAACAAAGATTTTCATAGGTGGGGTATACTTGCTCCTTAAGAGGCGTGCATTAACAACGATAATAAGTTAAAAATAACATTACTTATGACTTATGAATTGTGTACTGTAAGGTTAGCTAAAATGCATATACATTAAAAATGAAGGTCTTTTTAAGTTCCAAACAATATAAACTATAGTTGAAAATGTTTAACGACATACTTTGTCAAAGTAATATTATAAGTTAATAATATGGTAACATACAGGCGGGATGTAAATTTTAAATATTACAAAAATTACAGCCACAACCTGGATTTGAACCAAGGCCTATTGCGTTGCTAGCACAATGTCAATAGCTCAGATGGGCGAGCATCAAGTTGTTGGTTTCTCTTACGTATAGCTTTTATTGCATATGATTGTGAGTAATTAATATGCAATAAAAGCTATACGTAAGAGAAACCAACAACTTCTCTTTCTGAAGCGTCTCCTTTTGGGAAATAAATATACCCGTTACCAATACAATTTATACTCATCCCAGGTCAAATTTGATGAAATAATTTTTATGTTGTATAAATGTTCTTTTAGATGGTCGTAAATTTGGATTTATTTTTTTTTAATAATAATTATAATATATTTACATTCCATCTAAATTCGACGAAAATTTAGAGCTTGCTTCCAAAAATTTTTGTAAATTAGTGATATACATAATTGTCATTATTTTCAGTTGTCAGATATTTGAAACATATTGCTGTAAAGTAAATACAAAATAATAATATAAAAAAATAGTAATGATACATTCATGCTATACAAAATACATGCTCCTTTCTGTTTATTAAGTTAAACACTGCAAAATATCGTTGAAGCTAAATATCTCGAAAACACCAGTAAATCACAATTAACAAATTAGCATAAAGACAAATTTAAAGCAATTTAATTTTAATTTATTTCTATTTTGTGAATAAATGTTAATACATATGTCAGTTCTGAAATAACCTGAAAAGTAAAAATATTGACAACAACAAATTGATTTTTGTATTTATTAACACAAAAAAGCTATTAGATGCATAAGGTTGTAAGTATAATTTGTTGTGTTGTATGCAATATCTGGAAATGAGATTTTCATTACATGTAATCGAAAACTTTTATGTTTATTAATATAAAATTAAAGTCATATTTAATAAAAACACAATTACATTGCAATGTAGGAATTACATTAATTAATTACACATTAAGCTAATAAATAGAAACATATAAATCATTATAAACCAATTCAAAGCATTCGAACAAGGTTTCGCAAATAATAAATTCCCGATATACGAGTTGAAGCGTAAACGGACAATTTTTTGCACTTAGCGGCCGAGCGGTCGACCAGAATAACAAAAAACATACTTGGATGTATCATCGACACACTGCTAAAATATTTATAGAACTTACTTAATACCAAGAGTGTACATATAGAGCAATATTATCAAAACAGTACTAGTAAAAATGGATGTAGGCCAAACATATTGACGTTGTGTTGTACCTAGTGTATCAGAAGATAGGAAACATATATTCTGTTTCATCCCGTTCGGGATAATTTTGAGGATGCTTTGTATGTGTTTAATTTTTTTTATACCCGTATTGAGAAGGTGTTTGCTTGAATTACTATTTGGTAAATTTTTTCTGTGTTGGCAGTGAAAATCGTTTAAATCAGTATTATATCTATTAATATCTTAATAATATATATCTTACATCAGAAACAAAAATGTTGAAATCCACAGTTATATGGAGAATTATACATTCCTGATTTTTAATTTGTCTTGCTTTTAGGACTCTATGAATAAACCCAGGAACTTTACAGGCATAGATCTTAAAAGTATTTAAACTAAACCTTCTATTCCATTTGATTATAATAAAAAGTGTCTCAAGAACGTGCGAATACCTCTGTCCTAACTTAACAGACCATTAAGATGTGATGGCAAAATATATTTCCAATATAAAAATCTGATGTGGCCAGGCACATGACTTTATCATACTATATATAGAATTAATAGCTAAGCTGCATGAGATTCTATTTGATCGAGATCGGCTATGTCTGCATTAAAATACAACTAGTAGAACTAGACAGATATGTCGATTAAAGCTGCGTTCGGATATTGTACTTCGTTGACACCGGGTACACCGTCCAAATGACAATTACGTGTTATTGGGTGTAAAAAGTGTAATACAATATCCGAACGCAGCTTATATTGACAGAAGTTATTGTCAAAACATTAGCGTTTGACACTACCTACAGTCATTAGAATAAAAAAATCTGACAAATCCTGGCTACTAGTTTGAATGCAGTACGACCGATCTCGATGAAATAGAATTTGCTCATGCAGCTAAACTATTGATCGTACCAAAAAATGTCATAGTCATAAATTATTCAGAATTTCCTCATCTTTAATTTATTATTTAACTATTTCGACGAAATTTCTGAAATGGCGGCTTACTTGCAAAATCTCTCAACAATGCTAAGACTAAATCTCCAGTTCCTTTGGACCCTTTTCAACAGAAAGCTTTTCAGCTCTAAGTTTGGTTATGAAACTTCTAAATATGAAGTTTCGTCCCGATACCTTTAGTAGTTTCTCCGGAATCGTCGCCACAAAAAACGGGTACACACACACACACACAAAGACATTTTTTTGTACCTTGGTCAAAAATGTTCAGGGAACCCAAAAAGACATATTTCCGCTAAAATCTCAAACAATTTTTTTGGCACGATTACAATACTTTACATACTGCGTATGATAAACTAAGAATTCCTATAAATTGAAAATAAAACGCTAATTTTGGTAAGTATTGGGTTCCTCTCGAAAATGTTAGTACAGTAAGTACAAAAACACCCTGTAGAAGTTGCAATTGTTGTAAGATTTAAGTCAATTACCGGTAATAAATGAGTTATTTAACTGTAAGGTGGCGTTCTCACCATAAAGAACTGGCAACGCAACGGCAATTCAATCGCAACGCAATAGTATTATAACACAAGTGTTATAAGACAAAAATTGGTTCACGAATTGGAAACGAGTGCGCCAATACAAATCTTTAAAACGAGTATTATATACTATATTTTTCTACTTTTGCGGCATTAGTTTTACATAAATTTCGAAAATTGCGGTAGTCATCTTACAATCTAGAGTAGTTTTATATTCAACAGTTGGTAGTTGTGGTAAAATTCATAAATACGATTGACGCGAGCTAATAGCGATTGCGATGTCAGCCTTATTTGACACTTGACGTCAATATCATCAATCTTGGAAAACTAAAAGTTACTAAAAGTTTGTGATCTAGTGTTTTCATAACGACACCGAAAGCGATTTCGTTATGAGTTTATAACGAACCCTAAGTAGAAAATACAATTGGGGTTATGGTTACCATAACCTCGACCATTATCTTCAACTTATGACTATTTCCTTTATAACTTCGTAGCAGATAAAGCCTTTACGCTGAAAAAATATTAGTTGAGAAGAAGCAATAAATTCTGTAATTAAAGCAGCATGTATTTAAGACAATTTCATTGGGACAAAGGAAGGTACATATACCACCAACAGAAATTGTTGAAGATCATCAGGATCAAGTACCAGTAATGACCACATGGCACAATCAAAAATAATCAGCTAATCAGCATTGTTCCCAAGAAGTCTCGCGACATATGTATAGATTCTCGCTTCTCAATGTTTAACTCAATAGAATGGCAACCTATCTACCGAATCTAAAATTTACCCATGACTGCATCGCCGACTCTCAAAACTTACGTAATCTAGCATCGCAACGAGTGAACATTGATTGCGCCGTCATACAATTTGCGAGTCGGAGCTTTCAGTTGTCTGTACCGTAACGCCGTGCGGGAGTCGTCGTTGCAAAAGAGACCCGTTAGATGGCGTTCGTTTATCAAATGTAAAAAATCACGACTCGCAAATGACTGGTGAAAAAGTGTTTGAAGTTTGAGAGCACATCAAACGGCTTTTGATAGATCCGTTCATTTATTAATTGTCGGCTGTACTTACCTTGATGATCGAGGCTGCGAAACTGCGGATTCATGGCTGGTTGCTCCACCTGGAATACGAAATTGGAAGTAATTAGTGGGCTAATTGCGAATTAAGGTGGGTAAACTGTTGATAATCATGCTGGTATTATTAAGTAAACTCGAGACGGGATGTGTGGCGCTGTGGATTTTAGGGCTCGGAGCAGTTCCTTTAAGACAATGCGATTAAGACCGAATGGAATGTTTACTACAGCATCGTTAGTTTTAATGCGTCACCATAAATTACATTGAGAGAAGAGACAGTTTACCTTAAAATTGTAAATTGGTAACAAATCTTAGCTAGGTACTTAACACATACAATATACAGGAAAACAATGAGGTTTAATTATTTTCTTACTGATGTAATAGTTTAAAAAACGTAGCTAAGCTAAGAAAATAATGAAATAACAATAATTTAACATAACTGGAGACATCTTGAGAAGTATATTCAGCATTTATTTTAAAGTGAAGAGGGAAAAGATGTTTTTTTTTGCGCATTTGATATTAAAAGAAAACAGTCCAATGTTTTTGTGGCAATGTTCCTAAATATTTACTACTAGCTTAATAATTTATTAGAACATACATAATGGTATATTATTATACAAATTTTATAAGACGTCAAATTGGCGCACGAGTTGTTGGAACGAGTGCGCCAAATGGAACGAGTGCGCCAATACGTCTTATAAAACGAGTGTAATATTTTACTTTTTCTACTTTGCGTCACTAATTTTATATAAATTTAGAAATTGTGGTTACTATATTGCGCTAAACTAGAAGCTAGGGTATTTTGCGGGTACCACGTGGCAGTACTGTAGTAACTGTCAACTTCGTAAGGATGGGATAAAATGATGACAAAATCTAATTGTGAATAATTTTACTCTAGTTTAGCCTACAAGCTTTATTAAATAATCAGCGAGGTTGCAACTATGATCATAATAGAGTTTGCGACAACACTTTTAACCCTACTGTGATAAATACCTGAAACAAAACCTAAAAAGTTAACTTTAAAATAGTGGTTTCATAAGTATAATTAGACGTGTTTGTATAACGATTAACGTTTAATAGCAGTTTCTACCTAGTACCACTGGCTTATACAAGTTTACACGCACATGTAATTGAAACAAAATTCTAATTTTAGTGTAACAATTTATTAGAATAAATTATACTTAGTAAAATTACACGTGATGGCGGCAATACAAATATGTTGCACACAACCAGAACTAAGGGCCAAGTATAGTGACGTGACCGCACCGTAATAACATACATAGCATAAAACATGAATCTACATAATTTCTACTCCGCGGTTATAGTGACGATCCGTAGACCGTAAAGTTCGTTCTCGACCGCAACGAATGGACCCATACGCGTATGCGCGCGTTTGGCTCCATCTGTACGTGTACCGGCGAGTGAATCGTAGTTTCCAGTAAGTTGTAGGTTAACTGATAGCATTTTGATAGTTTGTGGCAACGAGAACACAGAACGAGAACGACTTCAGAATGAATTGTTACTGCAACAAGCCCTGCGTCCATAATTTATTATATCTACCACGATCTACCATTGATTAATACAATCAACAATGACACTGACATGTGAGGTTATATGCCGTTGCGTATATACTTTTCCGTTAGCTGGCGGTCAATTTGTTTGAGATCATTGCGGCACTATAAATACTAATTTCGTCGTCCGGAACGGCATGCGGTACGGCACGTTACGGATTGCGTTTTTGTGGCACTATACGTGGTCCCTAAGACGAAGTCGAAAGCGACGGACAAAACGAATACGGTATTGAACCGAGCAGAATTCGGCCCAAAATGTTACCGAAAACTTATACGTTACATACAACTAAGAAATCCTCAACACTTAAATGTACTATAGCTTCCTAGGTGTATGCTGATATTCAATAAACCATTTATTGCGCATATACAATCTCGCAGCAGTAATTAAAATCGTTCATATCTACGATGTAGGTTCGATCTTCGCATAATCCCTTATTAAAGTAAATGTGGCCCTTGAATTATATCTAAAAAGGGGATTTGATGTTTAGTTGAACATAATAATGACGATCACTTACCAGAGTCGCAAAACATCACCGAAAACGTTATGCTGGCGTACTTTGATGAACACAGCAAAACTAAGAAAGCGCCAATCCTTTGGCCATACTACACGCATGTTTAAATATGTATATAATCTTGATATTTCGCAGTTTATGCGATTGCAAGCGATTAAAAGAGGCAATGTGTGGTTATGTGTTGTACGTTTGACATATGGCATTTGATATCAATCGATATCAATGTGTACCAATCTTATAAAAAACAGTTACTGAAAACGATGTTACAATTTGTTAATTGTAACACCGAAAACAGTGTTAGAATGTGTGCATTGTGAATGCAAAGTAGATTACAAGTAGATATGTAAGTAGATATGCAAGTATATTATTATACAAGTTTTATAAGACGTCAAATTGGCGCACGAGTTGGTTTGAAAATGAACGTACGTCGTGCCCAAATGGAACGAGTGCGCACAATACGTCTTATAAAACGAGTGTAATATACTATTTTTTCTACTTTGCGTCATTAATTGTATATAAATGTTGAAATTGTGGTTACTATATTCCGCTAAATTAGAATCTACGGTATTTTGTGGGTATCACGTGACAGTACTGTAGTAAACTGTCAACTTCGTAAGGTTGGGATAAAATCATGACAAAATAATTGTGAATAATTTGACTCTATGTACTTTAGCTTACAAGTTTTATTAAATAATCACCGAAGTCGCAACTACGATCACAATGGAGCTTGGGGCAGTAATTTTAACCCTATTGTGATAAAAACTTACACAACACCCATAAAAGAAACAACCTAAAAAGTTAACTTAAAATAGTGGTTTCATAATTATAATAATCAGAATAGACGTGTTTGGCGGTAAATGATTAGTTACTTCAAATAATAAGCTGTATATAAGAAAAAGTTGTAAATACATTTTTGTGCAGAATTTCATAACCATTATTTTTGTAGTAGGTGGTGGTTTTTAGGGGAGCCAGGCTCTAATAAAGTTTGCTAATTATTTTTGCTATTTCACTGGTCTAAGTGCGCGTCAACTAAAATGATATGGCGGTATGGTCCAATGCATTTAATGGATTTGTTAATTTTTCCTGACTGTGGAAGGCTCTTGCAACCAGGAACATTTAAGCTCGGACTAAACTTAGCCACGTCACCAACGTTTTGTTTCAAATTGCTACCCCTTATTTTTTCATAGATTTTGATAGATCTTTCAATTCTCTTTATGATCGAATAATAATTTAATGACCTTACAGAATATTTTCGAGAAAAAGGTAATTGAAAGTTGTGGAATATAGAAAACTGCGGAGACATGGAACTTTGTGAATCAAAAATCAAGAAGCGTTTTGTATAGATTTGTTTGCGATGAATACGAATCCGAACTCCGAATGAAATTTCCTATGACGTTGGAGTGTGGGCAAAATGTCAATAATTGAGCTTTATGCAATGTTTGCGAATTTATAGAAACCTCAAAAACGTGTCATAGTAAATCCTAAACTGAGTAACTTCATCTGAAGAACTGGTTTTATTTTATTTTTCCTAGTGCATTGTTGTCAAAGATTTATGACGTAAGCGATGACTGATGACTTTGGCATTGTGACAGATGTCGCATCAAATGTCAGTTACGCTTAAAGTGTGGCTACTGGTGGTACTGCTGATGACCGATGGCATGCTAATGGCTAAGGTTCAAAAAGCTAAAACGAAAGGCAAGCTTGCAATAGCGGCTTCGGAAAAAAATAAAAAGGATACTGGCACGACGGATGTTAAGTCAAGGGAAGCAGAGCTGGATGCTAAAGTGGAGAAAAAGAATGGACTTATTGACGCTAGTAGCGATCTCATTATGGATGATGACACTGAAGAGGATGATGAGGACGATGAGGATGAAGATGATGACAGAAGCGGTGCAACAGGTATTTATTTATGGGTGACATTTTTCGGTCCGACGGATTATGGATTTGCACGACAAATTAGGTAACTGAACGACAAAGAATATAAGTAGTTCAACATCAAACTATGTGTATTCACAGCATAAAATGTAAACAAACCACATATGTGTTTTACGAAAAAAATTTAAATGAACGGCAATATTTGTTTTTCAACGACAAAATTGGTAAAATAACAGGAACATGTATGATTTAACCTAAAAAACGAAAGAAATTAGAAAATGACAGCTGTATGACAAGCAGCGCCGCTAGGCCTGGCGTGCAATTGTTTTAAGCGGTGTGCATTATAGGGTGGTCCAAATTTATACCTCGCAATTTTTTTTTTGCTGGAGAGCAACGATCCCACACAATCTGTTCCATTTCCGGAAAAGAATTCGCCCAAAATTTTAGAAAAATCCGTTAACGTTAACACGTGGCACCGAGCACCTCAAATTTCCCATTTAAAATACATTGGAAAAGCGCATCTTCTTTTCCTTCTTTTACATTGCGGACTTACAAAAAAAACTTGCGGAAGATTATCAGACGTTGTTCAGAACTCCCCAAGGATCAAATCTACAACCACTTTTTTTTCACCCTTCCCACCAAATTTTACAAAGTTATGTGATTTATTATTTTTTTGGCAAAAATTACTATTATTGGATTATCGAAATTTTTTTGTAACGAATTTGCAATTCTTTAAACAAGTTTATTATTATTATACAAAAGTTTATAATGGTTTTGTTTTTCTTTTTGTAGGAATTACTATTATTACATCGTTGTCATATTTTCTTGTAATTTGTTATTTAATGTGCAATTGTTTAAACAAATAAATTTGTTTAAACAATAATATTTAATGTTAGTACGTATTTGTTGGCATAAATTATTATAGGATTTCTGGTCTTTTTTGCAATTTTGAAGGTTTTACGATATCGGTCAAACCATTAATGTGGTTGCAACACTAATTATTATTATAGGTTATAATTGATAATTGTTTAGCAAATTTGGCGAAAAAAGGACAAGAAATACCTACAATAATACTTTTTGCCAAAAAGATACGTCAGTACCATTGTATATTTTTGTTTAAACAAATGGAATTTTTTTAAACAATTGCAAACTAGTTAATCAATGACAAACAATGCCAACAATCTAATACTAATTTAAAAAAAAAAATGAAAAATATGTCCGTAACATGGCATTTGTTTAAGGGGTAATGCCACTCTAGATTTTTTGAAAAATCAAAAAAAAATTCTTTTTGCTTAAATGATGTCTTGAGATCTTAGAAATAAGGTACAATACGTTTCATATTGAAAAAAAAAAAAATTAAATGCTTATTTAATGAACACACGGCCAAGCGTCTAGCCGAGCGTACATGCAAAAAGTTTAGCGTGTGAGGTTACAGCCTAGAGACCTATACGCTCTTATCTTATTTGGACGAATTACATGCGTGGTGTGAAATATAACATACAATATTTTAAAACACAAAGATTTTGTGTAAATATCCTCGGTACGTTCGTTGAACGTTCCTTGAACGTTCGTTAAAGTCGATGACGTTTAATTATCATCTTTTGAACTTTGTTGTTGTGTTTTCTGCTATTTCACAAGTTGTAGTGTGTAAAACGTGCAAATCAAATGCGAAATTGGCCGAAAGTGGCAACCGTCACTTAGGATTTCAAATCGTGGTTTCTTGTGAGAATTAAGAACAAACTTTCATTCAGATTTGCCCATTTGTTCAAAAAGGATATGAAATGAATAGCGGAATTATCCTTGCCATGCGCATAAGAATAGGTGTAGATGGAATTGAAAAGTTTTGCGCATTCAAGGACCTTCCTCGTCAGATTTTTTCACTCATTTTACGGTAAAGTTGGTCGCACCATTTTTGTCGCCACAGAAGCAGTTTGCAAACAAAGTATACAGAAAGCAGCAGCAGATGAGAGGGCTAAAAATCAACTGAAAATAGTAAAAAGAAAGGATAACGGAACTGTCTCGTAACGATGGAACATGGAGAAAACACACAACTTTTCTTCTCTGTATGATTGGTGGCGCTTATCAGCTGGAGAAATGTTGTTGATATTCTCATAAAATCTAAATACTGCAAAGCTTGCAAATTTTGGAATAAGAAAAGTAAATAAGAAAAGGAATGCATAGATCACGTGTAAAAACTAATGGCACTCGTCCCCGTCATTTGACTAAAACCAGTTAGGGCCTCGAAGAAAAGGGGAAGTTAACCCAGAAGCCTATAAATAAGCTTTCAATTTATGATGGACTAGTCATTCGTCGTAATCATGATTCAATTGATAAAATGAAGAAAATAAAGCTGGGCGACACTGTGTCAATTCTGACCGATGAAATGCCGCAGTACGAGAATTGTCCACCTGGTGATTTCATTTTCACTTTCAAGTGGCAAACTAATTGTGGATATTGCAGCAAGTATAGCCATTTGCGTTGTCAATGATGCATTATCCAGCCTTATGAAGATTATGGAGGTATTATGTATGAGCATCGGGCCAAACTGCAATAATTTCTGCGCGAAGGCTGACGCACGGCGCATCATGTTTTCAGAGCCATCGCTGACTGATACTGCAAAACAGGCCCGTCTGTCGTCAAAATCAAACAGAAAGAAACAAAAGGAGGAAAATGTTAATTTGAAAAGATAATTATATGGTCCAGGCATCGCCGACTATAGAAAAATATAACAATTCTATACATCAAAGTTACACAATACTTTAAACGGTGTTATCTTGAAACCACATTTTTCAAACTGGCCGGAAAGATAACTTCAACTGATCTTCGCCAATTCACTTCAAATTTTATATGCAGCTTCAGAACAATATTATCTAGAGAAGTACGTACGGATTTTACGATAAGTTCGAAACTTTTTTTGTTATAACAAATTTTTAACCGAATTTTGTACCTAAAAGTGATAATTTGTGTTCAAACGTACGCCATTTTGTTTTAAAACGGACTTTTTTAATTTCCATACGTACTTCCCGAGATATTCTTATATAGAATCAATGCTAAGTGAAAAACTGCGTGCAAAATCTTTCCGGCCGTGCAAACCAGTCCGCCGGAAGAGGCTTCCTTTGATGTCCTCTAACGCTGCTGTTTCTTATTTATTTTTGTTTTTTTTACTATATTGTAAAAAATATACCTACAAAATCGGCTATTTTTTCTCGCGCTAGAGTTGCATTACCCCTTAAACAATTGCAAATTAGTTTGTAAATGACCAAAATATGCCGATATCCTAATAATAATTTCCTTTAAAAAATAGTAAATATATCCGCAACATTGTATATATTTGTTTAAACAATTGCAAATTAGTTTGTAAATGATCAAAATATGCCACTATCCTAATAATAATTTCCTTTAAGAAATAGAAAATATGTCCTCTACATTGTATATATTTGTTTAAACGAATGGCATTTGTTTAAACAATTGGTAATTAGTTAATAAATGACAAAGAAAAGCCAATAATTTAATAATTTCTCCAAAAAATGGACATATATGTTCGTAACATCGTATATTTATGTTTCAACAAATGCTAATTGTTTAAAAAATTTCAAATTAGTTAATAAATGACAAAAAATATGCCAATAATCCAATAATAATGATTTCTGCCAAAAAGAATAATAAAACACGTAACATTGTAAAATTGTAAATTTTGGGAAACAGTCTCATATTTAGGTTACTATGGTGGTGAACAAAAAAATAGTGATTGTGGATTTGATCCTTGGGAAGTTCTGAAATATTTCTGATAATCTCCCGCTTTTTTTAAAAATCCGAATCGTGAAAAGAAAAGGGAAAAAAGATGCATTTTTGTATTTTTAATGAGAAATTAGAACTGCTTTTTCGATTTTCCGATTTTTCTCAAATTTGGGTTGAATCTTTTTCTGGAAAAGGAGTATTATTAGACGTAGTATCTATATATTTCATGCATTCGAGCTAGAGGTATACTGAACAATCAAATACAATTAATGTGAATCAAATATCAATCAATTAATCAAATCCAACATGATTTTCGGTCAGAGTATTGAAGATCGCGATAGGCTTAAAAAGGACTGCAGGCGTCAATTTTTATGTCAACAAATAACATCTCAAAAATTACACATGTTAGATATACTTTTTTCATTTTCCTATAGTAATAGGAAAATACTACATTTCCCTATATAAATAACCTAAAATGAAGGGCAAATTTCAAGAAATACCATCAAATACAGGCTGTTAGCACAAATACAGCTGTCCATTAGCTAATATATAGCACGTATCCAACATTAGCCTAGACATTTTCAATTTGTCATGAAAGTCCTATATTTTTACTGAATATTTAATGCAATCAAGGTATCAAGGAGCATTTAGAAAGCAAAATTTTTCTGTTACACAAGAAAAAATTTTATTTACTAGATTTTAAATTTAATTATATTATTATTATTATTAATTGCTTGTTATTATTAATAACCATTACTTTCCGGAAACAGCTAAAAAAGTAAAATTACAAAATCCGTCGTACTGGTCAATTCAACTGTTGTTAAGAATCCCTAATTTGTCCTGCTGAGTAACATATTCTGTCGTGCACAATTTGACGTTGAGAATACCTAATTTGTTGGGGCAGATAAATAATTTATTCTTCGTTAGTATGTTGAAAATTGAGGCTAATTTATAATAAAATAAAACAAACTAGTTGTTGATTTATTTCTTAGGCAAAGAAAAGGCAAGGAGAGAGGAGAAGATGAATAAAGGGCCTAAGATATGGGACCAATGGAGTAAATGGTCTGCGTGCAGCGTCACATGCGGGATCGGGAAGATAATCCGCTGGAGGCATTGCGTATCTGGAGGGTGTGCCCCAGGAGAAAAGGAAGCCCAAATAAAAACCTGCACTTTACCAGCCTGCTGAGATTGTGACCAATTACACAGATTATTCTATAAATATTTTATACCTATCTTTACGCATTATACGCTATACCTTACTTGACTGTGGTTCATACAAAAACCATTTCTATACATAACGCTAAGCAACAAAATAAAAAAGTCGTTTATGAAACAAACACTCTATTTGCTTAATTTCCAAACTTTGTTGTTTCTCAGACCTTTAACGTTTTTTTTTCTTTTTGCAGTATGTTTAGTTCCAATGTTGTTTCTGAATCACTAAACTAATTGTGAATGTGCATCAATAACATTGTTGTATAAGTATATACAGTTATTTTTATTGTCATTTAAACCAGCTCTAAATTAACAAACATTTAAAGTGTATTAAAAATTGTTTCCTTTCTTGATCGAATATGTCAACCACTACAAAATATGTAACTTAATATGACACCGGAATAGTCTATGGTTGTCTTTTTCATTAAATTTTACGTAACGGTTGCCTTATTGACGGCTACAGCTGCTTTTTGTTTTTCGTCTCCGTTTCCAAAAAGTGAACTTAAACCTAAGATCAATTAGGAAGCATGATGCACACGTCAACTCTCGCTGAAAAAAACATCATGTAGGTACTGAATACGAAATACAGAATTCGGACGATTGGTGAGGGAAATTTGAGTTTCCAAGAGAACTTTTTTTATTTATTATTAATGTGGTGGCTGGACAAAGGCCTCCCCATTGGTCTTGTACTTAATTTAACGTCGTTTAATTGAAAATATATGACTAACATCGAGTCTAAGGTTATTACCTTAGAAGTTCTTGCCAGAAAATTTTGCCATCAAATCAAAGTGAGCGCATTTTTGCACCTATTTATATTCCTCCTCTTTTATAATTGGTGGAGGCGCCGGGACAACATCTTGGACCAATACAGACGGGATTTAGCATGTGAATAACCTTTTATTTTGTTAAAGATCAAATTTTAATTGTATTACATGTCGGATATCGGATATTACTATAGAAATGGTACAGGGTATATTTGCATATTTATCAGAATTTTTACCACTTAAACCCAAAAGGTATCATTGAAATAAATACATTCACAAGAAGCTTTAGTTGCATGCATTATCGCGACTTTTGGAGTATTTTACCGATTTTGATGATTATTACAAGGTTTTTGTAATTTTGATAACAAGACATGCTAAAGCATTTAAATTCGAGACACCATGCGGCGTAACTTAGGTAATTTGACAGGTTCTTAATACTCTGTTAAAAAGGCCCAGTATTTTGAATGTGAATGTAGGAAAAGATAAACAGTCAAACTTGCAAAAAAACTGCAATTTTAGCTCGATGTTCAATATCTCTTGCAATCTTTAATCGATGTTGATGATTTTGTCATTCGTAACAGTCCATGAAGAGTTGTAAACACCCTGTGGAATAATTGTTTAATATAATATTATGATTCTCTTGAACTTTATTGCTAAGTCATTTCTATTATCAACATTTTTCTTTTTGACTAACTCAATATTTTATTGAGATGATTAAGATATTTTTAAGATACACACTTTCAGATAAAGCATTTCTCAATTTTTCAACAAAAGACAAAATTGTTCTTTGAAATTTAGGATGGCATTCCTTGCGGTGATTTAGACTGTATTTTTTTGTGACAGTAATTAATCAGTTTAGAGACAACAACCAGAAACTAATAAATAAGACTACAGAAAATTAAACTTTAATAGCTAATACACACCTCCGGAAAAACTGCAATAACAGCACGCAGTGCAAATGTCACAATCCTCAATTGTTTTAATTGAGGATGGTTGCAATCCTGAGGGATTGAGTTGTATTGAAAACTGTAGGTACACAGGTCTACAGTAATTAGTAATACCATGTCGACTGATTGACGTTCGACGTTCTACTTGAAACTGTATATTATTTGTTTACAACGCTGTAAAAACATCGGAAAAAGATTTAAAAAAATATTGAGTATCAAAGCTAAACTTGCTAAATTGATATGGCTCCATAGTATGTACAGTACTTAACAATCTGAACAAGTTCCTTAATTACTCCAATCGTAAAAATTGTCACTAGATTACAAAAGTTATAGATCATCATAGCTTAGACAAATTTTCGATGATCCGATTTTTGTTGCCGGTGAGTATATACAATACAATACAATACAATATCGTTTATTTCCATAAAGAAACAAAATACAACAATATATGATATATATGAAAAAATAAATTGCACATTAAGGAAAGTAAGTCAAAATAAAAGAAAATAAGCGCATCTTCCACCGTGTATATACACTTTCCAACCAGATATATCTTTATTGAAAATGTAAAAGTTTGTAAGCTTGTCATATTTTTCATCCCAACCGGCAAGGCATTAAAAAAGTTTGCATCCATTGAACTCCAGATGCTTCTGATGAAGGCTTGTTCGATGCTGTTGTGGTCATAAACTATGCTTATTTCTGGTGTTGTAAGCAGTCAATTGATTTGAAGCAAATCATTGCTTGTTCCTAAACACAAAACACAGGACGTAAATATAAATAGCCGGCAATGTCACCAGACGCAGTCACTTGAAATGCTCTCTACAGGATTCGCGATGTTTTAAATTTTCAATAATTCGGATTGCTCGTTTCTGCAGAACAAAAACCCTGCTCGATTCGGAAGATCGACCCCACTGAAGTATCCCATACTTAATAACAGAAAAAAGCAACGGTAGTAGAAATCCATCAGGACATCCCTACAACAATTGCCAGCCAAAACACGAAGTGCAAAACATATTCCCCACCCTTGCGCAAAGTTTATCAATGTGTAATGCCCACCTGAGATTACAATCCAGAGTAAGTCCAAGCAACTTTATACTCTCTACCCTCTCAACAGTCACGTTGGCAGTCGCAATAAAATTTTCTTCCGGTAAATAAATTGACTTAGTAACTTAGATGCTGAGCCTGTTCTTATTTACCTAGGTGAGACATCGCGTTAAAACATTATTTGCTGTTATGGAAGCTTCCGAATATGTATTAGCTGTGATAAGAATATTGGTATCATCGGCATATGAAACCACCTTACACCTATCTTGATGAATTCGTGGCTAGAGGCAAGGGTAACTCCTTTCTGCCGCGACTTGATGCACTGGGTTGCGCAAACTTGGCCGCGCAATTGGATTGGACATTGAGGTCGTAGCTAAAGGATGGGTGGAACAGGCTGTTTGTGAAGGATTGGAGACTGGTTTGGAATTCATGGATTAGCGTTTGGATTGTGTTTTGGAGGTGAAGGATGTTTGGGAATGCGTTGTTTGTTGGAGGAGGGCATTGACCGGCAATTTGAGCGAAGGTGTTAGCTTGGTGGGCGGGGCTTGGTGGTCTGGTCTTTGCGGGGTTCGGAGTGGGCGTGGCTAGACTGTGTTGGGAGAGTCTTGTCGATGAGTCGTGTTTGGAACGTTCCTCTGGTGTTGGGACTGATCTGCGCGGTTTTGGTGCATTGATGCATTTTCGGAAGCTTGCTCTGTGTGCTCCATGGCATGTCGCGCACTTTGGAGGCTCTTCCAGGTAGCTGCATTTGCTGATATGATGGTCTCTGCTGCAGTGGAGGCATTTCTGTGTGGCATAGCAGTGCATGGAAGCATGTCCGTAAAGGAGGCAGCGATGGCATTGTCCTGGGGTTGTAGGCCGTTTCAACTCCTCCATGCTGACTTGAACGCCGCATAACACAACATACCACAATCGGTGGTATGTCCACAGCGGTCGGTGGAACCAAATGGTTCCACCCCAACCAAAAATTTGGTTGGGGGGAAAGGGACAGGTGTGGTTACTTTAGTCGGTTCTGTAACTAGGGTACGGATGGAGGGACTTTTTATTACGTGAGCACTTTGGGTGGTTGATGAGTCGTTGTCGGACAAATTTTGCTCAGGAGGGGCAGGAGTATCGGTAGGTTTCTCGGTTTGGAGATTGGGAAAATACCGCTTTGCGGTCTCCACTGTAACATCGTGGCGGTGGGCGTTGATAGGTCTTCTCTGCCTGGCGAGATTGGGCGGTGTGGAAGGCTTGTCGTGGAAGTCGGCAATTTGTTGCAAAACCTTGTGGAGGATCCCTCGCAGCTCCATGCACTCCTGCCTTGAAGCACAGAATTTCGCTGCGTAGTTCTTCATCTCCATTTCGGCGAATTCCGGCGCAAGGGAGAACTTTGCGTCAGTCATCGTGGAGCAGTCACGGGATTGGTCGGGGTGAAATGTACAGGGGGCGGGGCTTGAAATAATAAGAGATTCTTGAATAATGGAAAATGGAAAAATAAAAAGGACTCGAAAATGGAAATTAAACTTGATGGTAGAAATATAAAAGGAAAATAAAAAGGTAATTCTGGCGGCGCTTGCACGTGGCTCCTTGCGATGTCGTCAAGACGCACCGGGTCGCTTGTGCTATCGTTGGAAGGCCAGACTTGATCGGCTGACCGTACCAACGAAGCCAGAGCGCTGGCTGGTATCGCAGTAGACAGTGGCTGGAGCGTGGTGCACGACTGGTCTGTACTGTAGGCTGCTCGATACTGTGACTGTAACTGTGACTGTGCCACCTTACCACCTTACACGCTGGCAGTCCCAAATACTCTGGCAGGTCATTTATAAATATTGTGAAAAGCGCTGGTCCCAGTATTGAGCCCTGTGGAACACCACATAGATTTTCCTCCCTGTGCGACTTATGTTTGTTGTTAATGACAACTTATTGTTCGCGACCTCCCAGATACGATCGAAACCATTCCAACGCCAGACCTCGTATTCCAAATCTTTCAAGCTTTTGCAGCAATAGATTATAACTCACGCTGTCACATGCCTTTGAAAAGTCAACAAAATGTCCCACACACGGAAAAGTGATCTCTCGAACGAAGAGAGAATTACTTGGATGAAGTTGTTAGTAGGTTCGTATATACGCGAGAGATTATTGACTTCAACCAAGACATTTTATTTCTTGGAATAATAGATTCATAATACTAGATTCAAGAAAGTTGTTACTCTGGTGAAGGAAGTAAACAGTCTTCAATGAAGTGAATTTTTATTCCCGGTAAATATTTTTAGCTACTTAATGTAAGAATTTTAAAGATTTGGCACAAATACGTTTTCTATTGCTAATTAACAAGATAGGTATGTTTTATTTACTTACTCGTTGTAACCTGTTGCGTGCCTTACATCAAATTATTCCGTGTTGAAACGTTTATTGTACACTAATCACAAGCCACATCCCCTACGGATACTTCGTTGTTGTTATTGTACTAGGTTTTCGTACTAGGTTTCGCTCCTTTACGGCGCCAGCCCTACGCGCGGGCGCGCGAGCCTTGACAAAATTACGATGCGCATATTTATTCCAGAGAAAGGGATTACTTGAAAGAAGTGAGAATCACTTCAGTTAAACAATTGGTGGGTTTTTATTCAGTAAACAATACTTACTTATATTAAATGTCATATATTTTCTTGGATCAAGTAACTACGCACTTCGATGGATTTACTATTACTTCGTTGAAGAAATTGACAGTTTTGGGACGGAAAATTCAATTACTTCTTTCAATAGAATATTGGTTCTTATAAAGAAAGAATTTATTTGTCGACAGCATTTATCTGAGAAATTATTTTACGTAGATTGAGTATGTGGCATTTCTTCTATATACCTAACTTTCTACATCCAAGTAAACAGGCATTAATCACTTTTCTGTGTGCAGAGTGACTTTCCTGCCATCCACGGCCTGTACAATTCTGCCCACAAAGTCACACAAAGCTGTGTCGACACTTCTATCCGTGACAAAACCATGCTGACAGGGACTCAGAAAATTGTTCCTTAAAAAGTAACTCACTAATTATTGCTGACAAAAACTTCTATAATTTTAGAAAAAGACGAAAGTAAACTTATAGGACGATAGTTTTCAACTATTGTTCGTTGTCATTTCTTAAAGTACGGTTTTACTACAGCAAACTTTAGCTTGTTTGGAAAAATTCCCTGTGAGAGACAACAAGTTTAAAACAAAGGCCAGTGGAGAAGAAATAATAATCTAGATTGTAGACTTCCGTGGTCCAAGGCAATGACATATTGATTTCCTGGTGGAAACCGCGTTGGTGACCTTTATATAGTCGACGTTTCGCACTCTGTTGCAAGAGGCATCTTCAGACTAAGTACCAAGGCAAGTGCTACGAAGATTGATTTCCACTCGGAAATCAATATTCCAGTGAACAAGTTTTACACAAACACTTAATGAAATTACGTTCAAATAATACTGTTTTTCTTGCAAATCCTGTATAAGCCTTCTGCGCGCCACGAATAAAATCCTATAAGTAAAATGATTACATACCCCAAAACGAAATGAATAAAACATTAGATAGAAATCCAACGATTTGTGGATACAGATTCGGTAGCAAAGGACACCGTTACCATACGCATAACTCGGTATAACCGCCTCCAGCCGCCACATTTGCTCGTCAATTCACCAGACAAACATCAGATGCGTAGGGATAGGCTGCGATGTCGATATCGGTTATTGTCGGAAATTTCTGATGCGAAGCGTGTCACCATGGAGACCGACGTCGTCTTGCCACCTCCGGATTAGGGCCGCTCGCTGCCAGCTCGTAAGGCACGCCGTCATCTTAACGACCGAATTGCTCCAGACTGCCGGCTTTTTTCTGCCCGAGTAACGAATATAAAGTTAGCGTTTTACGGCTTCCCTTTCTGCATGTTACCTCGGTACTAGAGCACTTTAAAAAGGTTAAAGCACGGACTGAGGGGGGAAAGTCTTATGGACGTCCCTGTGCCGCAGCTGTAATGGTGTTGAGTGGAATTTTCTGGAAGTATCTTTGCGTTGGTTGGATTAAACCGTGAATAACTTAAAGTGAGGTTATTCTTTTCTATTTGCAGTCATACTGCTTCACGTTGGAGTCAGATTTGGTTAATGTTGTACATTTTAAATGCTTCTTCAATTGTGGATCCATAAATTTAAACCAGATAAGGTCCATCGTAGAAGAAAACTTTCATACTACATTTTGGAAGAGTGTGAATGCGATTTAAGACTAGTGTCTCACGAAACACTAAAAAAGTAACAACTGGTAATTTCCTTTCCTTCAATAACTTGCATATTACGATAAATAGAAAGGAATCGAAAGGAAAATATTGCATTCTTACATAATGCATACTCTGGATTTTTATTGTTAGGAAATGTTTTTGTTAAGCAGGTTTAGCTAGGGAATATTTAACAATTTTATTTCTCATGAACACCATATTGAATTTTTACATATTTATGTAAAATATCGAAAGCGTTTACGAAATTATCACAAAATACAATAAAGCTGCCATTAGGTAGCCCGACAGGTCACCCGACTTAAATCTAAAAATATAGCATGGGTTTGTTGATGGGTCATTTATTAATTAATTATTTAGGATTTTTAACGTTTGCGCTATATATACGGGGTAGAGATTGGAGAGCCGGCAAATATAAAATATTTGCATAATAACATTTTTAACCAAATCTGACCTTTGGTCAGATCAAAGATCTACATCAGTTTAAAATTCATATAAATGAACGTCTACTTTTTGAAAACCTCTGACTTTTCGGAAATAAGTAATTCTCTTCGTTCCCATTGAAACACCTTCTACAAAATCCTAATACCCAACTTTATATATTGGAGTAATTATTCTATAAACAGTAATCATGTCGACATATGCATTGTTACTGTAATTAAGCATGTTATCCGAAGATCATGTAACAATACTAACAGCTACTTACTATTAGTAACAGGTAGATGTAATTATTTTGCTTATAAATTTTTACTAGTATGTAAAGTATTGTAATAGTGCCCAACAAAAATTTTGAGAATTTAGCGGAAATATGTCTTTTTGGGTCCGCTGAACATTTTTGACCAAGGTACAAAAAATGTCTGTGTGTATGTGTGTGTGTGTGTGTGTGTGTGTGTGTGTGTGTGTGTGTGTGTGTGTGTGTGGATGTGTGTGTGTGTGTGTGTGTGTGTGTCTGTGTGTGTACCCGTTTATTGTGGCGACGATTCCGGAGAAACTACTAAAGGTATCGGGACGAAGTTTCATGACTAAACTTAGAGGTGAAAAGCTTTCTGTTGAAAAGGGTCCAAAGGAACTGGAGGTTTAGTCTTTGCATTTTTGAAAGATTTTGCAAATAAGCCGCCATTTCTGGAATTTCGTCGAAATAATTAATAATAAATTAAAGTAGAGGAAATTCTGAATAATTTATGACTATGACATATTATGAAACAACGTATCTTCAATTTAAATTTAAAACGTTTAATTTGTTGCAACTTCTCAGT
Organism: Aphodius sticticus; assembly: GCA_963966075.1. NCBI lineage: Eukaryota > Metazoa > Arthropoda > Insecta > Coleoptera > Scarabaeidae > Aphodius > Aphodius sticticus. The sequence continues at coordinate 20,543,673 of OZ014510.1, forward strand.
TTTTGTGTCAAGGTCAAAATTTGACTGTGGAAGGATAGGTACTTATTTAGGTCTTCCCTTGCTACTCCTTAAATCTCTTCCGTATGCTATGACACCCTGTATATATATATGCACTTCAAACTAAAAAAAATCCAACATAGGTGATTAATAGGACACTAATACACATACACTGTGGGCCAGAAAACGGTAAAAATTTTCAATTACTCCTATTTCCAATAATATTTACTAAATTTAAATGTCTTTTAAATTAAATTGCCTACAACGCCAACGTAAAGATTGAAAATATACACTGCTCAAAAAAGTTAGGGGAACAGTTTTCTAGAAACCTGTAACTTTTTAAATAATAGTTCTAGGCAAATCAATTTGGTATACTTCAACGGCGTATATTTAACTAAAGAAATTAATACCGCAAAACAAAATGGAAAAAATGTCAAGTACGCTTTGAATTCACGTATGAAAGCCTACTAAAGATGACAAAAGAATTCAGTTGTCACTTTTGGTTGATTAGAAACGTCATTAGAAGTAATATGATCCATTATTCAGCATGGCCACTCTATTCGACATGTTAGCAGGGACCTTCGAGTTTCCCCTTCTGTTACTCAGCGTTTATGGAATCGGTTTCGGCAGACTGGCCAATATGCTAGAAGAGCTGAACAAGGTCGAAATCGAAAAACTACTCAATCAAGACCGATTTCTCGTCCTTTCTTCTCTACGTCAGCGTACTACCGCAGCACGAGACCTCCTACTAAACGACCTACTTGAGCACATGGAATACAAAATTGTTAGAAACAGATTAAAAGAAGCGAATTTGAAACCAAGAAGACCTGTCCGCGCACGGCATCACAAAGCAGCGCGAATGAGGTTTGCTCTGGATCACAGAGATTGGCAACGTCGTCACTGGACGCCTGTACTGTTTACGAGTCCAGATGTCCTGGTGGACGCTACGCAGCTGCTACTATACAGGAAGTGGATAGATTTGGTCGTAGATTTGTGATGGTTTGGGCTGGAATTAGTATATACAACAGAAGTGATCTTGTTGTGGTTACTGGTAGACTAAATGCCATGAATTACATCAAAAACATCTTGGAGGACCATGTGGTGCCTGCTGCATATGGCTTCGGTCAAAATTTCATCCTAATGCAGGACAATGCAAAGCCACACCGCCGGCATCACCAGAAACTTTTAACAAGAACGTGGAAGTCAGGTCATGGAAGGGCCGGCGTTAACACCTGATCTGAATCCTATTGAACACGTGTAATTTTTGAGCAGTGTACTATATTTTCAATAATAAATCGTCTCAATCCAATGCAATGTTATGTTACTTTTGTGTGAGTATGAAGCATTTTTGATCAAATCGAGTCAATTTCATGCGAGATGAAAGTGTATTAAAATTAATATGTAATTGTTTTGCTAAAAAGAATAGTGGAGACTTTATAACACCATTGGAAATACGAGTAATTAAAACATTGTACCGTTTTCTTTTGGCCCACAGTATATTTTATAATTATTAGTTCTAAATTTGACCATTATGAGTTCTATTCGATATATCCCTGCCACAAGGCGCAGTACTGTAATCATAGTTCCTCGGATTACCGCTAGTTTTTATTAAGCCTCTTGCATGATAATCGAATTGTGGTTTAGTCGGGTGATATGGCGGGCCACCTAATAGGATATTTTATGATAATTTCATACACGTGTTATACATGTACACATGGCTATAAAGCATATTCAATATTCTATTCAAATGTGCAAAAATTTTAAACTCTGCCCATAGAAATAATATAGTACAAGTAAACAAGGACATTTTCTGGCACCAAAACTGACTTCAGCGTATGCTCTAATGCACATACCTACCAACTTATGGCTTTTTATTTATCATATTATGGCAATTATAATAGAAAGTCCTGAGAAAGATCCATAGAACATCCTCACTATATCACTTTAAAGATTACCCAATAATATCGATTTCAAGTCAAAATGGTAATGTTTTAAACAATAAAACTCATACATCATTAGAATCTAAAACCGAGGGTTTAAATTTGATAACATGTTTTCAATGTCTTTCAAAAGACCAAAATTTTCAAAAAATAGTCAGGCCTTTTCGGCCTGTTTCTTCAATGATTATTTCATTTATATGCAAAGATATCTGATGTTTTTTTAATGTCCGCAAAGTTTATTGCCTATGTTACATATCGTCCATTCTTATCGCTTGTTTATGGTCCTATTAGTTTTTCAACTAAAACTTCTTATTATTTTAACTAGAAGAAAACCTACGCGGACAAGAAACGCAATTATGTATTAGGAAACGTGTTATGCGTTTCATGATAAGCATTCACTATATAAGCCGTTGAGTTCATATCTATTTAAAAATGAATAAGCTAATAATTTATACGGTCGCATTATTGGTGCTCGTCGCCTACTTTGGGCCTGCACTTGCTGATGATTGCAAAGAGAACACCGATTGCCCTGACGGGTACACGTGCCTTCAACCTACTGAAAAAAAATGCATAAAACCAGCCAAGAAGCGGTGTAAGTGTACTTATTTGAATTTTTATTGGATACAGTAAAGCACCTACTGCATCTATAATTTGATTATATAATTTGACATCTAGAAAAAATAAGCAACTACATATTAATTTTCTTTTTCAGTTAATAAGAGAACACCAATTTAGAGATTCTATTCCGGCATGATGCATCTGTGGCACTACAATAGTAGGTACTAGTGACATGAATAAATAAAAATAAAAATAAATATTAATACTTCGTAAAATTGTTTTACTTGCTAAAAATAAACACCTGGTTTTTGATAAAGCAACAGGATCCCATAACTATAGTCTAAAGTCTAAACTAAAGTCATTATTATTATTATTATTATTATTACTATATAGTCCAATAAAATTCCACTTCAAAAATTACAAACCCGGCTGGATTTTTGTACACCTTTGGTTGGTAATCTGTAATAATGTTCAAAAAGTCCCGTTCGGTATAGTGTCGCGAGTTATTAACGTTCCAAGATAACCGAAACGGAGTTTTTAACACTATTTTGGTTTCTATCGAGTCATCCATGAGCGTTTAATTAGAGAATTTCTAAATCGCTGTAAAAATGTCTATAGTGATTTAAATAATGGTTGGCATTTTCAAGTTATATGTCTGGAAGAATGTCAAAAGCACGTAGGAGGAACAACGAATTTATATGCTGGGTAATCCTTTCCGCTACCTAAGTGTTTGGAAACATGATAAAGGACCATGTTTTATAATAAGACAACCCGCAGTTCAAACATGACTATTTCCGAGCCTTCCTTATATAATACCCAGCTTGGTATCTGCAAAAGTACAGCTAACGTAACTAAAGTAACTATCCATTCAAATGTACGCTAGTACAGTTTGCTAGGTTTTTGAAAAATTGCACAAAACATGGGAGGTATTTATAGAAAACATCTCTTCCTTCTGAAGAATATATTCCGAAAACGACCTTTTGACTATGGGTTAATAGGATTTTTTATCATAAAATATTATGCTCATTTAAATTGCTGTATTTGACTAATTCCACTGTGTTAATATGATATATCTAAATACTGTTGGATCTTCTAGTTTTCGCGTATTATTTACACAGTACATAAATAATTATTTTATAAAAGAAAATTCGGAAAATGATTAGAATGTGGGCGCAGAAATAAGAAAATATGGATTTTGGATTTTAAGTAGTCTTATGTAGTATTGATGACGTAACCTATCTATATGAAACCACAAGTCCACAATACCAACTTGTGTGGAATTTCACAATTACAAAATGCAACGCAAAATGCATTAACTTCTCTACTATCATGGACACGTACAACGCCAGGCAATTAAAGATTTTTCAAAAACAATAAAATATCAAGATTGGTGATTACAAACTCTATTTTAATAAGAACAACATATTTTGACGAGTTTAAAATAAGATTAAGCTTTGTTTCATGGGCAGCATGGCAATGTACTGTTCCTCTTTTAGTTCTAATGACGCTTTGGAATTGTGCTTTGGAATTGGAATGCTGTTTTGTAATTTTTTATTTTTGGACGAAAAAAGCAGCGCTTACAAATAATTTTAGTTCACCGCCAATTAAAATGTTTTTCGTTATGCGTGCTTATCACAACCAAATGATATGCCGTTTAATTATAATAATAGTGACTAACGTGAACACGTGTGCATAAGTAATAAGAAGGAATAACGAGTAAAAATTTTAATGACAACTATGGTTTTTCAATAACTGTGATGCAATTTTGAGTTGGTAATATACACTTGCGTGCAAAAAAAAAACGCACCACCTAAAATGTATGTCAATGTTAACGTTAAATATCTTTAGAACCAATTGACCACATCAGATTTTTTTGTATAAATAACAAGTATTTGGTATCATTATCGGAAAAATGTTTTCTGTCGAATAGTCAGGGTATGCCTATGAAGTGCGCGGAAATAATGATTTATTGACCAAAAACCAATTCAAGCACGCTAGAGGGCATCCATAATAGTATATCGGCGAAAATCGACTTAGTGGTGTTTATCTGAAAATTTTCGACTATTTTCACCCAGTAATAGCCACCTAGATTAACAGCCAAAAAAGTTATTTCTTCGTTGCCTTGGTGATAAAAATGGACGATCGATATATAGAAACACAATTGTTTTACGTTGTGACGTACGTTTTACGTTTTACGTTGAATTATATGGCGGTTAATAAGTTTTATAAATGTAGCGAATTATAGGCTAATTATTCAGTGCAGAGAAATTCGACTGAAATTTGACAGACATCAGAAGAAGCCACAACCATATATTTCCGAATATAGCATACTACTTAAGGAATGTGGTGTTTCCACCAGAATCACGACGTCTGCATTTCTGCTGACCTTGGCTATACACTTCAAGGAGCAAGTATACCCCACTAATGAAAATTTTTGTTAATGTTTAGAGAAAAACTAGTTGCAATTAAAACTAACCACAGGTGATATAGGACGTAAAAAAACACATGAAACAAACGGTAAAGTCAAGGGTGTCTTAGAAAAAACAATTATTTTCTTCGAAATCACGTAAAAACGATAAATAATTCAAACCAAGTTCATAGGTAAAACCTTTCAATTTTTTTATGTTCTATTTTGGAAAGTCAGTTTCATAAAATAATAATGTACCTATACCAAAAAAATCTGATGTGGCCAGGCACATGACTTTATCATACTATATATAAAATTAATAGTTTAGCTGCATGAGACTCTATTTGATCGAGATCGGCCTTGTCTGCATTAAAATAAAACTACTAGAACTAGACAGATATGTAGATTAAAGCTGCGTTTGGATAGTGTACTCCGTTGACACCGGGTACACCGTCCAAATGAAACTTACGTGTTATTGGGTGTAAAAAGTGTAATACAATATGCGAACGCAGCTTATATTGACAGAAGTTATTGCCAAAACAATAGCGTTTGACACCAAGTTTGTATTACTGTCATTAGAATCAAAAAATCTGACAAATCCTGGCTACTAGTTTTCATGCAGTACGACCGATCTCGTAGAAATAGAATTTGCTCATGCAGCTAAACTATTGATTGTACCAAAAAATGTCATAGTGATAAATTATTCAGAATTTCCTCATATTTAATTTATTATTTAACTATTTCGACGAAATTCCAGAAATGACGGCTTGTTTGCAAAATCTTTCAAAAATGCCTAGACTAAACCTCCAGTTCCTTTGGACCCTCTTCAACAGAAAGCTTTTCAGCTCTAAGTTTGGTTATGAAACTTCTAAATATGAAGTTTCGTCCCGATACCTTTAGTAGTTTTTCCGAAATCGTCGCCACAAAAAACGAGTACACACACACATACACACACACACACACACACACACACACACACAGAAATTTGTTTGTACCTTGGTCAAATATGTTCAGGGGACCCAAAAAGACATATTTCCGCTAAAATCTCAAAAGATTTTTTTGGCACGATTGCAATACTTTACATACTGCGTATGATAAAGTAAAAACAATGTCGTTATTCAATATTTTATTACTTTACTTACTTTCCAATATGCAATACTACATCAGAAAGTCACTTTAAAAATTTCATATCTCTACAATGCGCATTAACGCTAGGATTCCGAACCTACGGTCCACTTCCGGTAGACTACATCGTCAATTATAAAATAAACGTTGCAAGAAAATGACTATCAACTTATTATGTCGACAGGAGTTCTTTCAACTTCAACTTGGAATTAAAGGACTGAACTGCTAACCTGAAACAGTTAAAAGTTTCCCAGTTATTTCTTGCGCGATAATGATAATGGTTTCCAGGGAGATACGGAGAAGAATAGGGTTCGTTTAATCTAAATAAGTCGCATCCTTTATAAAGCGAATGCGAGATTACTTCGAGGCCTTCGAGGAGAGAAGCTTTCATCGATGTTTGATGGCCGGAGATAGTGCGATCTGGCGAGACAAAGGCTGTGCCAGGCGGTTTATTGAGCTTAATCACTTGCAGCGCTTTCTGAGTACGTCATTAAAAGTAGGTTCTACTCGTAGATTTGCCAATTGGAGATCGTTTGATTCGGCTCGAGGCGCGCGTTGATCTCCAATACCTTTTAACCGACTTTATTAACTGACGAGCGATTGCGCTTTTCTCGCATGTATTTTTTGTTCGTATATATTTTGGCAAAATTGTTTATTGCAGACCTTGAAGCGGAGAGAATAATGTAAAAGGCACTTCTTTAACACAAGTACAAATATAGAACTAAAAAAAGTGGTGAACAGAAATATGGATGAAACCAATATGGCACCCACAAGAAAAACCAAGGTTTATTTGATTCAGGCGAATACATTATAAGAAAAGGTGTCAAAACGGCATCTTAATCGGTCCACAAAATTATGACCATATTTAAAAAATAGCCTTTTTTATTGTTTGAAGAAATCACTGAAGTCACTAGGAGTTTGACGACTTTCTCAACGAATTATATATTAGAGAGGACACAAATGTACGCTATTTCGTCCATTTAAACGATATTGTACAGTAAGATCAAAAATTGCTGACCTGTCCGCTCGCATGAAACGGGGTTTAAGTAAAAATGTGCCATATATGCACCCATATATAATCCTATTTCATAAGAGTGGACAGGTCAATCATTTTTGATCTCACTGTATCTTTAAGAATAGCAAAAGTACCCATGCAATCTAACGTCCCGTGATGCACACTGTATATTTGCTAATAAGAATGTTAATGATGTCACTACCAAAAAAATATTTTTTTTTTAACTGCTAGTAACTAACTTACACGCCATAATCATAAACTAATAAAAAAATTTCGCTGGTACCGGAAGCAGAACAAAAGAACAAAAGTTGTTTGGCCCATCATTTTCTACAACTGAAAATTATTTTCATTTATACAGGATGTTGCATTTAGGCGTGACGGGAAAAATTATCTTTTAAATGGAATTCCCTGTATATCATACCATATCATGTATACTAAGCAGTGATGTTAAATACCCGGGTATTTATTTTAAATACCCCGGGTAAATACCCGGGGTATAATACCCAAAGTGGGTATTTATAGGGGTATTTATAAACATAATATTGTTATTAAAAATAGCAGGTTAAAGGAAATATTTAATTACAAAATAAAGGTTTCTCTTTTATCACAAAACCAAAAGGTATTCTCTTATCACAAAATAAAGGTTATTCTTATAAAAATAAAAACATTTTTAAAGCAAAGAAAAAATATAAAAATATCAGTCTCATCTGACGATATATCAAGTGCAGACAGTTCCTTGTCATAAGCGTCCATTCAATCGTGTGAATCTTCCATATTTTCGGATTCTGTTATCGAAGAACAGTTAGCAGATACTTATGATTATCATTATATGTTAAGTATGTCAACTTGGCGGCTGTTGTTGTTAATAAATTTCTAATTTTGCTATGAATCCAACTAAATGTACTGAATGTTCTTATATAACTCAAATATTTTACATTATTTGTAATCAAGAGTACACATCTGTAGAATGTCCCACTTTTTTCCCCTGCATAACTTTTTTTCCGGATAGTAATTGCCGCACTGAATAAAAAGTTTCATATGGACCTATTTGTTTACTTTATTCCTTACAAAATTACAACCGTATGAAATAATTGTAAATTAATTGCAAAACTGTAAATTAAATGACTTAACTTCTTTAGGAATTGATAAACCCAATACGTCGGCAAGAATGAAACTTTATACTTAGAATGACAATTGCTTGTAGAGAAACAAATGTCTAAAAAGTTTCATATGTATTTTGTTTTCGTTCATTTGTTTATTTAGTTCATTTTTAACATTCTGCATTTTTTACTTAAATTTATTTACTTATAATTTTATGGGTATTGTGCTCTTTCTGTGTTTTAGCATTGTTTAGTATGTAATGGGAATGTGTAAATAAAAGCCTCTTTTCCTTTGTTTGGTTAAATTATTTTAATGGGTACATGTTTCGTCTTACGACATCTTCAGCCCAAATCTACAATATCTCAAAACATATAAATTTAATCTAGTCAAGCACATTAATAAATTACGTACGGTCCAATTGAAATAAAAATACGCAGTACACAACAACACATGTCTATCATTTCAGAACACACAACACGAATGACAAGACGACAGTTGTGAAGTTAGCAGTGTAATGGATGAAAACAGGTTGAGCAATGTTAGGAATTTAAAGTGTAATAAAATATTGGTTTGTTATTAAATATTAATTGATCGTTTAGCAAAGTGACGTTTTTATTTCTTTTGTGTTTTTCTATTTCTAATTGTTCTAATAAGTCCATTTTATAACCCTTTTTACATCGGTGGATTAGTTTGGGTGTATTATAGTTAATATGATGACCTGTGTTTAATCTATATTGAAATAAGTTAGATGTTGCTCTGTTTTTATGTTCCGCCATTCGTTTTGCTAACTTCCTTCCGGTTTGACCTACATATATAGAGTTACATTCTGAACATTTGACTGAGTAAACTCCACACTCTTCCATAATAGATTTAGGGGTTTTGAAATTTGAGAGAATGTTATAAATTGTGTTATTACTTTTGAATGCTGGGTATATGTTGAATTTGGGTAAAATTTTGTTCAATTTTATGTTAATACTATTATATGAAAAAGGTTTGTATATTCTATTAGTGGGGTTTTCGATTGTATATAAAGGGTCATTTGTTGTTATGATATGATGTAGAAGTTTATTAATATGTTTTTTGGGGAAAGAGTTATTGTCAGCAAGGTCGAAGATATAATTGAGTTCATCTATTCTGGAGTTATAACTAATAGGGTATTTTAAGCAGCGATTCAATAGAAAATGGAAGGAAGACAAACGCTGGGAGAAACTGTGAGCGGAATCAAATGGTATTATGGTTGGTAGAGTGGTAGGTTTTCTGTATATGTTATATTGAATATTGTCATTAGTTTTAGTTAATGTTAAATCCAAAAAGTTTAAAATGTTATTATTTTGAATTTCCAAGGTGAATTTTAAATTATTGTGTATGTTAATGTAAGTTAAGAAACTATTGATGTTTGATTCGTTTCCCGTCCATAAGCAAAAAACATCGTCCACATATCTGACCCATTTCACGATATTAGAGTTAAAAGGATTGTTCTTATTTAAGATGTGATGTTGTTCTACGTGATCGAGGTAAATATCAGAAAGTACAGAAGAAATTCCCATCGGTAAGCCGTCTTCCAGTTTATAAAATTTGTCATTAAAAGAGCAGAAATTTTGTTTTATAATGTGTGTTAAGATCAAGTTCAAATGATTAATTTTTTGTTTATCTGTAAAATGATTATCGAAAATTTGTGACACAAGTTTTAGGGTGATATCTAAAGGTACGTTGTATAAAAATTAGTTACGTCGAAGGACACCATTATAGTGTCATTTAAATTTATATCTTTAGTTTTGTTTATAAACTGTAAGGTGTTTTTTATAGAATACTTTGGTCGAAAATCTATTTCTTTGAAAACATTTAGCATGATTTTAATTAAATTGGAAGTTGGTGAATCATAATATGCAGTTATAGGGCGAATGGGACAATCTTTTTTATGTAATTTGGGGAGGGCGTAAAGTTGGGGCACATTAAAATTCATAGGGACAAAACAATGGTGGTGTGGAGTTAACTCAGCCAAAGTGCTCTTACACTGATTTACAACATACTTCGTTTTTGCAACCATATCATTCAAAGGATTTCGGTGAAGTTGTATGTAATTGTTTTCATTTAAAAATTGCAAGGTTTTATCAACATATGATGTTTTATCCATAACAACCAAACCAGCGTTTTTATCGGCTTTTATAATTACTGCGTTATTATCAGTTAATTTCTTTCTGTTACTTTTAACTGTATTCCAATCGTCATTATGTGAAGAGGTCGGCCTTGCTGACAATAACTCTTTCCCAAAAAACATATTAATAAACTTCTACATCATATAATAACAACAAATGACCCTTTATATACAATCGAAAAACCCACTAATAGAATATACAAACCTTTTTCATATAATAGTATTAACATAAAATTGAACAACATTTTACCCAAATTCAACATATACCCAGCATTCAAAAGTAATAACACAATTTATAACATTCTCTCAAATTTCAAAACCCCTAAATCTATTATGGAAGAGTGTGGAGTTTACTCAGTCAAATGTTCAGAATGTAACTCTATATATGTAGGTCAAACCGGAAGGAAGTTAGCACAACGAATGGCGGAACATAAAAACAGAGCAACATCTAACTTATTGTTACGTAGCTCTTAATGGGGGACGGCTCTAGGTCAGAATGGAGATGTAAATAAATAAAAGTCGCAGTGTTATTTACATCGTTCGTGTATTGCTGACCATACAAAATTCCAATACTACAGCTGATATCTGAAATTCAATAGTCGCGCTACTCTACAAGTAGGTGCTGCAAATTACTGATCCCGTTCCCATCCTTTGCCGTGGCTTTTATATTGAATTTGGCAAGACGTCATGACCTGTTTTGAGCCCCCAAAAATCCTGAGTTAGTTTTGGTTGCACACGGCCTTTGATATAAATCATAGTTAATTTGCACGCTTGCCACAAAGGAATGTCTTTGTTCCGATATAAAAAGCCTGACGTCTGCATTTCTGGACAAGCAACTGTCTGCAGATTGGGTTGGATGACCTGACCTCAATTGTACAATGCAATTAAACTATACTTCGTAACAACCCTCCAATTGCTCGACCCAGAGCAATGAAAAGAAATTGTACAGCCACGGAGCGGGATAGGAAAGAACGCACCACTTATAATTTTATTTGCCTAACATAAGAAATAACAATACAAAAAAATATCCATAGAAAAAAGTTCTATGTCGTCGTGTCAGTATCGTATGCGATTTGCCCCGTTCTCATCCGTCTCCGTCTGGTTCTTGGGTCCTCCTGCTAACCTTTTTCTTCTAGGATTGCGATGGTCATCTACGTGAGAGATACCATTACGGTCGGCTTTGACCGTGCACCCAGATTCGTGTTTCAGAATCATCTCCTGTTGCCTCTCAGAATTCTCCTAATTCTTCTTCTCCTTCTACTTCTACTTGGACTAGTCGGGACCCCTTGTCCCGTGCGAGGTGGTTTGGTAGAATCCATAGGACCGTTCCTCTCTAGTCGATTTGTTTGTTTTTCCTCAGACTGGTCGAGACATCCCTTGTCCCGTGCGGGGTGGTTCGGTAGAATCCGTAGCGCCAAATCCCCTCCAGTCTACATCGCCAGCTTCCTCTGGCGGTATCGGCAACCCTAAAACTCGCATATAACTCAATTATGCCGGTATGGTACCCCGTTTCGTCATGTGTCGACTGCTTCTTGTAGATGACCACCATCCGTGTATTTATCTCTTCGTCATCCCGGACCAGCCAGCTGCATCCATCGAAGTGAGAACGGGCAAATGCATATTCTTCCTTACAGTGATGGCATCAACCTTCAACAATTAAACTACACAAATAAACACACTAGGTACTAACTTATTTCTAAGACGAAGAGTTGAGCGTTGTTTGACTCTAACGCTATCCATCCATGCGGTTGTTAGTAGCTGTCCTTGGAACGGCATATTTCTCATTGGGGGAGTGAGAAATTTTACAAAACCTCCCTGCAGATTGACCGCCAACCCAATTCGTCTTGTCTCCGCGTCGCTTCAGCCATGCTTCCTCTTCGTCGCGCTGGATTATTTCAGATGTTTCCACCCTGACCAAAATGAGCCGTTCCCGATCCTCCTTGGGCCCATTTTGCGCCTCCACCATGTTACGTAGCTCTTAATGGGGGACGGCTCTAGGTCAGGATGGAGATGTAAATAAATAAAACTCACAGTGTTATTTACATCGTTCGTGTATTGCTGACCATACAAAATTCCAATACTACAGCTGATATCTGAAATTCAATAGTCGCGCTACTCTACAAGTAGGTGCTGCAAACTACTGATCCCGTTCCCATCCTTTGCCGTGGCTTTTATATTGAATTTGGCAAGACGTCATGACCTGTTTTGAGCCCCCAAAAATCCTGAGTTAGGAGTTTTGGTTGCACACGGCCTTTGATATAAATCATAGTTAATTTGCACGCTTGCCACAAAGGAATGTCTTTGTTCCGATATAAAAAGCCTGACGTCTGCATTTCTGGACAAGCAACTGTCTGCAGATTGGGTTGGATGACCTGACCTCAATTGTACAATGCAATTAAACTATACTTCGTAACATAGATTCAACATAGATTAAACACAGGTCATCATATTAACTATAATACACCCAAACTAATCCACCGATGTAAAAAGGGTTATAAAATGGACTTATTAGAACAATTAGAAATAGAAAAACACAAAAGAAATAAAAACGTCACTTTGCTAAACGATCAATTAATATTTAATAACAAACCAATATTTTATTACACTTTAAATTCCTAACATTGCCCAACCTGTTTTCATCCATTACGCTGCTAACTTCACAACGGTCGTCTTGTCATTCGTGTTGTGTGTTCTGAAATGATAGACATGTGTTGTTGTGTACTGCGTATTTTTATTTCAATTGGACCGTACGTAATTTATTAATGTGCTTGACTAGATTAAATTTATATGTTTTGATATATTGTAGATTTGGGCTGAAGATGTCGTAAGACGAAACATGTACCCATTAAAATAATTTAACCAAACAAAGGAAAAGAGGTTTTTATTTACACATTGCCATTACATTATTTACCTTTGTAAAAACATGGACGCATTTAAAACTATGTTTAATATGTAGTTTATTGTTTATTTTTCTTTATTTAGTTAATATTTCAAGTGGCTGTAACTTGGCGTTGAGAAAGAATTATCCCAATTAGTCCCTTTATGTGCTCACTTACAAAAACAAAATATGCTAAAAAACACTCAGATAAACGTATTTAGATTCGGATTTTTATTCAGAACAAAAATAATCAAAAACGTCTCCAAAAACTCACTTTCCATCAAATTTATCAATATTACTCATATGATCCCAACTTTGAACAGCCTCTTCAGAAAAACAACATTATTTCTATGTTAAGTTCTTCATAAACTGTATTTGTCTTTCATGAATCTTTTAAAGATGAAATAAAAAAAAATAAATTTTTTTTCCAAATTCTTCCAGTAATTAGTACATAATTTGACGCCTTCTCAATTTAAATGTTAAATGTTCATTTAAAAGTAAAAAATCTCATGTACTAAAGGGTTAACACCTCTTATTGTTTGTTCATGTGAATTTGGTTAAAGGAGAGAATATTTTGTTCAAAAACTATACCCAGTTTCAAAATTTAATTTATTATAAAATAGTTGTTCTGAATCTTTTTTTCTGGACTGGAAATTACGGTTTGCCCTTGTTGATACTGATAATACAAGCTCATTATTACAATTATGTCCTCAGTCTTTATGAAAACACACATGTTCTCATTAGTCCTCCTAGTGGAAATCAAAATACCATCCCGGCATATTGGGCAAAATTATTCTATACGTGAGACATGTTGATTAGCGTTGACGTAAAGACGATAAGAATAATGCTCTTCTCAAGAAACCATCCTTTTCATAAAGAACCATAATAAAGGATTCCCACAAAATGACCACACGGATTATTCTCAACGGAGAGTAGCCCACAAATACAATTTTCCGCGAAACGAAAAACACACATCTCGAGAACTGGAGAAATAAGGAGAAAGACCTCACGTCTGTATCGCAAGAGAGCAGAGGTTATACGTTCGGGCACTGAAATTGCTATATGTCGTGTCCTAATCCCCAAACCTCTCAGGGAAAAACAAAAGCCAAACGTTATATCCCGGACGTAGGCATCCATCAAAACCCTCGGGTGAAACGACGACACAATAGGGCCATTCTGCCTGCCCGGAAACTGGTCTTTATAAAATATATTTTACGGGCAGTATTCGAACGACGAATACGCCCCGCCTCGATATTCCAGTGGCGTACTGTGCACCGCTCACCGGTCCACATCTGAGAATGACAGCCGATATGGGAGATTTCCTCGCTGCCGAACTCCGCACCACCGTTTACGAGCTAAACCCTTCAAGGGGATGAAAAGAAAATACTATCATAACGTGACACATTTATATTACCTACCTACTCGTTTTTATAGTTTCATTTTGCCTTTTTACTTTATCACACGTAGTATGTAAAGTATTGTAATCGTGCCAAAAAATTTGTTGAGATTTTAGCGGAAATATGTCAGATAATTTGATTCTAATGACAGTACGTAGTGTCAAACGCTAATGTTTTGACAATACCTACTGTCAATATAAGCTGCGTTCGGATATTGTACACCGTTACTCTTTTTACACCCAAAAACACGTAAGTGTCCTTTGGACGGTGTACCCGGTGTCAACGGAGTACAATATCCGAACGCAGCTTTAGTCGACATACATATCTGTCTAGTTCTAGTAGTTTTATTTTAATGCAGACATAGCCGATCTCTATCAAATAGAATTTCATGCAGCTAAACTATTAATTTTATATATAGTATGATAAAGTCATGTGCCGGGCCACATCAGATTTTTTTAGTTATTTTGATTTTCCTACTTTTTTGTTGATTTTCGAGGTATTGTTTAAAAATTAATGTCTTGGTTATTATTGAAGCTAACAGTATCATGTTTTGTGAGACCAAACGTTACCTATGGCCAAAATGTTTAGCACACAAAATGTCTTCAAAATTTGCAACTCAAATGTCCCAAAAATACCTTATTATCTATATATTCATACACCACACGAAAGAAAATCTTGGTTTTTGGGGTATTCGAACCTTTTGTAAATTTATTAAAATTCTCCTTATATTGTCTAAATATTCTTAAAGATGGTCTCATATAATTGTTGTTTATTTCATTTTCGTCGTCAGGCATTCGTGATGGTTTTGTAGGTTGAAGTGCACTATTTGAATCAATGTTCCTGATATTGGATTAGCAGGTATTTTGACAGGTAGTATTTGCTTTTGAAGGAGTGACCAAAGAGATCATTTAGGATCTATTTAACCAAGTATTATAAAGTTTTACGGTTATAGTGATATTTATTATTTTCCGAATGTATATAATATTGTATTCGGCAATTTAAATTAAATTATTGCTCCTTGATTAAGGCCAATGATTGATAGCAAACGGCTTGGTACAACGAATTACCAACATTATCGAAAAAGCGTTAAAAGAAAAAAATACTTTGCAATATTCCTACTAAACCATAAATTAGAAAGTATCCTTCTCAAACTGTTCGCGTAAATATTCAAATCTTACCTTACTGCGAGATACTATAGAGCCAATTAATGTGATGTCCTTAAGGAAACGAATGCAGGAGTACCGCAAGGTAGTGTTTTATGGCCTGTTCTTTATTCTACACCAGCGACCTTCCAGGATTAGACAACCATTGTAGACGACACAGTTATCCTAGCAGTAGTGAATAGAAATCGAGAAATAACAAAGAGACTTCAAACCGGTCTTGGTCATTTTCATGTCTCGACAAAAAAAAAGGATTAAACTGTTAGGTCAAGTCAGTTTGTGTTGACATTACTAGCAAGAAAATGCCGCTATACCGCTAACATAAATACCCCAAACACCAATAGACGCCAGGCACCGCTGGAAAGACTATGTCAAAAGTCAGGAATTTGAAATTCGACATAGTGGGATGTATTGGCAGCTTAGAAGTAAAGCAATTATTTACTAACATGCATTGTCAAATCGCCTTGTGACCTTAGGCATGATTACCACCATAATCACATCAAGATGTAGTTTGTGTACAGCGAAATACAAAAAAAAAACTGCAAGAAGTCACGTGAACGTTGATGCCATTCAGTTCTTCGACAACACCGGAATGATTAGAGAACATTCAAGAAAAAAGAAGCCTTTTTGTGTGTAACTGTGAAAGTGACAAAAGCAGAGACAGTGCTACGTAGTGCTATGAAAGTAAAATGTGACCAGTATGACAAGACTACCTGAGACACATCAATAGACACCAGTTAGTAAGTCAATGATGTCTAGATCGTAATGCATTTATTGAATAATAAAAAAAATAAAATGGCATATCCGCTGATCTGTTTTTTATTTCCTTTTCTACGGTGGGATCACCACTACAAACTTCTGTTTAGAAAATATTCTCCGGTGGACAAAGATTCAAGAGACCTACACATTTTGAAGCAACTAGATTCGTTATTTGGTTTGTGCGCTACACACAGTGGCAAAATTGATATAATGCATAATAAACGTGCATAGAAAATTGTCAATGTCGATTGTCGACATATCAATATACTGGTCTACCGGGTGACACACGGCATAGGTACTCCCGTTTATTTTTTTTGTTTATAAACCTGGACGAATGAAATTTGGGAAAGTGTTAATAGACAAAAAATGCCATTGTTTGGGACACTCTTGAGATTAATATGACAACCGGTTTTTCTGGAAATAACGTCATTATTGAAATTTTAAATGGCACCCTATATTCTTTGTGAGATATTTTCAATCAGGATGACATTCTGAACACAAAAACATATCGATCGTAAATTTTTATCACCAAGGCAACGCAAAAATAACTTTTTTGTGTATTAATCTAGGTGGCTATGAATTGGTGAAAATAGTCGAAAATTGTCAAATAGACACTAACTAAATCGATTTTGGTCGACATTGCATTACTGGTGCCCTCTAACGTGATTTAATTGGTTTTTGGCCAGTAAGTCATTTTTTTCACGGGTACCCAATGGCCACACCGTGATTATTCGATAGAAAACATCTTTCCGATTACAATGATACCAAATACTTGATATTTTGTTGAAATTCGTAGCGTACAAATGTTGTTAGAGGCAAGGAAATGGAAGAAAATATTGACCTAATGATCAAAGTCAGCGTACAAGTCAAAGTCACTTAATGGACTACTCGAAGAAAGTACACTGATTATTCGAGGAAAAACACTTTTCCGACACAATGAACCATTCCGAACAAATTCTTGATATTTTGCTGATAATCGTACCGTGAAAATGACGTTTAAAGGTATAACTAGAAATCTAAGTCAAAATCCAATATTTATGTAAAACCGAACTAAACAGTGAATTTAAGGAAGTGAAGCTTCAGTATGCGACTTTCAGGTATCTCAAAGAGGGTGAAAACACAATAGTGCTATTTTATTCAACGGGTGCTTCAGGAGGACGCCGACGAGGAAATTAAACTAGACCGAAAATAAACTCCCCAAATTGAAATAAATCGTACCGAAGGTAAGCGGGAGCAGTCGTGCCGCACAGCGGTTTCCAATTTATTATTAATTTATTGCGTTCTGCGCCAAATCATGAGCCCCAAGGTCGTTAATTTTCTGGCCAAAGTGTTCCGCACAATTTCCGCCAGGTACACCGCAGGCGCCACCACTACTTTTGCCGTCAATCTTTTAGAAACGACATGGTGATTCATTGCCCTGTCAAATTATACATTTTGTGCAGAACTGGTGGAAAATAAAGACAAAAAGGCGATATTATTTTCACAGGATACTTTTGACAAGCAACGTCTTTCCCTAGCTTAGGATAGTTTATTTCTGTTTCCACCCTGCGAAACAGATTATACACCATATTTCTAAAATTACTTGAAAATATAGACAGAAAGATGTAAAAACCTTTTACATTGGAAGAATAATTTATTTCTGATGAAACTCCTGAAACTGTAATCATGTTTGATTTAAATTTCTTCTACATGTTTACTTGCAAATTGGTTCTTTAGTCGACTATATATTATATTTCAGTATAGATCAGCCATTTTTCATACATGCCGAAAATCCACAAAATTGTTGTAGTACATAAAATCAATAATTAACAATACTTCAAATCCGTCATAACTCCAACACAGAAATACCTGAAGTAATGAGTAGTGACACGTTGTGGCAGTACTGAAAAAGCAATGACGTTGAAAAAAAAACTCGTTAAATATTGAACTTAAAGAATAGCTGAACACGTAATTATTATTTGTATAAAAGATAGTACATACTTTGGAAGAGTTTTTGCTAAGTAAGCCTAGCTAAGTAAAGCAAAGTAAATTAGTTGTTTAGAGATGAATAAGCTAATAATTTATACAATTTCATTATTCCTCGCCTACTTTGAGCTTCCACTCGGTCTGCCATGCAAAGCAGATAGTGAGTGTCCTCGAGGGTTCTCGTGCAGTCAACCTCCTGAAAAAGTATGCATCAAACTAACTGAATTCAAGCGAGGGTGTAAAGGTTTTTATTGGTCATAAATCAAATTGTGTAAATGTCATAACATTACAATGATAAAATTTTGTTTAAAATAATTAATGGAGATTAGGTATAATATATTTTTGACCGGAATTAGAGCACCCCTTATGAGGGGTAGTTTAATATTTAATTTTTTAACCGACTGTTTTCATACTGTGAAGAAGCTAAAGGTAATCTAGAGCAGGGGTGGCCAACCTTTCTCTACTTAAGATCTACCTTACATCTTTAAAATGTGCCGCGATCGACATGTTGTCATAGGCGTAGCATCTCGCGAGCTATGGGTAGTAGATACGCAAAATATATGTTAAAAACTATTTTTTTTATTTTTTATATCACGTATTAAGTTTTCGATATAAAGGCATAAAGAAAATAAATTTCCTGACTCAACTTTTTATATTTGCCTAGTTCATTATAAAAAAGCACAGTATGGCTGAAAATTTGATTTTAAGATTTCGGGACACCTTTTTTGCCAGAAAAATTTACATGGAAGATTTTTAGACTTATTTATAAAATTTTAGACTTTTGTTAATCAATAGATCGTGGGTGTTCATCTCGTACTAAAACAACTAGTTTATCTACCTACGTTGTTTATCTACGAGTAATATTAACATATTTGATTGGGTTTGGGCTGACAGGATAACCCTTTGCTAAAATTTTTATCTTGTTGAGGTGAAAGGTTAGTCCTTTGTGAATATTTGTTGTCATAGGCGCAGCACTCCCGCGAGCCATGGGCAGTAGAGACGCAAAAAATATGTTAAAAACTATTTTTTTTTATTTTGTATATCACCCATTAAGTTTTCGATATAAAGGCATAAAGAAAATAAATTTCCTGACTCAACTTTTCATATTTGCCGAGTTCATTATAAAAATGCACAGTATTGCTAAAATTTTAATTTTAACATTTCGAGACACCTTTTTTTGCCAGCAAAATTAATATGGAAGATTTTTAGACTTATATTCTACAAATTTCATATTTTTGCTAATCTATCAATAGATCGTGGGAGTTCATCTCGTACTGAAACATCTTGTTTATATACCTACGTTGTTTATCTACGAGGAATATTAACATATTTGATTGGGTTTGAGCTGAAAGGATAGCCCTTTACAAATATTTTTATTTAGTTGATTTGGAACGTTAGTCCTGTGCGAATATTTGTTTATCTTGTCGAGCTGAAGGTCAGCTCTTTACTCAAATGTTAATTTATATTATTTGGCTGTAAGGCTAGCCCTTTTCTAAAGTTTATTAATTTTGTTGAGCTGGAAGGTTAGCTTTTTACGAATACATATTTGTGGCAGCCCTTTACTGGCGTGGTAGGTAATTTATTTTGTTGAGCTGAAATGTTAGCCCTTTGCTAATATCTGAATGGTTTTGAGCTGAAAGGTTAGCCTTTTGCTAATATTTGTTTATCTTCTTGAAATGAATAGTGGTCCATTTGATATTTGTTTAATTTTTGAGATGAAAGATGAGCCCTTTGCTAATATTTGTTTATCGTGTTGAGATGAAAAGTTACCAATTTGATAATATTTGTTTATATCGTTGGAGATGAGCTAATATTTCTTTATCTTGTTAAACTGAATGATTAGTCCTTTGCTTATGTGTTTTTGTTCATGAGCTGCAAGGATGACCCCTTGCAAATATTTGTTAATTTTGTTGGACTGAAAGGTTATAGCTTAACATGCTAATATATGTAGCTGAACTGAAAGGTGGTTTGCTTTTTGCAATTATTTGACTAGGTTTTGAGTTAAAAATTTTAGCGTTTTGAACGCAAAAGGAAAAGAAATATTGGTAACTTGATTATTGTTGAATGAGTAACACCTTTGAATTTTAGCAAATTATTAATTGTCGAATGAAAGTTTGAATGAGGTTTTGAGACCAAGTTTATCATTCAGGACAATAGTTCTGGAGTCTGGCTTTGAGAGCAAAGCTATAGTCAGGAGTGGCAGTGTTAGGAATTATTTTATTTGTTGGATTAATTCAGATATTGGGCCAGTGATAGAAGATTATAAACACACTTATTTGTAAATACATGAGTAACTAGACTCACTTTTTACTGTTAATGGTTTTTGTTACAATGCGATAAGCAAAAAACTGCTATCGGTAAACGGACAGTTCTGTGAGATCGAAACTTGATTCTTGATTCAAAACTATCTTTCATCTTCCACATTCGCTAGCAAAAGGGTTATATACTTAGGGAGAAAATCAAAGGTTCTTCACTGTTCAAGTAGAATATTGGGCAGTTAGTTAACAACCGTTCTTTTAATAGGGTTATAGTCAGGCTTATTTGCTACTATGTAAAGGTGACTAAACCCACCATCACACATTAAATCAAGACATCGCGAGCCACCCCTGATCTAGAGGACCAGTTTGAGAAGCATAAACTAATCCAACCTAATAATTGGCAATTATAATTGTCAAACCCATTGCCGGGATCAACTGAACTCCACTCAACATTGTTAAAAATGTTGGTCTTCAAATTCGTTACTTTTTTAATTAATTATTTGAAACTGGTGCGACAAAATATTCAGGCTTTTGGAGCGTAAACGTATTCCTTTAAACACGTTATAGTAGAGGTCATTTGCAAGTCATTTCTCCCAAAATGCATGATTCAAGTTAACAGTTTTCGAGATATTTTAATTTTTGAAGAAAACGCTACCGGGCGTTCCAACGGCACACCAAAAAATAATTAATATTTTCGAAATCTTTTTCTGTGTCAAAGGTATCTTTAAGACGTAACAATTGGTGATTAATCACAATGTTCTTTAAACAAATCACCTACAAATGAATACTGCGTTAAATACTAAGGATTATTTCAGAAATTCAAATGCAAGTTACGCATTCCTACTATTATTGCGAAACAAAATTACTATACATTTGGTAGCACTTGGTCGAAAAACTACTGTGTTTCAATAACTATCCATCAAGGTATAAAGCTCAAAAAAACGCCTTCTAATTTCCGATGAAGAGATAATAGCGCTTGGGCGAGAAAATAGTCTCCTACCGTTAACTTGATCGAAAGATACACGAAACAGAATATTGCTCCTTGTCTCCTTGTCTCCAACTCCTAACATTCCCAAATGTTATTTTGATAATTCTTGAATGTCCCACACCTACCTACAACAATACGCCGTGCGCCTGCGCACGGGTTCGTATCAATACAATTATTTTGACACAATTGTTTCCCTATCAGTGTGCTTTCAACATCTTCACGATCTAATTGATCATAAAACTTTTAAAATGGTTCTCTATTCAGTTAGTCAATATGCTGACATACTATGTATTTAAGGGTACTATGCTGGAATTGCTGTTGAAGCCAGGGTTCGGAAATATTCATTTATGAACGTTCGCGTACGTACATTTATGATTTTACACGTGAACGTGAACGCTTCAACATTCTCCGATGCGTTCTCGTTTGCGAACGAGAAGCATAAAACAAGTCCAGATCGTTCGCGTTCGCGTATGTTAGGTAGCAAAAATGTCTCCTGTTGTTCGTACGCGTGTGTATTGGTGAGTCACACAGCGTGCGTTCTTATATGTAGCTATCAGTTGCATCGATACGTTCGCGAACGGTCACTGCTGTCGTTCGCGTTCATAGGTGAATGTAACTGCTGCGTCAAACATTCGCGGAAAGTTGGTGTGGTTCTATTCTATCTTCCATGCGTTTCAGATTTATAAAAAAAGTTGCGGGAGATTATCAGAAATTATTCAGAACTCTCCAAGGATCAAATCCACAACCACTGCCCCCACCCTCCCCTGCAGTACCCTAAAAATCAGGCAAAATTTTCCCCAAATTTACAGTTTTACAAAGTTACGTCATTTCATTATTTCTTTTTGCAGAAATTACTATTATTGGATTATTGACATATTTTTTGTCATTTATAAACTAATTTAAAATTGTTTAAACAATTACTTTTTGTTTACCAAAAATATACGATGTTACGAACATACTTTTCCTTTTTTTGCAAAAATTATTAAATGCTTGTTTTTTTGTCACTTATTAACTAATTAGCAATTGTTTAAACAAAAATATTTGATGTTACGCACATATTTTTCTAATTGTGCAGAAATTATTAGATTATTGGCTTTTTTGTCATTTATTAACTAATTTGCAGTTGTTCAAACAAATGCCATTTGTTTATAAAAATATTCAATGTTACGGACATATAATTTCTTTTGAGAAATAAAATTATTATTAGATTGTTGGCATTGTTAGTCATTAATTAACTAATTTGCAATAGTCAAAATAATAATAATTAGTGTTGCAACCACATTATTGGTTTGACCGATAGCGTAAAACCTCCAAAATTAGAGACCAGAAATCCTACAATAATTTTTGCCAAGAAATACGTACCAATATTGTATATTATTGTTTATACAAATTTATTTGTTCAAACAATTGCACATTAAGTAACAAATTACAAAAAACATGCCAACAATGTAACAATAATAATTTCTACAAAAAGAAAAACAAAACCATTGTAAATTTTTGTTTAAACAAATGGTAATTGTTTAAAGAATTGCAAATTCGTTAATAAATGACAAAAACACAATAATATAATAATAGTTTCTGCAATAAATATAAAAAATATATCCGTAATAATGTATATATTTGTTTAATCAAATAGTATATGTTTAAACAAATAGTATTTGTTTAAACAATTACAAATTAGTTAATAAATGTGAAACAAATGCCAATAATCTAGTAATAATTTATGCAACTGTAGAAAATTATTCCATTACAATGTATATATTTGTTTAAATAAATGGTATTTGTTTAAACAATTGCAAATTAGTTAATAAATGACAAAAAAGCCAATAATCTAATAATTTCTACACAATTAGAAAAATATGTGCGTAACATCAAATATTTTTGTTTGAAACAAATGGTAATTGTTTAAACAATTGCTAATTAGTTAATAAATGACTAAAGAAAATAATAATTTAATAATTTTTGCAAAAAAATGGAAAAATATGTTCCTAACATCGTATATTATTGTTTAAACAAATGGTAATTGTTTAAACAATTTTAAATTAACTAGAAATGAATATACGGACATACCGTATCATACGGACATACTACCGTAATGATCAAATATTCAATGTATCTAAGATGGTGATATCCAGGCGGGATGCAATTTTTTAAATAAATCAAATATTACAGCCACAACCAATTGCAAAGAAGTTAATTAATGACAAACAAGAATAATCTAATAATAACTTCTCCAAAAAAAGAAAACTTGTCCGTAATATTGTATATTTTTGTAAGCAAGTTTGTAAATAAGTAAGCAAATTGTAAATGACAAAAAATGCCAATAACCTAATAATAATTTCCTTTAAAAAATATGTCCGCAACATTGTATATATTTGTTTAAACAATTGGTATTTGTTAAACAATTGCTAATTAGTTAATAAATGACAAAAAAGCCAATAATTTAATACTTTCTGCAAAAAATGGAAAAATATATTTGTAACATCGCATATTTTTGTTTAAACAAATGGTAATTGTTTAAACAATTTTAAATTAGTTTTTAGGGTACTGCAGGGGAGGGTGGCGGCTGGGAAAAAATAGTGGTTGTGGATGTGATCCTTGGGGAGTTCTGAACAATTTCTGATAATCTCCCGCAAGTTTCTTTCTAAATCCGAAACGCATAGAAGATAGAATAGAACCACACCAAATTTCCGCGAATGTTTAACGCAGCATTACATTCACCTATGAACGCGAACGACAGCAGTGAACGTTCGCGAACGTATCGATGCAACTTATAGGTACATATATGAACGCACGCTGTGTGATTCACCAATACACACACGTACGAACAACAGCGGAAATTGTGTCTACCTAACACACGCGAACGCGAACGGTCTGGACTTGTTTTATGCTTCTCGTTCGCGAACGAGAACTCATCAGATAGTATTGAAACGTTCACGTTCTCGTTCGCGTACGAACGGGAGTGAATGTTTCCGAACCCTGGTTGAAGCTCAAAGAGAACACCATCGTCGTTTGCACCTTAGTATTTTTGGGGCTACGTACAGACGTATTTCAGAAACTGGTACTGTTCAACGACAGATAGGCCTGGTAACGTGTTTAAATACGTTAAATACGTTAAATACGTTAAATACGTGAATACGTTTACTCACCAAAAAGCCTATTTTCTTTTACCCCAGATATCAAGATGTATTACGAAAATAAACTGGTTCAGGGTTATGCCGTGTGTCAAGATTAGTAAATTCTGACTTTTCGTGAACTATTGCTCGCTTCTTTAGAGCTACAGAGATACTGAATACAGTATTCAGTTAAACTGCAAAATTTAAAATAGCGAGACCACTTTTAATTAATTAACTACAACTGTAATTATCTTTTACTGCAATTTTGGCTCAGCTATTTAGAATGTTTCATTTTAAGTGTCAGATTTGTATTTAGCGTCTCTAAAACACCATTAAAAATCCAATATTTTGCAGAAATTTCTTTTAATTATAATTTATTGATCCGCCATTTTGAATTTTGCACTGTTTATGCCAGGTTTGGATTCAGCGTCCTTAAAAATCCATAAACATGGTTATAAACTAGATTTGGCCAAAAATTCCCATAGTTTTCATTTTCTAGTCCGTTTTAAGCCATATTCGGATCATTCAAAAGCGTTATGAGTGATTTTAGGCACAGTAGTAGCGGAAAAACCCCAAGAAAACACGACGCAAGCATAGGATTTTTAGGACTTTTAGTCTGTGTTCATCGATGTCAGATGACATCGATGAAGTAAATCTATGTTGATGCCTCCTGAAGAATACAATCAACGAAAAAAGAAAATTGTAACGAGTTGGTCAGAATTTTTTCTTTTCGTTGGTAAATTACTAAATAAATTACCGGAATTAATAGTAAGTTCCGAATTTTTAATTCCTTATTTCAGCGGAGCCAATAATGCACATTTTAAACCAGAAGCCATCCACCTACTATCAAATTCATGATTTAAAGAAATGTTCTGGTGATCCCGATAAAAAGTGATCACATTTGTGAAACCAGGCGTTGTCGTTTTGTGAGTCGGTAATAAATTACAGTATTTTATATTATAATTATGCTGTTACACTGTCCATTTTAAGAATTGCTGGTATTAAAAGTATTTTTATTGTAGTCCTTACTTTCATTTTAATAATAACTTCCTACTAATAAATCAGGAAAAGCATAATCGATTGGTGGTTATCTACAATATAATGACTTATAAGGCTGTACCCAATTTCGTTTTTACATAACTTACTGTCATCATTTTGAATTACCCGGTAATTTAAGGAAATATAATTTATCAATTGCAATTTTTAATTAAGAGGTAATTTAAATTTGAAAGTAATAATTTTAATTTCAGCTGTAATCTATGAACAAATTAATTACGGAAATTTAACATGCTAAGTCAGATTGCTAGTTATCTAGAAAATAATGACTCTTATTAACCAAACATTTTTACCCGGTAATTTGATAAAAAAAAGTATTATTTAAAAGTATTATTTAAACGTAATTCACCATTTTGAATTTTTATTTACTCGGTAATTTAAGCCAACGAAATTTACAAATGTACCAGAATTGCATAATACTGAAGTATTATATTTCATTTACAATGTCAACAGTAACATGACTACTAATATGTAATAAAATAATTATACTTTCGTTGATTTCATCATCCGAGCTACAACTTGATGGTAAATTCGTTTACAACAATAATATACCTATATATTACCAATGTAGATTGACGCAATTTCGCAGATGTATTGCGTATTCAGAAATACACCGTTGGTGCAATTAATTATGCATTGGTGCACTAGCGATTTAGTTCGCTAAACGTACACGAGGGTACACCTATGCTCCAGAGATTGACATAATTTAAATTGTTAATGGGTAGTAAAAGCAACCTCTGGCTCCAGTAATTGATTGCGTGGGGACGATAAATATCGTGAGCACCGTTGATAAATTAATTACCTCTTAGGGGATACTTTAAGCAATCCTCTGAGATAAGACACCTGTAACGCTTCACTGCCAATTATGAAGCCAATTATAACAGGAAATTGTCAAGGGTCACGAAATGTCCGAAAAAAAAGGTTTATTATGTGTTTTATTGAGAATGATCCACTTAACCTTTGTTACCATATGGATATCCTGTGATTATATGTTTTGGTCGAAATTTCATACCAATTACTGATTTTATTGAACAGAATATCAATTTTTATTATATTAACAGGAATCTAACAGAAAAATATAGCTTTTGTTTATCAATCGCAAACGAACTGTACATAGGCAAAGTGGACAAGACACAGTATTTCGGTAGTAACGTACGTGACTTTAATTAGGCAAATTTTATAAAACATTACATTATCGGAGAAGTGACATTTTGTAGCAGACGTGTTTATAATGAAGTTGAAACCAACTCATTATATTTAACTAGAACAAAAGGAAAACACACAGGTAATTATGATTTTTATAACAAATACTACTAGCATATTTTCGTTGAGTTTTCGCTGTGCAAGCCGTTGATTTTAAAAGAAATACGGACTCACATAAACTCATTATTTTTAACTAGGAGAAATGCTATGTGCACAAACCAGACTAACAATCATTACTTTGATAACAAAAAGTACATATTTGTCACTTTATAAGCAGTTGAATTTAATACATAAATCGGTACAGTTTAAAGATGAATAAGGTAATCATTTATACTGTTGGTCTATTGGTGCTCGTCACCTACTTTTGTCCTACACTGGCTGAGCCTTGCAAAGAAGATAAAGAATGCCCTAAAGGGTTCTCGTGTATTCAGCCAACAGAAAAACTGTGCACTAAACCAGCTGCAGCCAAGCGTTTGTCTTTAAACGCTTCGTAAGTTAAATTATTGGATCAAGCGTCCCAGTGTACCCGCCTTTCAATTCGTTATATTTTTGATCAAATAAGAAGGACCCTAATATAAGGTGCATCACAACTTTTTTACAACCAATATTAACCGAACCTTTAATTAAGTTAATTTCTTGAAAAAAAAATAAAAAATAGAAAGAAAAAAAAAAGAAAGATGTCCAGAGTGTGTGTTTGACAGCATTAAGAAATCGCTTTTTTTTATTTTTTATGCAATATAATTTGCAAAACCTTGTTGAAAAATGGTAATTTATTTTAGAGTATGTAGGATGCAACTGTTATCGACTGATACTGAAATAATTGAATTTAAACTAAACCTCATTTCATGTTCTTTTGACTGTCCTATAGAATATTGAATAGCATTTATTTAGCATGCCTTCTTACTTGCGAAACACTTAATTAATCAGGGTATTATTTCAGTTATTCACGAAACCGTATCCAAATATTATTTATAAGTAAATACTTGTACATTTCTCTTTTTTTTCAGGTATGACGCTACCACCATTTCTTCCAACACGGGGTTAATTTCAACATGATGAATCGGTTGCTTCCGCACTATAGAAATAAATAATGTCAATACATCTTAATAAGTTTGTTTTACTTTAACTTAAAATGTCACAAAAATTCACAAATCATTATTCTTAAACAGCTCTTTAAAAAATGTGAACTTTCTAATCTAATAACAAAATCAATTACGGCGTAAATGACGAAAGACAAAACGAAATTTGAGAAAACAAAATTTGTTATTCTCTCACGAGTTCCATTAGAGTATTGTCTGCTAGGTGTTATGATTTAATGAACGCGACTTTTGTGATTGAGTCAGGCCACTAACAAACAATAATGTAATTAAAATCGAACACCGCGATTGATGTCAAGTGTGAAGATAGTTACAACGTCAGCTACAACTTGGCATATTAATGGTTTAAGTTCATGAACAATAATAGTGTTGGTTGCCAATGTAGATTGTCCCTATCTGGCATTGCGTATTCAGAAATGAAGCATGAATTATGCAATGGTGCCATAGCGATTTAATTCGCATAGGGTACATATGCTCCAGAGACTGATATAATTTAATTTGTTAACTGGGAGTAAGGGCAACCACTGGACCTAGTAATTGATTGCGTGGAGACGATAAATATCGTGAGCACCGTGGATAAATTAATGACCTCTTAGGGGATGCTTTATGAGATAAGAAACCGGTGACGTTTTACTGCTAATATAAATTACACTGTGCAACAAATTTCAACTTTTTGTTTTTTCTTTGCTTATGATGGTATATTTCTATTGGTCTGTGGCCACTGATAGTTAAAAGCTTTTACTATCCAACGCATTAAAATCGAAACCGTTTGATGTATTAAAAAATCTCGGACTTGTCTATTTTATTTTAAAGATTTACACATTTTTATAACGAATTGAATTTTTGCTCTCCAATGATGTCATCCACATATTTTTTGATGGCAACCCCCTTCTCTTCTTAGTGATCATGGTAGTTCCCTGAATTCCCATCATGGTAGCACAAAATATTTTTGGCCTTTCATCAGAAAATTTTTGAACAAAATGCAATTGAAATTTTGGAAAATAATGATAGCTTTCGTAGCATCGGTTTTGTGAATTAGAAGTGAAAAGGTGCTCTTGATACATTATTGTGCGTTGTTCACGAATAGGAACTCAGAAGATGTCCATCAAGGGTATCGAAAGAGTTGAAAGTCAAAATAAAAAGAGGCCTGATAACCACAAACAAAAACAATTTCTATCATGTCTGAATGCGTAAACGTTTTTATCTAATACTAAATCACTGAGAACAAGTGTATTTTTTGGGGTAAGTTAAATTATTTATTGGTTCAAGGGTCCCAGTGTGACCGTATCTTACTTTTAGTTAGATATGAACAAAACACTTGTGTTAAAATGATAATTTTCCATGTTCAACTTTAGTTTAAAAATTGCCACATATTAATTATACAGGGTGTGTCGTTCCACTTTTCGAATATTAATAGAGGTGATAGAGCATCACATTTTATGAAATAGAAAACACGTAACATAAAATTTACCGTTTCCGAGATGTAATGTTGAGAAGAATCACATTTTTTGCGTAACGCTCTAAACCACTGGTCGGTCCCCAAACTTTCTAAGAGGATGGCACATAAGAATATAAATGTGTTAAGTGGGCTAGATAAAAAGATACTACCTCTGTTATATAGTCTTAGGATTAAGTCTACTATCCCTGCAATTATGGTGGGAGTAGTTTTGCACACAACCAATTGATTTAGAATTACAATGAATCTGTACTCCAAATAATCTCTATTCTTATCATAAATATTTGGTCCAATTCTTTGTCGTAAGTGTCAACTTCAAGCAAATCTATTACAAAAAAAAATGGAAATGATAATTATTTTTACTTGCATGCTAACATAGTAATTATTCACAACTACATGTAAGTACCACCGAATCTTGAAATAATTATTGTGCAAAAACTATCGTATTTATTTTAGGTAAAGGAATGTATCTCTGCTAGTTCATCTCCTGAATACGGAATATTGACAACCAGCAGAGTTAACAAAAGTCATAAGTACATAAAATAACGCAGATCTTATACAATAAACAGATTTTGAAAAAATAGCAACACCCCAATGTATACACTTGCCAAACTTTCCAAACAAATTTTTACCGGATAAAATCAATAAAAGCTTCAAAAATTATTATCATTGAGAAATGGCAATTTTTTCTTATTTCATTTTCTTTTTTTTCAGGTCGCCCGTCACCACAAAAACAGGGATTATTCCCACATGATAAATCTGTGTCTCCAGTAATACAGAACTAAATAATGTCACTACATATTAATACATTTTATTTGTAAAATGTAAAGAAAGAAAAATAAAAATTTGAGAAAACGAAATTTCTTATTCTCTTCAATGTCAATGACTTCAGATTATTGTTTCAGAGGTGTTATGATTTAATCTATTACTGTCGTGAGGTATTCGTGGCAAATATAATCTGATCTCACATGATTGCGCAACTAATAGAAGAAATTACTCAGAATAATGGCGCTTCTAGTACAAACCGAAGGCGAGTGTTGTAAATAATTCAGGCCACTACCAAAGTATGAGATGATGAAAATGGAGATCCGTAATCGACGTGAACTGTGAAGTAATTTCACGAACAATAATAATGTTGATTGCCAATGTAGATTGGCGCAGTTTAGCAGATATATTGCGTATTCAGAAATCCACCGGTGGTGCAATGAATTATGCATTGGTGCAGTAGCGATTTAATTCGGTAAATGCGCACGAGGGTACACCTATGCTCCAGAGATTGACATAATTTAAATTGTTAATGGGTAGTAAAAGCAACCTTTGGCTCCCGTAAATACCCTGTGGACGATAAATATCGTGAGTACCGGTGATAAATTGATCACCTCTTAGGGAGCCTTTAGGCAACCCTTTGAGATAAGAAACTTGCGATGTTTAACTGCTAGTACAAATACTTAAGTGTAATTCAATTTGTGGTTTCAAAGACTAAAAAAAGGGATAAATAAAAAAAATTCTCCTATATTGGTTGATGTAACTCTGCAATAGGGTCGTGACGAAATTTGACTAAAATCACTAAACAAATTAAATAAGTACGTAGGCTTTCACGGCCAGAATCATTTAGAAATTAAACTGCTTCCGGGTTATGCCGTGTGTCAAGATTTGTTAATGCTGACGTTTCGCGACCCATGTTGCTCGCTTCTTCAAAGCTAATTGAATACAGAATACAGTATTCAATTAGCTTTGAAGAAGCGAGCAACATGGCACACATGTAGGCCATCCTATACAAAAATAAAGTACATTACATTTCCTATAAGAGTACCCCTGAAATGCATTTTTGGTTGAACGGTTTGGCTGCTAGAGCGTGCTGAAAAAGGCCAAATTTTCCTACTATCTGTGAAACCCAGTTTTCGAGTTAGTTACAAAGCGTAGGATTGTGCTAAAACTACATTATTTTCCCTACAAATTGCACATCTTAGTCACTTATTTTGGCCAAACCGTGTAGCCGCGGGATCGGGTAGATATTTTATGACATATTAAGCTAAGCGAAGTCGCAACCCCGAAAGTTTATGTTCTAGCGAATATTTTTTTTATCCCTTTGCTGTATGTCAGTATGTCATTCGTTGAAGCTAGTAAGCGGATAAAGGATGCCAAGGTTATTTAGAAGTACATGATAGATGCAGGAAGCGCTATGTGAGAGAAACATGTATTGTAAAGTAAAGAAAAAATAGTAAAGTAAAGTAAAGTAGGAAAATTTGGTCTTCCTTCAGCGCGCTCTAGCGGCCAAACCATTGAACCAAAAAAATCACTTGAGGGTGCTTTTCGAAAAGTGCATAGTTTTATGTCTTTTTCGCAAAGAAACTGAAGAAAAGTCGAAAATTTTGCGGACTTTTGCGATTTTCGTTATGAAGCCATATCCGTGGGAAGTAGCAAAGTTGAAATTCGGATTTAGCACCCCAAAAAACATAGAATGAAAGAAAAAATAACTTCTATATTTTTTTTCTGGCCAAAACACCATCTGACTGGACTATGAGGTGCCAACGCAATAACGAAACAGACCTATGTTCCAAATGAAGCAACGCTACTAAATAACTCATTATATTTCCTTCCCGTAAGGTCATTAGAAACGTAAGGTATTATTAATTATTAAATAGCATCACATTCTCAAAATGCTCTAGACAAATGTCTTATCTAACGTTTTGTAAATCCGAAAACTATTCTCAGAAGTGATCACCCTAAAATTTTAACCTACCTAACCGAATTCATATCTCTTAACAGTTATGTCCGAAATGCCCCTATTCCGTGAGACAGCCTGTATACTGTTATCGCGGCGGACCTATTGTTTTATTATGTCTTTATAATGCTTTCACCATCAAGCAATTTCATATCCTGCACTTTAGTAAACAGAAAATATTGACCGTTTTCGTCCAGCTCAAGTTACAACGGTTCGTGGCAGTCGTGTCAACATCCTTCATCAAAAGACACGTTGAGGGATGAGGATACACGTCGTTATACTATACGAGAGCCAAACAGAAATTAATGTACATCGGCGTCAGTTGTGTACACGGGCGCGGGGGTGGCTGAATAGTGCTTGGAAGTGTGTCATTTCAATAGCGAGGAGGCCCTCGAGCGTACAGCAACGCCGTGTGGCATAATGCTGCGTCCGTGCCTGAGCTGCAACGCGGTAATATCGCCGCTCTTTGTCGCGTCACGTGCGATACTGGCAAAAAGTGTGAAACGCAATGTTTATAAAGTGGCAATTCCGTACCTAGGCTGCGCCACCACTGATGCCGGCCTTCTATTGTGCTGATATTTCGGATTATATGCCGGAAAAGTACCAAATAATTTGACGTCCCGGAAGTATTACGTGGAAAATATTTTTGGGTCGATCTGTTGGAAATGGCGATTCAGTACTACACTGAACTTACTTTATTTTTGCTTAAACGAATAATAAGTAGTAATATTTTCAGTAATGTTAAGTGAAAATATGCTGAACGCTTTTCCAGCTCAAGCTTTTGTGGTTACCAGTCGCACTCGGGCAGATCACAGGAATATTCCAGTGAGTAATTTCTCGTCAAGAAAATCCAAAGAATTCACTAACCTTTTCTCAAGTGACCAGTCCTATCGATGCTAGTGAGGAACGCCAACTGGAAATAAAATTATTATTGGTATTTGGAACTACTTTGTGGACGTTGATAAGTATACCGGGTGACCCACGCCATAGGTACTCCCGTTTATTTATTTTTGTTATAACGCTGGACGAATGAAATTTGGGGAAGTGTTAATAGACAAATAATCCCATTAACTGCAGGAGCAAATTCTATTTGATCGAGATCGGTCGTGTCTGCATTCATATAAAAACTAGTTAGACAAGATTTGACAAATATTTTCATTCTCATGACAGTAGGTACTGTCAAAACGCTGATGGTTTTGACAATACCTACTGTCAATAGTATCAAAATATCTGTCAAATCCTGGCTAACTAGTTTTATTTTATTGCAGATACGACCGATTTCGATCTATAGAATCTCATGCATCTAAACTATTAACTTTATATATAGTATGATAAAATCATGTGCCTGGCCACATCTGATTCTTTTTTCCATTAACACTTTCAAAAATTTCTTTCGTCCAGCTATATAAACAAGAAAAAATAAACGGGAGTACCTATGGCGTCAGTCACCCGGTATAATATATATTACTGTAGTCATTTTAAGTTATAGTTATTTGTCATT
The DNA here is from genome assembly GCA_963966075.1 of Aphodius sticticus. Lineage (NCBI taxonomy): Eukaryota > Metazoa > Arthropoda > Insecta > Coleoptera > Scarabaeidae > Aphodius > Aphodius sticticus. The sequence goes on from OZ014510.1 coordinate 20,577,530, forward strand.
TTTTTGTCGTGGACTGGATAAAAACGACCGGTCAAAGGAAAGGAAAGGCGAAGAGCATAAGAAGATACGTTAATGACGAAGAGGAAAGACTCGCCGCAAAGGACAAAAGAATGAACTCGAGATAAAGGACGCGATTTACAAAATTGATAAAAATGACGTAAAGGACATTAATTTTTATTTGCTTTTTAGGACCTTCTTGTCCATTTGGTATTTTTATCTTCTTTGTCCTATTCCTTATTTGTATCTATTTTTTTGTCGTTTCCGTATTTTTGTCGGTTACAACCTTCTCGTGCTTACGTTCGTAAACAAATCCCTCCGATACGTTATTTTAGTCCTTTATGTGGTGTGCAACTCGTTAAAAACCCAGTACGTACCTAGTCCTTAGATATCGATCCCAATGCGTTGACAAGGACTTTCTATAGATATATGTAGGAGCTACCTACGTATACAAATAAGAAAATATACTGGTATAAGTTTCACATTGCTAATGTACAGCAGCAAAAATATAAGTATCACTGCAACGTTTTGTGATGGAACTTAAAGTTAGTAGGATGCATGTTTTGCCTTTCCGCTGTATAGTTCATGTTTGTTTAAGTGGTGGACTGTATTTCCTCCAAGCAATACGGTTTTATTTGAGCAATGTGCACACTGGAAACTTGCTGTTGGTTTCGCCATTGAAACACGTTTTTGTTGTTGTAGGCGAATAATGTTACGGTATTTCGCCGCAAACGGGTTGCCATCTGTTTGCGTTATACCCGTACTTCTGTTGACACTGAGCTATAAATTGTCGCCAGTTATACACGCTTAAGTGCTATTGCATCGACGGCAGCGGTTATTCATTGCCCTTCTGGATACAACCTCTTCTAAATTTAAAAGAAATCCAATATCCAATATCCAATATCCAGGATAGCCGGGACTAAATTACGCTATCATCGGGTGCAAAAGTATTGAGCCCTGTGTTTCAAGGCCTAACTCTTTAACAACTAAACAAAAAAAATTAAGTGTGTTATACACCTGACTCATTTTTATATCACATGAGTGACTATCAAATTTTTCTGCCCATCGGTTTAACATGATTTTTTCAGTTTTTAAATAAACCTCGTCTTTACGACCTTTTATTACAACTAAACCATTTGCCAATTTTCGATCCGGTAAACATTTGGAATCTCGACTAACTAGACATAAGAGTTCGTGTTTTCTTAAAGTTTTATATCGTTAAGGCTGTAAACGAGCATTTTATGGACGTATATCTTGTCGTACAACACAAAACTTTACGATTGTTTGCGTTCCTATCGCGTTGTCATGCTAATAGTCGTTACCGAGATATCAGCTTCCAGCATTTATTCTTACCATTTATTGCAAATAAATTTGGAAGGGCAATCTGTAGACTTTCAGTAGATTTTGAATTATAATCAATATATATTTAATTTTTTTTTGGTCCAGCCGTTTAAGAAGAAACAAATTGGAAAGACGACCGCTAATTAACAACTGCTAAAATCTGGTACATTTTTATATTTCTCTCCCTCAAGTTCAAACCTAAGTGCGGAATATTATATGTAGAAATAATGCAAGAGACACACTTCATTTAATTTTTAGTTCAGTTATAGCAGAGTTACAAGCTTTCAAACACAAGGCTCAGTACGTGTGCAACCGAGAGTGGTAGTAGACCCACGTCATAGGTAGGTATGCCTGTTTATTTTTAATTATTTATGACGCTAGACGAATGAAATATTGAGAAATATTAATAGATATTTTTTTGGCATATTCTTGAGGTTAGTATAACTTCATTAACTTTCATAACGTCATCACTGAAATTTTAAATGACACTATATAATGTTTGTGTGATATTTTCAATCAGGACAAAAAACCTATCGATCGTAATTTTTACCACCAAGGCAACGAAAAATAATATTTTTGTTCATTAGTTATGCGGCTATGAATTGGTGACAGTTTGTCAAATAAACACTAACTAAATCGATGCTGGTTGACTAGCTTACTGGCTCCCTCAAGTATGACTCAATTAGTTTTTGGCCAATTATTCGATTAAAAATATTTTTCCGATTTCAATGAGACTATATATTTTGCAATATATACACACAGACAATATATATACTTTATATTTTGCTGAAAATCGTAGCGTGGAAATGACGATTGATGCAGGGAATAAAAGTAGTTGGTTAATTGATCAAAGTCCGCGTAGTGAACAATGATGAATGTTAACATCTGAATTTGACAGTTATTGTTAATGACAGTTATTTGAGGTTATTGTCAATTATTTTCGATTATCAAAATAATTATTGGTGATTATTGTTGATACTTATTTAATTTGTTCTTTACATCGATCATTGTTGTTTAAATTGTAATTTTAAAAATGCCTTACCTAAATACAAAACTAACTTCAATGTCAACTTGGAATGTTAGCATTCATCTATTGTTAACTTTAATCATAAATACAATATTTTTTTTTCATAGATTCCCTGCTCGCTTTTATTTGCCGGTTCCCCGTACCAACGTGATGATGATGTCTCCGATAAGTGCCGTAATGCCGAGGAACGTAAACAGTGACAGTAACTTGCGTGTGTGTGTATGACTATTTATTTATGTATATGTGTATTGAGTATTATTATTGTTCTGAGTGTGTTTTTTATGATATAGTTTGTTATATTGTCCTTTAATTGGGAATTTCCGATAGGATAATAAAGATTATTTTTGAATATTTTCTTTTCAAATATTTTTAATTTTCTACGATTTTATCTTTTTATACTATTCTATTCCTGTATCCTCGTTATTTCGTTTGGTAGTACTTTATATCACCTCGGTGTTGTACTTACCCTTTGTATTTTGCTTACAATAAAGTTATTTTATTTATTTATTTATTTATTATTATTATGTGGGGTCCACAGTTGCCCTGGTGATAAAAATTGACGATCGATATTTTTTTTTCAGACTATCATCCTGATTGAAAATATCATCAAAACATGTTTTGTTTTAAAATTTCTATGCAATGGTACCACACACAACCTGGGTTATTCGATAATGTGAAACTGCGTGAGTCCCTGAATTTGTGACGTCTTCCAATATATTCCGGCAATCTATACTGTTAAATTCAGTCTTCAGGATGGCTTATTTTATGTTAGTCTTTTTTTTTAAATTATTTCCATGCATCTGTGTCGTCTAAAACCAAGAGTAGGTAACCGATTGATAAGACTGGCTATATCTACAGGTATATATTATATTATACCATCCCATTGGTACTAAGACTTTTTTAAAACAATCTACGTGTATTTGCAGTTGTATGTCATCACTTACACATGCTTTCAGCATTCTAAAATTCTCAATCTTAACCTAGTCCTAACCAACCTCATTGTACCTCTTTTAGCTTTTTATATTTGTAGATTCATTCAATTGATGTTTTTTAACGATGAACATTAAATTTTATATTATACATTAGGTGAGTATTACAGAGACTGGTGTATTTTAATATGTAGGTACCATATTATTTCTTCGTTGTTTAAGTATTAATGGAAAATATGTAAAGTATTATTGAGTGGATATTTTCACTCTCGATAGGCGTCTTTTTGCTCGTCTCTTTATCCCATAGCTAGCTCTCCTTGTCTTTTAATATTCCTTCCCTTATTGATATTAGTGCGATCCAAACATACCGCAAGCAAATATTTGCCAGCCGCCATCTTGTTTAAGTTTACCGAATCGACAAAGCGTCCTTTTTCGTTCGTTCTGCCAACATTGGACTTTTCTCTCCGTTAAAAGTTCCTTCAATCTTCCGTCTCATCTGCAATTCGATGCCTGGCGCGAAACTTCTTTTTGCTCTATACCTCCTTCTCTCTCACTCTCTCAATTCAATTTTCTAGTCGGGATCGTGTTCCGCCAAATATATAAGTTGCGCGAAATTCAATTTAGATAAGCCACACACCATTCCTCAAATTGGCCACTCGTTTTGGTATGCGGCGTGGGCATCACTCCAGAAGTTACCCTCGCTAACCACTTCTCAAATGTCTAATGGTACATTAGTGAATACGTTTTATGGATGATGATAGATAGGTACTGTAAAAGTAACCTGAGTGAAATTACAACAGAATCCTTGTATAGAAACAAACAATAAACAATATTTATTAGTGTAAGCCTTAAGAAGTTTCATTCGTCATATAATTAACAATTTTGTCACTTAAATTCCAATGATGGTCCAAATACTCCTAGATAGAATGAAACGATTTGCAAAGTGAAACTTCTTTTAGTTTAGCTATAGACAAGCGCAATGGTAATTCCTTGAATTGGCGTGGTGTGGCATTGTATAGCTTTATACAAGTATAGTTAGTGCTTACTTGTGCTCTACAAATACGATGTTGAGGTATGACTGTTTGATGGTTGTGTCTTGTGTCGTGAAGGTGTACTTCGCGGTGCCTAGTGTATTTTCCAGCATTCTCGTGAATATAAGATACTGATGCCAAAATGTACACACTCGGAGCTGTAAGTATTCTGGTGGATTTAAACAACTTTTTCTCGGTCCAGCGCCTAATAGGGCCCTTATGGCTTCCTCCCGATGAACCAGTACCTTGACCATCTGTGGTGATGATCCCCAGCTTAGTATTCCGTACATGAGCCTGGAATGAACGTAACTGTGATAAGCCATGCATGCTGCCTCGTACGTTGCCACCTTGCGGAGTCTTCGAATAACGTAAGTAGCCCTTGATAGTCTTTTGGTTAACTTCTCAATGTATTGGGTCCAATTTAAATGGCTATTAATATATATCCCTAAGAACTTTATGCATGTGGACTTCAGGTGCTTTATTAGACAACAACAAAGTTTGCGTTTTAGTCACATTCATGCTTAGTTGGTTTGATGCGAACCATTCACTTACTTCTCCAAGCACGTTCTTGGATTTAGATATTAATTCTTCTCTGGAACTGGCTCGCACGAGTAGAGACGTGTCATCCGCCAACAGGCATGTGATGTCAGCTGAAACATATTTTGGCAGGTCGTTAATATAAATGATAAACAATACAGGTCCAAGCACAGAGCCCTGCGGCACCCCTCTACCACCTTCCTTCCATCCCGACTTCGTTTCTCTCCAGCAAGTAGCCTGCATCCGATTTTGAAGGTAGGACCCAAAGATTTTGTGGGCGATGCCTCGAACACCATAATGGTGTAACTTCGAAAGCAAAATCTTGTGGTCAACACTGTCGAAGGCGTTGTTAGAGACCTCAGCACTGAAGCATGACCTCCCCTCCTTCGTTAAAAGCGTCAGAAACAGCCTCCACAGGCTTCACGACTGCCGAGTCTGTAGACTTTGACCTTCTATAACCGTGCTGAGACGCACTCAAAGACATGTTCTCTTCAAGGAAACCAAGAAGTCTAGTCTTCATTGAAATCTCCAATAACTTCGACATAATTGACAGAATCGCTATTGGTCTGTAGTTGTTAACATCGGACTTACTTCCGGTTTTACGTATGGGTATTACCCTTGCCATCTTAAGTTCATTTTGAAATATTCCTTCCAAAAAGCAATGATTGATAGCCCTCGACAGCGGCGGTGCTGTATTTTCCTGCAATTGTTTGATTAAGTTCGAATATATAACTTGATGGATTCCTCTCAGTATGTACCTGCAGTTAAAAAAATGCATGTGACCCGCACAATATTGCTATTTTGTCTATTTCGGAACCTCAAAACCGTTTCTTTTCATAACTGGATGTATCGCAAAGTAAATTCTTAAAAACCTGCTTTAAAAAATTAATTATAGATTATCAAATCAGTTCTCTTCTGGATCGGAATTCTACTGATATGATGAAAAGTTTCCACCACAAAAAAAATACGTAAAATATCAACATGTTATTTGGCACTATTTGATACTCTTCATAAATACTATTCGACTTGATAGATTTCTCTAAGTAGACTTAAATGAGAACTCAAACCGGCAACTCTTAACACTAGAAGACGCAACTGTGACATATCGCTTGATTTCTTTAAAGCTCAGGGTTGAAGCTTTAATTTCTACCTACTTACATAAATATACCACATAGAATGATTTATTAAAAGGGTATCAAGCTTTAAGTACATTTTTCAAATACGTGATATAATAGCTTTTTCTACCCACAGCTGTATAGCTTTTATAAAAAAGAAATCCATAGGACAGTTCTGCAGTGGTATTGAATTACTGATAAATGATTAACGAACTTCTACCACATAAAAATTGTTTTGTTAGTGGTTATTGTGTTTTCATTTGATATCTTGAACTCATTAAAAATGTTGTAATAAGACGCGAAAGGGATTACAGAGCGCACAAAAACCAGATATAGTTAAAAAACCCAAATCGGCCATCTTTGACCGTGAATAACTTGCGACGCAGACAAAAGTGCGACAAAAATTCCGAACTACTCAACAAAGTTTTCAATCAAGAAGAGCGTTTTGATTTAAAACTCACAAATCTCCCCTCTGAAGCGATAAGATTTCGTTTCCAAATAAATCCATATTGGATAGTTTTAAAAGGTCTTATGAGTTCTTTTAAGAATACAGTGTTTTGCATTGAACAATTCTATATATTCTAATGAAAACAACTATTGCATTGAATCAAGAGCATATATGTAAAACATGATGTCCAAAACAAGTAAAACAATAGCCGGAACGAGTTATCAGTGAGGTTATTCGGAGGTTGGTTGATGCAACTGATGACTTGTGTGGATTCTTGTGTGAATCTAGTGAACAAATATTTTATTTAAAATGTCGGAATGTTTCCTTGTGTGGAAATTATAAAGTTTGCTCGGTTTGTGGCACCTGCCTGACGCGACAGGGAAAGGCGTACAGTTTTTTGGTACGCAGTATGAGGGACTTTAGAACTGAATCCTGACGCTTGGTTGTCGATACTTAACACCTGTGATAACTGACAGTGGTGATTATTTTTAAATCAATCTCTTCAGATTATTTGAAACCGATATTTGACAGTCAGTATGTATATATGCGTATAACTACTCTTTATGCGAATGTTAATACACTATGTGCATTGTATGTTTTCAAGGTCATAAATTAACTGTGGAAAACATTGCAGAAGAAAAAGTTAAATAACTCATTCCGGCTATTCGGAGATTTGGAAATATCTCAGGTGAGAAATTGAGGTCAGAATTAGGTTGTCATGGCAACAAGTTCACCAGAGTTGCTATTATTTAGTTATTTTATTATTATTTAGTTCTACATCTATATTTAATAGTTTGGAATGTATCAGTATGACATTTAGTATGTTGATATGTATTTTCTACTTTGTTTTAGATAATAGATTAATTTATTGGTTATATGAACTTTTTTTCCGTTCTCCTTTTGTCGAAACTAGCGTTTGCTTGAAGAATAAACAAAATGTATGTCTTACAAAAGAATTGCTTAAAGAACTTTTATAAAATATCACGTAGTTTATTTTGAGCAGATTGGTTAGCAGAAAGAATTATTCTTGCCAGTAAATATGATCAACAAACTTTTGTGCTATTATGATCGAATATTATTGTATAGTATTATTAGTGAATATTATTACATCTGCCTTAGCTTCACTTAAATTTTACATTTTACATTAATTTGGTCCAAATGTATATATAAATATTTGAAGTAATAGTACAGTTGCATTCAAAACTACATATAGTCCTTTGGAGTTGATGACTATTTGGTGTAGTTCAATATCTTACTCGTTGCAACTAAATTTATCTCGAATCAAGCACTTAAGACACTTGTTCTCAGAAAATATTGTGTTGGCTGAAGTGGATAGTTATTTCGTGGATATAGAAATCAACCGTTGTTTTGACTCAAAGCAACTTTATTTGAATTGAGCATTCTTTTCTCTGTGTGAAAGTCCTTGATGCAGTTTATTAAATAGACCAGTTTATGAATTTATGCAATCGGCGAGTGTTAAAAATAAAGATTCTTGTTTCTCTTGGACTAAAACAATATAATTAAGCAACGTATAATGTATTTATTTTGACATACTTATCCAATTGCGAAAGAATCAAAGTTCCTTATGCCAACTGTACATGCACCGGACGCCTAAATAATTGCCTGTATGCTCTCAGCACTGACATTCCATCTGTCTTTATTATAATTATTTCTATTTTGTTGCATCTTAATGATTAAAAACGCCATATAATTTGGCATATAAACTAATTATATTTCATACAAAAAAGCGAGTAAAACATTTATTCTGTCCAGTTACATGTATAATATACAATGTGACGCAAATCCCCCTGTATCTCGTATATTTTTAAGGGTTTTGAATTTTGGTGCAGAGGTAGACGTTTATGAGCTGCATTTCGTAGAGTTCCTACTTACTTGTAGTTGATCGATATTTTACGATTGCTTAGATGTATCAAAAAGAGTTATTTGAAAAACATGTCTATAACAAAATTTTAATACGTTATACCTAGTTTCAATGCATGATTTGTATTCTTAATTTTTTTTTGTTATATTTTTCAGTTCTCAAATCTATTGAGGTATTTTTTGGCAATTTGTCAGAGCATAAGGAAGGTTTTCAACAAGATGTCAAGTACAAAGTGTAGTTGTGCTAGTACAACAAAACTTCCAGGGCATTCTATAAATGACATCCGGTTGCAGGGCTAAAATTTCATTTTAAATATGTTTAATTATTTGTCAATTACAAATTATTGAGAACAAGTTGCAGTAGTTTTAAAAATTCATATAACACATATTCTGTTATCCGCTTAAATAAAACATAGGTACGTGTTTACTAACATAAGCCATTTTTCACTATTCAAATAAACTTTGCCAAATGATCTATTTTTATTAATTAGTTACTATTCGTTAAACAAATGAACTTAGGTTACAACCTGAATTAATATAATCCAGGCAGCAACAAATTGCTCTTTCCTGCCTAGTGCCTGCTCTGTTTTTTTGTAACAAAATAATAAAGGCAATCCTGCAAGAAAAGCTCAAGGGTTTAGGATATTCAAAACCGGTAAAGTTACATAATATGGGAGCAAATGCATGCTATTTAAAAAAACTCGCCGAAGTAAAAAGAAAAAAAAATCCTAAAATAACAATGAGCTTTAGTAGACAGTTACAAGTCAGAATTATCTACAACACTCAAGCCCATGAACGGTATAAGCAGTTCAAAGGCAAAACTAAACTTGGCTACTGTGGAATTTATATTTGTCTTATGTACCTTACCTCATTATATGAACCTGTTTTTTTATTTTTTTTTTCATTGCGTGAAATGGTGTACTAACCCTGTACTAACCCGTTTGTATTGCGCCGCAGTCCTAAACCATTTTGGTAATAGTTTCCAACGTCAGTTGTATATGACTTTCTGTAACTGTGACAAACTGTTAATTATGATACGTCAAGCTCACATACATGTTCACTGAAACAGTCTTCGTTATTCACGGTTTCAGCGTTCAGCGTTCTGCGTTCTGCGAAACAAAGTTAAATTGAATTTGCAAACATCTGTATGTTGATGGTGTTATAAGTTGTGGGGCATGGCCGCGGCTCTAGTTCTGCTCTCTCAGCAGTGCTTGACCTTAATTACTGTCGACATGTATCTAATTCGTCCCTATGCCGATTGCAGACGCATCGATTGTTGGGTTAACCGCCCGCTATTACAAATAATTTACATCTGCAATTAAGGTCACTGGTTCCAGTACGACACGCTCGAAATTGGGGATCGGTATTTCACACCACGCGGACATAATAAATTGCCGTATCACCACCCACAAAATATCCGACAGTTGCATTAATGTGGGGTGCGGTGCAATAGAAATACCGGGCGAACCATGCCATACGCACCCAAGTCTATTTTTTATATATGTCGCTGGACGAATAAATGTTGAGAAGTGCTAATAAACAAAAAATGCAATTTTCTTGGGATGCAGTTGAGGGTACGACTGTCAAAATAAAAAAAAACTATTGGGTTAAGTATCAAAATCAGATTAGTGAACTATAGTTCAGTCAAATGGTGTTTTGGCCAGGAAAAAATATAGTTCTTTTTTCTTTCATTCTATACCGGGTGACCTACGCCATAGGTACTCAAGTTTATTTTTTTTGTTTATAAAGCTCGACCAATGTAATTTGGGAAAGAGTTAATAGACAAAAATGCCATTCTTTGGGATACTCTTCAGGTTAAGATGACTTCCGGTTTTTCCGGAAATGACGTCATCATTGGAATTTTAAATAGCACCCTATATTCTTTGTATGATATTTTCAATCTGGATGACATTTTGAACACAAAAACATATCGATCGTCAACTTTTATCACTAAGGCAACGGAAAAATAACTTTTTTGTGTATTAATCTAGGTGGCTATAAATTGGTGAAAATAGCCAAAAATTGTCAAATACACAGTAGTCCATTGTGTGACTTTGACTTGTACGCTGACTTTGATCATTAGTTCAATATTTTTTTCGATTTTCTTGCTTCTAATAACATTTGTACGCTAAGAATATCAACAAAATATCAAGTATTTGGTATCATTGTAATCGGAAAGATGTTTTCTATCGAATAATCAGGGTGTGGCCATTGGGTACCCGTGAAAAATATGACTCACTGGCCAAAACCAATTAAATCCCGCTAGAGGGCGCCAGTAATGCAATGTCAGCCAAAATCAATTCAGTTAGTGTTTATTTGACAATTTTCGGCTATTTTCGCCAATTCATAGCCACCTAGATTAATACACAAAAAAGTTATTTTTCCGTTACATTGGTGATAAAAATTGACGATCGATATGTTTTTGTGTTCAGAATGTCATCCTGATTGAAAATATCACACAAAGAATATAGGATGCCATTTAAAATTTCAATGATGACGTCATTTCCGGAAAAACCGGAAGTCATATTAACCTCAAGAGTATCCCAAAGAATGGCATTTTTTGCCTATAAACACTTTCCCAAATTTCAGTCGTCCAGCTTCATAAACAAAAAATATAAACGGGAGTACCCATGGCGTGGATCACCCGGTATGTTATTTAAGGTGCTGAATCCGAATTTCAACATTGCTACTTCCCACGGATATGGCTTCACAACGAAAATCACAAAATACCTCGAAATGTTTGACTTTTCTTCAGTTTCTTGCCAAAAAGTCATAAAACTATGCACTTTTCGACGTATATACAAAAATAAAGTGTATTTTTTGGTTGAATGGGTTGGCCGCTAAAGCGCGCTGAAAGTAGGCCAAATTTTCCTAGTTTATGCAATGTGTGTGTAATTACAAAAATCTTGGATTCTGGTAAAACTACATTAAATTCCCTAGAAATTGCATAACTTAATCAGTTATTTTGGTCAAACTGTATAGCCGCTAGAGCTCTTTGAAATTTTATGTCTCATTACGCGAAACCGTAATGAGCTCAAGAGCTCTTCACCAAAAATTCAGGAGAGACCTATATTATTACTATTTATTTATTAAAAACTATAGATTTGCTCTTTTTATTTAATACTTAAGGCTCCCGTCTCAATTCAAATGGCGCGCTTTTTTCCAAAGCTTCGAAATAGAAAAATTACCAGATGTAGATGGCGCCAATATAACCAAATCTGAATTTATTTCGTATTTACTACATTTGACGATTTAACGTATGTTTGCGGCATAGTAGGGGAACCCCGACGCCGTGTCAGTGCTACTACTATAATTGACAGTTCACGTTTCGGTCTTTGTTTTTGATTTATAGAGGTGTTTTAGTGTTCTTAGAGTTATAAAGTGTGTGGGAGTTTGTAGTATATGTTTGTATTATATTATTTTTGAGTGGTGATTATATAGTTTCCAGATGGTTTCCAGTTATAATAGTTATAAACACATTTAGTAGGTTAGGTTGTAAATAACTCGTTTGTGTGACGTGTGACAAATACATTTATTTTCTGCCCACAATACAAAATTTACTAATCATTAGTTGGAATAATGGGTCGCTTATCCCATTCTCGAAGGAGTTATTCGAAAAAGAAGGGCACAAATTCACGAAGTGCGGTAGCAAAGCACAGGTGGGCAAGATTTCAAGAGGCTTTACGGTATGTTTTATTTTATACAAATAGGTATGCCATAAATTAATATATTATTATTTTAGATATGACATTTAGATGTACAGCCGAACTCTCCGGAACCGTTGTCACTGGATAGTGGATACTGTGGAAGATTATGCTGTGGAGATGCCAGAAAGCATTGTGAATTTGACTATTGATAATGCGTGGGGAGCAAGCGAGGATGTTGATATGTTTGTTTCTTATTATACACACATGCATATCACTGGAAACGGTGGAAGATTACAGTGACATCTTCCGAAGTGAATAAGAAGTATTTGTCAAATATGTTGTACAGTTTCTGCGGAGAATAGTGCCATAAGTGTCAAAGTTTTGCCCTTTTTCCAGAAAGTTCGTCATGACTTTTCAGTCATGACGTAACTGTTGATGTATGATGTAACTGTTCCACTATTCCCCGCGGAAATTATATGTGATGTATGATATATAATTTATATACAGGTGTCCCACTTTTTTTCCACAAAATTATTTTTCAAGTAGTAATTGTCATACTGAATAAAAAGTTTCATATGAAATTCGTATTTATTAAAATAATTCATGTACAGTAGAGCGTCGATAATCCGAACTAATTGGGACCGAGGGTCGTTCGGATTATCAAATTGTTCGGATTATCAAATTGTTCGGATTATCAAATATCGAGTATTGGATACAAGCTATATAACATTAACTGGAAAACCATACTAATTTTCAAATACAGGAAACCAATTAAGTTGTTTTCCATAACTGGATATATGTAATTTGCAAATATAAATAATGTATTATTAATAATATATTTATAATATAATATATATACCTACATTAAATATTTTATGCTTTCTGTTTGTATAAATTTTGAAACTGGAGTCGTTTTGAGCTTTCTAGTTGATGGTATAGTAGTTTCACAATCGACATATCAAATAAAAAAGCACTTTAGTAAAATGTGGATTTAGGCCGCGCCATCTAGTTTTGGATACCTGAACTGTGGCTATTGTAATCATTTTTGCCAATTTACTAGAATGCACCAGAATGCAATTCTAGAGATGTTCGGAAGAAAGTAACTTGTGCTCTTATAGTTAACATTTAATGTACTTTTATAATGTATTACAGCAGACAATAATCAGATGCCACTGCCATCGGAAACCTTTTCTATATTTGAAGTCCACATTTTTTTAACACTAAAATTTGCATAAATAATCTGCATAAATATTGAAATCCTTTCGGATGGCAGTAGCATAAAGACCTACAGAATCGAATGGTAGCAAGCATTTCTCGATTGGCGCAATAATTATAGCGTGAGTTACTTTGGCGTTTTGGGGGTAGGAGACGGGAGCCTTAATGTATTATGTATTTTTATGTTTTTTTTTTATTAAGCTAAGCGTCTGAGACGGTAAGCTAAGCTAAGCGGTTGAAGGTCCTGGTTGCTCTTCTGAAATATGAAAGCGAAACACAACATTATTAACAATGACTGCAGTGAATTGAAAATAACTGATTTAGTTATGCAATTTGTATGGAAATTAATGTAGTTTTATCAGAATCTAAGCTTTTTTATAATTACACGTACATTACATAAAGTAGGAAAATTTGGCCTTCTTTCTAGCGGCCAAACCATCCAACAAAAAAACACACTTAGGGTGCTTTTTATAGGAAATTTAGTGTACTTTATTTTTGTATATATAGCATTCTACTTAGAAAAGTGCATAGTTTTATGACTTTTTGGCAAAGAACTGAAGAAAAGTCGAAAATTTTGGGGTTTGTTTATGATTTTCGTTGTGAAGCCATATCCGAGGGAAGTAGCAAAGTTGAAATTCGGATTGAGCACCCCAAAAAACATATAGAATGAAAGAAAAAAAACTTCTATATTTTTTCCTGGAACAGGCACCCTCGGAAACCATTTGACCGGACTATTATGGCTGCTAATGTCCGAATTTGACAGTTCCATGTATTACGCATCACCATCTTGATGCAAAATAACGTTGCATTTAGGAGAGGTATTTTTAAAATTGCAATTCAAACAATAATCGCAATGTAAATAACAAATTAAGTAAAAATCAACAATAAGCAACAATGAAAGGCGAACAATAATACTTATATTAATAATCAAAAATGCCTGGTAATAACCTCAAACAATAAGCCTACAGCGAACTATAAAATTCGTATGTTTGCATTCATCAAAGTTCACTACGCTGACTTTGATTCTTAAACCAATATTCTTTTCCCTGCTTTAATCGACATTTCCACGCTACGATTTTCAGCAAAATATCAAGAATTTGGTGTCATTGTAATCGGAAAAAAATGTTGTTTATCGAATAATCAAGCTGCACCCATAAAGCACACTGCAAAAATGGCCAAAAACCAATGAAATCACGCTAGACATCGTCAGAAATACAATATCGACCAAAATCGATTTAATCAGCGTTTGTTTTTTGACAATTTTCGACTATTTTCACGAATTTATAGTCACTTAAATTAATAAAAATAATATTTATAAAAAATATTTTTTTTGTTGTGTTGGTGAAAAAAATTGACGATTGATATGTTTTGTGTTGTGGCGTACTTGAAACTGGAAGTCAAATTAACCTCAAGAGTATCCCAAATAAAAATGCATTCTTTGTCTACTTCTCAAAATTTTATTCGTAGAACGTAATAAATAAAAAAACGGCTCACCTATATGTAAATAAGTACCTACTTCGTACTAAAACGGTATTGTTTTAGAAGTTTTTCATACAATTTCTTTTTTATAAAGCGTTGTTTCTTTTTGAAATTTATGTTTGTGCTTTAATCTATGGAAATAATGAAGTTTTAAAAAAATTAATTATCGAATGTTAATTAGATTAAAACGTTTAAAGTTTCATTTTCTTGTAACAATATAATTAACAGACCAGAAATACTGACATACTTGTGTGCAGCACAACACACTATTTACACATACTGTGTAAATATCAAATTTCAAGTAAAAATTTAATAATTTGTATTGTTCGAATTCGCTTAATGACACCCTGAGATTACTGCAACATAATTTGCAACTAATTTAATCATCCTATTTTATTTCATATATGTGGCATGTGGCATATCAAATTACTCAGAATTATAAGACTGCTTTCAGGTGTGTACCTATAATTCTGAAAGGCTAATATAATGAAAAATAAGTTTGGTTTTGCAGTGAATTGAACCAAACAGTAGGTACTTTAATTCCATATCAAAACGTGTCAAAAGGGATTACTGGCATTTGACATATGGACAGAAGATATTGTTTTATAATTTGTATTTTGCATCTCAGTCAAAATTGCATCATGATCGGACCATAAATAAAAGAGTTACGACCATATTAAAGAAATTATGTGTTTTATTTTATTTTTTCAAAATATCTCTGAAACGTTTTGAAATTCACTGTTTAACGAATTACTAGGCCACATACAAATCTGCACTTCTCTGTCCATGCACCGAGTCTTTCTCTAATAATAACAATAATACCCATCCAAGCCACAAACCACTTTCAAGTTATAACCAATCGTAACAACACAAAATTCGCTGGTGGGAAGTATTCCGGTTTTCCGCAAGGATCCGTTTTAGGTCCATTTCTATATCTAGTAAATGAAATTATTTCTTCTTATAGTGCTGTACTGTTTGGTGATGATAACTACATTCCACCATAACGATTTCGTTTCAGAAGAGACTGTGCACGCAATTGAATCATTGTAATTTGAATCATCATGGACCACACAAAGTGGTCAACGCTATTAAAGGCTTACTAACCTAAAAAATGTCATACCAAGACCAGGTAAACAAATTCACCCCATACTTCGCATAAACCAGACAGCATCATTTTTTTTCCCATGTTTTGCTACGGCGATTATTACAGTATTACATGATCTTTTAACAGTGAAATTCCTTTCCATAATTTATCAGAATTAAGCCGCTCATACCCGTCACTTATCCTAAAAAATTCCGTGTCCAGAGCAGTTAAGCCCAAATTTTCTCATTAGAGGGTAGCATATTTTTCGCGCGCAACACCTTGGTTCTGGAATATTGAACGCATCATTCTGTAATACTGACGTTAAACGCTGTCGTAATTTTCAGACATCGTGCTGACTACTAGGCTACCTCGCCAACGAAATAACAACTTTTATCAAAATTGCGAACTGCAATTTTGGGTCTAAAAGCTGGAATTACCGCACTGAAGCGCACTGAATTTTAAACACAAACTAAAGAGCAATATACCTTTGATGAAACGAAATCACCTAGAAGAATGGAAGCGTTTGAGTTGTCTTCTTTATTAGAAACTTGTTTCGTTAAGTTCGATTTTAACTGTTTGGATGCGTAGTTCTACTTGCATTTAAACAAACCAATATAGCTTTAAAAGAAATAAATTTCAGTTCTTTATTTATTTTTACTTCATCATACGCAGTATGTAAAGTATTGTAATCGTGCCAAAAAAATTTTTTTGAGGATTTAGCGGAAATATGTCTTTTTGGGTCCCCTGAACATTCTTGACCAAGGTACAAAAAAATTTCTGTATGTGTGTATGTGTGTGTGTATCCGTTGTTTGTGGCGACGATTCCGGAGAAACTACTATCGGTAGTTTTACTATCGGTATCGGGACGAAACTTCATATTTAGAAGTTTCATAACCAAACTTAGAGCTGAAAAGCTTTCTGTTGAAGAGGGTCCAAAGGAACTGGAGGTTGTCTTAGCATTTTTGAAAGATTTTGCAAATAAGCCGCCATTTCTGGAATTTCGTCGAAATAGTTAAATAATAAATTAAAGATGAGGAAATTCTGAATAATTTATCACTATGACATTTTTTGGTACAATCAATAGTTTAGCTGCATGAGCAAATTCTATATCTACGAGATCGGTCGTACTGCATGAAAACTAGTAGCCAGGATTTGTCGGATTTATTGATTCTAATGACAGGAGGTAGTCTTGGTGTCAAACGCTTATGTTTTGACAATAACTTCTGTCAATATAAGCTGCGTTCGCATATTGCATTACAATTTTTACACCCAATAACACGTGTCATTTGGACGGTGTACCCGGTGTCAACGGAGTACAATATCCGAACGCAGCTTTAATCGACATATCTGTCTAGTTCTAGTAGTTTTATTGTAATGCAGACATGGCCGATCTCGATCAAATAGAGTCTCATGCAGCTAAACTATTAATTTTATATATAGTATGATAAAGTCATGTGCCTGGCCACATCAGATTTTTTTAAACTAAGATTAAATGCTGTAAACTCCCAAACATTTCTAAAACCATATTTCTGGCTATTTGACCTCAATTAAATGAAAACTCAAGAAACTAATGAGCCCATGCATGCACAGTTAGAAATATTTGTTTAACTCAAATACTTAACTATTTGTTTGACGAGAGGCAAAAATATATTTATTTGCTAAATAGAATGTTTATTTGGGTCAAAATAATATACTTTACTCCAAACATATGGTATTTGACTTGATTAAACATATATTTTTGCCTTTATTCAAACATGCCTTTATTTGAGCTACTTAAACAAACATTTCTATCTATGTGTGTGTTCAAAACTTAACTAATTTTCCATTCACACAATCTGTGATCTCCTCTCGATATAACATAAATAATACCGGTGGTAATAATAATAATAACAATAACTTTATTCGTTCTACTATAAAGCATTTTGGGATAATGAATACATAGTATAAAAATCTGATGTGGCCAGACACATGACTTTATCATACTATATATAAAATTAATAGTTTAGCTGCATGCGATTCTATTTGATCGTGATTGGCTATGTCTGCATTCAAATAAAACTAGTAGAAGTAGACAGATATGTCGATTAAAGCTGTGTTCGGATATTATACTCCGTTGACCCCCGAGTACACCGTCCAAATGACACTTACGTGTTATTGGGTGTAAAAAGTGTAAGAGCGCGTACGGTTTGTCAGGGTAGGGTATGGGTGAGCAATGCTCAGATAAGCTGGGTC
The DNA here is from genome assembly GCA_963966075.1 of Aphodius sticticus. NCBI lineage: Eukaryota > Metazoa > Arthropoda > Insecta > Coleoptera > Scarabaeidae > Aphodius > Aphodius sticticus. The sequence goes on from OZ014510.1 coordinate 20,595,493, forward strand.
GGCTGTCTCTCTCTCTTATATGCAGATAAACGCCGTATGACGTTAGTCACTCTCACCATACCCTATCCGATTATCCGTACGCGCTCTTACGGTGTACAATATCCGAACGCAGCTTATATTGACAGTAGGTATTCTCAAAAAAAAAAGCGTATGACTACCTACTGTCATTAGAATCAAATATCTGACACATCCTGGCTACTAGTTTTAATGCAGTACGACCAATCTCGATGAAATAGAATTTGCTCATGCAGCTAAACTATGGATTGTATAAAAAAATGTTATAGTCATAAATTATTCAGAATTTCCTCATCTTTAATTTATTATTTAACTATTTCGACGAAATTCCATAAACGGCGGCATTTTTGCAAAATCTTTCAAAAATGCTAAGACTAAACTTCCTGTTCCTTTGGACCCTTTTCAACAGCAAGCTTTTCAGCTCTAAATTTGGTTATGAAACTTCTAAATATGAAGTTTCGTCGCGATACCTTTAGTAGTTTCTCCGGAATCGTCGCCACAAAAACGGGTACACACACACACACACACACACACACACACACACACACACACACACACACACACACACATACACACACACACATATTTCCAAGACATATTTCCGCTAAAATCTCAAAAAATTTTTTTGGCACGATTACAATACTTTACATACTGCGTATGATAAAGTAAAAAACATTGTTTCACATCTTCCTCGTTGCTCCCTCTGTTGTCACCTCGAGTGACGAGAATATGTCGGGCTAGCGGTATTGAATGTGTCTGGTTGTCTTTAATGTCTATGTTGTCTTCAAGTCCTCATCTCTAGTAGAATGGTTCGGACTCTGCTTAAATTGTTTGTTATTTAGTTTTTTGTCTTTATCTTGCATGTCGTTATAAGTGCGAATTGATTTGGTTGTAATGTTCATCCTTTTTTTTTGCTGTTCTTACTCTGTGGGTGCGTATTTTGTATTTTGGTACAGAGGCATATTTGAAAAAAGATTGCAAGCCTAGGTTAAGTATTTATAGTTAAACATTGTAATGGTTTGCGTTGTAATGGTTCTTTTTCACGGTCGGGTGTGAAAACGGGTGGCACCCGGTGCGGACCGCCCCCCGCCGCCTCCCTCTAGCTACGCCACTGCTTGTGTCAGACGAACCGCTAAAGCTATTTTCCCGATGCTGCATTTCCATGGAATTTGCAATGGGGTATTCCGGTGTTTTTGAAATTGTCATTTTTTACAAAGTATGGGTGCTACTGTTTGCTACTTCACAAGTAAAATATCAAACATTGTTTTAAATTAAGAGAAATCGTCGTTTGAAGTTTGAATTAGGATTGGTCTTTGTGACGTCACAAAGACCGCTCAAAGTGAGCGACTTGACAACGTTGCTATATTTAGGGTGCACGTAGTAAATTTTTGTCTTCTGTTGTGTCAATGTTTAGAATCGCTCGTTTGTTGACACCTGCTTTGGTTATTGAGGTTATATCAAACACTTGTTCAAAATGTATAAACTCCAACGCCGACATTGTTCTGTGCCGGGCTGTAACAGCAGTAGAACAGTAACTCCTGATAAGATTTTCTTTACATTGCCGACTAGCGAGATGAGAGATGTTTGGCTTCAAGTTTCAATGATCAAATCATCTCTCAAAAAAGTTACCTTTATTCGTTGTCAAACAACAGGGTCGCCAACCGTCAACTTGGCCGATCAGCTGTTCCAGAGCTGTCCGCTGTTGCCACCGCTACTAGGGATCGGTAATCATCGTGTATTTCCGAGGGTGGTCGGTGAATTCAAACAAAATGCACTTTTAATTGCAATTATCTTATAGAAAAACTAAATCAAAAAGCTCATAGCTTAACTATATGAATCCTCATAAATTGTACAATAGGTTAAACCGAATATCTGCTTAAATTTTGACATGACCGGAATACCCTATTACGTTACAGACAAGAAAGATACGTGCATAGGTACATATAAAGGCATTTTACAATTCATAAAAGTGCTGGAATACGTTACGCGTTGGCGTATTTTATATGCTATTTTTAAGAGCTTCGGAATAGCCTCTTTGCTCAGCCGTCACAGATAGTATAACGGATGCTCTAGCCAGTTTGTTTTATAGCAACTAAATGTTCTCACCTTTTGTAGACAGGTTAAATCGGATAATTAGTACGGTGAAATTAGACGAAAAATGGGCTAGAAATCCAAATAATTCGAATACAGTTGCGCGTTTGACTTCCCCTAACGTGTTTTGTTTTGTATTTTACCGCAAAACGCTCACGATTACGGTAATATTACCGCTATAGTGGGAGAAAATTGGCAAGATTGAATCGCTGTAAACAAAAAGGTTATATACAGTTTGTCCCGGATAGAGTTACAAAGAGGAAAAGGTTTATTACTGATTTTTCTAATGTGTCTCAATTTAAATAATGCTAGTGACGTTTATTGTCATGCATCTATTATATAAGCTATTGGTTTGAGAAGTATTTTGTTAAAGAAGAATTCCAGCAAACATGTAAACAATTTTTTTGAAACGGATTCTGTACTAACTATAAAGAAGCAGAAAAACAAACTGAATGATGAAATTCTAAAAGTATCCCTTTGAACAAGAGCCTTATACATTGATATTGCATATGTCCAGAATTTACAAAGCCAATAAAATAAAAGCATTTAGACCACGATTTAGACAGACTATGGATACAGGCGTTGTAGCCAAACGTTTGGATTTCGTGATTGGGAACGAAATTTAAATAACCGAAATTTTCATAAATTTCTTGTTTCCGGATGAAAGCATCTTTTCAACAAATGGCAATATTTCTTTACAGCATTGTCGTCACTGGACTGATGTGAATCGAAGGTGGTGTGCTATAACATATCACGAAGTAGTTGGGCCATATTTCTTCGATGGAACAGTTAAGGCTCCGTTTTAAAAACATCGCAACTTCCAAACGAAATATTTCGTTGCGATGTTTTTTTTTGCTGGGAGTGGTCTGCCTGGCCCCCACCAACGTCAACCAGGCCACAGTTTTACGATAAGGGGAAGCTGGGGGGGTTTAGAGGAAGCAGGCAAAGGCGGAGCATAGTCGACGCGAGTACATTCGAAGGGGAAGTACTCAGCCAGTTTGTCGCCGCGCGTCGGTGCTTTCGCTTTCGCTCAAGTTATAATGTATTAGTGTTCTCACTCATCACGGTCACATATGCATACCGGACTGCATACAGCTGGCTGGCGGCCGCCAGGCGGTAAAAGAAAATATATTGATTTAAGTTAGAGAGAGCGCGCTTGCTATTATAATATTTAATCTTTTTAACAGGGTGACATACATACTGTATAGTAAATTGACAAAAATGTATTACCTAACTCATGATAACTCATCGGTGAATTATGGACTTCAATTTAGAAAGGAATTAATTAAAATCGAGCAATGAGGACCCAATACATCTATAAACATGCTGGATATCGAACGAACGCACGGCAGTGACACACGAAGACAAAAATAAAAAAAATTAATCTGATGCGTTCAGGCACATTACTTTATCATACCATATATAATATAGTTTAGCTGCATGAGATTCTATTTGATCGAGATCGGCCATGTCTGTATTAAAATAAAACTACTGGAACTAGACGGATATTTTGATTATATTGACAGTAGGTATTGTCAAAACATCAGTGTTTGACACTACCTACTGTCATTAGAATCACAATATCTGACAAATCCTGGCTAACTAGTTTTAATGCAGCGATCTCAATAAAATAGAATTTGCTCATGCAGCTAAACTATTCATTTTACCAAAAAATGCCATAGTCATAAATTGTTCAGAATTTCCTCTACTTTAATTTATTATTTAACTATTTCGACAAGTTTCCAGAAATGGCGGCTTATTTGCAAAATCTTTCAAAAATGCTATAAGACTAAACCTCCAGTTTCTTTGGATCCTTTTCAACAGAAAGCTTTTCGGCTCTAAGTTTGGTTATGAAACTTCTAAATATGAAGTTTCGTCCCGATACCTTAGTAGTTTCTCCGGAATCATCGCCACAAAAAAGGCACACACACATACACAGAATTTTTTTTTTACCTGGGTCAAAAATGTTCAAGGGATACAAAAAGACATTTCCGCTAAAACCTCAAAAATTTTGTTTGGCACGATTACAATACTTTACATACTACGTATGATAAAGTAAAATCATAGCACATAGTCCAACGTTCCCCAAACCATTTATATAAATCCCAAATATTTTGTCACCTACAAGTTCGCTATATTTTATAAACGTTCTGGGCGCCATGAATGCAAGATTCATGAATGAAAACAAATCCAGCCCAATTCGTTATTTATCTAAGAAGTTACATAAAAAATTTCATAAACTTTGAACAATAAATAACGCTTTTATTTGCAAACGCGTTTTAGGAGAGGTAGAACTGGGTCTTAATTAAAAGACATATTTGGATACAAAATTGGCGCCTATGGCAAACGCCGATTTGCGCCCCTCTCCGACGATAGATTGCTTGCGTTTTATTTCTAAAAATGTAAGTATGTAAAAATGTAAAAATGTAATGTTAGAGCTGTTTTACACGACCGAGAATTCTAACGAAAATAAGAGCGAAATTAATAACCAAAACTGTTGACTATAGAATCGGCTGTTTTACACGACCGAGAATTTTAACGAAAATAATAGCGAAATTATTAGCTACATTTATCTATTGCAGATACGTATATAATTTTAGGATACGGAGATGTCAGATGTTATGAACCTGAGAAAATCGCGCTAATACGCACGCACATGACTAGAATTGTAGCGAAATTAATTGCTTTTGTCAAATGTGTCAAATGTCAATAATTCTCACCAAAACTATAGTGATAATTTTCGCTATTATTTTCGTTAGAATTCTCGGTAGTGTAAAACGGCCCTAAGTGTTAGTTACTCTCTTTTATCATGAAAATAAATTTGAACAGCTTTTAAATCTAAAGCTGCATTATGTACGTTCATTTTAGGATCCTGCAACCTCTTTTGAACGCGGTCAATACGAATGTCTTGTGTCCAGGCATAACAGCAGCAGTATCCTAGAACTGTGGCCTGCAATCTTGTAAATTCATGTTGTCTTTCTCTAACTGCTTCAATATTTCTTAAACCAAGTTTGCAGCGTCTTTATCGCTGATTTGTATAAAACCGAGAAATGATGCTTTAATCTGACCAGTTTTTTTCTCAAAATTTATGTCAACATATCTTAATACCTCAGACGTTTGTTCAGGATGAGCTTGATCAGGAGTCAGGAGATCAGGAGTTAAACATTAGTCCGTAATACTTTGCTTTACGTATTCTTTCTAGCAAATTATGACGAACAGTGGATGCCATGATGTGAATAAATTAGCTCCGTATTTTTTTTTTTTTATGAAGAGGATCAATGACGGCTCTCCGCAAATTTATGTTGTACTTTATGAGAGGATCAAAATTAGAAATTAGTTTCAACAAACCAAGAATTTCCTGTATTAAAATCTGACTCAAGGACTGTCTGTGGCCTCACGAAGGCAGGTTTTGTATCGCAAGGTATTTGATCTCTTTCAAGAAATCACACCACTGCTGACTTTCTCTTTGATTTTTCTTCAAGTACAAAATCACACTTACCTATAGACAGAAAGAGGCCTAGAGAACATGGACAAATAAACGAAAAACGAATGCGTGCGTTATTCCTTGGACGTTTGAATTTTTCTTTTTCATACGCAGTCTTTTAATAGACATACTTTTATCTATATTTTTTTATTTTCGCGCCCCTTTAGTTGGCGCCCATGGCACGTGCCATGCCTGCCATACCCTAGTTACGCCTCTGTGTAGGAACCTATATTTTTCGCATCTTTTTTGAATGAACGATTTTGTTTTGAAGGTTAGTCTCTATGCGGGTCTGCATAATAAGCAATAAAATATTCTGAATTCTAAACCCGATCAGCAACAACATTATTTATGGGGGAACGTTAAAATTAACGCCACCTTTTTATCTGTGAACCATCAAAATTGTTTACCCTCGCGTGGCATCATTTTTGGTCCACGCATTTCCATTTAAATGAAAATATCAAAACCCGTCCGCAAAAAGCTTTGGGAAGCTTTAGAGCCCCTGTTCTAGAACGATCGTGGGTGAGTGGTGGAAGAAAATTAATTTACATGCTAATAAAACACCCGCATCCGTTGTATATTAAATTATTTTCGGACATATTCGTGCATAGCTCGCACAAGAGTGTTTCAGCACTTAGCATATTTAGAAATTTGGGTTTGGTGGTCTTTCAAGTAAAGGTCATGATTATTGTGGAAAGATGCAAGCTCTTTGCAAAAATAAATGTAGAATTCAGAAACGCTATGCAGTAAGTCATTTATTATTAGTAAGGTGACCAACCGTCCCGATTTGGGCGGGACAGTCCCGAATTCTGAGCACTTGTCCCGCCTGAGCGTCCCGAATTTTGTCCAGATTTTTAAAAATGTTATTCTAATGTCCAGAATTTACCAGACACCAGCCATCCAACTAATGATTTTGTTAGCATATTAAAGTGTACCATACATTTCTCAACAAAATAACCCAGCCAGAGAAATGTAGGTAATTGAGATAGTTTCTAGTTAATTTTGAAAACATTAGCGTATAGAAGAAGCATCCATAGTCAGGTTAATTTTATATCAATGTAATACCTCAAATTATAGATGTATTATGTATTATGTTTGTGTATAAATGTTACTGTTGTAGTAATGCATATGTATTAATTGTTATTGTTGTATCCAAACCATGTGATAAAATATGTCTGACTCATGTACTCAAAGAAGTGAAATTTTGATATATGGGATATTGATATTTCTACGCGATATTTTGTACACTACTTATATATCAAGGTGTAATTGACAGATATTATGTGATACTTTTATCAATTTTAAGTTGTGTTCCCCGTACAAAAAATTGCAGAGTCAGGCAATTTTATGTCAGATTCGGTAACTTTTTTCCAAAAGCGATAAAAAATTTCACTAGATGGAAAATTGTATACCCTTTATCTTTAATTTGGTGTATAGCTTTTATGATTCTGTGAACTATCAGCGAAGAAAACCCCTCCGAACTTTTACGTGTTTTGAGAGTAGAATGTAGGGGTTACGGATTCACCTTGTGTTTAGAGAATCGATAGTTTATTCTGTAAAAGAACAGATCTGGTGTATAGAAATTTTAGTCAGTCAGGATCGACAAATTCGATACTAAATATTGCTGACGGACAACGTACTACTTTGAGCTCCTGATTGGGTGAATGAATGGCATTTTATAGTCATAGAAATACAGCACTTTCACAAAAATAATAATTAACTTACTCAAACGATTTTTAAAAGTGTATTGTGTTTGTATTTTAGTCAAACTGATTTTGATTAGAAATAATTACGAATTTTGTTTCTCGTACACTTTTTTATTTTTTAATAACTAGAGGGTGGCCGGTTTCGCTAATAGCATCATCAGACCCACGTGTCAAAGATATAAAATATACAATTGGACGCACTCACAAACATATTAAAATATGACATTAAACTGTAGATATAAAATAATAAATATAAATAAATTAATTAAAAACTGTATACGGGACTCTCACTTAACACAATACTCTGTATTAAAAAATAAAAAGGTGTACGAGAAACAAATTTAGTAATTATTTCTAAAGGAAAACATACACAGTATGGATAATCAAACATGATTTTGATTAATTTTAAATTTTAATCGATATTTATTTGCAATAAAGAAAAATATTATTATCAGATATCTGCTCAAATTGTTCATAAAATTTCTTTCAGAATTTAAATTTAAATGGTCTTGTAATTAACATCACATATATTTAGAGATATTTTTCATTAATCTAAAAATAATCCCAATCTGGATAAATAGTCATGAAACGAAAATTTAAGAACATTTCAGAAAAGATACTCCATTATTGGAAATCAGTTGGAAACAAATCACGTGCTTTGGTGAAGTTTTCTAGCGACGATGACAGTGAAATACAATGAACAATATGTTCATTGTATTTCACTGTCATCGTACTTATTAGACGCAATATGCGTCTAATAAGTACAAATAATGCCTTAAAGTAAGAAGGTCTTAAAAATTGATAATATTCTGGCGGTGGAGGTGAAACTGCTGGAAGAAAAAATATTTTACATGTACATTTCTAATCATTATCTATGTTAGTGTCATTGGTTAGCAAACTTCTTAAAAAATATAAGGAGCAAATGATGGGACATGGGCAGGACTTAAACTTTTAATTAAATAGAATTTATAATAATTAAATCCAAAACCTGGATTTAAACCAGGCATCTTTTGGTATCCAACACAACGCACAAATATCTATGCTATCGGGGCCTATGACATGCAAAGTACATATGCAGTCAAGTTGGAACACAAGTAAATCAATGCTAATCAAATTTATTATATTTATTTCAATTGGTCATTACGGAATGTCCGTGTAATCTTTTCAATTGTATTCGTAGAAAAATATAAAAAGACTTAAAGAAGAACAAAGACCTACCTTTTAAGAGGAATCAGTAGGGCTACACTGAGAAAAATGGTTGTAAAATTACACATAAATCATTGTGAAAATTACAATAGAAATGTGGTAAGTATAAGAATTGCACGTAATTCCAATTATTTTTACAAGTCTGTGTACTATTACAGCGATTTTGCTGCTTTATTTCATGTAGTAAAAATACAATGGAAATATACTTAAATGTACCTTAAATTCGTAACATTACAACAAATGTTGTGATTTTACTATTATAATAGCGGGTTTGCTGATATTGTAACGCCCAGACGCATGCGCTGCGTCTGATCAGCTGTTTTGCAAACGATCGCCTGCAGGCATACCATCGAGTGCAATATGTAGTTGGGCGCGTTGTATTTCTGTCTCCGGTAAGTAACAATGATACAGTGAACTAAAACTTATCTAGATACCATTTAGGTTAAAATACCATGTCACACTGCAGAACAATTGTACTGCCTTTGTAGGTCACCAACGACGACAATTAGCCATTAGAAATTGATGTCTTAACGTTAACGCCATACCTGAATGAAACCTGTAAGTACAGTCTTCTACGTTACTTTTTTGTGAAAACTTGGTTTAAGATTGAAGGGTTTTATACCAACAGAAAGATAATGTGGAATCTTCTTTTTAGGTAAACTTTTTTGTATCTGCCTAATATGTTTCCTTGTTCTTACAGATATAGATGCGGAACATCTTGTACCAAGTGTGTTTGTCAGAAAAAGAGTGAACGATTATATGTGTTCATGGTTGACCGAAGTGCACATATACTTATCCGTACGTTTTCTATGTTTAAGTAGTTGCGAACGCTAAGTATTTATTAATTGCTTCTGTGTAGTTTTAATGTATTCTTATGCCCCTCAAACTATTTTATACTTGTATGTACGTCTGCATATTTATTTTTTTTACAAGTAATTTTATCTATACCATTATGTTTGACCGTACTATTGTAACGTTTGACTGTGCGCATAATGTCACTGATTTTTTTTTGTATTATATGATAGATAATGTTAATATCTACTCAAGGTCAGAATAAAATTATACAAATCAAAAATACTGCATATTTCATTGAATATTACACTGAAATAGATCTAAAATTATTGCGCATTACCTCATATTTCATTTAACGTTACATTTAAATTGATGTTCAATTATTACGTATTGCCCCATATATCACTTAAAATTACATTAATATCGGTGTAATATTTCAGCTAAATTCTTGTAAAATCACAGTGTAAATATACAATAACAATGTAAAAAAACAATTGATATGTAAAATTACACTGATTGTCCAGGGCAAAAAAAACCTAAAACTATTCCTACTGTAAATTCACATCAAAACTTTTTTCAGTGTAGTACGTCCTATAAAACAAGTATCCATAGTGAGCTTAATTTTGAATCAATTCTCACATGTTATACATCAAATTAAAGATAAAAGTATATTACTTGTTGTGGTAATGTAAATGTATTAATTGTTATGGTTGTATCCACGCTACGTGATAAAGTATGTCTGATCCATGCACGCAAAGAAGTAAAGTTTTGAGTGAAGAAAGCATGCAAGATTTAGATATTTTTACATGAAATTTTGTACACTTATAGTAGAGGAAGGTGTAACTTAGATCAATTATGTGGTACTTTTTTCAATTATTAGCATTATTATTATTAGTATTATTATTAGTATTATTATTAGTATTCTCCGTAAAAAAATCCCCAAAGTCCGTCAATTTGATGTCAGATTCAGTAACCGTTTAGTCAAAAACAAACAAAAATATAAAAAAATTACCACTAGACGGATAATTATATACCTTTTATCTTTAATTTTGTGTATTGCTTTTACATTTCTGTGAACTAATAGCTGAGAAAAACCCTCAGAACTTTTACGTGTTTTGTGAGTAGAACGTAGGGGGTACGGATTCGCTTTAACTTTATTTCCATTTATCTCCCGCTAACCAAAAAGCCTTGCTATACTTAAGATAAAAATATGTTTCAGTTATTGGGAATATGTTAGCATCCCGATTTGGAGTTTTAAAAAGTTGGTCCCCTAATGTACAGTCGTTAGTGTAATATAAAATATTCAAATGTAGAATTATTTCAATATCTGTGATTTTTCTTCATTCTCTGTAACAAATTTAGTCTGTGGTAGTGGCTCTAGCACGTTCATACACATTGAATGCTAATTAATAGTACCGTAATTAGACAGATTTCGGCCTTTCTTGTTGTACACATATAAACCAAGAAACAAATTATCTAAATGTAATTTTCTTTAATTTCGTAGTGCTAGGCGCTACCCAATACGTGACAAAACATGGTGCGCCCATTCCGTAGTATAGGAATTGGATGTGAATAGTCTAAAAAAATAAAAAATACAGAGATTTGGAGATGATACTACAAATATCTAGTACTTTTGATTATTGAGTAAAAATTAGAACAAGTTTGCCATTGGCATAATAAAAATTCACATAAACGAAATATGAAGCAAACCAGAAGTTTCCAAATAATGACTAAAACTAATTACTTCCCAAAAATAATTAATTAGATGATAAGAAACCCTAATTGCCACACCAGTTTACCTTGATAGTTTGCAATATTTAATGAGCCTAAAGTAGAAAAATAAATCCAAATCTAACATAGGAATGTATTTTAGTTACCTTTATCATCTTTAGTTGTATTTTTACTGATAATTGTGTACCAGAATTGCCTAAATAAAACTATAGAAAGTTGAAAATTAGAAATTACAAACATATATTACAAATCTGAATTTTCGAAATTCTACAACGCGCAACTGAAACAAACTAGCTTACAAACTGCACAACACCTGCAGAGTTTTATTTCAAACATTTGTCCCTATACAAGATTCTAATCTTAAAAACCCAGTAAAATAAGGCTCAAGTCGAGAAAAATATTGAAATCGGATAAGAACTATCAGTTCCAATCATCTCTGGTTTATGTATTTTAAAATACTTAGAAATATGTAATACTTTTGGTATAATTTTGTAAAAGCGTACTTAATGTTCAATTATTAATTAATTTGCTGTAAAGATCCGTCTAATCCATAATGACCGGATACCCGGTATACGGTTATCCATCCGATGCCCGACCCGTTCCATCTCTAGTATTATCGAATTTCTTTCCAATCCTATAACTTATTTTCACCCCTTTTAACTACATATTCAGACAATGATGAAACAATTGTTTCCGTATTTACAATGCAGAATCCTATGTAATGTTAATGTACGGTTCATAACATTTCCCGATAACTGATATAGGCACCTGTTCATCCCTATCACTGCACCACACCGCCCTACTTTTAAACTCGACATAAGTACATCGCAAAAATGGCAAAACATGGTGATTCTTCATTTTTTAAGAATGGACGTGAAAATTTTCAACACATTTATTTTGTCAATTCAAAAATCTAAAATTTTCTTGATATCATCCAAGCTATTGAAGATTTTACCAGAAGTATTTACAAATATTTTGAGAAATTACCGAAATCTTAATTAAAAAATAAAATATGAGGCATAGATACAATAATTTTTAATTGCCATGCGATTCAAGTTAAACAAAGAACATTTAAAGCGATTTGCGGTACAAAAATAATAAAAATAATTGCCACCACAGTTAACCTTGAAATTAAAGTTATCTAAACTACGATCACATACTTTGCAATACTTATCGAACCTGAAATAATAAAAAACTAATCATTAGTTAAATCTACCATAGTAATATCCTAATTAGTCGTCGTCATCGTTACTATAAGAAAAAGTGAGTGCTTAATTGTATTGTTAGGTATATAAACAGTTGAACCCTACACAGAAATCAGTTCAACTTAAAAATGAATAAACTAATCATTTACACTTTTGCAGTATTGGTGCTTGTGGCCTGCTTTGAGGTTGCACAAGCTGAGCCTTGCAAAGATGACTCCGAATGCCCGAAAGGTTTCCAATGTGGTCAGCCTACTGAAAAAATCTGCGTAAAGCCAGCAGAAGCCAAGCGATATGGTAAGTTTACTAAATTGCTCACATGAAGGAATGTGGAAGAATCTGGAGATCATTTGACTATTTAAAATATAAGAGAAAACGATGCTTCTGAAAGATGTAAGTGCTAAGCTTGAAGGAGCTTTAATAAAGAAAAAACAATACTCTACTATTACTTCGTTGTCCAATGTCGGTGACTTCTCATCTCATCTCGGGTTCGCGTCAGACATATTTATTACAATTTATTAGTACGTAAAACTGCATACCAGGCTTGGTGTATTTACCAAAATTACGGCTCTGGTCCAGGCAGGCTAGCTTGTTCGTTGCGAAGAAGGCAACCTGAGTTTTATTTTTTTTTGTCATTGGTTATCATAGATCGTTAATGATAAGGAGGTATTACTAATTTGTATGAATTTTTCAGGAAAGAAGAGAAACTTTTAATATGGAATGATTCACCATACAATGCAGCAGTTGTTGCAAATGCATTTATAAATATTTATAAATAAATATTATCAGTGAACAAGATTGTTTTATTCCTATAACTTTTTGAAAAAATGTAGGTATCTCAGTCAAATGCTAAAATCAGATTTGTATGGGATCGTATACAGGATGATATTTTCGCAAATAAGATGGCATTTTGTAACTTGGTTTACTCAAAAAACTGTGAGCTGGATGTTTGTAACGAAAACATTGTGTAGGCACGGGAAAATTTAGTCACAGTTTTCCAGAATTTTTACAAACTACATCTGACTGACAGGGCTACAGAGAACTGACATAAGACGAAGAAATAGTAGTCTTCACCGGGTATTCTGTCATTTGTACTTGTTTTTATAATAATAATAATAAAATTAATAATAGTATTACTAACCGCATACCCATACGTATAAATACTACATAAAATATGAGCAACTTCACGGTTAAACAGGACTGGGTCAGACTGGTCTAGACAAACCGCCTGATCTTCCCCCAAGCCCTCAATACACTCATGCTTTACAAGTTTACAACATCACACATTGAGACTAATAGCTTTAGCCTAGGTTTCCAATGTGGTCAGCCTACTGAAAAAATCTGCGTAAAACCAGCAGAAGCCAAGCGAGGAGGAGGTAAGTTTAGTAAATTGTTCACATGATGGACAATGGAAGAATCAGGAGATTATTTGATTATTTAAAATTTAAAAGAAAACTATGTTTTTGAAATATGTACTGCTAACCTTGAAGAAGCTTTAGTAAAGAAAAACAATACTCTACTGTTACTTCAAGTTGTCCAATGTCGGTGACATCTCATCTCATCTGTTGTTATCAGGGTTCGCGCCAGACATATTTATTACAATTGAATTAGTACGTATGGTGTATTTACCAAAATTGCTGCTCTGGTCCAGGCGAACTAGCCTGTTCGTTACGAATAAGCCAGTTTTATTTTTGTCTCATTGGTTATCATAGATCGTTAATGATAAGGATGTATTACTAATTTGTATGTATTTTTTAGCAAAGAAGAGATACTTTTAATTGATTGGAACAACAATGCAGCAGCTGTTGCAAACGCATTTATAAATATTTATAAATAAATATTTTCAGTGAACAAGTTTGTTTTATTCCTATAACTTTAAAAAAAAATGTGTCTCAGTCAAACTAAAATATTGTTATGGGATCGTATAAAGGATGATATTTTCTCAAATACAAGGTGGCAAACATTGTATATGCACGTGAAAGTTTGACAGTTTTCCAGAAAATTTGCACACTCCATCTGACTGATAGGGCTACAGAGAACTGAAATCAGACGAAAAATAGTAGTCTTTACCGAGTTTTCTGTCATTTGTACTTGTTTTTCACTATTGCTGAAAAAAGTAACCAAACTAAGTGTAGACCAATCTATACAAATTCAATAAAACAGAAACGTTTAATAGTCAGGAATGGCAAGTGAAAAAGCTAATTGGCTAACTTGAGTGCGAAATAAACATTTGTGTCACAAAATGTCAATTTAACTAAAACACTTAATTTTTTTATTTTTTCCGAAGGACTCTCTATTTGTTTCCTTATATCCGCAGTTAATTTACGTGGAATTAGAGACCGATGACTACATTAAGAAAAAATAAAAAAAAACTTTTTTATTTTGATTAATTAGAATAAACTTATATACTACAGTTAATTACTACCAAAGTTCTAGACTCCAGAACTTTTGAGTCTAGATAACTGAGTTTTCAAGTACTTATTTTGTCAAACATTCAAATATCTAAGCCATTTGACTATCCTGATCAACACTGAAAAAAATCTAACAAGTGTTAATTGTGGAGAAAAGCAGTGCGAAAGAACTGCAAAAACCCAAAAATATTTTTTTTCTCAAAAGCTAGACACAGTTCGAAAATTTTGCTTTCTTCAGATTGGACGACAAAAAAGCATACCAGAAACAGTTTTCAATTGTTCGATTTTATCCCTTATAGGCCGGAATAGTGACTTAGCTTAGATGTTTGTATTCCTAAGAAATTAGTACACATTATATATATGCGCAATATATAAGAGAAAGCGTGCATTTATTGTAAGTATTTGATAAAATATTTCCCAATTTAAAAATTATTTTACCGATTTGAGCAATTCAAAACATGACTTGAGCATTGAAAAATAAATGTGCAATACATTTAAAAATCAAATATTTTAAATAAATGAGCATTTGACCAAATAATAAGCACATTCAGTAATCTAAATAATGTTCAAATAATGTTCTGCAACCTGTGTCGTTGCATATGTCATAGTCGCAGTCGAAAATATCTAAACCGTGTTCTTTTTTAGAATTGAATTTCTTGATGTCCTAGAAACTGTGAAAAGCTCCCATCAAAAAGTTCAGCCCAACCTGTGTACTTATCCCTCTTTTTAAAAATACAGTGTGTCCCACTGAAAAGTGTAACATTCTTTACAATCCTTTTTTAAGTTTTTATCATTAAAATTGACTAGTTTTTGTGGTTCAAAAGTGCCCAAAAGCCAAATCTAAAATGTTGTGAAAATTATAATGATTTTTAGAATACAATCGTGTTATATGTAATATATCTTTTTATTATTCTGACATAATACGACGTATTAGTTCGCGCACTCTCAGAAAAAAAATGCAAAATAATTATGTGAATCATCAAACATATAAATAATAACACCCTAAAAAAATTACCTGATATTTAAAAAGGTATAAGAATCAAAATAAAGTTGCCATTCCAGATTGTTATATGGAATTTAAACAACATTTTACTATAATTCCTATGTTGTGGGTTTGTGGAAAGAATATGTATGTAGTAAAAAATTACATTTTCTAAGACTTCACTTTTAAAAACATCAAAAAACTCCTACGCACAACTCATTATTTTAACCTATAAAATTCACATATGGGGCATAAAGCAACTTTAAGATCAGTTACTAATTTTTAGAGCTTCTTTTTGAATTTTGTGGCCTGCGCCCATAAATGGGTTTGACACCACTTGTTGACGCCAGTAACAATAAATAGAACCTCATTTGTTAGCTTGATTTTGGTAAGTTTTGTATATGCTCGTATTCACGGGCATAGTTGGTTTGGTCAGTCATGTATATGCGGTCTCGAGAGTTGCCCCAGTTTTTCTGTGCGTGTAACTGGTCGAGTTTACTTCGGACCTATGGTCGCATATATAAAAATAGATAGATTTTGACCATCGCATCGAGCAGTCGTTTAGTTTTGGTGTCGTTAGAATTGGTTTGTTAGTCAATCAACAATTTAGTAAGTGTATTCTCCGTTTTGGTAATACCGTACAAAGCATAAGGCTTCTGTCGGTGTCTAGTTTCGTCAATTTGGTTGTTTCGTTGATAGTGATCTACAGCAGCGCTACTCAAAGTGGTGGTGCGCGGACCGGTGCCGGTCCGCGAGCAATAGGCTGCCGGTCCGCCAGCAGGCCGCGATGACAGTGGCACAGATACCGCTCTCAAATGACTCTACAGCCCGTAGAATTCAAGACCGCGCCTATGATGTGGAAGATCAGTTAATTGAACAAATAAAAGCAGCAAAATATGTTGCTTTGATTTGAAAATAATGTAGACATGCAGGAAGAGTTTTTTTTCGGTTTCACTGCCAACAAAGACCTCTAGTTCAAAAATACTCAAAGCTGTGACGGAGTATGTGGTTGACATTGCGGACTGGACCTGAAACTTTGTGTAGTTGTATGTTCTGACAGGGTTGCTGCAATGACGGGACGACATTCTGGAATCGTTACACAAGTTAAAAACATGCATTGCACAAGAATGCAAGTCGACACATTGTTTCATTCACCGGGAAAATCTGGCAAAAAAATACCAGAATTAAACGATGTGCTCGTTGACGTCGTGAAGATTGTTAACTATATCAAGTCAAATGCTTTGAACTCATCATAGGCAACTCTTGTTACATGATAAAGTGCGTTGGTTATCGAAGGGCAGTTGTTTCAAGAGTATTCGAGCTTCGGAGCGAACTATCTTTCGGCATTCTTTTAGAGCAAAAACCCAACTACGCCTAACTTTTCATGAATGTAAATTGGGAGGCCAAGCTCGCTTATTTGGCTGATATATTTGCCGTCTTTAATGATCTTAATACCTCGATGCAAGGAAGGATGGTTTGCTGTTTCACCATAGCAGACAAGATGAATGGACAGAAATGAAAACTTAAAGCATCGAGAGATCGTTTAACAAGAAAGTGTTTTCGCATGTTTGTCATCTTAGTGACATTCATCCACGATGCAGGGGAAGCAGTGATGTTAAATACCCGGGTATTTATTATCAAGGGTAAATACCCCGGGTAAATACCCGGGTATTTACCCAAAGTGGGTATTAATAGGGGTATTTATAGATACTTATGATTATACATTATGTTAAGTATATCAAAGTGGGTATTTATAGGGGTATTTATAGATACTTATGATTATACATTATGTTAAGTATGTCAACTTAGCGGCTATATTAAAATATTTTACATTATTTGTAATTAAGAGTACACATCTACAGAGTGTCCCATTTTTTCCCTGCATAACTTTTTTCCACATAGTAATTGCCGCACTGAATAAAAAGTTTCATATGGACCTATTTGTTTTCGTTATTCCTTAAAAAGTTACAACCGTTTGAAATAATTGTAAATTAATTGCAAAACTGTAAATTAAATGACTTAACTTCTTTAGGAATTGATAAACCCAATAAGTCGGCAAGAATGAAACTTTATACTCAGAATGACAATTACTTGTAGAGAAACAAAAGTCTAAAAAGTTTCATATGTATTTTGTTTTCGTTCATTTGTTTATATAGTTTATTTTTAACATTCTGAATTTTTTACTTAAATTTATTTACTTTGAATTTTGTTATGGGTATTGATTGTGCTCTTCTTTGTTTTAGCATTGTTTGATATGTAGTGTTTATTTTTCTTTATTTAGTTAATATTTCAAGCGGCTGTAACTTGGCGTTGAGAAAACAATTAGGTCTCTATGAAAAGTTATACTCAGAATTACATTAACTATCTAAAAATAATTCTTGCGGGAAAAAAGTGTTACACCCTGTAAAAATATCTCTGATTCATGATCCATTTCATGTGGCGTTGTCATCCATTCAAAAACGCATAGAAATACTAGTAAAAAATAAGCAGACTCATCGTTCCCACTAAGTTTTGTTATTTATTAACATTATTATTTTATAATTTTTGTAAATAAAATACAGATTTTGTGTTAAGTTTTTGATATTTCATTGACTTGAAAAAACAGTTTAATAATATTCATCATTTAATACAAACTTTTATGACTATGTAAAAAGTTCACTGCACCTGAATATGATACCGGTCCGTAACATATTAGGACAAGAAAATACCGGTCCGCTATAATAGATAGTTTGAGTAACGCTGATCTACAGAACAAAGTATAAGCTCTTTGTTCCTGTATTGTCTTATTCGTTTATCGTCGTCTGCGTTTCTGCAGAGCAAGGCATCAGGTATTTGGTCGTATTACGTGATATACAAATCAAATTATTGCGTCTGTTAGAACCTATTCGATTTTTGCAGTACGTTTTTGTCGGCCTCGTGCCATTCTTCGATTTTTAAGTGGATAAGTGGCAATATTTACCATCAACAAAATGCAGCCCACTCAAGCCTAAGCTTATCCACCACTTATGGCCATGACTATGACCAAAAGATTAAATAATGATGATGGCAAATTTTAAATGAAACAAAATATTCTAAGAAATAAGAATAGACCGGGAGGCGATTACGGCAATCAGACTACTTGATCAGATTACTGATACTAAGTAATAAAATCAGTTTCGGTGGAAACGAGAGAAGCATCAATTTCCAATGTAAGCTAGATGTAAGGTTTGTTACGATGTCTGACTGATGACTGTCTTCTGGATTTAAAATGTTGAGAATTTGTAGATTTGGGAATCCATCAACACACTGCAGCAACTGTCATCAAAGAGGTTTCTAGGAAGTAAAAATGAAAGAATAAAGTATTATTGAATTTTATTTCCAATAACCGCGACTAATAGAAACAGCAAAAATAGATTGGTGCGATTGAGGAAATAGCACATATGCCACAATATGAATCCAAACTAGTTCAACCACAATTGGTCGCCCCTGACAGTTACCAACAGTCTGCTTGCGCTTTCAGTCCGTTTACATTTTACTTCCACCTTCCCTGTGAACGCATAATTTCCCTTTCCATCCCGTTCTTCCCTTCCTTTATTCTAATTTTTTCCCACCCGACATAAGTAGATGGCAAAAAGCGCAAAGAAGATGTGATTTTCTTTACAAAATACGTTATTTTGGCAACTCAAAAATCAAAAATTTTGTTGATATCCTCTTAACCATTGAAGATTTTACCTTAAGGGTCGTTCCGCGGTAACGTGTCACAAGCAATTGGGGGCTTTTATTCCTATTCTGCAACAATATAACAACAAGGCGACCCATCCCTAAAAATTGTTAGAGACAGATGTTCAAACTTTGCTAAGTATTATGAAAAGTTATTTTAATTCAGCCAGAAATTCACTTAAGGAACTTTAATTAAAAAAAAAAATAATGAAATGTTCGCATAACCCTTAATTGCCATAGGTAGTTTACCGTGCAAATAAAGTTGCACAATCTTTTTCTTCGCAATTAGCAATATTTTGTTAGCAAACCTGTCTAAAACCATTAAGTTAACAAAAATCATTATATAGATGATAAGAAACTCTATAATTGCCACCACAGTTAAACCTTGAAATTAAAATTATATAAACTTCGATAGCGCGCTTTGCAATACTTAATTAACGAAACTGAAAAAACAAAAAACTAATCATCAGGTACATATAACATAGGAATGTGTACTAGTTAGTCGTCGTCATCGTTACTTCTATAAGAAAAACTGGGTGCTTAATTGTACTTTTAGGTATATAAGCAGTTGAACCTTACACAGAAATCAGTTCAACTTAAAAATGAATAAACTAATCATTTACACTTTTGCAGTATTGGTGCTTGTGGCCTGCTTTGAGGTTGCACAAGCTGAGGCTTGCAAAGATGACTCCGAATGCCCGACAGGTTTCCAATGTGGTCAGCCTACTGAAAAAATCTGCGTAAAACCAGCAGAAGCCAAGCGAGGAGGAGGTAAGTTTAGTAAATTGTTCACATGAAGAACAATGGAAAAACCAGTAGATCATTTGATTATTTAAAATATAAGAGAAAGCTGTGTTTCTGAAAGATGTAACTGCTAAGCTTGAAGGAGCTTTAATAAAGAAAAACAAAACAAATACTCTACTGTTCCTTCAAATTATCCAATGTCGGTGACACCTCATCTCATGTCTTACAATCACGGTCCGCGTCTGACATATTTATTAGAATTTATTAAGTACGTGAACCTTTGAAATAGGCTACGTTTGTTTACCAAAATTATTACTCTGGTCCTGGTGAGGTAGCTTATTCTTTGCATTCAAGCTAGCGTGAGTTTTAATTTTGCTTTTATCATTTATCATAGATCGATAATGAGTATTACTTATTTCTATGTGTTTTTCAGGCAAGAAGAGGGGCCTATTTTTGTAATGATTTACCATACATGCAGCAGCTGTTGCAAATGTATTTATAAATCTTTATAAATAAATATTTTCAGTGAACAAAGTTTGTTTTATTCTCATAACTTTTTGAAAAGAAATATTTCAGTCAAATGCTATAATATAGATTTTATGTGAACGAAATTCTCAAATACAAGGTGGCATTTTCAAAATTTGGTTTACTCAAAAAGCAGTGGGCTGGAAGTTTGTAACGAAGACATTGTAGGCACAAGAATATGTAGTCACAGTACAATCGTACCATATGTGCAATGAGTTACGGAGACATAAAGACTGGGAACTTATTTATATGTGGTAATTTTTTCAGGAAGGAAGAGGAGCAGATAATTCTGTGGAATGATATACTATGATATGCAGCTGTTGCATAGATAGTTATAAATAAATATTTTCAGTAAATAGATTTGTTTTATTCTTATACCTTCTTGGAAAAATTTATCACAGTAAAATGCTAAAATATAGATTTATAGGATCGTATACAGGCGGATATTTTCTCGAATACAAGTAACGTTGCACAGGCACTAGAAAAGCAAATAGCCTACATGAATTTGAGTTTACTTTAATCATGGCGGATCATATGTTTAGTTTTTACATTGTTGAAGCTTTGTTTATCTCATTCCATTAATGTATTACACTTGTAGTTTGGCTGTAGATTGAAGACATATTTTTACTATTTTATATTTTTGCAGTGTTTTGGACCTAAAATCAACATACTATACTAATTTAAAAAATAAGCATTTATTGAAACAATTTGTATTAAAGAATCCTAATTATATATTTTATATTCGATAATTATTACTGCATGTTTAAACACTTATCTTTCAACATTTTATATACAAAAAACTTAAAAACAACACTTTAACTTTGATCATATGAGTTTACTAAATATGAATATGCAAAATATGATGTCCTATAGGCAAATAAACATAAACCATATGTAGGGAAGTAGGGATGTATGCGGGCAGCTGTAAGAACCGTGAATTCGAATTTTGTTTTAGATATCCGAAACGGGCGAAACTGCTGCTCATAACTAAAGATTGAATAAGTTGTTGACTCATAATATCTTCGTTAATATTTGCCTCGTTTCAATTTCAGTATTATTTCATTTAAATACATGGTAATGTTAATTATAACGACAAAAAGTTCAGCTAAGTACATTTTTAAATCCTTCATCATCAGGACTACGTCGTCAGACTGTTATACTGCTATGAAAAGAAAATCCATTTGACAACTCATCCATATACAGTGGTGCAGCTACACTGAGAAAAATGGCAATTACATATAAATCATTGTGAAAATCACAATAGAAATGTGGTAAGTATAAAAATTGCACGGAATTCCAATTATTTTTACACGTCTGTGTACTATTACAGCGATATTGCTGCTTTATTTCAATTACAATGATCTTTCAGTAAAAATACAATGGAAATATACCTTAAATTCGTAAAATTGCAACGTATGTTGTGATTTTACTATTATAATAGCGGGTTTGTTGAAATTGTAACGCCCAGACGCGTGCGCTACGTTTGATCAGGTGTTTTGCAAACGAACGCCGGCACGCATACCATCGAGTGCAATATGTAGTTGGGCGCGTTGTATTTCTGTCTCCGGTAAGTAACAATGATACAGTGAACTAAAATTTATCTAGATACCATGTAGGTGTAGGTTACAATACCATGTCACACTGCAGAACAATTGTATTGCCTTTGTAGATTACCAACGATAATTAGCCATTAAAAATTGATGTCTTAACGTTAGCGCCATACTTGGATGAAAGCTGTAAGTACAGTCTTCTACGTTTGTTTGTGATAATTTGCTTTAAGGTTCTTTTTAGGTTAGCTTTTTTGTGTCTGTCTAATATGTTTCCTTGTTCTTACAGATACAGATGCGGAACATCTTGCACCAAGTGTGTTTGTCAGAAAAAGAGTGAACGAGTATGTGTGTTCATGGTTGACCGAAGTGCATTTATATATTTATCTACGACTCACATATAATAAGTTCATTGCATAAGAATCTGTGACTATACAATTCCCGTCATTATTACACGCCAATGATTGTAATGACACTAGCGTTGTATAATAATAACAGTTCGTTCAAATAATGACTTCATTATTTGAACGAACTGTCATCATTATATGACGCTAGTGTCAAAGTCTGTCAAAACCTACGTAGATGACAGTTATATGACAGTTCGCCTCGCCATCATTGACAAATACCTTTAAAATATTTGATATAAAATGTAATTTATGAGTCGTAGATAAAACGCCGTATTCGACTCGCACACAACTGATATAAATCGCTCGCATTTTTATACGCTCGCCTACGGCTCGCGTATAAACTTCATGCTCGCGATTTATATCCTTAGTTATGTGCTCGTCAAATACTATACTATTATCCGTGTGTTTTCTATGTTTAAGTATTTGCGTACCTACGCTAAGTATTTATTAAATTGCTTCTCTGTAGTTCCCTGTAGTATTTGTATGTCCCTCAAACTATTTTATAGTTGTATGTACGTGTGTACGTGTATGTTTGTTTGTTCGTTTGTACTATTGTAACGTTTGACTGTGTGCATGATGTTACTGTTTCTTTTTTGTATTATACGGTAGATAATGTTAAGATTTACTCAAGATCAGAATAAAATTATACAAAGCAAAAATACTGCATATTTCATTGAATATTACACTGAAGTAGATGTAAAATTATTACGCATTACCTCATATAAAAAGTATTGATCATAGCGATCGGATGCGCTACATGCAGTAGAAATACCGCGAGATACGACGACTACATTACGTGTAAAACCAGTAATTGTGAAAAAAGTTTCCACGTACTATGTGCAGGTTTGTCGGAAGAAGTTTTCACGGAGATGAAAATTGATGGAACATTGAAGGATTGGAAATGTAAACATTGCTTATCAGATCTAACCTCAACGGACATGACCAAAACAAGCAGTCCAAATGTGAGTACTTTTCAAAATTTTGATAGAATTCTGGAGGAAAAGATTGAATATGCAATAAAAAGCATTACTGGCTCATTAACCACGAAGTTCCAAACGGAAATTAATAAATTAATTGATGAAAATATAAGACTCTCCGAGGAAGTAGCTGAGCTTCGAACGGCTATCGATAGGCAGGGACCTGTAATCAATAACAGAAAATTCTCCACAGATGGCACAAGTAAAAGCACAAACACCATCTGTGCACAACCGGCTGGAAAAATCAAACCAGATCTACGCAAAGAAAACCACTAGTACCACTAGTACCACTAGTCAATGTGAATGAAAAAAAAGATAGCGCAATGAATAAAAATAAAAACGGTGATCGTAGTTTGAATAAAAATTCAGCAGAGGACGAAGAATTTAAAATTGTCAAATATAAAATACGCAATAAAAATATTATTCAAGAAAAAGTACATGAGGACAAGAACATCACTATAAAAGGCGCTCAGCGATTGGCGTACTTACATGTCTTTGGAGTTCAAGTAGGAACGAAAGAACAAGATATTGTTGACTACTTGACGGGAAAAAATATTGCAAATGTAACATGTGAGTCTCTGGAATCCAGGCGTCCTCTGGACTATTCGTCTTATAAAGTGTCTTGCAATAACAATCATTTGGATAGAGTCAGATCCTCAGATCTATGGCCGGTGGGAGTAAAGATAGATCGTTTTTTATTCAACATTCACAGGAAAGTTCGGAACATGGAAAACAGAAACTAAATGAAGAAGAAACTGATCAGCTATTTTACATTATGCACCGAAACATACAATGTTTATCAAATAAAGTGGATGACCTCACGCTGTTTCTGGAGGAAGTTAATTTCAAATACTTCAGTTATTGCTTTGACAAAACATTGGATGAATAATCAGCACATCACATCCACACCACTGTTAAACTTCGGTTGGACTTCTTCGTTTTCCCGAACCACAAAGATCCATGGTGGCTCTTGCATATTTGTGAGGGATGATCTCAAATGCCAAGAATTACCGGAATTAAAAAATAAATCGAAAGAACTAGTACTTGAGTGTAGCGCCATAAAAATGGTTGAATAGAAAATTATTGTTTTGTGTATATGTTACGGTCATAGTTATAAATAGGTTATTATTAATAATTACCGGTTATTATTAATAATAGCCAAGTGGCGTGGTTAAAGTGAAGAATTTATCACACGAACCGGCTATTATTAATAACTCCCAGCATGCTGTGGTCAATGTGATAAATTTCAATTCGATATTGCATTAAGGTGATGATACAATATAATAGAGCCTCTGATTTGGAATTCTGTTAGTATCTACATAATCGCCACACAACGAATCTATTCACTGGGTTTTCAGTGTTGGGCCTTTAGTGACGTTAGTCCTGACTAACTTATTTAGTTACTAGTCATGACTAAAATAAGGAAGATTATCAAATCGAGACTAAAAAATGCCAATCCATACAAATTGCATGCACGAGTGTGTAACTCTTTGGGGCATTCTTATTTGCGCAATCCTTAAAAGCTAAGTAAAGCCTCAATTACATTGAGCGAGTTTACACGCTGCTAGTTGGCGAATTCACTAGTTGCTAGTAAACTCGCCCAGTGTCATCATCTTCGCAGATAGTTTACAAGCTGCGAGTAACGTTGTGAACATGATGGCACTGGGCGAGTTTACTAGCAACTAGTGAATTCGTCAACTCGCAGCGTGTAAACTCGCTAAATGAGGCTTCAGTAATAAATTAGAAACTCGGTTTGTATTATTCTGCCAGTGCATACGTACATAGTATGTACATAGTATGCGAGTTTACTAGCAACTAGTGAATTCGTCAACTCGCAGCGTGTAAACTCGCTAAATGAGGCTTCAGTAATAAATTAGAAACTCGGTTTGTATTATTCTGCCAGTGCATACGTACATAGTATGTACATAGTATGCGAGTTTACTAGCAACTAGTGAATTCGTCAACTCGCAGCGTGTAAACTCGCTAAATGAGGCTTCAGTAATAAATTAGAAACTCGGTTTGTATTATTCTGCCAGTGCATACGTACATACTACATAGTGCTTTTGTATTTTGCAATTCGTGGCAAGAACAATTATTTTTATTTATAACTTATTATTTATTATCTTTTTAATACAAAACTTTAAAAAATGTTTTATATTCAATTTTGAATACAAAAGTCCTTCTAGACCTTTATTTTTTTTGTGGTAGTACAACAATTACACCATTTATATTGTAAAATAAAAGCAAGATAAAGTTTGTAACAATAGGACGTCATCTTCTTTTGTTTCACTGTACCTGTATTTTATTTTTATTCTATTATTTACTATAAATATTGTTTATTTTTGATTTGTAAGTGCACAAATGCGATACAAATTTTATTTGAGTTACCTACTGTTAATTTTATTTATTAAGAATATATTTTATTTTTAAACTGATTCCTGGAATTATTTTGTGTTTTTGTTATTGTTATACTTTTTCATATATCTAAATAAAAAATGTATTTAAAAGTCTTTTTTTTTGTTGGTGATAAACACTTTTATAATAACGGCCTTATAAAACAGATTATATCCGTCAGATATTAGATATGCCTACGGTAGGCATAGGTAATGGACAACCTAATGTAGGGAATCTTGGGGCAAGTTGTTACAATGTTTAATCATTTATTTATAAAATAGTACTTTATTGCCAAACACCAAAAGTAAAAATACCGTGTTAGGAACAGAACCATACAAAAATGTTTGCATCATTTGTGCGGTGCAATTTATGTAGAAACATCTAGTCTCGCCTATTCTTGCATGTATTTGCATGAAAATACAAAATTGAAAAAATTATTATTAAATGCGCAAAATTTCAAGATAATTGGTATTTGAGAATTTACTTAATAAATTGAGATTGTACATTTACAAAAGACTACCCACACGCAATAAAAATGGGTGCTATCGATAATAAAATGGTTAACTTTTTTGAACACACTGTATAAAATTTGGTGCTTCAGTCCCAACATCTTCAGGATTCGAAGACAAGAAGTGACGTCGCGCCGGAGGTGACTGGTACACACCAGGTACACCATAGCCCAGAATGTCCATCTTGCTCCTTGGCTATACCGTACTGATGAGGACTAATAGTCCGAAACACGTGTATATGGTTGCTTCTTCGATCTTCGATCTTCGTATGACGGAATTGCCCGACAAATACCTTTCTCCGTTATTATTAATAATAGCCGGTAATTATTAATACAAACCACATTTATCACTTTAACCGTAACATATACCGCCCTCCTTCAGGCGACATAGAAGAATTTCTTCAGATTCTAGAGGATATCTTCATGGAAGTACATCGCGAATTTCTCAATCATAAAACCCTAGTTTGTGGAGACTTCAACCTTAATACATTGGACATGAATGACGAAAAAATCAATAGTTTTAAATACTTATTGACGTCGTTTGCGTTAGAGGTGTCAATAGAAGAACAAACCAGAGTTACGGCAACTTCAGCTACATTGATCGATAACATTTTCGTAAATTTCAAAATGTACACTTCCGAAGTTAAAAAGACGGCTTTGTCAGATCACTACGGACAGGAACTTGCCTTCCAAGTATCCAGTACAAACAAACATGGGGTAGAAAAAAGAAAAGTTATAATTTTTAACGAATACAACTTAATGCAAGTGTACCAGGAATTAAGTACCGTTCAGTGGGCCGATCTAATTAGAAACCCAGACCCTACTCTTAGTCTAGAGAGATTATCATATACAATTAAAAAGGCAATAGAGAGCCATTGTAGAGAGAAAACTTACCGGGATGACAAAACAAAACGTAAACCTTGGATAGACGATGTTATAAGAGACAAATGCAGAATAAAGATACAGCTATATGAGGGAACAAAATCAGGACTAATACCTATTGAACAGTACAAACAGTTCAAAAACAAAGTTAGGGACATAATTCTTCATAAGAAAACGTTGTACTACTCAAGCTATTTACAAATGTCGCGTAATCCAACAAGGGCGACATGGGGAATAGTTAAAGAAACAACGGGAAAACAATCGCAAAACTTTGGCTTAAATTATCTACTTAACGAGGTACAAACAACTATGAATAAAATAAACGAATTTTTTGTACAGAACACCCGCGGGAGAGGCGTAGACATGGATCGGGACCTTGAATACGTAACTCATAACAGAACATCTATGTACAGTCATGGAAATAAGTAAGTTCGTATCGCTATCGCAGGATATGAAAATAGTATGTCGGTTATGTATTCGTGTACTGTTCTACCTCGACCCGGCCGCTTCGCAAAAAGTTGTCCGTCACGAGGTGGTTTTTCGATAGATGTAATGTAACGGGATTTAGTTTATTTTTAGCGTGTCCGACCTTTTCCTTAATGTGATATCTTCATTGCAATGTAATAAATGAAATATGACCACTACAGTTAAGTTTACGAGTAAGTAATGCATTTAGTTAAATATAGAATTACTTTTATAATAATATTAATAAACGTGAATTTTGATAATATTATACAAAAAGCTCATTTTAAGATATTGCGTAATATCATGACACATTATATAAATTTATGTTAACTAATACACATATTAATTACGCAAGTAAATGCCTTTGCCCAGCAGTAGGATGACGGGCTTAAGTAAGTAAATGCGCAAATCAACTTGATGCCAAGGATTATCACTAAATATAGACTATTTCAGAATTGTAATATTAAAATATATTCACTAAATGTAAATAAATTCTCTAAATTTAATTTAAATTTACATTTAGGACGAGCATGTATTTTGTATGAAGGTGAATGGAAATTTTATGTCTGTATTTACTTTACAGCAGTTAACGTTCAATTATCTTTCATGACATCTAATACATGCTTGACAACCAAAATAATTTAAATTATAGCAATATATACAGGCTGTCCCACGTTTCTTCCGCAAAACAATTTTTTTCAGAAAGTAAATTACTTTTTCAATTCATTAAAAAGTTACAGCCGTTTGAATTTTCAACAATATCTTATTTTAGACGGCTCCAACTTCAGAAGGAACAGAGAAAACCAATAAGACCATATGAAACATATTACTTTCTTCTTTCTAGAAAAAAAACAAAACATTTTGGTATTTTCTTTTGTTTATTTGTTAAGACAAATTATTAAAATTTTACTTATAATTAATAATGTTTTATTGTTGTAATATGTATTTATTGTGTTTCATTTTTGGTTTTGCATTGTTTGATAACTAATTAATTTTTTATTTTTCTTTTTTTGTTAATATTTCAAAGAGCTCTACAGAAGTTCTATTGTAATATAGTTCCAGTTCAATAAGCACACATTTTTCATTTACTATATACAGGGTCATTATAAATGATTGTAGTCGAAGTAGGCCATGATATCAAATGTAAAGATTTCTGGTTGCCGCTCTATTTGAATGGAATACCTCTCTTCTACACGCAAACGTTCAATTGGTTGCATAACCTATTTCATGTTTGACAGTTGTTTGTGTATAGCGGCAAAAATTTATTAACATGGGCATGGCCTGCTTTGGCTACAATCATTTATAATGACCCCGTATTAGCTGGAACATTATTGGAAATTTTATTTGTAAATTTGTTTTCTAAATAAATTAAGAGGCGTGCATTAACAACGATAATAAGTTAAAAATAACATTTGGCTTATGAATTCTGTACTGTAAGGTTAGCTAAAATGCATATACATTAAAAATGAAGGTCTTTTTAATTTCCAAACAATATAAACTCTAACTGAAAATGTTTAACGACGTACTTTGTCAAAGTAATATTATAAGTTAATAATATGGTAACATACAGGCGGGATGGAAATTTTAAATATATCAAAAATTACAGCCACAACCTGGATTTGAACCAAGGCCCTTTGCGTCGCTAGCACAATGTCAATAGCTCAGATGGGAGAGCATTGTGCTAGCGACGCAAAGGTCCCTGGTTCAAATCGTCAAGTTGTTGGTTTCTCTTACGTATAGCTTTTATTGCATATGATTGTGAGTAATTAATATGCAATAAAAGCTATCCGTAAGAGAAACCAACAACTTTTTTTTCTGAAGCGTCTCCTTTTGGGAAATTATATACCCGTTACCAACACAATTTATACTCATCCCAGGTAAAATTTGATGAAATAATTTTTATGTTGTATAAATGTTCTTTTAGATGGTCGTATATTTTGGTTTATTTTTTTTAATAATAATTATAACATATTTACATTCCATCAAAATTCGTCAAAAATTTAGACCTTGCTTCCAAAATTTTTTGTAAATTAGTTGAAGCTAAATATCTCGAAAACACCAGTAAATCACAATTAACATAAAGACAAATTTAAAGCAATTTAATTTAAATTTATTTCTATTTTGTGAATAAATATTAATACATATGTCAGTTCTGAAATAACCTGAAAAGTAAAAATATTGACAACAACAAACTGATTTTTGTATTTATTAACACAAAAAAAGGCTATTAGATGCAATAAGGTTGTAAGTATAATTTTTTGTGTTGTATGTAATATCTTGAAATGAGATTTTCATTTCATGTAATCGAAAACTTTTATGTTTATTATTACAAAATTAACGTTATATTTAATAAAAACACAATTACATTGCAATGTAGGAATTACATTAATTAATTATACATTAAGCTAATATATAGAAACATATAAATCATTATAAACCAATTCAAAGCATTCGAACAAGGTTTCGCAAATAATAAATTTCCGATATACGAGTTGAAGCGTAAACGGACTCGTGTAAGGAAGTATTTACTCAAAATCGAATCCTAACGGTTCCATCAATGTACATCCTTGAGGCTGCATTGTGTTTGTCCACCAAAATTACTTAGAGCGTTTTGAAAAGTATCAAATGGAGCATGATTACGATACTAGGTCCAAGCACAATCTGAAATGTCCTCAGACAACGTCTGCAACTATCCATAGAGGGGTCATCAGTCATCACGCAGCTGCTAAAAATCTATAATAAAGTGCCGGATTCGTTAAAGAATCTTCAAACAAAAAAGTTTAAGGACTGTCTCAAAAAACTGTTTGTGGATGAAGCCTATTATTCGGTGGCCGACTTCTTCAGAAGTGATATTTAATTTTTTTGCAATTTATATTGAGGTTCTATTTTGTTTGATGTATACATTTATATCATTACATGTACTTTCTTTTGACTTGTACAATACTTATTTGGTTGGTGAATAAATCTGTTTATTATTATTATTATTTCATTTAAAATTACATTTAAATTGGTGTTCAAATATTACGCATTGTCCCATATATCACTTAAAATTACATTAAATTCGGTGTAATATTTCAGCCAAATTCTTGTAAAATTACAGTGTAAATATACAATGACAATGTAAAAATACAATTGAGATGTAAAATTATACTGATTGTCGCAGGGCAAAAAAACAAAATTTTTTTCAGTGTAGTCGTCTTCTACCGAATTAGCCTAAACGCGCACACGTTTGTGTTCGCGTTTAATAGCAAGGAAATATGACTGCAAAATTTGACGTTGTATGTTTTTTTTTCTTTTATTTTTTTAAATATTATTAAATATTGAATGTGATTGATTTGCAGTTTCCTAATAAATTCATAGATACAGCAATCATTTACCTACAAAAAAATACAACTTTTAAGTGATACCCAGAAAATTATTTAAGATGTTTCTTATAAACTGCTAATGTCTTTTAATAGTTTTAGTATTACTCAAAAGCGTGTCAAGTGATCATATTAGGAACTTTTATGGTATTTAATAAAGGACCAAAATCTTGACGTGTGGATAAACTGAAAAACCGAACTTTTATTTATGTCGAAAACAACATACGACAGCTAATTGCGGGTTTCACAACTGAGTTCGTCCCAAAATGAGACAGTCTACTCAACGTTTCCATATTTATACTTAATTGATAACTCCAGTGTTTCTGTAAAAAATGGACTCTTCAAGTTCGTATTCAGATATATAACCATAGAAACCAAGTCTTTTGATATTTCAGTATTGAATTGCGTACAAAGCAAATTAAAATGCGACTAAATTGCCGGCTATAACCATACGAAAACATGATTTACCAGAACCATAACACTGTACCAGATAAATTCTCTATTTTAAGGTTAACATCGCATGAAAACTAATACTAATAATAACTAATACTTAACTCAAACCCATGTTTAATATAAGTTACATATTTCATGAATAAAATTTGGTTTCTATCTTAATTTGAATTTGAAAACATGAAAAACTTCAATTTTTACGTAAAAATGGTAATTATTGATCAACTTCCATGATTGGGGTATGTATAAATTTTGCGCCTTTAGTTCGAACATATTCGACGCATTATTTAAATGGAGATAAGTTAGAAAAATCAGTAATAAACATGTTCTTTCTCTTTGTACCTCGATCCGGGGACATATTGTATTAATATAAATGTAAAATATATTATGACAATCCTACCAGGGGTCACTTTTTGACTAACCTTGTATATTTTGATCACCCGCAAGTAGCCATGAACAAATAATGATTGTAACTATCATTGAAAATTGGTATTGCAATTTCAGCTTACCTCAAACTGAAAAATGTGCATTAACAACGTACGTAAACAAGTAATCAACAAGTTATGTACAAATGGTAATAATTGTCGCCTTGGTGTATGACAAGCCCGAAAAAATATCTGCGCATTTTATTTAATTAGAGTGTAGAATGTGGACTTGTTAACTGACATTTTTTCAGACAAAAAATAGAAGATAAATTAAAAATTTCCGTATATAAGACGTGAAGTCAACTAGAATATTACAGGTAGTTCAACTACAAGATGAATAAGCTAATCCTTACCACAGTTGCAATATTGCTGCTTGTAGCCTTCGTTGAGGTTACAGAAGCCCAAGTAACTTGCAATGAAGACGTTGACTGTGGTGACGGGGCTAAGTGCTCTCTGCCAACTGAGAAAACATGCATCAAGTCATCCGAAAAGAGGAGTGCTCCAAGTAAGTTCACCAGATTTTGACAAAATAGAATATTATCGGTGTATGTATTCCAAATAACTTTTAACATTGTGGATTTGTAAACCCTGTATGCTTCACAGTATATGATAATCAATCGTATATGTTGTTTCTATTATGCATTTTCCAACACTGGGTGCTGAAAAACTGGGGTCAAAATTTACTGATAGGTTGTTCACATAAAAACTTGAAAACACTTTGAAATAAAAATGTGACGGAAATTCTTTTCCGAGATCAGTTATCACGCAAGAGTTGACCAGTTGTACAGCATTTTGTTGAGATTTTGAAGTAGTATTATGTATATTACATCAGGCAAAAGTTGCAGATTCATGCGCTAATCGATAATCTGCACAGACTATTTCTTTATAATTGTTTGTGTTTAAAATATCGCCCGAAAACTGAAATTATTGTCTGATAAAATGTATGATAAAATTCAAAAGACGAAAGAACAACGACAAAAAAAACGCGGGCATCAGTCTATTTTAACCTTTGTTCAGTTTTGCATTCTGTAACAGAATATGATTGTGGGATACACCCTGCATATAGTGCTATCCAGCATTGACCAGTTAGCTCACGTTACATTAATATAATATGCATTGGTTTCACTAGTTGATCCCTTCTTTTTACAATTTCAATACTTAAATCTTGTAACTTTATTAATAATAAGAATTAAGCTTTATGAACTCATTGTTTCTAGCTTTTACACGTTTATTTACACTGTTTTTTCATCATGACATACAGTATAAGGTGTATGTATATAAGGTGTCCCCCAAATAGCAAAGATTTAGAAGCTTCTTTAGTATGTCATAATACGATGGACCAGCTGTATAACAATTTTTGTCTAATCGCTTTTGTCACACATTAGCCTTGACATTAAAAAGTGGCCTTTCAATTTAGTTATTAAATAAGGTAAATTTATTATGTTAACTACCCAATAGAAAACTATAATCTATAATATGTTTGTACTATAATCTGTAATCTAATACCACAATGTATTTCTTTCTTTTTTTCAGAAAAGAAGCGACTGTTTTGAGCGGATTAATATGCAATGTAACACATCAGTAGAATCACTACGTCAAAAATAAATGCACATCTTAATTCAGTAAATTTGTTTTATTAAAATCCTAACCTTCCAAAATCCCCACCAAACCGACCAAACATAAAATTTTATATGCATTTTTACACAGATTGTATACCAATGTTTATTATTTGGTATTCTGTTTCAACCCCAACCTTTCAAAAACGATTTTGTGTTATAACCTTATTACATATGCAATTCTGAACCGATTTTGATCATATTTGGAACAGAGGAAGTACATAGGAACAGTTGGAATCTTTTGCGACGATATTGAGATTAGTTTACATGCCATCAGAGCGTAAAGCATGGACGCCAATTGCTATATAAAAACACGGTACACTCATGTACTTTAATTAATATTAAAATGTTGTATTTAAATATACCCAACTTTCCAATTTTTAATTTTGCACCCATGTCAACTCAATGGGTATATTGTCGATGACCTACACAGATTCTTAAAGATCTCATTAGGATATATGTACAGTGTGTCTCACGGGACGTTGGATTGTATGGGCACTGTTGTTATTATTAGAGATAGAAAGTCGGTTAAATGGACAAAGTAGTGCATATTTATGAGCGTTTTCATAATCTGTTCAGAAAACAGAATTCCAAACGGTTCCCAAGCTATTTTGAAAAATCCAAAAAATGTCATTTTTAAATTATGGTCATAACTTCTTTATTTGTGATCCAATCAAAAAAGCGTTTTGACATTATAAAGGCACTTTTTTTGTCTACAATTTGATTATGTCAGTTTAAAATTTTTTTCGACAGTGAATTCGTCAGAAACAAACGAAACTTTTGCTTTTCTTATGGACGCCATATTGGCTTTATACATGTTTGGATTCATCATTTCTTTCTGAGTAATTTGGTATGCCACATGCCATGTTTTTAATACAATAAGATAATAGAATTGACTGAAAATTGTACACTTCGAGAATTGCTGAAAATCGCATGGTGCCATGGAAGACATTTTGTGAAACAATGTGATATCTACCCATCTGTACCCATTTGTTCAACAAAATTGGTGAAAACCGAGAATTTTATAAAAAAAATATTATGGTCCGATGAAACATATTATTTTGTAACTGCGGTATTTTTAACCGAAGAAGACGCACTACTGGGTACTGCACCCGCGAAAATCAGCACCTTTTTGTACCGCCCCATAACCAGGTGTGGTTTGGTTTTAATGTATGGTGAGGTATAGTGGTCAACCGATTAATCGCACCAATCTTTTATAACAAAAATTTAACTTCGGAGATGTATCGGCAATATTGCTCTCTTAGGACGTGGAAGAAAGAATAGACGAAATACCGTTGGCCTTACGCTAAGGTATGTGGTTCCAAAAGACCTGCACATAATGCCCGAATTGTGAGGAACAATTTAGATATAAGATATAAACGGAGAGTAATTGCTACCTATTCAGAAGTATCATAACCACTAAGATTGCCGGATCTTACCCCTTGTGATTTTTATTTATGGAGTGACTTAAAAAATAAGGTGTATGCGGTGTTTATAATTTTGGAAACGTTGGGGAGTTACGTGACACCGTCATCGTCGCTTTCAATTCGATTGACAAGAGAACCCTCGGCAAGGTCACCGTATTACGGAATTCTGTGAAAAATTCCTCTACGAAAATGGCGAGATTTTTGAAAACATTATTTAGTTTGTTAAAATGTTGTTACTTTTTACTTTATCATACGCAGTATGTAAAGTATTGTAATCATGCCAAAAAAAAATTTCGAGATTTTAGCGGAAATATGTCTTTTTGGGTCCCCTGAACATTTTTGACCAAGGTACAAAAAATGTCTGTGTGTGTGTGTGTGTGTGTGTATGTGTGTGTGTATGTGTGTGTGTGTGTGTGTGTGTACCCGTTTTTGTGGCGATGATTCCGGAGAAACTACTAAAGGTGTCGGGACGAAACTTCATATTTAGAAGTTTCATAACCAAACTTAGAGCTGAAAAGCTTTCTGTTGAAAAGGGTCCAAAGGAACTGGTGGCTTACTCATAGCATTTTTCGAAGATTTTGCAAATGAGCCGCTATTTGTGTAATGTCGTCAAAATAGTTAAATAATAAATTAAAGGAGAGGAAATTTTCTATAATTTATGTATATGACATTTTTTGGTAGAATTTATATTTTAGCTGCATGAGCAAATTCTATTTCATCGAGATCGGTCGTACTGCTTTAAAACTAGTAGCCAGGATATGTCAGATTTTTTGATTCTAATGACAGTAGCTAGTGTCAAACGCTAATGTTTTGAAAATACTACTGTCAATATAGGCTGCGTTTGGATATTGAACACCGTTACACTTTTTACACCCACTAACACGTAAGTGTCATTTGGACGGTGTACCCGGTGTCAACGGAGTACAATATCCGAACGCAGCTTTAATCGAGATATCTGTCTAGTTCTACTAGTTTTATTTTAATGCAGACATAGCCGATCTCGATCAAATAGAATCTCATGCAGCTAAACTATTAATTTTATATATAGTATGATAAAGTCATGTGCCTGGCCACATCAGATTTTTTATGTTGTGTAGATAGTACAAATAAATACATTCCAAAATTTCAATGTAACTTGACTATGGGCACATAAATACTGCATCACTCAAATTTGCCTGTCACGGCACCATGCGATTTTCAGATATTAAAAAGAAACTTAAATTTTGTCGGCTTATTGTGTTCTAAATATGGCATGTGGCATACCAAATTACTCAGAAAAAAATTCTGAATCCAAACATGTATAAAACCAATATGGCGTCCATAAGAAAAACAAAAGTTTCGTTTGTTTCTGACGAATTCATTGGCGACTAAAATTTTAAGCTGACATAATCAAATTGTAGACAAAAAAGTGCCTTTATAATGTCAAAACGCTTTTTTGATGGGATCACAAATAAAGAAGTTATGACGATAATTAAAGAAATTCATTTGTTGTTTTTTCAAAATAGCTTGGAAACCATTTGGAATTCAAGTGTTTTCTGAACAGATTATGAAAGAGCACATAAATATGCACTTCGTTGCCCATTAAACCGACTTTCTATAATAATAACAAAAGTACCCATACACTCCAACGTCCCGTGAGACACACTGTATATATTTTAATTTTCAAAGTTTTTATTGCGTATTTGCAATGCCTATTCAAAGACAACGCTGGGGAACAGTGACTTGTCGGCAAGGTGTACACATTTTGAAGCAAGGGGTATTATTTTATATTTAAATCTTGCCTTCAATTATTTTTTTACATATGACGCTATCGACTCCGTTACATTGTTGCAACATTGTTGCTATTTCAGTTGTTCAGTTGTTGCTCAGACACATAGGGAGTTGACAAATAAAAATAAATCGTCGGCTTCAAGTCGAAAACAAAAATTTGATATAAGAAAGTGCATTTGACTTAAACAAATCTTAAAATTATAACAAAAATTATCATCTTACATTCTTACACAAAGTTACATTAAGGCTCCCGTCTCAATTCAAATGGCGCGCTTTTATCCAAACCTTCGAAATAGAAAAATTACCAGATGTAGATGGCGCCAATATAACCAAATCTGAATTTATTTCGTACTTACTAGATTTGACGATTTAACGTATGTTTGCGACGTAGTAGGGGAGCCCCGTGTCAGTGCTACTACTATAATTGGCAGTTCACGTTTCGGTCTTTGTTTTTGATTTATACAGGAGTTTCAGTGTTCTTAACGTTATAAAGTGTGTGGGAGTTTGTAGTATATGTTTGTATTATCTTATTTTTGAGTGGTGATTATATAGTTTACAGTTTTATACTAGTTATTAACAGATTTAGTAGGTTAGGTTGTACATAACAAGTTTTGATAAGTTGTTACATATTAGTGATAACTGATAAGTGTTCATATGTGGTTTCATAGTTTGTAGCAGAATATATTTCCCCTTTAATATTTGTTTGTGTGACGTTCAGTTTAATTTCGAAAAGGTAAGCTTTGGTAAACAACAAATACATATTATATTTTCTGCCCACAATACTAAATTTACTAATCATTAGTTGGAATAATGGGTCGCTTATCCCATTCTCCAAAGAGTTATTCGAAAAAGAAGGGCACAAGTTCACAAAGTGCGGCAGCAAAACTAAGGTGTGCAAGATTTCAGGAGGTTTTACGGTATGTTTTATTTTATACAAATAGGTATGCTATAAATTAAAATATTATTATTTTAGATATGGGAATGTACAGCCGAACTCTCCGGAACCGTTGTCACTGGATACTGTGGAAGATTCTGCTGTGGAGATGCCAGTGTGATGGGGCGGACACCCCTCTCAATATTTATTATCATACTTCAATCAACTCTAAACTGAAGGGGGCCCCTGTTAGAACTTTGCTCAACTACCTAACCTTAACCCCACATGTTGAAGGTGGTAACTCGCCCCAAGCGACGCTTGGCGACGCTAACACTTAAAAATGTGATCTTAATTAATCTTACGGTAGCGTGAATTAATTATCTCTCTCTTACGGAGGCTTCAAAACTGAGTTCTTTCTCTGAGACTTTGTCAGAGACGTTTGAACTCACTAATTATTAATCACTATATGCAAGGCTAAATACTTTACTATAAAAGGGACAGGTTTATATTATCCTAAAATGAATATGCCGAAGAAAACCACAATAAAATCTATTAACAAAAATATATACAACAATGCAGAACTGCTTACATGAAATATGAATTTTAATCCCTATTAACAAAGATGATATACTTTGGCAGAGATGGACAAATCAGCAAGTACAGACAACAAATAAATACCTTATTATTTCGGTTGAGCACAAGAAACACGAGACAGCACAGTTTCTATAACTTGGCCCCCATTGGGGCCCTACGCTTGGGCGCGCGTTTTGACGCACGACCGTCTACTTTCAAAGCCCGATGCCAAAGAGACTGTTTGCTTGTCCCTTTACATCTTCCCAGACACTTTGGCGCCAAGACCCCAGATCTTTGCGCGGTAAACCTGGCGCGACTGCAGCGCCACTCCGAGCGTCTGTTAAATACCAACTTAAATCGTAATCTGACTTATTACACCAGAAAGCAGTGTGAATTTGACTATTGATAATGCGTGGGTAGCAAACGAGGATGTTGAAATGTTTTTTTCTTATTATACACAAATGCATATCACTGGAAACGGTGGAAGATTACAGTGACACCTTCCGAAGTGAATAAGAAGCCTTTGTCAAATATGTTGTACAGTTTCTGCGGAGAATAGTGTCATAAGTGTCAAGTTTTTGCCCTTTTTCCAGAAAGTTCGTCATGACGTTTCAGTCTGTTAACATGTATAATGTACAGTAAACGTTCATCTGTTATAGATATGATGTAACTGTTCCACTATTCCCCGCGAAAATTATATGTGATGTATGATATATAATTTATATACAGATATCCCACTTTTTTTTCCACAAAATTATTTTTCAAGTAGTAATTGTCATACTGAGTGAAAATTTTTATATAAGGTTTGTATTTATTAAAATAATTCATATACAGTAGAGCGTCGATAATCCGAACTAATTGGGACCGAGGATGGTTCGCATTATCAAATTGTTCGGGCTATCAAATATCGAGTATTGGATACAAGCTATAAAACAAAAGCAATATATGTTTGTAAAAAGGAATCGACAAAAATAGCTTTTTACTCGGTTATTCGGTGATGTATTGTTTTATTATTTATTTTTGGGGTGTTCGGATTACCGGGGTTCGGATTATCGACGCTCTACTGTATATACGTGAGTTGTACAGTTATTGCCTAAACCCTAGTTCCTCCTTCAAAAACCGTCAGGTAAGTATATTATGGAGTACATTAATACAACAAAATACCTACTAAAAAACAATGAATATATAAGATGCAAATATTTTTTTAAATTTTGCATACTTGTAGTTATCATAGTCAAAATATTACATAATATTACATTGTTTGCATTTAACAATAACAAAGAAATTTGTTGTAGACATGTTGCAGGTATATTTACTTGTTTAGTGGGTTCCAAAATTTAGCAAATAATATAATTTATACTAATATAATATTTATTTCTTAGCAAGTAGTATGCATTTTGTTTGAGCGTGGTTTTAACATACTACGTACAAGAAATCGAATAGATTTACCCATTAATAACGTTAAACTAACTGGAAAACCATAGTAAATTTCAAATACAGGAAACCAATTACGTTGTCTTCCATATGTGGATATATGTAATTTGCAAATTTAAATAATATATTATTGATAATATATTTATAATATATTATAATATAATATATAATAAAAAAAAATATATATAATAATTTTATAATAAATTAAATATATTATTGCTTTCAACTTGTACAAATATTGAAACTGAAGTCGTTTAGAGTTTTCTAGTTGATGCTGTAGTACTTTCACAATCGACATATCATAAAAAAACGCTTTAGTAAAATGCGGGTTTAGGCCGCGCCCTCTAGTTTTGGGTACCTGAACTATCGCTATTGTAATCATTTTTGCCAATTTACTAGAATGCACCAGAATGCAATTCTAGAGAAAGTAACTATAAGGGCTCTTATAGTTAACATTTAATGTACTTTTATAATGTATTACAGCAGACAATAATCAGATGCCACTGCCATCGGAAAGCTTTTTTATATTTGAAGTACACATTTTTTAACACTAAAATTTGCATAAATAATCTGCATAAATATTGAAATCCTTTCCGATGGCAGTAGCATAAAGACCTACAGAATCGAATGGTAGCAAGCATTTCACGATTGGCGCAATAATTATAGCGTGACTTTTACTTTGGCGTTTTGGGGGTAGGAGACGGGAGCCTTAATGAGGCACATTTCATAAAAATATCATTATTTTTATTTCAATGCTAATCAATACATTTTATGTTTGGCACACGTGCTTATTATGCCCCGCTAATGACTAATGACATAACATACCTATTATTTGATAATAACAACGGAAAATAAGGACAATTATACTAACAACCATGTTTAATATTTTAATTGGTAAATGAATAAAAAAATAACAAAAAATGATAATGCAAGGCAAATTATTAAATAAAAATATAATTAAAAATATACCAAAATATGTTTATTTTGTATACTGGATATCTCACGGGACATGATGTACATGGGATCTCGGAAACTGTAAGAGCTACTATGGCGAAAAGTTGCATAAATATTGACCTTTCCCGGACCAGTTTTCATATTTTAAAAATGTTGCATGGATCACTAGATATGACGAAGGCAGCCGTGGAGAGGGCCATTAGGGATACACATCTTCAGTAATTGTTAATTTTGGTTTAGAACTATTAATGACCAAGTATGTGAGGCTCCATTGGATATTTACAGATTTAATTAGAATGCCGAGAATGCTATATATCCATGTTAATGATACAACGTCAAAATTTACGAACTAATATTTTCAACTAGTATAATTATAACATAGCAATTATACATAGCATACTATTTACCCTTATTTTGGAGGTACACATTAAAACTTCTCGAAACAAAACTAAATAAAAAAAACCATTAACAGGAAGTTTGAAGTCTTGAATACACGCTAGGTTTTATGAAGCCCTATGGAAAATCTACCAATGGGGGTTAAGTTGCGTGATCAGGTGGGATCTTCCATCTAAATCCATCTAATGGGATCTTTTGTGGTAATTTCATAAAGTTGGTTATCATGGTTGTAAAGCATTTTCAATATTCTAATCAAATGTTTCAAAATTCAATATGCCGTCCGTAAGGAATAAGACCATCGGACCAGTCTCTCTCGTTAATTGATAAAATTCTAATATAGACGCCCTTCTATTGTTTATAAATTCGGTATAATAATAGGTTATTTCAGCCCCGATAATCTTAACACTGCCTTTTCGGCATAGATCATTTCCGACTAATTTAGCCAATAACTAAACTTCATAATATTGTCGCCTTTATAATATTCATCAATCAATACAAATGTATTATTTTGTTTAATATAAAAGAGTAAATGTATTGTTAATAAATGCATCGTTCAGACTAAAATATATCCCGATGTTTGGAAACCAAAACTACGCAAACCACCGAATGAGTCCAAATTATACAGCCCCATATCACTGTAACTAATCATATCAAAGCTCTTTGAAAAGCTGCTTCTAAAGAGAATGAACCCAATTATTGAGAGAGAGAAACGAATTCCTAATCACCAATTTGATTTTAGAGCAAAGCATTCCACTATAACTCAAGTCCATAGCATAATGGACAGCTAATCGTTAGTTTTAATGTGGTAAGCACCTTATGCTTATTCATAAAATAATCTGATGTTGCCAGGCACATGAACTTATCATAATATATATATATATATATATATATATATATATATATATATATATATAAATTAATAATTTACCTGAATGAGACTCTATTTGATCGAGATCGATCGTGTCTGCAGTAAAATAAAATTAGTTTGCCAGGATGTAACAGATATATCGATTCTATTGACAGTAGGTATTGTCAATACATCAGCGTTTGACACTACCTACTGTCATTAGAATGAAAATATCTGTCAAATCCTCACTAACTAGTTTTATGTTAATGCAGGCACGACCGATCTCAGTCAAATACAATTTGCTCATGCAGCTAAACTGTTAATTTTACCAAATAAATGTCATAGACATAAATTATACAAAATTTCCTCTACTTTAATTTATTATTTAACTATTTTGACAAACTTACAGAAAAGGTGGCTCATTTGCAAAATTCTTCAAAATGCTTACAGGAAACATCCAGTTCCTTTGGACTCTGAAACAAAAACCTTTTCAGCTCTAAGTTTGGTCATGAAACTTCTAAATATGAAGTTTCGTCCTGATACCATTATTAGTCCCTCCGGAATCGTCGCCACAAAAACGGGTACACATACACACATGCACACACGCACACACACACACACACACCCACACACACACACATACATACCTACATACAAAACAATATTACTTTATTTAGATTTTTATTTCAAAACTACATTATACACGTGTATGATGAAATTTTGTTTCGGACCGAAATATGTGTAGTGAAGTCTCGTCTGATTGTTATGTTTGCTTCATTCTTATACCCAAAATGAAAACTGAATTTCCTAATGTACAAAAAATAACGTTCTGAGAAGCCTACGAAGATCAGCTATCGACGTGGTTTCAGTATTCTCTGATATATTATGAGCATCTTCTCATAATATTCTGATTTTGCTCTAAGCCAGATTAGGTTTCATGCTTTACGATATATTAAAAAGATTATTATCATTACTTCAACGCCAATCAATACATTTTGAACTTTTGCTACACACCTCATTATATCCGAAATGTTTGTTGTTTTTTGACTGCAGAAGTGACTAATGAGATGTTTAGACAAATATGCCTCATAAGCATATTTGTAATGATTTATGAATTTTTACTTATTTTAATTGTGTACTGGTACTAGTTTTTATGAAGTACTTTATAATATACACGCGCATTTTCGTAATCTCAATCTAAAAAATTTCACTATTGCACAATTAGTTGGAAATAGATATGTAATATGGGCTTATTAGTTGCTAAATTGACGAGAAAAAATGGATACCTTCCACCAGATATCGGTATATAAGTTCTGTAACTCTTGAGTGATATCAGTTCAGCATCGACATGAATAAGC
This sequence comes from Aphodius sticticus, assembly GCA_963966075.1. NCBI lineage: Eukaryota > Metazoa > Arthropoda > Insecta > Coleoptera > Scarabaeidae > Aphodius > Aphodius sticticus. The sequence continues at coordinate 20,638,744 of OZ014510.1, forward strand.
TTATCATATGCTCGGTTGTAGCATTGCTACTGGTGGCCTACTTTGAGGTTACAGAAGCCCAAGCATGTAAGGAAGATACCGAGTGTACAGAAGGGCACAAGTGCACTCTTCTAACAGAAAAGACGTGCCTCAAACCAGAATTGAGTAAGTTGATCATACAGTATTGGCGATGAGCCTTGGAATCATCACATCTTAAACCGCCTATTGTGTGCATGTATTTGTTTCGCATTCCTTTTTCATGGTCTGGCTATTAACTTATCTTTTTGCAAATGCTGAAGTGACTCTGCGGTAACATGTTCAATATTTTTCTATTGATATAGAGGCACTGTTAAGAATCGCATTCAGTCCTACCGGAAAGGGATATTATTTTCTGCAGCCTCACAAACTTGCATTGCTAGTTTTGTGTTAGCAAAATATAGGTCAATAAAGCATCGGTGTCAATGGAATCCTCCTCGAAATTGGAGCAGGTGACCTTGCAAATCATGAGGTTTCCAACCCCTGTAGTTATTTGATTTATAAAACTCTAAAGTATATGGTCGGGTCACTATTACTAGAGCGCTGAAAATATGGTAAATCTGTCAGTTATTAGGAAATACAACATGATCACTTATTCTGTTGATGGAAATGAGGTTTGTCAGTTATGTGGTTAGTCAATTATTCCGAAGTTTATTTGGAAAATAATCTGTGGGGTTATTCATTTACCCATAAAGTATTAATAAAACATTATAGTAATATATTATTTTTGATGAGAATTGAATGCTCCTTAAGTTATGTAACCTTATTTTTTCATTAAATTCAATAACGAGATACATAAAAACTTTAACTTTTAATTGCGTCGTTAACTGGACTAATATGTGAGAAAATATGTAATATATTTAGGTACATTAATAGTATATGTACTACTATTTTTTTCTCTTACAGATAAAAGGGTTGGTTGGTTGAAAATGGGTTTCCAAGTAGCTGCCGCTATAGTGACTACAGTGACCGGAGGATAGCTTCTTTAGTACTATTGAGTCTATATATTGAATACATGATTAATAAATAATGTAACAGACTTATTAGTAGTTTTATTACTGCCATATTATACTTTATATTTACTGCCATATATGTTAAAAAGGTAAAAACTACTGTTGCTTTTATTAGCGTTTCTGCGATTAACAATTGCTCCGCATTTTTAACTATTAATACAACAATCAATATATCATAACAAAATGCAACATGCTGTTGGAAGGCTCTCAACACAAGAAAAACTGTCATTATCTACGCAGTGACTATTATTGCTTCCAATTCTGCCCAATGTAATGTTCCCGGGGTTAACGTTTTCTAATCCCGTTAAAGTTTAAAATTATGCACTTGGTTACTGTTTTATGTGATTTGTTTTAAATGAAATACGTACAATTTTAATTGTTAAAACAAATAATATAAGCCTCACATTTAAAGACGGTTAATATCAAACAAAAGAGTTTTATTTACCTACAAAAAAATTATAATTTTAGGAGTCTAGCTAAATTTTCGCAAAAACGTGTACCGTTTCAATTAAAAGTTGACATACCCCTGCTAAAAAAGGTAATTGCTTGAAATATGACGTTTTCTTCTTGATTCATTCATATACGTTTAACATTCAAATATATTTGGGTGATTTTTAAAGTTTTAAGAATCGCTTATTTAGCAAACAAAAGTAGCTTACAAGCTTATATTCTGCATTCAATCGTATAGAGATTTTACTCCACTCTAGAGTTGCCAACTGGCCGGTATTTAACCTGCCAGGCCGGTATTTTAGGATTCCGGCTGGTGGCCGGTAAGGCCATCTGAAAAGCCGGTGATACTATACCTAAAAAATATACATTAAAATTTTTTAACAAAAAATGGCAGAACCGATGATCGGTACTGGGTGAAAATAATTTATGGTGTAAATTTGAGACGCCTTGTGGAGCAACTACGAAACTTGTGGATCTCAAGAAGGTTCTGATGTACTCCGTTTTAAAGCCATTTATATTAATGTAAAATTATCAACATTTTGCTTTTTACTACATATCTGAAATTTTGTAAAAGTTTCTAGTAAAATTTTGCGTTGTCTGTACTACCAGAAACACTGGACAAACTGTATTTTGCAATGCAGAGTGAATATGCCGCAAGCCCAATCGAATGTTAAAACGTATTCATCTGATGCTACGTTCACTACGTGTTTTTATTTAAAAAATGTGTGCATTCACATAAAAAGTATGTAAAAAGTTCACGTTAAGAATTTCTTCTTAAAAATAACGTTTGTACCCTTCCGCTATCTGTTAAGTTGCGGTGATTATCTTTAAACTAAATCGTTGTTGGTATTAAAAATTATAGTCTAATACTCTCAATTAAGTAACATATCCTGCGTTTAACAGTTATTCAAATTACAAAGGTTTATTTTTTATGTTATATGTCTCCTACTGTTATATATCTCAGTCAGATATTGAAATTAACGTAAAAAATCTGATGTGGCCAAGCACATGACTTTATCATACTATATATAAAATTAATAGCTTAGCTGCATGAGATTCTATTCGATCGAGATCGGCCATGTCTGCATTAAAATAAAACTAGTAGAACCAGTCAGATATGTCGATTAAAGCTGCGTTCGGATGTTGTACTCCGTTGACACCAGGTACACCGTTCAAATGACACTTACGGGTTATTGGGTGTAAAAACTGTAACGGTGTACAATATCTGACACATCCTGACTACTAGTTTTAATGCAGTACGACCGATCTCGATGAAACAGAATTTCTCATGCAGTTAAACTATTGATTGTACCAAAAAATGTCATAGTCATAAATTATTCAGAATTTCCTCTACTTTAATATATTTAACTATTTCGACGAAATTCCAGAAATGGTGGCTTATTTGCAAAATCTTTAAAAAATGCTAAGACTAAACCTCCAGTTCCTTTGGACCCTTTTCAACTGCGTATGATAAAGTAAAAAATAGTTGATAATGGTTAAATGTAGCTTTGCTACAGAGTGCTAGAGAACTCCATGTTGCATACTTATTCCACAGCCTGTTGAAAGTAGCCTAAAAAGGCAAAAATACCAATTTCAAATTTAGTATATGTACTCCTTCAAGCATTTATTTTTTGAAGAAGCACCTTAAACAAGGTGAAAATTTGATTCTTATATGAAAAAAATATGAGAACTACCCAAAAAGCAAGCTTAGTTTAGAATACAAATAGTAAAGATATATATATTTTTATTATTAATATATGTAAAAGCTCCTTACCGCGTAATTGGTTTCAAATTTCACATTATTAAGAGGTGATCTTAAATTTTCAAAGAAAAAATATATTTTTTAACATTGTGTTTTTGCCATCAATGTTGTACTGTGGTCCACTAGAAATTGGTTAAATCCATTTTTATCTAGATTTTATTCAAAAGATTAATTGGATGTTTCAAAACATGAATGTCCATGGTGGCAAATACGCCGGTATTTGTTAACAATATTTGTTGCCAATATGACGATTTATACTATCAATATCTGAATATTGATACTTGCCACAAATTACAACCATACATATGTACGATCATTAATTTTATTAATACATATAATGTGTCGTAAGAAACTTTATTTTTTTTACAAAAACTCGTGAAAACCAACCCCCATCAAAAAATGACCTTGCATCGGTCCGGTCCACTGTCTATTTCAGGACAGAAGGGTCCTATACTGTAGACAGGGTGGAGAGGGATGAATTTAACACTCAATTATCGCACACGTGACCTCGACTCCGTGCGAACTGGCACGGCGTCGAAATTCGACCCAAGGCGTCTTGCAAATTCCCAACCCAAGTCGACCAAGTCCGTTCCCTTGTCAATCACAAACTGAAACTTGATATAGTTTCAAGTCAAACATCGTAAGTGACTTGTTTCACAAGGCCCTCTCGAGGAGTGGAGCTTGCTTGACAAATTTACCGATGTGGATGATTGGATTAGTGGTGAAGTGGAGGTGATGTAACTGAGAGGATTATGCTTAAGCGATATTTTAATCAGTGTGTTGTTCTGTTGTCTAATTTTGTTATTTGAAATATAAAAGGTATAGGGTTATACAAAGAGAAATGGCAGATTTGAAATTTTTATTTCCAACAAACTTTAAAAATACCACAGCGCGGCGATGGGTTTTGTTCAAATAAAAGTAATGACACCAGACGTAAGTTTCGGAGTGTTTACGTGTGATGCGAATTCCAACAAACAGTTGCCTCCTCATAAGCTGATTTACTAGTGACTTAAAAAATAATGCTGAAAAGTGGCGTGGTTTATATTGTTGCCATTTCGTAACGGTGTCTGGGTTGTCTTAAACCTCAAATACAAGTATCTGCTTACACCATTATGTACCGGGTGTTACCAAAACATGGTCATTGTAAAAGTGTTAGGATATTAAAGGTCATTAATTACCAAATTATAACCACTTTCTTCGTTACGTATCCGGGTGTTGCCAAAAGGTTGAAAATGACATAGGAGTAAAGTATGTACTTTCATTTCCAAACCTATGCCAAATGTTGTTTGAAAAACGTATTACGAAACATTAGAAAACATTAAATTTTACGAAGTTTAGGAAGTTTGAAGTCTTGAATACACGCTAGGTTTTATAAAGCCCCATGGAAAATAGTCCAGTGCGGTTAAGTTGCGAGATAGGGTGGCCATCTAATCCATCTAATGGGGTCTTTTGTGGTAATTTCATAAAGTTGGTATACATTGTTGTAAAGCATTTTCAATATTCTAATTAAATCTTTCAAAATTCAATATGGCGCCCATAAAGAATAAAAGCATCCTAACAGTTTCAATTGTTGATAAATTCACTATTATAATTCCTTATGTCAGCCCCGATAATCTTATCGTTGTCTTTTCGGCATAGATTTCTGTCTAATTTAGACAATAACTAAACTTCATAATATTGTCGAGTTTATCGTGCTAATCAATCAATCAATTCCAATGTATTATTTTGTTTAATAATAAATTAATACTACATGCATTATTAATAAATGCATCGTTCAGACTAAAATATGTCCCGATGTTTCGCAACTAGCAGAAGTTGTCAATTTGTCATGATACCAAAACTAGGTAAACCACCGAATGAGTCCAAATTACATGGCCCCGTATCACTGTTACTAATGATATCAAATTACTTTGAAAATCTGCTTCTAAAGAGAATGAAACCAATCATTGAGAGAGAGGAACCAATTCCTAATCACCAATTTGGTTTTAGAGAAATTCCACTATAAATCAAGTCCATAGAATAACGAAGATCATAGAGAGAGCGTTAGAAAAAAAGGCTTATTTGCTCAACAATCATTCTTGTTGGTACCCAAGCTTTCGATAAGGTTTGACACGTAGGATTAGTACAAAAATTAAAGAGTATGCATTTATGCTACTATTACAATACGTCGAGGTGCTAACATAGATCAGATAGCCTATTCAGAATAAAACAGGTCGATGGATACTCGGAATTAAAAGAAGCAAATGCCTGGGTACCCCAGGGTAATGTCTTGGGACCAATTCTGTACCTACTATATACAAGTGACCACGGCTGTAAAATGTAACATTCGACACTTTTGCAGATAATACGGCTCTAATGGTAGTGGGGTCAACTGTTGGAGAATCTACTAGGAATCTTCAACAAGCTAGTAATAAAATATATCAATGGCAAAAAATGGAAGACCAAACTCAAGAACTGAGATCTGTCAACATTAACTTTACAAATAAAAGAATTGAGGACATATCTCATGTTAAGATTAACGACGCTATAGTTGCGAACACTGCAATCTATTTGGGTATGACTCTAGTTACAAATCTAGGATTTATAGAACACGGAAAGATGAAAAGAGTAGAGCTTGGCCTCAAATACAGAGAACTGTACTGGCTTTTGGGAAGAAACTCTCAGTTGTCAGTACGGAACAAACTACAAATTTACAACCAAGTACTAAAATTCGGTTGTACGGTATCCAACTGTACGGTTGCGCTAAAAAACCCAACATACAAGGAATCCAGACCTTCCAAAATGAAGTTCTAAGGAATATGGTTAATGCTCCTTGGTACATACACACAGAAAAGTGATCTCTCGAACGAAGAGAGAATTACTTGGCTGAAGTAGTTGGTAGGTTCGTATATACGCGAGAGATTATTGACCTCAACCAAGAAATTTTATTTCTTGGAATAATTACTAGATTTAAGAAAGTGGTTACTCTGGTGAAGTACGTCAACAGTCTTCAATGAAGTGTATATTTTTATTCCCGGTAAATATTTTTAACTACTTAATGTAAGAATTTTAAAGATTTGACACAAATACGTTTTCTATTGCTAATTAACAAGATAGGTATGTTATATTTACTTACTCGTTCTAAACTGTTGCGTGCGTTACATCAAACTATTCCGTGTTGAAACGTTTACTGTACACTATAAATCACAATACACATCCCAATAAATCACAAGGCACATCCCCTACGGGTACTTCGTTGTTTTCGTACTAGGTTAGGTTTCGTGGCGCCAGCACCACGCGCGGGCGCGCGAGCCTTTACAAAATCACGGTGCGCGTATTTATTCCAGAGAAAGGGATTACTTGAAAGAAGTGAGAATCACTTCAGTTAAATAATTGGTGGGTTTTTATTCAGTAAACAATACTTACTTATATTAAATGTCTTATATTTTCTTGGATCAAGTAACTACGCACTTGGATGGACTTACTATTACTTCGTTGGAGAAATTAACATTTTTGGGACGAAAAATTCAATTACTTCTTTCAATACAATTTTGGTTCATATAAAGAAAGAATTTATTTGTTGACAGCATTTATCTGAGAAATTATTTTACTTATATTGAGTATGTGGCATTTCTTGTATATACCTAACTTTCTACATCCAAGTAAATATGCATTTGAATCTAGTAAATAAATTCAAGAAATTATGTTTTCTCGTTCCAAATAATCACTTTTCTGTGTGTACGGAACAGTGACCTGCACCGTGAACTTGGTGTCCCGCAAGTCATCCAACAGATAAAAAGATTTGCAGGTAAGCACGAATATCGCCTAAGCCACCACGGCAACGTAGAGGCCCTGCAGCTACTCGACAACCAGAATCTAGTCAGAAGACTAAGAAAAACTAACCTCCCCGAACTAGCAAATCAGTGCAATGTGTAATAAACAAAACACAGTGAGTGAAGTGGTAGTGATTCTCGTTTAGGGCAAAGTAAATATAAGACATCAGTGGATAGCCTACTAGAGACGAGTACCTAGTTTTAAAAATTCTGGCATAAGTGCACTCTTCTAACAGAAAAGACGTGCCTCAAACCAGAATTGGGTAAGTTGTTCTTACAGTATTGGCGATGAGCCTTGGGAACATCATGTATTTTTTGGCATGTCTTTTTCATGGTCTGGCTAGGTCTCTCCAAGAGTTCATGTCTCTCAGGTCTCCCTCGACCTTTCTGTGAATCTCACTTTTGCCATATTCTTCTTCCTATTTACTTCTGGAACCTTATGAAGTCTTTGTTTTGCACCACTCATTGTAATATATGACCTATGATCATAGTCCATATCTCCGATGCGTTTCCCATGACGATTATTTAATATTTTTAAGGTTGATAAAGTCTTCCATCCGTTCCATGCTTATGGTCAAATGCAACCATAAAAGAAAGCCTGGATATGTAGTCGTGTTGTGTCATGATATTGGTAATCACAGCTAACTTCATGTCGTTTGTTTGACATATAATCAATTGTAAGACCTCGTGCGTATTTTGACTTCTTGAGATATTGAATCGTTTTGCCTGTTTATCACAACTCGTAACTGCTCATGGGGTGCTTACTTCCCATACGCAGGCGTTGATAGCAAAATTTTAGTTCACCCCCACGCGCTATCTCTGGCTAGCGCGCTGCTATACCGGCCGAATCACATGCCTGATACCTATTGGCTCGTTCAAACCGTCACTGTGGATGTCGCGTATTGCGTAGTCATGGCGTTAGTAAACCATAAATTTCTGTCAATTAACTGTCTAGTGACACTGCTAATGTTTACCACAGACTTTAAAACGTATATTCTTCACTGATATATGGGTGATGTATATAACTTTAAATTTTCTGTGGTAATTTTTCTTCTGTACTAGTTCCATCACGCGATTTTCCTGATCGTATGAATTAATTAAAATATAATATGAGAAAAGGCTAGCTATTAGCGCCTCCTAGCGGATGGGGGTGAACTAAAAATAGAGTTCACAAAGATGGCCTTGAGTCGCCCAGCTATATTAGTATATATGTATTTTATCTATGTAACTGCTTACCGTATGTATTACTTTATCGAAGTTGATAATTGGAACTGTAACAATTGTTATTTTCAGTGTGTAGCGTACGATATTCATTTGACTTGGACGATACATATCCTAACCTAAATTTTCACCATATGAGCCCCCGAATGTACACTTATCTAAGTAATTTATAATTGACAGTGAGTAGATTGTAATCGGAGAGATAATACTTAGCTTATAGTTCTGTTTTTATATGTAGCGAGACTTGAGAATGACACTCGACGTGTCGAAATCGATCGTCTCATAATCACGTTTGAATAAACGACTACATATCCAGGCTTTCTTTTATTGATGCGTTTAATATTTTTGTTATAACTGGCGTAACTGGGTTGTTATTAACTTTATGGAAAAAAAGATGTTGTTACAAAAATTAAAGAGCGTTTAGTTCTTTACGATTTATTACAAATCCGAATTTTATTGGCATACATTCCGAGTTCAGCTTGTATAAAAAGGGCACACCATTGCAGTCTTTATTAACTTACCTTTTTGCACATGCTAAAGTGAATATATTGTTCTATTGATATAGAGGCACTATTCAGAATCGCATTCAGTCCTACCGGAAAATGATATTATTTTCTGCAGCCTCACAGACTTGCATTGCTAGTTTTGTATTAGCAAAATATAGCTCAATAAAGCATCGGTTTCAATGGAATCCTCCTTGAAGTTGGAGCAGGTGACCTTGCAAACCTCATGGTTTGCAACCCCAGCAGTTATATGACTTATAGATACTCTAAAATAATTCTATGGTCGAGTCACTACTAGAGCGCTGAAAATACAGTAAATCTCTGTCAGTTATTAGGAAATACAACATGATCACTTATTCTGTTGATGGAAATGAGGTTTGTCAGTTATGTGGTTAGTCAATTATTCCGAAGTTTATTTGGAAAATAATCTGTGGGGTTATTCATTTACCCATAAAGTATTAATAAAATATTATAGTAAAATATTATTTTTGATGAGAATTGAATGCTCCTTAATTTATGTAACCTCATTTTTTCATTAAATTCAATAACGAGATACATAAAAACATTAACTTTTAATTGCGTCGTTAACTGAACTAGTATGTGAGAAAATATGTAATATATTTAGGTACCTTAATGGTATATGTACCACTATTTTTTTCTCTTACAGATAAAAGGGGTAGGGTGAAATGGAGTCCCAAAGGAGCTCGCCCTGTAGGTGAGTGACCGGAGGATAGCTTCTTTAGTACTATTAAGTCTGTATATTGAATACATGAATAATAAATAATGTAACAGACTTATTAGTAGTTTTATTACTGCCGTATTAGAAAGTTAAATAGGTTAAAATTTTTGTTGCTTTTACTATCGTTTCTGCGATTAAAAATTGCTCCGCATTTTTAACTATCAATACAACAATCAATATATCATAACAAAATGCAACATACTGTTGGAAGGCTCTCAACAGAAGGAAAACTGTCTTTTTCTACGCAGTGACTATTGTTGTTTCCATTTCTGCCCAATGTAATGTTCCCGGGGTTTTCCAATCCCGTTAAAGTTTAAAATTATGCACTTAGTTACTGTTTTATGTGATTTATTTTAAATGACATACGTACAATTTTAATCGTTAAAACAAATAATATAAGCCTCACATTTAAATACGCTTAATAGCTAACAAAAAGAGTTTTATTTACCGCCAAAAAAATTATGATTTTTAAAGTCTAGCTAAATTTTCGCAAAGTTGTGTTTCAATTCATTGTTGACATACTCCTGCTAAAAAAGGTGATTTCTTGAGAGATGACGTTTTCTTCTTGATTAATTCATATACGTTTAACATTAAAATTTATTTGATTGATTTTGAAAGTTTTACAACCTTATGTCCTGCATTTATACGTATAGAGATTTCACTCCACTCTAGAGTAAAGCCATTTATATTAATGTAAAATTATCAACATTTTGCCTTTTACTACATATCTGAAAATTTGTAAAAGTGTCTAGTAAAATTTTGCGTTGCCTGCACGACCAGAAACACTGGACAAACTGTATTTTGCAATGCAGAGTGAATATGCCACAATCCCAATCGAATGTTAAAACGTATTCATCTGACGTATTTATCTATTTCATGTCACGTTCACTACGTGCTGTTATTTAAACAAGGTGAGCATTCACATTAAAAGTATGTAGAAAGTTCACGTTAAGAATTTCTTATTAAAAATAACGTTTCTACTCTTCGGCTATCTGTTAATGTGCGGTTATTATCTTTAAATTAAATCGTTGTTGGTATTAAAAATTATAGTCTAATACTCTCAATTAAGTAACATATGCTACGTTTAACAGTTTAACGTTTAACAGTTATTCAAATTACAAAGGTTTATTTTATTTAGTTATATATCTCCTACTGTTATATATCTCAGTCAGATATTGAAATTAACGTAAAAAATTAGTTGATAATGGATAAAGCTTTGCTACAGAATGCAAGAGAACTCCATGTTGCATACTTATTCCACAGCCTATTGAAAGTAGCCTAAAAAAGCAAAAATACCAATTTCAAATTTAGTATACATACTACTTCAAGCATTTATTTTTTGAAGACCTTAAACAAGCTGAAAATTTGATTCTTATATGAAGAAAATATGAGAACCACCCAAAAGGTAAGGTTAGTTTAAAATACATATAGTAAGATATAAATATTTTTATTTTTAATATATAAAAAGCTCATTACGGCGTAAATGGCTTCAAATTTCATATTATTAAGAGGAGACCTTAAATTTTCAAAGAAAAAATATTTTTTAACATTGTGTTTTGCCATCAACGTTGTACTGTGGTGCACTAAAAATTGGTTAAAGCCATTTTTATCTAGATTTTATTCAAAAGATTAATTGGATATTTCAAAACATGAATGTCCATGGTGGCAAATACGTCGGTATTTGTTACCAATATTTGTTACCAATATGACGATTTATTGTATAATTACTATCAATATCTGAATATTGATATTTGCCACAAATTACAACCATACATATGTACGATTATTAATTTTATTAATACATATGTGTTGTAAGAAACTTTATTATTTTTACAAAAACTCGTTTTGAGTTGTTATAATGAGGGGTTCATAACGGCATCCTAACGGAAAATATTAACATTTACATTCAAAGTAGTCTTGGGTAGCGATTTGGTACAGAAAAAGGGGTAATTCTACGTCATCAGTCGTCTGTAAACGTGAGCCCGCGTTGTTCGCGGTGATATATTTACCTCGAAAAGTTATATTTAAAGCTGAAAACCAACCCTCATCAAAAAATGACCTTGCATCGTTCGGGTCCACTGTCTATTTCAGGACCGGAGGGTCCTATACTGTAGACAGGGTGGAGAGGGATGAATTTAACACTCAATTATCGCACACGTGACCTCGACTCCGTGCGAACTGGCACGGAGTCGAAATTCCACCCAAGGCGTCTTGCAAATTCCCAACCAGTGTTGCCAGATTGGGGGATTTTGGTTACATTATTTTACCTCCAAAACATCCTCCAAGGTACTAGTTTTGGGGGGAAACCCCCCAAAAGTGGGGGAAAACCCCCCAATCTGGCAACGCTGTTCCCAACCCAAGTCGACCAAGTCCGTTCCCTTGTCAATCACAAACTAAAACTTGATATAGGTAGTTTCAAGTCAAACATCGTAGGTGACTTGTTTCACAAGGCCCTCTCGAGTAGTGGAGCTTGCTTGACAAATTTACCGATGTGGATGATTGGATTAGTGGGGGAGTGGAGGTGATGTAACTGATGATATCTTATACAGGGTGTTCAAAATTTACCCCACAATAATTGAATTTTCAATAGTAGAAAACTCTCTTTTTCAAATGGGACACTCTGTATACCGATACGCCATTCGATAGGAAATCTTATTCCCTATCAATCAATATTAGGGTTTTCTATATCTATCGTTAATCATTTTTGAGATATTGTCAGTATAAAAGAATACAAACTAAATACAAAACGATTTATTCTTCATTTATAGAGAATGTAACAACTTTGGAACAGCAGGAAACCAGAAAAATATTGAAAAGTAAAATAATATATTTGGGATATCTAACTTAAATTAAAACCTAATTATTTTGTTCGGAATGCTGCCCGTTCTGCTCCAAACAGTTTAAAACTCTTCGCTGTACTTCTGTCATCGTCGCTCTTCCAAAATTTTCTGACATTCTGCATGAATGAAGAATAATATCAGAATATCACTATTTGAATAACCGTCAGCGTTTTCCATTTCGTAACTAATAACTAATAACCACGTACAACTGTATACAATACACAATACGATACAACACGATAGATGAACAACAATACAAACAAACATATCTGCCAAATGTAAAGATTAATAAAAATTAAGGTAGAAGTGCATTAGCAGCGACCACCATCGGGCGTACACGATAAATCCGGAGCACTGCAAATGTGCCAAAAATGACCAGAAAAGGATGAAAATATCTGTATTCAAATACATTTTATTATTTAAATACTGCACAAGGCCTCCTTATTCAACCCAGGAGTTATCAAAATGGATTTAAAGAAAAAGTGACAATATCTCAAAAACTATTAAAGATAGATATAGGGAATATAGATATATTGATTCATAGGGAATAAAATTTCCTATCGAATGGCGTATCGGTATCAGGCTGTTCTATTGCGTTTATTACGTTTGAACATTCAATTATTGTGTTGTAAATTTTGAACACTCTGTATAAGATATCATGATGAACTAAACATCGTCTTATTTGGTAATGTTTCTAGTTTTGGACCACCAATCATGAAACTTCTAGTTTCAATAAGAACCCAGATAATCAATTTTAAACGTAACCGCGAAAATCACCAAAAAACGTATCAAAAATGATGTATTTTGATACGTAGAAACCAAAAATAAAATAAAAATTATATCATTCCATTTAAAACAACAAAGTTGATACCGACTTCCGGTGACCGGACGTGACAGTTAACTTGAGAATATTTTAGCTGAAGAGCTCAGATCGAGTAAATTCTAATTCCAAAATTTCAAGTTTCCAGAAATAGTAGAACATTAGAAACTTCTAATGTACCAGTTCCGTGAGACACCTTATATAATGCCTAATGTGTTACTATCATCTAAACTGCAACGGACAACATGCTGACCGATTAGTAACTTATGCACTTTAATCATGGTCTGCTTGATTTAATTGAACATATGTTAATTTGTTGCGTCGAAAATGTTCTTTTACCGTCACAGAAAGTGCGAAATTGTTTCGAAAAGTTCCCTCCCGAGAGGAATTTTAACTAAGCTTGGGGTCGTATTACAGCCCCTGCACGTACGCCGTTTTAATTTGTCATTCGAAGACAAGAGTTTGGTGCGGAAAACGGGAAACTGCCATTAAGAAGTTTGCCGTTTCATGTTTAACACATGACTTGCTCACAAAATGTTCGGCACAATTACTTAAAAGTTCTTAATGTTGAGTAAACGTTTGCAAACGTTGGCCGTTGGTGAACGTGATCAATGCCAATCCAACGTAACAAAAAATCTGCTTCTCAATTTTAATCTGTCGTCATGTTTTTGTCTATAAGTATATTGATTTTAACATCAGCAATGTTCTGAAAGTACTATCTATACTGATTTGCAAATAACTTGGATAAAGATAGTGTAATTTTCATGTAAAATGGCATGTTGTGACGTTTGTGCTTTTCATGGTAATCTTCAGTCAATACCAGAATGTGACCTGTCGCCTCTGTCATGCGTCGTTGATCAATTTGGTGGAGTCGCCGGGATTATATTTGTATTCGATTGTTTCTTCTTGATAGTTTTTTTTAAATAATTATTCAATTACTCCCTTATAATCTGCGGTAAGTCATAACTCAGAGAGCTTTAGTTGAGCTTCAATGGCTGGATGTAGTTTTACAAGGATAATCGCGTTAATCAGCGTCTGCATTGTAGACGGTCTCTTTAATTATACCGGGCGTTGAAGTTGCTTCGTCTCTCTCCCTGTTCACTCGACTAATTACTGCTAGGGCGGCTGTTGACTGCTTTGACGATACCTAGTGTCTATGCGTCACGGTGACGCCCAGACATTTCTAGCTTTCAACCCGCTGAATTTCTGTCGGAGTAGCCCACAGTAATTAATATCTCTTTGCTGTTCACTTCTGATGAAATTCACCGGAATGGGGGCATGTAATTGGTCATTTCGTCATAATTGAGATAAGGCAATCGTCCCAAATTCAGCTACTGTCCTAAAGTCCGACATATTTCTGTTTAGTTGGATAAAATAAGAACTCTACAACATTGAACTTTATTTTACGACATCCGGTTTGTTGATTTGACATTACACTTATGAACCCACAATCGTTTCTTATTCTATCAATGTTCTAACGGTCAGAATATAACGTAAAAGTTTGACTGATCTGGATAATTGAGTGTTATGCTAAAAGCTGATTTTTGTACTGTAATTCGACTTCTTTTTACATCGCTACAGGATGACAGTAATTAAGAAAATTCTAATAATATCTATTTAGGCTGAGTAAAAATGCTTTTTTTTTTTTCAATAATGCGCTGTACTACTCTTTTAACCACTATTATTTACAAATTTAGGGGTGTCGGATAAGGTACATATAAATATAGCACGTCTTTAAATCAGACGGGTGCTGGAATTATGTACATGGTTAGAAGTAATACATATGGCTCTATTGTTGACTTTACACAAGAAAATAACATAGTTTACATTGTGTGTTATATTACAATTAATTGTACGCATTTTGTCCAAATTCCGATACGAGTGTCGGAATTACGGACATCAATAATCCCTAATTATTGTACTAGCAGCAGAGAGTAGCGATTTTGGCATTAATACTCCACGTTTGGAGATAATAGTTCAACTCATGACATCTCCATTAAAAAAATCATATTCTGGTCTGAAACACCCAAATTAAGTAACAAGAAACTGTTCTTCTGTAACAATATTATCTAGCGTTTGGAGAGAATATTTGTTAATAAAAAGAAGATCACAAAAGAAAATAATTCTTGAGAAATAGGAAAGGAAGCGAAAAAGGAACAGAATAAAAAACTGCACCAAGAAAAACACTAAGAATTCCAGATGCAAGAAACATTAAAATACAGATGAGGGAGAGAGGGCAGACTGAAGAAGACTAAGCACTTATTTTATACTGTGTTTCATTAAAAATGGTAAAACATAAATGGTTAACATTTCTTAATAATAAATCTTATTTAACAATATTTAAAACCCTTAATATTTACTTGAATGTTTATATTTGTCGGAATAATCTACGGCGTCTGATTTAGGAGCACTGTCTGAATTAGGTTCACTGAGGTGTCGGATTTCGGATCTAAATATACGGTTAGTGTCGGAATTAGGGGCAATTGTTAAACTTATAAAATATACCATAAATTACATAAATATTATCAATTTTCTTTAAAAATGAATAGCCAGATATCTTTAGATGGAAATATTTGTTTAAAAAAAGTTGACATAGTCATTATCACCACATAAATATAAATTCTACAGTTACAAATGAGTATCGGAATTAATTGAAGGCAAACTGTCTTTCTATTATAGGAGATGGAAAGGAAATCGAATATGTAATAAAACTTCACCCACAATTCTGAATAATGCCACATATAAAAAATAAATAAGTAGTATAAGATAGAAAGGGTTTCATACATATTTTCTAGTTTCGAACCGGAAAATACTCTATCTGAACCCATAAAGCAAAATATTTTCAAATACTCTCTTTTTCATTTTAATACTTTGTTTTTTGATTTTTCATCCTTTAATTTTCATCGTCAGATGTAAATTTGGAAAAAGTTTTGAGAAATTAATAGGACATAATTGGAACTAATATAACATAAACTTTAGAAAATTGTAACTGGATGTTGAGCTTATCGGTATTCACATAAAAAACAATCTTGTACTTTAATATTCCTGAATGAAGCCATATCAATTTACAACTTAATTATTACTGTACTAATTTTACATTTGGATTTTTGTAGATCTAACAAATATCATGCCACATGAATAATTAGTAAAGAAACTGCAATGATCGTTCAACAACAATTTAAGGAAATAAATCGGACAGTTTTCTATCTGCTATGGCAATCGAAATAAAATTAACATATAGCATATAATCAGCAAAGCAATGCTTCTACACTGCAAATTCTTCAAAGCTGATAACATTATTGATTGGTAAAACAAATTAAAAAATATAAAAGACTTTAGCGAACTCATTTGCGTATTATTGTATATGCTAGAATAAGTTTTAGATATGATAGCACCTCAAACGTTTTAAAACATGCTAATAATTATAATTTAAATAGGCTAAATATTAAAATCCATAAACTTTTGACTGTAGATTAGGGTGACCAATCATCCCAAACTGGGCGGGACAGTCCCAGATATTTGCTAACTTCTCCCGCCTGGGGAAGCTTTTCAAATTTTGTCCCGATTTTAGATTATTTTATTCTAATGTCCACAATTTTCAATACACCACCCATTATTAAGTCCACTAGTATTAAGGAATGTGTTTTTGTGTTTGTATGTTTTGATAAAAGTACTAGGTAAATGATTTTTAATTTACAAATGCTTTGAGTTTTTAGAGGAAAATGAGGAATTACGAAGGTTGTTTAAGAAGTTTTTAATTAAGTAATGTATTTGCAAACGATTTTTTTTTCTTATTAATAAAATAGTATTGCTGCATGAATTTAGCAAAACTTAAATCTACATCCGTACCTTTGAGGTTTTGATTGTTCAAGTGATTGTAACTATAAATAATTACTTGCATACAATGACTATAACAATGCAGAAAGTACTTCAAAAAATATAAATTATTTGTCAATCATAGCAAAAACATTTTAACACAACACAAAATCTTAAACAGAAGAAAATGAAACATTTTGCAGTGTAAACAATTTGCATGTGTTTGTTTCAGTTTTAGATCAATGATCTGGTCTGCCCGTCCAAAATTGTTAGAATATTTTAGGAAAATCAAATGTTAGTCATTCGATTGGGGAAACTCACATCTTACTACAAGTAAAAAAAAAGGCAAAATGCAAAAACTGTTTTTTTTTCTTAAAAAAGCTGCATATAACTCAAAATGTCTGCATTCAAATTCAGATTCCACGGAAAAAAGACATACAAGAAAGTAGAGACTTTTTAACTTTTTTTAATAAGAAATATTTAATTCATTTTTCTTAACAGCCAGTAGTGACCCCAAAATGTATTTTTTTTCTTTAATTATAAAAAAAAATCTGATGTGGCCAGGCACATGACTTTATCATACTATATATAAAATTTATAGTTTAGCTGCATGAGATTCTATTTGATCGAGATCGGCTATGTCTGCATTAAAATAAAACTAGTAGAACTAGACAAATATCTCGATTAAAGCTGCGTTCGGATATTGTACTCCGTTGACAGCGGGTACACCGTCCAAATGACACTTACGTGTTATTGGGTGTAAAAAGTGAAACGGTGTTCAATATCCGAACGCAGCCTATATTGACAGTAGCATTTTTAAGACATTAGCGTTTGACACTAGCTACTGTCATTAGAATCAAAATAATCTGACATATCCTGGCTACTAGTTTTAAAGCAGTACGCCCGATCTCGATGAAATAGAATTTGCTCATGCGGCTAAACTATAAATTCTACCAAAAAATGTCATATACATAGATTATGGAAAATTTCCTCTCCTTAAATTTATTATTTAACTATTTTGACGACATTACACAAATAGCGGCTCATTTGCAAAATCTTCGAAAAATGCTATGAGTAAGCCACCAGTTCCTTTGGACCCTTTTCAACAGAAAGCTTTTCAGCTCTAAGTTTGGTTATAAAACTTCTAAATATGAAGTTTCGTCCCGATACCATTAGTAGTTTCTCCGGAATCGTCTCCACAAAAACGGGTACACACACACACACATACACACACACACACACACACACACACACACACACACACACACACACAGACATTTTTTTGTACCTTGGTCAAAAATGTTCAGGGGACCCAAAAAGACATATTTCCGCTAAAATCTCAAAAAATTTTTTTGGCATGATTACAATACTTTACATACTGCGTATGATAAAGTAAAATATTCTAATTGTTTAAAATAATAATTTTAAGAGGTAGGCCTTGAAAATAAAAATTTTTGAAATAATATAACCTCTCAAATATAACCTCACTATAACGTCTCAGGGATCTCAGCGTTCTGCCTTGGAACATTAAAAACTTGCTCAAACTACTGTATGGCAGCACATGCGAGGTGTCAGAGGAAATTGTAGAGGAATGTTTTCAATCTAAAGTTAGACAACAGAAAAAGATCATCAAAATATAATCAATATTTGCCATGATATTAATTTTAAATCAATTTGACGTCAGAGCTGATATTGATTGATTGATGAAATGATGGAAAAGATTGTTCGCTTTTCCGGATATTTTCAGCACGTTATTATTTTCTGTAGACGTGCTCATGAATATCCATATCGACGTGTCAGATTTTACTGGCTTACGTGCTGACAACAATATGATTTATACTTTGCCAACAAGGCTTGGTTATCTAGGATATATTATGATGTAAAGCTAGATATACCAAGAAATAATGTACGATATGCAACCACCATTTGTCTATTTATGAAAAATGCATACATTATATATGGATATGTAATTGCTTGAGATGGAATAATAATAATATATTCTAATAACACGATGACAAAACAGTTTGATTCTAAATGGTTTCGGAGATAATTGAAAAAAGAAAGCCGTTTTAAAGATTACAAACTGGCTAGAAATGCCAAATGGATCAATAGGTTTCTTTATAACACCAGAACTATTAACTGACGAAATGGCTGAATATTTTTATTAAGTTGGTTTGCCTAACCACATGCGGCCGAAATCGGTCAAGCACATTCGTTTAAATGCAGAGGAAAGTACATATATTTGCTTCTATAATTAAGAGAAAACATGCTCGGATCTGTTGTGATGGTAGTGATATACGCAATTTTAGTCACTATGCTAGAACTTATTAAAATATTTATTCAGTATTTATCCATCATACATTCCACACAATGAAGCCGGCGGTGAACACTTGACACCAAAGAAGGAATTGTCTTCAATAATTAGTTTGGGAGGTATCCAAACAAACTCGAAATGTTTAAGGACTTCCGGCGGAAACTTTCCAATTTAAATTTCCAACTTTCCAACGAGTTTTCCGCGCTAATTCTGTTTTATCCGATTTGGTCCCGCTCGCATTCTTTCCGCATAGCGGAAGTTATTAAATTAGGCACCGCCAGCTAGTTCCTGGATTTCAGACTCACTTATTACGAATTAAACTGGTCGAGTACAAGTCGAACTTTTTAAATATGCATTACTACTAATTTTATTATTACATCGACACAGATTTTTATTAAGTAGGAACTTACCTTATATCCGCTGGGTCCAGTTCCAATAAAGCACTACAGTTTTTATTCTAATAGCTTCAAATTTGACGTTTACTACACTATCTTGGTCCCACTACGTTTCTCTTCATACTTCACGAGTTTTCGGTATCAAACTGAAAAGAGAAAGTTTCATTTAAATACAAATCTAATAATATGGAAAATAGTTCAATAATGAACATGATCAAAAAAAAGATTTTTGTATAACTTTATTATTTATGAAAATAATAAATTATTACTTTGAATTTTTTTTCGAATAACTAGATAGTCTGAGATGTAAAAACAATCGTTAGGTACGAATATACATATTATTTGTTTGTTTAGGGAAACGTTGGATGGTTAGAACATCACGCTGCTTGTTTGTTTTGACGTTGGTTTGTATTAGGTTATGTAGATTGCTTAATTTCCATATTAATACATTCGCAGTAGACATGGCTTAACTTGTACCAGCGTGGGAAGGGGCTCTGATGTATCCAATATAATATTAAACACCTTCCGGCAATTGTCGGATCCGGATTCATCTTAGGAATTACCAACTTACGACGTCGGTCGCAATTAGATTGTTAATCCGTGAGTGTAGTATATACAGTGTGTCCAAGAAAGTTCGCATCATATGGAAATCTTTTTATTATCCTTTTCTCAGAAATTGTTATTATTTATAGTTGGCGGCTTGTATGAAACCAAAACGGCAACAGTCAAATAAGTAAATTTTTCTGCCATATACCAAGCGATTTAGAATATATATATATATATATATATATATATATATATATATATATATATATATATATATATATAGGAAAGATGGTTAATCGACGGTAAGATATAAAGGAGAAATGTATTTGTCGGGCAATTCCGTCATACGAAGATCGAAGATCGAAGAAGCAACCGTATACACGTGTAAACACGTGTATACGGTTGCTTCTTCGATCTTCGATCTTCGTATGACGGAATTGCCCGACAAATACATTTCTCCTTTATATATATATATATATATATATATATATATATATATATATATATATATATATATATATATATATATATATATATATATATATATATATATATATATATTATGTTACGGCTAAAATGGATACTTCGCTAGTTTAAAAACTAACTATCTGTTTTGCAAACTAACTAAATGCGCTGTTATTTTGAAGGAATTCGCTCATTCTCGTAAAATAGTAGGCAACCAGCCGCCAGTTTACAAACTAGCTGGTTAGTATGCAAACTGTCTACAAAATCTTGTTAAAATTGGGATTTTATATAAGTTTACTAAAATAGCCGCTAGTTTGAATACTTACCAGGTAGTTTACTAAATTTATTTCATTTTTACTTTATCATACGTAGTATGTAAAGTATTGTAATCGTGCCGAAAAAAAAATTGTGTTTTTAGCAGAAATAGGTCTTTTTGGGTCCCCTGAACATTTTTGACCAAGGTACAAAAAAAATGTCTGTGTGTGTGTGTGTGTGTGTGTGTATGTGTGTACCCGCTTTTTGTGACGACGATTCCGGAGAAACTACAAAAGGTATCGGGACGAAGCTTCATATTTAGAAGTTTCATGACCAAACTTAGAGCTGAAAAGCTTTCTGTTGAAAAGGGTCCAAAGGAACTGGAGGTTTAGTCTGAGCATTTTTGAAAGATTTTGCAAATAAGCCGCAATTTCTGGAATTTTGTCGAAATAGTTAAATAATAAATTAAAGTAGCGGAAATTCTGAATAATTTATGACTATGAAATTTTTTTGGTTCTATCAATAGTTTAGCTGCATGAGCAAATTCTATTTCATCGAGATCGGTCGTACTGCATTAAGACTAGTAGCCAGGATATGTCAGATTATATGTCAGATGTGATTCTATTGACAGTAGATAGTGTCAAACGCTAATGTTTTGACAATACCTACTGTCAATTGTACACCGTTACACTTTTTACACCCAATAACACGTAAGTGTTATTTGGACGGTGTACCCGGTGTCAACGGAGTACAATATACGAACGCAGCTTTACTCAACATATCTGTCTAGTTCTACTAGTTTTATTTTAATGCAGACATAGCCGATCTCGATCAAATAGAATCTCATGCAGCTAAACTATTAATTTTATATATAGTATGATAAAGTCATGTGCCTGGCCACATCAGATTTTTTTTTATTAATGTAGAATCTGTGGGTAGGTAGGTTACGTTCATAGCAATATGATACATTTCAATTTCATTTAGGTATAAACTTTATTTATAAAATTATGAAAAAAACTAACAAGTTTTATTTATTAGCGCAGTCTTTGCTTTGGTGGCATTTACTGTTACATGTTAGTCCAGAGCTTACACATTTACATTTCTTGTTAATACACCTTTTGGTACATTGACACCTAACGTAACCCTGAGTGTATCCCGAGACTGAAGTACACCCAACTGCAGCCCGAAGGGTAATTTCTGTATCCTTCACATCGTGCACAAACACAAACAACCTGCTACTTTCTACATAACCTCACACTTACAGTGGAAGTAAACTATTGTTACAGGCAGTCCATTCAGTTTATAAACTAGCCAGGAATCTTGCTATTTTGGGTGACTAAGGGCCGATCTTACAAAGCATGTTATACCATGGTATAACTAAATATTGGTATAAATACCAGTATAAGTTATTATTACTATGACAACACAAATATTTTAGCCAATGGGAGGCGGAATAGCACTATTTATACTGGGAATAACTATTCCACTACTTATACGTACACTTGTAAGATCGACCCTTAAGCGATTAATGTTATCATATTAGCCAACATCATCAATGCTTATTATACAAACTATCTAAAATACTTGGTTAATATTAAAACAATAGTATAAAATAACGACATTAACCAAAACGAATATATAGTTTGCATACTAACAACTAGTTTGTACATAACCTCACACTTACAGTGGAAGTAAACTATTGTTACAGGCAGTCCATTCAGTTTATAAACTAGCCAGGAATCTTGCTATTTTGGGTGACTAAAACGATTAATGTTATCATATTAGCCAACATCATAAATGCTTATTATACAATCTATCTAAAATACTTGGTTAATATTAAAACAATAGTATAAAATAACGACACTAACCAAAACGAATATATAGTTTGCATACTAACAACTAGTTTGTAACCTAGCTGCTGTTTACCCGCTATTTTGCAACAAAGGGCAAAATCCTTCAAAATAACGGCGCTTTTAGTTCGTTTGCAAAATAACTAGTTAGTTTTGAAACTAGCCAAGTATCCATTTTAGCCGTAACATATATATATATATATATATATGAATTTGTGATAAGAGTAAAGTACCTTTATTTTCATTATTATCTATAAACTTTATTTGGAAATGTTGTTTAGAAGTAAAATTTATATTCAAATATAAACTCACAGCCACCTATCTTGAAATTTTTCTTTTTTATATTTTTTATTTTTATGACAAATATTAGTCAATGCCAGTGATCCTAAAAGGTCCATTTTAATCTATTTTTCAGAAATTTGAATATATTTTTTACAATTTTTATATTTTGGTGATAACTAATGTTTATTTAGAACTAGCGCAAAATTACTCATTTTATTGATGCGAAGTTGATATTTCAGCCTGTAGATAATAATAGTTCATACAATAATTAATACAGGAGCGTGACTTACCTTTAATTCAATTAATGTTAATGACTTTGGATATGTTTATAATAGTAGTTGTCCATCTACAGCAAGGGATTATCTCGTTGTTGGTGATATTTTCAATGAAAGACCCGGACAACCAAATTGTCCATTTAACCATTTCTAGGATAGTCAAAAAATTCACGCAGACTGGGTCTGTTGAAAATCTCTTTAAGAAAATCAACAAAAAATATATTGCCGAAAATAGGGAAGCAAGTTTATCAGTGTTGCAAGCGCTACTCGAGCATAGAACGACTGCGGGTCGAAAAATTGCTTCACACACCCAATGCATTAAATCAACAGCACATAACATACTAAAACTGAACAAATATCACCTTAAAAAAACATACGGAATTTATAAGTACACGAAAAGAAAGACACTATGGCATCAGTACCATACCTATGACAGCAGACCTGATGCCATAGGTATGACTTCGCGATCTGGTTTGAGGGGGAAATGGAAGAGGACAGAACATTTACGTCAAATGACAATATTTCTTCACAAAACAGCCGTTGGTGGACACAAGAAAACCCAAAGTTTACGATAGAATGCCGATATCAGTACTATTTTAAGACAAATGTACACACAGAAAAGTGATCTCTCGAACGAAGAGAGAATTACTTGGCTGAAGTAGTTGGTAGGTTCGTATATACGCGAGAGATTATTGACTTTAACCAAGAAATTTTATTTCTTGGAATAATTACTGGATTTAAGAAAGTGGTTACTCTGGTGAAGTAAGTAAACAGTCTTCAATGAAGTGTATATTTTTATTCCCGGTAAATATTTTTAACTACTTAATGTAAGAATTTTAAAGATTTGGCACAAATACGTTTTCTATTGCTAATTAACAAGATAGGTAT
Source organism: Aphodius sticticus (assembly GCA_963966075.1). NCBI lineage: Eukaryota > Metazoa > Arthropoda > Insecta > Coleoptera > Scarabaeidae > Aphodius > Aphodius sticticus. The sequence continues at coordinate 20,663,005 of OZ014510.1, forward strand.
GTTATATTTACTTACTCGTTCTAAACTGTTGCGTGCGTTACTTCAAACTATTCCATGTTGAAACGTTTATTGTACACTATAAATCACAATACACATCCGCAATAAATCAGAAGGCACATCCCCTACGGGCTACGGCTACTTCGTTGTTGTTTTTGCGTATACTAGGTTAGGGTCCTTTGACCTTTAGGGCGCCAGTACAACGGGCGCGCGAGCCTTGACAAAATCCCGGTGCGCATATTTATTCCAGAGAAAGGGATTACTTGAAAGAAGTGAGAATCACTTCAGTTAAATAATTGGTGGGTTTTTAGTCAATAAACAATACTTGCTTATATTAAATGTCTTATATTTTCTTGGATCAAGGAACTACTCACTTGGATGGATTTACTATTACTTCGCTTCAGAAATTAACATTTTTGGGACGAAAAATGCAATTACTTCGTTCAATACAATATTGGTTCTTATAAACAAAGAATTTATTTGTTGACAGCATTAATCTGAGAAATTATTTTACTTATATTGAGTATGTGGCATTTCTTGTATATACCTAACTTTCTACATCCAAGTAAATATGCATTTGAATCTAGTAAATAAATTCAAGAAATTATGTTTTCTCGTTCCAAATAATCACTTTTCTGTGTGTACTATGGGGTATTTTGAATTACCAAAAATCTGGGCCCTGAAGAATTATATCTTCAGTTCCTGAACAGAGAGTTAAAACCTTTTTTTAAACACCGTCAAGAACTTTTTAAACCAGAAATTAGACCACCGTTGGATAGGCAGAAAAAATCGGAAGGGAGATACTGGCCATCTAGATTCCCTGACTTTACACCTTCAGATTTATTCTTGTTACGTCAAAAACAAAGTACACTAACAATGACTATTCAGACTTAGAGGAAGCTATACAACATTGCATCCAAGGCATTGCAAGGAATTTTCTAAACAATGCTGCCGATGATTTTTGTCGAAGAATGTGTTTATGCATAGAACGGGAGGGACACTACACAGAGAGATGATGATGACGTAGACGAAAAATATCAACTTCGTACCCAGATAATGAGTAATGTTCCGATAATTCTAAATAAACATTACTTATCATACCAAAATCACAAAAAATATAAATAGTTTAATCAAATTTCAATCAAATAGATCAAAAGGAAGCTTTTAGTACCAATCACTAGCATTTACTACTAGTTATCACAAGCGTTTGAAAAAAAAAACACTGGAAAGAAAAGAATTTCAAGATAGGAGCGTGCACCTTCAAATTTCAATATAAATTTTACTTCTAAACAACATCCCCAAATAAAGTTTATCGATAATAATGAATTCACAGCGGATGCCATAGTCTCTTGCCTTTAGTTTAGTTGTTATTTTGGTTTATAAAGCTGATATTTGTTCAGTTTTTGTATGTTATGTGCTGTAGTGGGTGTGTGAAGCAATTTGTCGAGCCGAAGTCGTTGTATGCTCGATTACCGTTTGCAACACTGGTAAACATGCTTCTTTATTTTCGGCAACATATTTTTTTGTGGTGTTACTTAAAGAAATTTTCAGCAGACCCAGTCTGCTTGAATTTTCTGATTATCCTAGAAATGGTTTAATGGGCAATTTGGTTGTCCGGGTATCTTTCATTGAAAATATCACCAACATCGAGATAATCGCTTGCTGTAGATGGATAACTACTATTATAAACATATGCAAAGTCGATAATATTAATTGAATTCAAGCTAAGTCACGCTCCTGTATTAGTTATTGTATAATCTATGATTATCTACAGGGTAAAATATCAACCTCGCATCAACAAAATGAGTAATTTTGCGCTATTTCTACATAAACATTAGTTATCATACCAAAGTAATAAAAAATTTAAAAAAATTTATTCAAATTTCTAAAAAAATAGAAAAAGACAAAAAAAGAAAAATTTCAATATAGGTGGTTGTGACTTCACATTTGGATACAATTTTTACTTCCAAACAACAGTTCCAAATAAAGCTTATGGATAATAATGAAAATAAAGGTACTTTACTATTATCACATATTCATATATTCCCAATCGCTCGGTATATGGCACCGAAATTTATATATTTTACTTTTGCCGTTTTGGTTTCATACAAGCCGCCAACTTTTATGAAGAATAAAATTTTCTGAGAAATGGATAATAAAAAAAATCCATATGATGCGGACTTTCCTGGACACACTGTATATTTAATTACACCATTAAACCAAATAGTGCAACGCCAGAGAGCTACCAGAATAAAATAAACTAACAAATGCTAAGCTAATTCTCCCAAAAAGCAATCAAATCCATAAATGCCGCAGTCGCTGCAGAATTATCTTCACGGGTTGACATCTTCTGCCCTATAACCATTCAATGTCCCTTAAAGATAGGTTTCTGTTTAAAAAGTACGCTTTATAAAAAAGTACGATAAAAATCTCTTTTTTTAATTTTCCAACTTATTGATTGATTGATTATGCATGGTCACCGGAAAACTGTCCAAATGCAAAATTTCACTTTGATTTGACATTGGGAAATAGGAAAAATATCGATTGCAAGATTTGAATGTAACAAACAAACAACCAGTGATGTGAAGATTAGCGCGGTAAAAATGTAAATTGAAAATGCTTAGAAGTAGTCATGATGTCTCACTGACATTGCAAAATTTCAATTTTCCACCAGAAGGAAGCAAAATAACCAGCAGAAGCCAGAAATAGGATGAGGTTTGTATCTTCGGGGCGTATTTAATCCAGTTTAAACTGCTTACAATTGCGAATTATCCTAAGGAATCGTTCTAACCGTTTAAAATATGCAATTATTGTTCGCGGCGCTTGCCCTGAGAGCAATTTAGCTGTTATTGAACGCAAGATTTCCAGCAATTTCGCTACCGAACGTCTAATAAATTTTTGCGTAATTGTTCCCGGGAAATTTGCAAATTCTATCTGGCGGTTTAAATATTCCAGAGTGTATTCCGCTATATATTTTCCGTACTCGTTTAGAGGCATACGTTGAGGTAAATAAATTTTAAAAAAGTTTGTCTGAATTGGTTTTATGTAGTCTATTGTTAATGGTATGTGCGCGGTTTGTTTTTTTTGGCCGATTGAAAATGGAATTGCCGGGTCGAATAGTTCGGAGCTTTTCGGGTAATTTTGTTATTGAACCAAATACTGGACATTCCGTTGTAAGTTAAAATAGTATACGTTAAATCTAATCCGTAAAAAGCGTAAAATAATAAGGAAATTAGCATGGAACCATCAACAAAATGTCATTTTTGTAAATATCTATCAAATGTAAAACACGTTTTTACTTTCACAAGTCCATGTTTTGGATAGTTTACTAATAAAGAAAGGACAGCTTTTATACAACACGGTAATACGAGTATAACGAACTTCGACGTAATTCTTTTCAGCTGGACTCGAGTTTCAGACCCAAATTGAATATTTTTGTTCTTTCTCTCTCTCTTCTTCCGATAAGGACATTTCTTTCAATCATTAAACGTGAAGGGTTAGGTCGATCGTTATCCCAAATTTCAAGTGGTCCTATAAGATAATATATAGCTGTTTGAAAAGTCCCACAGTTTGATACACTTCATGAACTCATTTTAGATGATGGAAATTACATCACAGTAATGTTAACATTCTTAGAAATATGAAAATGATGTTATATGAAATACATACCTACGTACGGAGTTGACAATAATATTATGAACTACGTACATATGATGACTAATATCATGCTCGATGATAATTGAGCGTTTTTTAGATTTGCTTGTTTGTAGAGAATTGTATCTTCTACAAGTATCTTCCTTAATGTTATTGGCTGGATTATGTACCAGAATTGCAGGATTGTTTATGCAAAAAAGAAATGTTTGAAAACTACTTGATTACTACTGATTACTACTTTTTCCGTCGATGTATGATAGTAAAAATACTTTATGAAAAATCCCATCAAAAACAAGACAGGTATTTATAAAAAAACCCTCTCTTCTATCTGAAAAATATATACCGAAAACAGTCAACTTTTGACAACATTGGACTTTTATGCTAATTCTTTACCAAAAAAAGATTCTTTTGCTTTATTAGTATCTCGGAGCACCCTATATGTTAGCGGCGCACCCCTATATCTCGTATACTAAAAAAGCAAAACAATATCCCTTTTAGGTAAAAAATTAGCAAAAATATATACGCTGGTCATTTTTCAAATTCATTTGTTTTTATAGATTGTGCCGCTGAGTTGCCGGCACGTTAGCGGCTCACTGCTATATCTGGGATACTAACAAAGCAAAAAAAATATTATTTGGTAAAAAATTAACAAATAATATAGACATTTTTCAAATTCAATTGTTTTTACTAATTGTACAGGTTTTACAGATTGCTTAACAACTAAAAATTTCAATTGTAATGCCAATTCACAAAAGGAAGTCGACGGACAACTGTAATAATTATAGGCCTATATCCTTAACTCCAATAATATTTAAACGTTTTGAAAAATATTGAAAAGCAAACTTACAATTATTTCGAAAATAACAGCTTTTTTTGGGAATCTCAATATGGTTTTAGAACTGGAAAATCCACCAGCACGGCCACAAATGCACTTGTCACCAAAATTCTACAGAACTTTGAACTTGGACTTCATTCAGTAGCTATATTCTACGACCTTACGAAGGCTTTCAATTTTGTAAGTTGCTGTTGACAAGTTACAGCCATACAAGTTTTCTAAACCCAGCATACAGTTGCTTCAATCTTACTTAACAGACAGTTACCAACACGTCAAATTCAATGGATACATTTCTACGAACCAGCTTTGTACAGACGGTGTTCCCCAAGGATCAGTTTTGGGGCCAATACTGTTCCTGCTATACATAAATGACATTCATATTGGTAGTTCATCTACAAAGGTTTGCTGTTTGCTGATGATAAAACCGTAATTGAGGGAGATGAAAAGTACTACTCGATTCTTTAAACGTGAGCGACACTAAAATTAACCAGAGGTTGCTTTCTTGCCAATAAGTTGAGCATAAATACGGATAAATGTACATCGTTACTATTCGATACATTACGTCATGATCCTTAAACGCAGACGTGGAGAGTGTGCAGTTTTTCGGTGTTACACTATACTCTGTTCAGTGAAACTTTGCAGTGGTGGGCGGGATTTAGCAAGCCAGATTTACACTGGCCAGCACGGTGACTATATAGTAACACTTTGTAACTATAGTACAACAAAACTTTTTAATTAAAAAAATGAATTATTTTCTAGCATTTTTTTGGGAAAATCTGGTTTACTTTTCTTTCATATAAATAGGCATTGCCGTAACATGTTAAGAATATTTTTTGTCTGTTATTGATCCATATAAGACATACTTTAATATGGTAGCAGAGCGTGGTTCCAGTTGCTACAGTAGATGTTAAAATCATAAACAGAATCTAGATAAGAAAATTAGTTCAAGAAAGTGATCAAGAAAACTTTATAGGAATGGATCCAAGTGAAGTTCATATAGGATTGCTAGAAGGAAAAACTAATTGGTCTACGTGGAAGTACAAGATGAATATTCTACTTAGAAGTATTCCGAACGCTGTTAATATTCTCGAAGGAAAATACGCGCATCCTGTTTTAAAAGAAAATGCTACAGCAGAAGAAAAGGTCGCATATGAAAACAGTTTGGCTAATTTCAATACCGCAGACTGTAGTGCATTACTTACTCTTACGATTAACATGACTCAGGATACTCTTCAAAAGGTTATGAGGTTTACTACTGCCAGAGAAGTATGGGTTGAGTTGCATAGATTATTTGACGGAAACATTGAGGATAAAACTTATGATATATGTTTACAGTTTTTTAATTATAAGAAAGAAACTGAAGATGACATGGCGACTCATACATCTAAGCTAAAAAACCTTTGGAATGAATTACAAAAGGAGATATCCAAAGACAAAACTGTTGCAGGTAATAAATGTAATTGTGATTTGCCAGAATTACTTTTAGTTTGCAAAATATTAGGGACGCTACCCGAAGAATACTTCTCTTTTAAATCAAGCTGGATGCTTATGTCAAAATGTGATCGCACAATTGATAATTTAACTAATCAGCTTTGTTCATATGTAAAAGCTTTATCATGCAAAAGTGATACAACTCGTCAGGAAGCTTTGTACGCAGAAAAGAAGAAAAATTCAATTGGTAAAAGGAAACTAATATGCAACTACTGTAAAAGGGAAGGTCATAAAGTAAAGCAATGTTCAAAGTGGATAGAAGACGGTAGACCTCCAAAACCAGAAAGCTCAAAAACTAATAAAACACAACAGAATAAGGCCACTAATATGACCTTAGTTGTATTGACCAGCAGTGTGTTATTAAGTGAATGTGAAGCAAATAACTGGTTGGTGGACAATGGAGCTACGAGCCATGTCACAAATCGAGGAGATATCTTTGAATCATTTGGATATTTTCAAGATTCGCATACCATAACGACAGCAAGCGGCGATACAGTAAAAGCAGTTGGTAAAGGGACAGTTTTGGTAAAGTCAAAAGTTCAAGCCAAAGAAGACATTTTGAGACTGTCAGATGTATGGTACGTACCTCAAATTAAGAAAAACTTATTTTCTGTGTTAGATGCTCAAGACAAACAGACTTCAAGTAAGTTTGCTTCAAGCACAGAAAAATGTAGTTTTATAGTTCGCGGAAAAACTGTATTGACCGGTGAAAGAAGTAGATATGGGGGACTGTATAAACTATAAATATAAATATTGTGGTAGGTCAAAGATACTGTTCAAAGATGATTTTAGCCGTTTTCGGTACGCTTACTTCATGAGAGAAAAATCCGAAGTTGCTGAAAATCTGAAGATTATGATAGCTGAAACAGATAGTACAGGTCATCGCATAAAAGAGCTACTTTCTGATAACGGTGGTGAATTTGACAATATCCAAATAAGGAAAATTCTAGAGGAAAGAGGAATAAGACAAAGATTAGTAATGCCCTATACACCAGAGCAAAATGGATGTTCAGAAAGGGATAATCGCACAATAGTGGAGACTGCTAGATCCATTATGCACGCACATGAGGACCTACCACAATATTTATGGGCAGAAATGATAAATACCGCAGTGTACATTTTGAATAGGACTGGTGTTTCAAGTATAAAAGGAAAATCTCCGTTTGAGCTTTGGTTTGACAAGAAACCTTCTTTAAAACACATGAAAGTCCATTCAGGAAGTGTATGCTATTCATAGGAAGTGTATGCTATTCTCATGTTCCGAAGCAGTGTAGAAAGAAAATGGACAAAAAGGCAGTAAGAGGTATTTTGATTGGATACGACAACGACGATGGATACCGTGTTTGGTGTAGAGCAACTAAGAAGCTTATTAGATCAAGAGATGTTGTCTTTGATGAAAGACTAATAACTTCTACGTCATCATTGATTCCTGTGGTAACTGAGGTTCAAGAAAACAATTCAGAAGTTAAAAGTTCCAAAGAGAGTACTACAGAGAAAACATTTTCAGAAAACGAAGAAGAGACAAGTCAAAGACAAAATCTACCAGATTTCTTAGATAAAACATCATCGGTGGAAGAACCATTGTTGAGTGAAGAACCATCATCTAGCAGACAACTACGAGATAGAAACCAGATACAGAAGCCTTCTAGATTTGAAGATTTTGCTATGATGGTTGCTGCTGATATCATGCATATAAAAGAACCAGCAACGTATCAAGAAGCAAGTAAAGATAGTAGAGCAAATGACTGGAAAAATGCAATGGAAAAGGAAATGGAGTCCTTACGAGAAAATGATACTTGGAGTTTAACGAAATTGCCAATAGGGAAGAAAGCCATACCTTGCAAATGGGTGTACAAGCTAAAAACCAACCCAGATGGATCAATCGATAAATTCAAAGCTAGATTAGTCATTAAAGGTTATTCTCAACAGAAAGGACAAGATTATAATCAGACATTTAGTCCAGTTGCCAAATTTGCTACTATAAGAGCTGTTCTAAGTTTATCTGCCAGTGAAAAGTTTAGTGAGAAGTTTACATGCAACAACCAGAAGGATTTACAGATGGAACAGATAAAAAGGAGAAAGGTATTTGTCTGGCAATTCCGTCATACGAAGATCGAAGATCAAAGAAGCAACCGTATACACGTGTTTCGGACTATTAGTCCTCATCAGTACGGTATAGCCAAGGAGCAAGCTGGACACTCAATGGAAAAAGAAAATGATAAAGAAGAAAGTATAAAATCAAGTTTTTTTTATAGAGAAGCGGTTGGCGCTCTTCTTTATTTAATGATTGGATCCCGTCCAGACATTGCCTATGCAGTTGGTACAGATAAAGTATGTAACCTGAAAAGAAGTTTATATGGGTTAAAGCAAGCACCAAGATGTTGGAATATAAAGATAAATGATTTCATAGTAAGTCTTGGCTTTAAGCAGAGTGACAATGATCCATGTCTCTTTATTAAAAAGGGTGAAACTGGTATATTAGTACTGGTATTTTTCGTAGATGACGGACTTTTGGCATCATGTTGTGAACGAATGAAAGCTATTTTTGTACAAGATTTGAGGAATAGATTTAAAGTTACAATTAAGCCCTACGTATTTCTTGGGTATGGAGTTACGGAAGTCGGAAGATGGTTCAGTTAGCATCAATCAGACTACATATGCAAAGAAATTATTACACAGATTTGGTATGACAAATTGCAGACCTGTCAAGACTCCAATTATCAAAGACAATTCAGAAAATGATAAAGAAGAAAGTATAAAATCAAGTTTTTTTTATAGAGAAGCGGTTGGCGCTCTTCTTTATTTAATGATTGGATCCCGTCCAGACATTGCCTATGCAGTTGGTGCAGTGTCTCGTAATTTGGAAAATCCGAGTCACAAAGACTTTGTACAAGTCAAGAGAATTTTTCGTTACATTCAAGGAACCATAAATTAAAGGCATCATCTATAACTCTAGAACTAGAGATCGTTATCTAGAAGGGTTTAGTGATGCTAATCACGGGGGAGACGTAACCACAGGACGTTCAACTACAGGAGTAGTGTGCCTTTACGCTGGAAGTGCTATATCATGGTTGAGCCAAAGACAATCATCTGTTGCAATTTCAACCACTGAAGCAGAAATTATAGCTGCAAGTGAAGCTGCCAAGGAGCTCGTTTGGCTTAAAAGATTATTTGAAGAAATAATTAAACTAAAAGATGTTCCTGAGTTGTTGGTTGACAACGAAGCAGCTATTCGGTTGGCCCATAATCCAGAAAATCACAGACGAACCAAGCACATTCATACAAGCACATTCTACATACGAGAACTTGTTATGGAAGAAATTCTTAAAGTTCAGAAAACAGCCACTGAGACTCAAGTTGCTGATATAATGACGAAGCCGTTGTTTAAGCCAAGGCATCAAGTTTTATGTGATAGTATGGGAGTATGCAACATTTTCGAATGAGGGAAGGTGTTAGAGTACCTTCTATAATGTTTGATCATGTTTGTCAATGTTAATTTTGATTAAAAACTTTAGTAGTATGAATATGTAGTAAACTTTTTGTCTGTCACGTTAAGAATACTTTTTGTCTGTTATTGATCCATATAAGACCTACTTTAATATATACAGGCGTCTTTTCCCCTCGACTAAGCGGTTGGCTCTGACTATGTTTGTATATATCCCCAACAATTTCCGCAGGGGCTGGACCTGCGGCAGCTTCACCGATAAACTCATCAACACCAATAACTACTTGGTTGCGGATATCATCTTGCTGTTGCTCGCGGTTCATCCAGTTCAAACAAACGTCAAATTATGACAATTTTATTTGCCCTAATGTAAATCTGCCTGCCGTTTGCACCAATCAACGGCGTGAATTTCGATCCCTATCCAGGCTAATACTGCAAAGTTTCGGCGGACAGAGTATAGATACTACTTTGAGATGGGAGAATGGTATCGACTCGGTAGTTAACAAATTAGCCAAAGTTAATTCAAATCACAGTTCAGAAATATTTACGTTGCAGCGCCGATGCTTGAGGGCCATGTGCGGGGCTGATTATAGAGAGGATTGTCGAAAACACTTCCGTGAGATTAATGTGCCAACTCTACCGTGCGCTTATGTTTTACTATGCATAATGTACGCAAAGACAATTTCAGTATCGGGTAGGGTTCATCAGCATAATAGTCGTATAAACCAACAATATCGCCAGCCTTTGGTGAGACTTCTAATGTTCTGCCGTTAGCTATAAGGTCCTACTCAGTAACTCAACTTAAAAAAACCTATAAAACAATACCTAATAAATAAATGCTTTTACAATTTTGATGAGTATCTAACAAACAATTTTGATGATGTAATTATTGCTTGAACTGTGTAACTTTTCCTTTTGACTTGTGTAAACATTTCGTATGTATAATAGCACCAATAATGATAATTATTATAGTATGATAAAGTCATAAGCCCGGCCACATCAGATTTTTTTTCAGCATTTTGATTTGTTGTTGATAGCTAGCGTAGATAGGCTGTGCGAAACTGAATATCTCGGTTATTTTGTCGGTCAATTCTAAAGTCATTTTGTGTTGCATTTACAGCAGCATAGTTCTTTCAATATTTATCCAGCGATATACTGTATTCTACGGGTTTTCAAGAGTAGATATTTTTTCAGAACACCTGAATATAGATCGAATCAGTGATTGAAACTTTTTTAACCCAGGAGTAAATTGAATTGCTGCAATCGGCCATGGCATTCGGCTGTTCTCTTTACGGTCAACTGTTCCGAATAATGCCCCAATTACGTTGGCTCCGAGCTTTGTTTTCGATTGCGGAGGGCGCTGACGGTATCGATGTGCTAAAACGAACACAATGTCCTCAATTTTACGTATCCATGGTATACAGTCGTGAATGTTCACCAGTTTCACCCGCAAACTTTAATAATTCACATAGTTTAGACTATAGATGTTGAGGCGAAACCATTTTTTATTCAATCTATAGAGATTCCTTATTTGGAATGTAAGATATGTTACGGATGCAAACATAATACTTTTACTTCATTTTGTCCCGGTCAGTTACCACGTCACACAGTGGCGATAATGCGAATCTAGCCGTTCAAAATTATTCTAGCGCGATGGTTCAATTTAATTCAAAGTGACATAAATATGTTCTTAGATAACCAAATGACTTAAAACCAAAATCAGTTTTTGTCACCGTGGAAAATTTAGATAACGTACGATTTTTGTAATAATTTTTAATTTCCGCGTGAATTATGGATTATTGTGTTAAAACAGTTTCTTACCAAGTGATTGTGAATTTCGTTGGTGTAAAATTTAATATGGCCGGATTGTCTGAGCATGAGACTTGAATTGATATTAAATATTCATACATCAACATTTGGAAATGTAATGAAGCTAACAGTTTTTAGCAAATTTTGCAAAACTTTCCTGATTGCTAGTTAGTACTAGTGTCGGTCGGCGGAATCGCTTATAAGAGGTTACTAGGTCCGTCGACATATATATGTTTTTTTTCTCTTGGTTATATGACGTTATATGACGTGATAGAAGCTCAGGAAAATAATTTACATAACATAAAAATACCTGACGTATTTAACTTTGTGATTTTCCGAAATTTACCAAAACTAGTGATGTAATAAGTCAGATTAGGATTTAAGTTGGTATTTAACAGACGCTCGGAGTGGCGCTGCAGTCGCGTCAGGATTACCGCGCAAGCTTTTGGCGCGAAAAGTGTCTGGGAAGATGCAAAGGGACAAGCAAACAGCCTCTTTGGCATCGGGCTTTGAAAGTAGACGGTCGTGCGTCAAAACGCGCGCCCAAGCGTAGGGCCCCAATGGGGGCCAAGTTATCGAAACTGTGCTGTCTCGTGTTTCTTGTGCTCAACCGAAATAATAAGGTATTTATTTGTTGTCTGTACTTGCTGATTTGTCCATCTCTGCCAAAGTATATCATCAGTGTTAATAGGGATTAAAAGTCATATTTCATGTAAGCAGTTCTGCATTGTTGTATATATTTTTGTTAATAGATTTTATTGTGGTTTTCTTCGGTATATTCATTTTAGAATAATATAAACCTGTCCCTTTTATGGTAAAGTATTTAGCCTTGCACATGGTGCTTGATAATTAGAATGAGTTCAAAAGTCTCTGACAAAGTCTCAGAGAAAGAACTTTTTAAAGCCTCCGTAAGAGAGAGATAATTAATTCACGCTACCGTAAGATTAATTAAGATTAACTTGTTAAATAAGTGTTAGCGTCGCCAAGCGTCGCTTGGGGCGAGTTACCACCTTCAACATGTGGTGTTAAGGTTAGGTAGATGAGCAAAGTCCTAACAGGGGCCCCCTTCAGTATAGAGTTGATTAAAGTATAATAATAAATATTGAGAAGGGTGTCCTCCCCAATACTACATTGATAACTGCGTGGGGTGGAATTTATAACCAGAACCTAGGTCGTGTGTGGTGTCATTAGATACATATTTTACTAAGAAACAACATTTGTTAAATGTATTGTTTATAAATCGTACCGTTTACGAAGGAAACCACTACTCATGATCCAAAACTACACGTAATAGTTTTGTATTTAGTTGTATTTAGTAGAGAAAGCAAGTGATACTATATCGATAGTCAATGGTTTAGCGCAACTGATGACGGCGATTGTAAGCCCGTTAGTTAGTTTTGGACAGTTAACTGTCCAAAAAATAAAATATCTCCATAATCTCATATCATATGGTTTATTTCGTAAAATAGGTATGAAACTGGATATCTTTACAGATATGATAATAGTATACTATCCTATTGGTACTTAGCTTTTCTTAAAACATTTTATGTGTATTTGCTGCTGTATTATAATCATATGCACATGGTTTGGGAATTTTAACACATACTTTATTTCTCTCTATCTCAACCATGTCAAAAACAACCACATTGTTTCTTAGATTTGGTTTAATATTTTTCGTATATTCATAGGTGCAGTGTTATTATACTCAGAAGGGTTCAGAACAATAAATCTAAATTTCTATCTAAACCACCCTCAAAACCTACCCCATAAGTACTAGATTTTGTTGACTATTTTTCTTGTATTTGCAGATATAATATTATCATACTCACAATATTTCAAAATCTTCACGACAAACATGTTTCAACCCCCTTGAAACATCCCCTGAGATTTTTTCACTATTTTTCCGCGTAACGTTTATTAACTTACAAAAAAATAATGTTCATCAGCTAACAGTGCAAAACCGACAACGGTGCGTCGTGCCTTGGAGCAAAAATGACTTCAAAAATTGCGTAGTGTTCAATATAAAGTAGTGCGTTATTATTGAACCAAATTGCTGTCTGACACCATGCAATTTTTGATTACTTTAAATATTTAAATTATTAACACATAATTTTGATTCTGACAAAACGAGAGGGTGGATGTTAACAATGAAATTGACAGCGGAGTGCTATTTTGGGGGAAAAATCTGGCAGATATCCTGGGGATAACGATCGACGTAACCCTTGATGCTTAATGATTTAAAGAAGTCTCCTTTTCGGGAAAAAAAGGTATCTAATAGGATCAGGTCCTCGCCACGGGTCGGATTATATAGCATATATATATATATATATATATATATATATATATATATATATATATATATATATAGAGAGAGAGAGATAGAGGGATCTGTGCTCTCGTCTTCCGTTATTTTAGCTCCAAAAATGCCAAAAACTTTTGTTAAAATGTAAAACTACCGCTATCAAATTTCAAAGAAACAGGTGTTGTCTTATCGTAATAAGCAGTGATCAGAACATAGTCTGCCCATATATAATAGCTTATGTAACAAGTCATATACAAAATCATATAACTTTGACAATTCTTTTGATACAATATGCGTGTGAAAAGAGAAAATAACAACCAAATAGAGTGATTATCTAAGGTGACTAATGATCATATAACCATAATGTTTTCAATAAATTTTCCATCTTCTACAAGAGCGTAAGAGATCTGACAACAGGTTATTACTCTTAAAACGCGTCGAGACAGGTGCTTTATAACAAATTTGTCGGATATACGTAATCCTGGAAGCAGGTACATAGATTATGAACGTTCCTTGGGAAGATTTATTGGTGTAAACAGGTTTGGGAATATATACTTGCGAAAACTTCTCGCATTATTCCGTAAGATGCAAATTTACCCTCATAAATATTGCGTATGTCGCTGAATATTAAAAGTCCCTACGCGTCAAAATTACACCACTAAAAATTTGTCACAATTTCAAAGTTTGCTTTCGTTCGAACCGCTCATACGCTGTTAATAATTCTTTTGCTCAATTGTAGGTTGATCAGTAACGATACTGTGGGGGAAATTGGTATTCAAATTTCAATTCTGGCACTTTAATACTCGAGATATAATGGGATCACTAATGACAACTTTTATATACGAAATAAAGAACGATATCATAAAAACTCCATTATTATAATTATCTCTTCCCATTGTACGTCACATTGCACAAATCAGAGAAGCAAAATTAATATTTACAGAAATCTATTATAATTTCGTTGAAAGAAAATGTAGCGCCTCCGTCATAGTAACAAATCCGTACTTCCATCGCTTGGAGTTTCCAGACCGCTTATTTTGATTGCTCTCCTTGGGTAAAGTTCGATTTAACTGGATAACAAATTCTTGCGGGAATGTAATACGCCAATAACAAAGTGAATGTCGCTTGCACGTGCAAGTACGCTGCGAAACTTGCTTCCCTCGAAAAGTTTTAAATCTTCCCGCGGAAGCCACCAGATGGCGGCTTTCTGCGCCGAGGCAAATCGCAAACTTCGTTTCGCTTCGTCTGGATTATATGATAATCGCTTTTTGCAAGATAGTAGCTATATGTATTCAATGTTTGCAACTAATTGGGTCATGACTTTGTAAGACTAAAGTACTAGTAAATAATTAATTTTTCGTGATTTTATTTTGTGTTTAATTTATGAACAAACGATTTATACGTTAGAACTATGACAGTGTAGCTAGTTTTTAGACATACGTTTTTATCGTGTATTTTTGGTTTTTAGCAGACATAAGAAAGAAGGAGTTTATCAATTCAACACGTATATGTTGCAAAATGGTGTGGAATTAAAGTCACAGTGGTTGTTGTCTCATTTATCTTAATATATATATATATATATATATATATATATATATATATATATACAAAAGTTGTTAGGTCCATCATCCTGTAACAGGCAAAATTATTTTCATTTATACAGACAGCTGAATTTTGGATATATTATGAACACATATCTTTCAAATTGTGTCAGGCTGTATAGGGAATCCAATCCCGCACCAAAACCTCAACCCCGCAAATCCGCGGGATTATAGCCATCAATCCCGAGGATCCGCGAAATTGCGGGATTGCAAACAATAATAATATTCTTTGTGCTCAACCTACTAAATATGCTAATAAAAGATTTTATGCAATTAAAAAGAGAGTATAGTAGCAAGAAGATATTTATCGCATATAGATACAATACAAAATACAACAGCCGGGATAGTTAAAAGTTACATTTTACATTGATTTTGGAAGTATTTTCGGAGAGACGATAACATATCTAATGTCTCGAATTTACATAGTGGTTTATTGACTTTTTGTTAGTTTTAAGTGTATCTCGAGCAATATATTAAGGCATAGTTTAGTGTTAGTATTGGTGATACCGTTCGTCGTATAAGTTTACTATGCCTGGACAAGGGTGTATTGTGCAAAGCTGCAAAAGCCACAGCGGCAAACAGAAAATGAGTTTCTAATTTCTTCTTGTTCCCAAAAGATATTTATAGGTAAGAGACAAAATAAATGTTCACAAAGCTTGTGATTCTTCCTTATCAAGATTTCCCTTATGACTTTATGTTAAATTTACATTTTCGAATGCTGTTATTTTTTACGTTAAAATTTATAACCAGAAAAATTAAAAACCAACAAAAGTAGAAGGCAGTTAATTATTTGGCAACACCAATAAACAAAAATAGATTTAAAAAAGCAGCACGTGTTTTCATTCCCCTTCCCAAAAACATTTGTTTTAAAAGTACCTACTATCAATAAATATACTTCATAAAAATTAATTTTAAGTATTGTAATCTCTATCTGATGAAAAAAAAATATTTCTTCAGTTTGCTGTTGTTTGCCGACGTCGGTGGTAAAGTGGGGTAATAATTTCCAACGGGCAACTTTAAACCGGATTTTTTTCTAAATTTGTTATCAATATGATCTGTTACCTTTAGGGGATATACAAGAAATATATAGGGCATTAGTACCAATGTATTTCGGTCCTGATAGTTGCAAACACAAGATGGCGCGAGGTCATAGAATCTGGCAGACAAAGATCAAAGGTGCCGCCGAGAGTCGCCGTTCTGCTTATAGTATTCTGTGGTTCGGTTACTCAGTAGGAATGTAACGGTCGGTAGTATTTGATGCAAAGGAACGAATCCAGGGCATTGATTCCAGGGTCGAACCGACTTGGCACGAGTCCGTAATTTATGATGAATAATTTATTGTTTTCTGCGGGGCTATGAAAGACATTTTCTCTTTTATTACCGAATTCGGAAATTTTAATTTTGTTCCCGCGAAATCCCTGCGGGATCCCGCAATTGCGGGATCCAGCATTTGCGGGATTGGATTCCCTAGGCTGTACCCATGTAAATGTTTTCAAGTAGATATTCAAGGCTTTGTGAAACAAATGGTAATTGAATATCTTTTATAACAACTACATTTTGCACATTGTGTCCTTGTCAAACAATAACTAAAACCAGTAGATAGCTGCTGATGTCAAAAAATGTGGATACGCTATACAAGCTAACCCTAGCACGAACTATTTTTTAGCAATATTGAGGGCTCTTTCTTGAGTTTTTAAATGGAACACATTACGTTTTTTGAGATACACATCAATTATATGTAATTCGGAAAATAAAGATACTTTTGGAGTGCGTTCGGTTAATCTATCCGGTAGTCCCCAGGCAACGCGGGGACTACCTTGGCCGTTCGTAAATGCATACAAATTCCCCACCACGCCTCTCTCCGGCTTGTTTACGAACGGAGGAAGGTACTCCCCGAGTGTTCCCTCGTTACCGTGGTCCTGAGTGCGGTAGATCTTCCCCCGCATGCGCAGTACGTTTATTTTGATTGTAGTAGAACAAAACGTCTAACCTAACTTCCAAGTATAACCTATTTCACGTCGAACATGTCGAATGTTACAAGCTGTACTCACGAATTATTGAGGGCCGGCGACGGATCGGTTGTTACGTTCGAAAATAATGTTCTTGTTCGAGACAAACTTGTATAGCATGCATAACCTACCGAATCTGCGTAACAGTGCCATTGTTCATGCTATGCACATTATTCTTGCCTTTTTTCTTAAAATGTAAAACAAAACGATGTTTTTCTTACTCAATATTTTATTTTAATCTGTTACGTAATATAAAAAATAAAAATGTAGTGTACCTATATTTAAAACTTCGTATATTGAACAGTGAAGAACACATTTATTCTACGTAATATTAGAACTCCTGTTTTTTCTTTCCTGGTCTTCCTTTCCATTTTCTTTGTATTCGGTTATGGATGATGGGTATTAATTGGTCATGTTCTTCGTGTTATGCGAAAATGTTGTGTTAATTGTTCATGTGTAAAATTCTTTATGGTTCTTTCAACATAGTTTTCTATACGTATCACTTTCATGCGTGGTTCTATTTCTTTCTCCTCTTCTTCCTTTACTTCTTGTATCAATACACAACGTGCAGTTTTTAAAGCCACTACTATTGCTCCGACAACGCATTTCTTAATTGCGTCTTGTCTTTCCATTTTACCAATGTGAACGAACGGTTTAACTGTACTGGTCACAGCAACGGAAAGTTTAAAATCTGACAGATATCATCTGCGCGCGCACTCGTCTCCGGTATATGCTCCCTTATGGCACTGACACGTTCGTAAAGTCGGGGCACGAGTAGTACCCGGAGCATTACCTCACTCTCCCCTTACCCCACCTTTCGGTAGATTAACCGAACGCACTCATGAAAGCCAGTTCTTCGAGTAGTAGGTACGTAATACAATCGACGTAGAAATGGAATTATCTCCAAACCGTTAGATTTTTACACGTCTGTACTTTTTATGTGAAAAATTAACTGCATTTTAAAAAAGTAACAATGTACAGGGTGTTCCAATAAGATGCCTTAAATTGATCACATCAACAAATTTCTAGTTTCTTTTCTCAACAACGGTAAAGAGTAGGGTAGGACTATTTGAATACTTTATGCATTAAAATGTTACAAAGAATTCCATAAAAACAATTCAAGTTGATTTCTATTTTATGATACTAGCGCCAACTAAAAAAAAAATAAAATCATCTACAGTCTATAAAATAACTTTTTACTCATAAAGACTACAATTCAAGACCAAAATAAGTCGAATCAAATTGAGTACTTATGTACTGTTTGTAAGATATGGTAGAAAATGTGGACATTTTAAAACGCAATATATGTTTATTGATAATTGATGTTATTGAAAATAAACAGACTCGTTAGAAATTGTATTAGCAAAAAGTGCCTTTTCAAAAAACTTAATTTTTAAATCTCAAACAAACAAACATCTCATTCCTATTATTATCCTTGTACGACACACAGAGGATGATGTAATGACATAAATAAAACCTGGTTTATTGTTTCTTATTGACGTCAATTTAAAAGAAGATTCTCTTCTAACTGGACTAAAGCAATAGAAATCAAACAATCAATATAATGTACAAAATTTAAAGAAAACATTTTAAATGGACCCTAAAATACTTAAACCACAAAGTAAGTCCAGAAGTTACTTAAGTTTGTTACATGCATTCAAATATGTGTTAAAAGGTTATAAATTTAAATTATGGAATATGTAGTAATAAATTATAACAACAGGGATTCGAGGATTATGGTAGCAGCAAAAATAAGGTATTTTTATATAAAACGTTATACAAAATTGGTACCTATAAAACTTGCAACCCCATACCTCAAGAGTACGAGCCACCACTGGTTTCATAGTTAACCTAGCAAATAAATAAGCCTTGTCAACGCCTTCAGGAAGCTGTCTTGCTGTAGCACGCACTGACTTCACTGTAGTTATTGACTTGTAAAATATACATTAACGTGCAGCTATAGCAACAATATCTTATAGAACAGATTTAACTATACCATTGTTAAAAACCGATGATGACAAATACAACTGTGCACATTAGTTCTTTTTAAAGAAACAAATCTGTCTAGTCACTCGTGTTCAATAACTCGTGGCTGTCCAATAACATTGCAAGATTCACCCTATATTGGATTAAAAGGAATAAAATAATCTGCTTATTTAGCTACAATAATGGTTAATATTAGTAGTACCAGTAGTAGTACCAATGTGTAATGTGTGTAACGACATTACACAATTGTAGAGAATAACTATATCTTGATAGTACCAATGCATTTCTTAATTATTAATTAATGATAACAGCAGAGTGAAATTTAATAAAAATAATAATTAAAAAAAGGTCGTATTTTTGTTGTGAGTGAACAATGGTTGGGCTTAGGAAGGGATCGGAAAATTTGTTGGGTAAGAGCTATAGTACTATACACAACTAAGGAGTTAATCTCACTAAACAATAGAAGTAATTTTCAAAGATTAAGCGGATGGATAACAATAGACCTCCCGGCGAGCTTAGTGCGGTCCATTCAGTGTTAAGAAAGAGTTTCTCTGAAACAATGGCAGCGTCAAGGCAGAAAATTGTAACTTACTCTAGCAGTATTTAAGGAAAATAATGTTTTGTTATGGTTTTGAATTGATGGACAAACGAGTTGTGTCAACATTTGTCGACATTGTTATGTAAATATGTATCCCACTACGGTATTGTAAGTATTGTAATTAGTATACAGTGTGTCCAAAGGAAATGTAACCTGGCGATAGTACACCTTCTGAAAAGTTTACAAGAAACAAATTCAAGTTAAAGTTTTAGGAAATTAACCATATAGAATGGTTATTTGTATGAAGCACCCAGTATATATTTCCGCATGTCTCTGAGTTTATTCGTTCGAAACTTACAAGCCGAATACAAAAGCAATTGAGAAATGTATATACATTAATAGAAACGGATTCAATACCTCATGTTCTGAGAATTTTACTGGTAAAAAAAATCAAATAAGGTTTTAGGAACCTCATCTACAAATTTCACATTGTGTTTATATACAGGCTGGTTTAGTTTTAAGTTTTAGAACAAAGTAACTTTTAATAGAACAGACTCTAAATTTTTATTGTCTTAGATACTTAAATAATTATTGGATTATTAAAGAAACTAAATTAATTATAAACGGACAACATTGTATTAATGAACAAAAAGCGACTTAACCTGTATACTAAATAAATGTAACATTTTCGAACGAAAAACTTTGTAAGATCTGATGTTCTACAGATGAATTATTAATATGTAATTTAATAGAATATAAAAGCTGAAAAAATATACAGGCTGCTCCGCTTAAAAACTGACCGTTGTAGGCTCCTTATAAATGAAACACTTCGTTCTATATACATAAAGTATTTCGTATTTATAGCTTAAAGTATTTTAAATAACTTTCATTTAATTTATAGAAAAATGCAGAGTTATTGAACTACTCTGGATATTAAAACACATCTCAGATGTGTAGCACAAGTCAATTCAAACCACTTTTATTAGAACTGTTTTCTTGTAAAGTTTTCAGAGGACGAGATATTGACAAGCTACGTATCTTTTTGTACACACTGTATATGACTTTAGAGCTGTATTTCTCATGGTATTTATCCCCACGGGGTCAATATAAAACATTACCGTGAGATATTTGTTATGTTCCTGACTGATTTAGTACCCATTAGTATGGAGGCGCATAAAATTTCATTACACTCGAAGCAAAATGCCCATTCGTTATCAAGACCCCAAATAAATCCTAAAATTTACAGCAGCGGAGACGGAAAGCAGTATGGAGTGTTACCTTTGCTACTCCGAATGCAAAACCGTAGCCCAAATTACTATCTACTTCAAGGTTATTGATAAATCGTCGTTTCAGTTTTAGATTAATTTGAATTGCTTATGGTTCACTGGGATGATTCACAGAGTGTAATAAACTTTAACAAACTAATTTAAACAAATAATGAAAATGTCAAAGTTTTATTAGTGACGCATGTTATGCATAGCATTATATCATTCTCACAATGAAAAGTACTAAAATAATATCGGCATCTTTAACCTAATTGGCAACCACTATTGTCAATACACCATTGTTGGTAGATTGCGTTTTGACGTGTCAATGCTAGATATAAATATTTGATTTCTTGTATATTTGAAAAGGACTGAAATTGGGAGTGTACATACAGTTTAGTCTTACTTAAAATAATAGAAAATAATAAAGAATTCTCCACAAATTGTCATTATGAAATAGAGTGTCGCTAAAAGTTTGTTATATACAGTGTGACCAGAAAAGTTTGCGTCATATGGAAAATTTCTTTATTATCCATATTCAGTAAATGTTATTCGTCATAAAAGTTAGCGGCAAGCTCAAAACAAAAATTTGAATTATCAAATCATAAAATGTATATACCTATCATCTACAGGGCAGTTTATAATATATGAATTTGAAATTTAAGTAACATACCTTTATTTTCAATATTAAATGAAAAAAGAAATATGTTATTTTATTCACGGATACTTATAAATGTATTTTTGAAAATTTTGTTTAATTTAATATGCAATTCGTGGTATTGAGAGAGTATATTAAAGATGGAATCAATCAGCTAATAATCTTTTATTACAAAAGTGTTTTCATCCATTCACAAATTTTTTATTCCCGGTTTAAAAGTTCAAAATCAAAGAAAAATAAAGTAATTATTTACGGCAGCGTATCCTAAAATTGGGGATTTCTTGTGTCCTTCGTCTCCGGTAATAATCAGAAATATCAGTTACTTATTGGAAGTCAATTTTGTGTCATATGTTCATAGTATTTCTAGTAAAGTCGTACCTGATACGAGGGTGTAATGTATATTCTTAAATAATTACCGTTGAAGTAAAACAATTGAAAACTATATAAATTAGTGTTATTTAAGTATTCACAATCACCAATTACAAACATAGACGTAAAACCAATGGTTGAAATGAACAATTTTTCAAATTAATATTAATAATAGAGTAGAACGAATAGTAGCTACTTATATTTTTATGACAATGAAATAAAAATCACAAATTGTATTGTAGTCACAGGGCTGTGGAGTCGGAGTCGGAGTTCAGACAAATTTCAGAGGATTCGGAGTCGGAGTCGGAAAAAGTGTACCTACTCCGACTCCGAGTCCTTGTTTAAATAATGTAGAAAAAGACCTGCGCGATCGCCGTTGCCTCAATAGAAAGGAAACAATTAACTAGACATATTATTAGGTATTTTACAAAGTACCTTACCTACATACGTAAATATAATTAAACCACAAAACACACACCTCGGTGGTAAGTGATGATTTTCAAATGATTACTGTGAGTAGCTCGCCGCGTCGCATATATAGTTTATTTCCAATGTTCAACAACCAACCTCAATGTCCTAATCATGGTAGCTCGATCATCTACAAATAAAAAATCGGACTTCGATGCATACTTAATTAGTACTTTCTAAACTGTAACGACGTGTGGTTTTTATCTATTCCTCTAAATTAAGAGAATTTGTTCGTATTCGTTCGGCCACAACGAACAGCTGAACAATTCATTACATATTACAAAAAGTATTTTAATTATTTTTTCCTTCAATTTGAATGAGAAAAAATAGATTCCTACAGCTGCTGAACCAGAAGAAGCAGCGTGATGAACACTCAACTTTTTTCATTTTTTATTTGCCCCAATATCTCAATGTTTATAAAAGATACAGCTTAACTAGTAAAACTTTGCAATTTTAGCTTTATGTTCGATAACATTTGTAAACTTTAACCGAAATTGATTATTTTTTGGGCACATGAACAAATTTATTAAAAGTATCACATCCCTTTGTATTTAACAAAACATGCATCTTGTTATACCGGGAGAACCAAAATGATGGTCAAAAGGCGATACAAAAAAGTGATCCGACAGAAATTAAAAAATAAAGAATTTGAACAAGAATTTTAAATAGGTAATGAGATTGTGCAATAGGACCGAATGTTGAATGTTGAAGTTGAATGTTGGAATATCCGTGTATGTATACGTGTTGCAGCCAGAATTGTGACGTTATTGCCGCTAACAGAAGTAAGAGTTGAGATTATTTTCAGGCTATTTTGCACTCAATTTCGTATTCATTGGAATGAACTTTACTTTGTACTATACAGTGATTTGTCATTACCTTTGTTGTTATTAAAGCGCGAAAATCGGTTAAATGGACAAAGTAGTTCAGAATTGTGTGTTCTCTAATAAGAAAACACTTGAATTTCTAATGAATTCAGATATATTTTGAAAAAATAAAAAAGCGTCAGTTTTTAAATATGGTCTTAACTTTGTGGTCCGATCATTACGCCTTTTTGATTGTGCTTACCATTAGATTATGTCAGTTTAATTTTTTGCCAACAAAATCGTTGGAAAATTCGTTGCCGGAGTCAGAGTTGGAGTCGGAGTCGTACTACGAATATTATCTGGAGTCGGAGTCGGAGTCGAATGTTTTTTTACCGACTCCATAGCTCTGATTTGTAGATATTAACCAAGTTTTCAAATAATACAGTTGAAAGAATCCGTAGAATAACTGGTTTGGTCGAGTCACTATTAGTAGAGCGCTGAAACCATTGGATGTCTCAGATGTTAGAAAATACACGATGTATTCTACCTCTCTCAGAGCACCACTAATAGTGATGCGACCATAGCTACTAATATTTTGTTAATAGTTAAGAATTAAGATTAACATTGAAATAAAAATCACATATATAATTTAATCAAATTTGAGTAGAACAATGGAGTAGAAAGAATCAGTAGACTGAATGGTAGTAAGATATAGTTTGTGTTATTAATTTAGTACCAGAGTGATAATTAAAAATATTAAAAAACAATTTTTTTTCAAGATAGACGACTGATTTAAAATTTAAATATAATTTTTACCTCTAAACAATCTTTCCTAATAACACTCTTTGGTGAAAAGTGAAGGTACTTTACTCCGATGCCAAATTCTCACATTCTGAACTGAAGTTCTGATTACAATTTTGGTTTTAGACCTGCCACCAACGTTTATGAAGAATAAAATTTTCTAGGAAATTAATACACACTGTTTACTACGTATAATAGGTAATAATAGCCAATAATAATAGTGCTATTGGACAAATGCTTATTAAAATTTTTAGCTCTGAATATATTTAATTAGCATTTAATTGGACTTTTTTTGAGGGCACAAATGGAAAAAGATCACGTCACCATATGTCAAATTAAACGGCTTAAATGGTTTATCATTAAGTACTTGCTAATGTGATAGTGGTCCTTGGTTGCAGTGCATAAATGTGTGCTTGGATGTGAAAAGGGACCAGTTGACCGTTTCTAGTTACGCAGATAATCGCAAATAAAGTTAAACTGGTTCAAAATACACATTTTTGTGTTATTAGCTAATTACTCTCCTTATTGTGTTTTTTATCAGATGTGTTCGTCTGAAACCCGTCTGCGGTTGGAAAAGCATGAAAAAATGCGTTTTTATTGCGAATGAAAAAGGGACCAGTTGTCGATATCACGCTACGCTCTAGCGCATTACGGTGTTGCCGCATACAGTGGCAGAAACAAATGTCCGTATGATAGCAGTTTATAAACTTGTTTGTATAAAATATAATTACAAAGTTATATAATATTCCGGGACAACTACTACGCTTATATTAACTTCACTTTTTGTTTGTTTGTTTGTTAGATTCAAATCTTGTAATCGATATTATTTCTACTTCCCAGTGTCCAATCAAGTTAAAATTTTGCATGTAGACGGATTTCCGATGACAATACAAGAAGCAATATTTTTTTCAAAAATATGGAAACTTTTCCAAAATTTGAAAAAATTTCAAAATTTGGAAAATTTGACCAAATGAGTTGAAATTTTGCCTGTGGACGGATTTCCGGTGACAATGACAAGAAGCAATAAAAGAATTTGGAAAATTTTCTAAAATATTGAAAAAAATTTTGAATTTGTACCAGTCTCGTAATCGATATTATTTCTACTGCCCAGTGTCCAACCAAGTTAAAAATTTGCTTGTGGACAGATTTCCAGTGACAATACAAGAATCAATAAAAGAAATATGGAAACTTGTCCAAAATTTGAAAGGAAATTCAAAATTTGGAGAATTTAACCAATTGAGTTAAAATTTTGCCTGTGGTCTGATTTCCGGTGACAATGACATGAAGCAATAAAAAAATTTGGAAAATTTTCTAACATTTTGAAAAAAATTTTGAATTTGGAAAATATGTCCAATCGAGTTGAAATTTTGTATGTGGACAGATTTCCGGCGACAATGCTCTCGAAAAAAATAAAATGAGTAAAAAAATTTGTGAAAATTTGTGTAGTTTTTAGGAAATGCACTTTTTATATAAATTTATTATGATTGTATTTCCATGTTTTGTGTCCCTAGTTATGTTTATTTCTTATCATTAAACGTTTAAAATAATTTGATACTATCTGATTTATTTGAACTCGTAAATTTGGATTTTTAACTGACATAAGTGTTGAAATCAGACAGCTGCAAAACTATGTAACAGGAAATAGGATGAAAAAAGTTGCAAATTCACGTTAATTTATTATGGTTGCCAGATTGCACTCGGTGCCATTTTGAATTATAAACATCTAACATCAGATATTTGTTTTCTTCTGAATCCGACAGTTAATTACATGTTTAGTCGCCATATTGGATCCGCCATTTTGAATTTTATACATCTGACAACAGATTTGGAATCCGTAACCTTCATAATTTAATTTTTGTATAAATTCGACACTTAATTACATCTTTGGTCGCCATATTAGATCCGCCATTTTGAATTCTAAAAATCTAAAAATAAATAAGATTTGGAATCAGAGGACCCCATAAACCCCTTACGAGAATGCTTAAGTCTTCTTAAGACTCGAGAGATGAAGCTAGGTATCTTACACTATACATATTGTAGGCCCAGGCCAATGGCGCTATAGATTAACAAACCTATAAAACCCAAACGGAATAATGAAATAATAAATTCTACTAAAAATCTTGAAACTAATATTGAAATTGTTCCAAAAATGTTGGAGTCAGCGTAACTTCCAAATATGCGGGAAGTTATTAACATTTAAACTTTGCAAAAGTTTGAAGCGTCATAGCACAAAAGTTTCATTTTTGCACCAGCAAATTAAATATTTTTTTTTTCAATTTCTCTTTATGGTAATCGGCTTAAAATGTTGCAGTACCTTTGCCATAACTTATTCTATCTAAAAACACTCATAACTCAATTTCGGTCAACTGGTCCCTTTTCATATCCAGGCACACAAATCACTCTGAACGCTAAAAGTCTGCAATCTGCAAGACGCAATATGTTGGCCAAAACTGTCGTCCACAAATGCTTACTGATATTGTAAAGAAATTAATCAAACTTATCGCATACTATTGTAATTTTGAATATCAAACTTAAACTTCAGATATTAAAATGAATTAAAAATAAATTTTTAATTGATATGGCTTGAACACAATTTGTATTCTTGAATCCCAAGAATATATATTCTTCAATTTGTTGTTTTAAATGAAGAGTTGTTATTATGATAACAAGTAATATTTTATTCAAACAACAGTACTGAAAAGTTTGTTACAATAATAAGATATTATTGTCGTTAAAAACCTATATCAAAAATAATTATTTCTGCTTAACAATGCAGTTATTCTTGGATTGAAAACTGTGTGTGTTGGTTGAAACAAGTAAAGATGAAAACGTTCGTCTTCTTGAACATCAGCATAGCAGAACGCAAAAGCTTCCTCAAAAAGTGCCTGCACTAATTAGTAATAACGTAATGCGCTTTTAAGCCAATTGGCGTTTTCAACAAATCATTGTACGCCGCTTGTATCTAACTTATTTCGTGCGTTGTGTCTTTATGTGGTGCAGTTAAGTTGTTTTAGGCAGCAGGGCAACTGTTGGTTCAAAAATCAAAACGTGCATAAAGATGAGCATAAAAGCCACTTTAATTGATTGTTTCTCGGAATTGTTCCAGAAATTTTAAGGTGTGTATACTTATGTGTTTTTCTTTGCAATATTTTGTGATGTATTAGTGAGTATTAAAACTGTGGGTACAATTTTTAAAAGTACATATATGATAAACTTGATGAATTTCTTTAGTGTCCAAAAAAATAATGAAAATCGGCCAAAGACTCCCAAAGTATTGAACATCAGTTTTTAAATGGCCAAATTGGTTTAAGTGTTCTGTAATTGAACTGTAATTGAAGGATTGACAATATTTCTGAATGCAGGCAGAATATGTGGACGACAAAGTTTCAAGAGAGAAAGGTACGAATTAAACCATGACGCACAACACCAGAAGTTATGTCATCGAGAGCCTTCAGCACTAATGCTTTCAGCATCAAATATTGACTTTATAAATTATGGTAATCGATACGTTCTATTCGTTAGTCTATTAGTGAGCCTGCTCGGGTTTCCTATAATAAATTGGTTTTGATATTACACATAACCCCATCACTGTGTTCACTTCATTGGATATTTCTGCGGTGAACTAAAATATGATATGGCTTTGCAGGGTACAGGTTCGACAAAATACATCTTTATTGAGGCAGAACAGGTTCAAATAAACAGAAGCGAAGTAATAAATTATAATTGAAACCGACAATCACGCAGTAAATTTCAAAGTAATAAAAAACTTTGCGAGGGATGAAACAGTAAAAGCATGCTGGCAAGCGTGCTCAAAGTGGTAAAGGGAGCAAAGACTATATTACGAAGATAATGAATTTTTTACCAGAGGGTCGAGAGACATCCACGGCGAGCATTTCAGTTACCAGACAATTTTCAGTTGAGTTGACTTTCAAGTGCTTCTATTATTGCGGTACAACTCAACATGTTCGACGATTGAAAAGGGAGAAAATATGTTGGGAAAAAATCTATCAGCTCTTATATTCTATATATTAAATGTTTGTCTACCTTTGAAAGCTCGGGCTTAAATCAGTTTTTTTGTGAAAACCGGTTATCATATAACAAAACCATTCCTTTAATTGTTGAATATAGATTATTAAAATTCTTGCATGCAGAGTTAATAAACATAGATACATATGTGATCTGTATTCCTGTGTTAGTGGTAGTGTCATTAAAACAAATCATTTATCATTTTTTGTTGTATAAATAAACTCCTGAGGAAGAGTAGATTATAATAAAACGGCATAATATTTCTACTTCCAAGAAACGGTTAACAAAAGAATTTCTGGTACAACAATATAGCGATGCAAACAATTCGTAAAATGTTGATTTCCAAACTGCTATTTTTATTTATAAGTTTTAATTTCTAGTTCTAAAGCGAAACAGTATCAGCACGAAAAAAATATTTGCTATGTACCTAGAATAATAAGGACCAAAGTTTAAAAGAAAAAATATTGCAACAGGAATGTTTAATAAACCGAGCTAGTGACTAAAATTGCGTATTTCGGTAGCCACACATCTGAATGATTATTCTCTCTCAATAATAGACGATTATAGATTGCGTTGAAACCATGGTTGAAATACATAAAAGTCTGAGCAAACCTTAAGGTTGTGTAAGGTTTTGGTTTAAAATGCGTCAAGTTAGTCAAGTAAACACACGCTGACACTGAAGAATTTCACTTATTGGAGCATTGTGCATTGGAGCATATTGGTATTTAATCAATATATTTAAATATAAGCAATAAGGGTTTTATTTATAATTTATAATTTATTTATAAGCGATTTATTTTCATATTTATACAATATCAGTTTCATAGTAGCAACATTTCAGTCATTAAAGCGGATAAAGTAATTGATTGAGACTAGATTGATGTTGCTTATTCCTCAGAAGGAGCAAAAATGAATAGCGCTGCAAAACAAAAATATTATGGCCACTTGAAGCGGGATAAAGGCGTCACCCGATGTGATTTTGATTAGTACAGGCTGACCAGAAAGGGTATCAGCACTATAATGTGGTTTAAATAGAAAACCTAAAATTTGTGTGATTATTTATTTATGCAAAAGTAATGTGTAGATAATGGAAATTTAATTGCCGAAAACAATATTGTCTAGATGACGTCCGTTACGTTGTATGCGCTCTTCAAATCGAGAACAAAAATACACTTACATTCCCATTATCTATAGATTACTTTTGCATAAATAAATAATCTCACAAATTTTAGGTTTTCTATTTATACACAAATTATAGTGGTGATACCATTTTTGGTCACCGTGTATAAGCATGTTTAGGTATTTGTCAAGCAAGGAAACTACAAGAAACGACCCCTAAAAGAAGGGGAAAGACTGTTTCAGACCGGACATGTTATTGATAGTAGGCAGTTGGCGAGACAAATAAGAGGCCAATAACATTAGGATTTCACTTCGGAAAACTTCAAACCCCGCTGGATATTTGTATATACCTTTCCGTTGGAAATATTACAAATAACGTACAAAATCCCGATCGATGTCGTGTCTGCAACGCACTTCCTTTTTAATTTCTTGATCTGCTAATTTTCTACCAAAGCTGTCGACACATAATATTTCAGCATCATATTTTATAGCAAAACAAAACAATCACATGTAGTTAAAACATTACCACTTCCATAATACATTCTCCACAAGGATACGATCTGTCTTAAAAAAACCGCTTTATTTCTTTTGCGTAGATGCACCTAAACCTGGAACTATGTTTTCAAGTATACGCTAGTAGGAGATACTAGTTGTGGGATAATCCCACAAACTAGGTGTAAATATTAAGTATTTTTTTCTTCTGAAGAATATATCGAAAAAGCTTGCTTTTTTTTATCATAAAATATCGATGCGCCTTAAGATTACCCTGTACATTTTCAGACACCCTGCATATGGTAATGATTGAATAAAAAAATGCTTATCACAGTTATGAAAGGGCATTAAAAAATCTGGCAATTTTATCCATACCACCATACCACGTATTTTTGATTATAAAGTTCATTATCATGTTTTCGAATACTCGGGACCATTGATACAACAATAAATTGTTTATGGATCACTTTAGTAATTTAACAACTTCTGTAACAAGAAAATTTAAGATAAAAGTTCTTTTGGCAACAGTGTATTTTCAGTTTTGGTGTTTGTTAATAAAGTTTTATAGTTTATAGGGCATACATAGAAGTTGAAAAATTGTAACAACTTGCCCCACATCGCTCCTACATCGAAAATAAGGCATACTTTGACACTTGTCAGAATGACTCTTGTAACCTTTTGCCTTCTGCTACGTATCACGCTTCGAATAACTAACCAGAATTACCACCAGATTTCTTCGTTTTTACAGAATCTTTTTACAATTAAAATATTCTTAATTGAATTGACAATACCTCTTGATGTCGTTCTTCCTTGTATGATATATTAAAATATGCACTTGTTACATATATCAGGTACACAGCAGTCATTTTCAGGTTCAAAACAGGTTCTTTCCAATGAATTGAGTCTCTCCCAGGATTGTTCTATTCATTAGTTATCTTTTTTCTCGTGTAACATATTTCCCTAAGTATATGTACGAAAAACTACGAATACATTTGTCACGAAATGTTGTCCACCTGTGTTTGCATATCAATATTTGTATCAATATTTCCGAGAGTACTAAGCCTAGCAAAACAAGTTAAACATCACATTAAAGATGAAGGATGTGGGTATATAAACAAAGAATCGGGTACATAAAAATTTTGAAGCTACCAACTAGGGCTAAAAAACTACCCATCTGTTGTAAGTTACAAATTGCAAATCTCATTGACTTTTCGTAATTACAGAATGTAATATTGCTGGACGCATAATAATGAATGGACCAATGACAATTATATTGTCATTGTTATATTGTGCTCCCGACTAAGGTCCATGGTCGAGGCACTATTAGGAGAGCGCTGGAAACAGCATATATCTCTCTCAAATATTAGGAAATAAACGATATAATCTATCTCTCTCAGCACTCTACTAGTAGTAATTCGACTATACAGTAGATACTACTTTTCTTACGATAAGACATCAACCTATTTCCCTTTTTAAACCATTTGTATCAGATACCAAAATCCACGCGAGCGAAATCGGTGCCACTGCTACACAGTTCGGTAAACCTATTATGGGAAATATTTAACCACACAATGTGCTGTGCTTTAATTAGCATAATCAAATGTCATTTAAATTAGGGTTGCAACCAAAAATAATAACGAATAACTTAAAAGTATTGGATGAAAACCAACGAAGCTGATATTATAAACTTTTATTTAAACCAGAAATATATCTCATGTGAGGCATACAACGAAACGTTGTTTCCAGCGGTTGTCTTACTTTAAGATTGTACAATTTTAAATGGATGCTATACTTATTTGACTTAAGCTTTTGTTGTTTTAAATCAAAAGGTTGGGTAGTTTGATTAATCAGCTGACATTCTTGAATTATACGTTCACCTACTTCTTTTAAATAAGAACATGTCATTATGAAAGCAATAATATTTTACATGGAATGCAATTAACGCATCCAAAGAAGAATATTGTTATTTTCCAACTAGAGAAGACACCCGGTGTCCCTCCTTAAGGTGCTCTTACACGTAGCCACTTTTGTTGCGCGAGATTCTATTGCGACACTATGAAATGGCATGTTGTGTTCACACGAGAGATAAAATCAGTCAAAAGTTGCGCCACTTTCGACTAGCGCCAGCGCCAAGTGGCAGCCACACATTTTAAAGTTGCGATGCTATTCACACAGTACACGCCACTTTTCATTGCTACAACTTGTAAAAGTGGCACGTCGAATGTCTAGAATTGGTCAAGGAACGACTGCGCACCCTCGTACTTGTAGTGGTTGTGTTTATATTCTGCCTCATCAAGTTTTAAGCGGCGATAGTGATACTGTGTTGTTGTTTATTCCATAAAAAATGGATTCAGATTCTGATGCCGATGAGAGGACTAGAGCAACTACGTGTTATGAGCTAATGTTAATGAGCTATTCAAGGCCGCTTCTGTAGGAAAAGGCTCTTATTGAAATTTTAACTTTGCCGCGTATTATTGCATATTTTGTCGAACCTACAGGAGAAAGTCCCCAAGATTGATAGGAGGATCTAAATGTAGAGAAATTTCATTTTAAGTTTAACCTAACATTCCCATCAATGTCAATTTTTACGATCGTAAAAAAATTATTCGACCAAAAAGTCTCGTCTTGGGTTGGGTTGGGAATTACTTTAACAAGTAGAAAGAAAATTTTGCTAAATGTGCATTATGCGGAAAATATAAAATCAGTTGTTTATTTACGAGGACTTTAGTTGGAATATTTATTGTAATATTTATTTACCTGCTTTTTTGAGAATGACATATTTATTCGAAATTCTTTTTAGAGAAGAAGGATTTATTTTAACTTGCTTCTGTTGTTAACATTGTATGTTGAAATAATAAATATTTATTTATGTTCTTTTCTGTTTAGAGAATTAGTATTTATCGGTTAGCATCCTTTATTTACAAAATTACAATTTAATAAGTTTTTACTAAAGGGTGTTGAAGTTCGATAGTTATCGATAGTTTTAACAATAACTATCGGACACGCCAACTATCGATGTTTAACCAACACTACCGTATATACATCTATAAATGTTGCGCCACTAAAGTGGAAGTGGACCAACACGTCGGTCCATTTCTGTGTGGCGCTAGTACCGTGTTTGTACCTGTTTACACGCAGCAACATTTTAGCTGTACGCAACTTTAAAAAATTGCGCGCTGTACTGGAAGTGTCGCAATATTTATAGTTGCAGCGTTGTTCACACATTGCAATACAAGAATTGCGCCATTTTTTAACTTGCGCAATACGAAAAGTGGCGTCGTGTAAGAGCACCTTTAGTCTATTTCCATCAATATTAGAGCTGTTTGACAATTCTACGTCAGGTACATTGACGGTATAGTAGCACAATCACTGATGCTGCATAGATATGTACGCGGTTATATACCCTCCAGGAGACCTCTCTTACGACGAGAAACTAAAGCGCCATCTATCGGCAAGCCTGCACATTATTTACAAAACAACGACTTTCTTAAATCAAAAAAATTGTTTGCATAAAGCAGATGTTTAGGTTGTTTTATATTAAAGAAATATTCTTATTATACGTATGTGTTGTCTTAAAACAGACCAATTATGTTAAGAATGTTATTTTCTTAACATTAAACAACCATTTCTCTGTGTGGGTGTGATATCATTGCTCGTTTAAAACCTAGTCATTTTTTTCTGAAACTTTCTTCATTTGATGTCCATGAAGAGAGTCAAACAGAACCTGCTCTTTTTGATATTTTAATTTCACACTGACCCAATGTGTGTTGTTTCTACAGTTGGAACTATCTTCCGGTTCAAACCGGTAATATAAACTTCCGATTTTGTATCATTAATAACCTATATGATAACTAATGATTCTGAAACATACACTCAGTAGATTGTAGAACCGGTCAAATGCCAAAATTAAAACACTTTTCAATTACCACTCTACAATTATACTGGCCAATATCGTCCATAATAATGATACATACTCCTTACGACGGACAATAACGAATCGACACTGATTCAAAGCAGAATACATATAACAAATATGTAGAAGCCAAAAAAATTAAGAAGAATGTTTGTTAAACATTGTATTTAGGAACCACCATATTTGTTCAAATATTTATTTTATAAATACAATTTCCTATATTATTTGGGGCGCATATTACCATATTTAAATGTTAATCTTCTGTGATAGGTGCAAAATGTATTCAAAATATCCGATAAGAAAAATATCACGCGGTTATTGTATTTGTCATGTCAAAATATGTCGCTCGGTTCAAACACGAGATTAGAGTCTGCCTAGCGCCAGCAAAATTTCATGTGGTTTTATATGCGGACGGCTTGTCAGGGAATGCACAAACCGCTCGGAAAACAAGAAATGCGAATCCACGTCAATCATTTCACCACCAGACGGAATCTTTCATAAATTTTCAATCCCACGTTTCATCCTGCGTGAAAATTCCGTTACGTAACACCTGCTGAAACCTGAATAACGTATATCTTCGCAAGTTTTTAATACCCATTAGAATAAATTATATAAAACTAATATAACAAAGTTAATGACAGTCTCGTAAATATATCATGTGATTAAACTTACATTTTCCGGTTGATGTTTACGACTTATTTAAGGACTTTTAAGCACATCTCAGCGTCGTCAGCACCAGCATAAAAATTCGAACACAATTTTTTAAAACTATCTTTCGTTTGGGGTTTATTTTCTGTTATTTGCTGTTAGGTACAAAATTTCGCGTTACGGTTTCGTGTACTGAAAGATTACTGAAAAAAACGTTCAGCGCCAAAGTTCAGCGCGTGCACGCAGCGGTGGAATCCGGGGTAGACTCCGGGGGAAGAAGCAGCTGCCCAGATAGGCTGGAGTCTGCGCGCTCGGGGCATGCGCACTACGTAGCACGTTTTCCCTTAGTAGGACACCATCCGCTGGCAAAGGGCATTTATTTCTTGCTTATTAGCTCCAAATAAACTCGCCGAGGGCATAAAAACGACCGGTGGGGTTTGCTGTCTCACTTTTAATTTGATACTGTGCACTACCGAAGCTAACTAAACCATTCATCGTTGGGATAAAGTATGGATGCATGGACATAACTCTAAAATGGAATTTATTACTTTAATGAAATTCTGTTCGTCGTACGATAAAGGTATGTGGCGCTTATTTGCGTTTTTCATTCCGGTTTTGAATAGAGTTAGGTACTTATAGAAGGATAAGTTCTATAGGAAAACGCGGAACATGATTGTTCATGGGGATCTACGAAACTATAAGAGCAACGAAGTCGGTTAAGCGGGACAAAATTTGCGTTAACATGGCCATTTTCAAAATAGTTCCTGCTTTTTAAGAAAATTTGCATGCATTAGTATATATTTAAAAAAAAAACTCTGATGTGGCCAGGCACAATACTTTATCATACTATACAGGGTGAGTTATTAGTATACCGGCGGTCGATAGTTAATAAATCGTTTGAGAAAGAAAAAATTTTTTATACAAAAGCTGTTTGACCCGCAATTTTCTATAACGTAAAATTATTTTCATTTATACAGGGTGTTGCATTTAGGTGTGACGGAAAGTATGTACATTTTTTTAAATTGAACGTTCTGCATATTTTATTATATTATAAACGCTACTAAATTTGTTTATCCAACCGTATATGTTGTTAAGTCACAGCATTAATAGTTCCAGAGATATTCAACTGTTTTCCAAAATACGCCCGTTGCAGGATCTTTTTAAAAAAGTATGTAAAAATGACATTTCTGCCGATTTTGTCTCTAAAGATGATAGTATCCAAAGATATTAGATACACTATACAGGGTGTTCATTGAACTTAGTAAATTTTGATGTTTTTCAAATGGCTTTTTCTCGAGTTTTTTAAATGGAACACCCTGTATAATATGTGTTGGCTGTAATAACCTTTTATTTTGCTCCAATTTACATCTGGTATGTCATACACCAAATGTTATTATTTTTTGTAATATTTGCAATTTAACGAAAATGTAATGCAATTGTGAATTTTAATATTGCTGTGAATAAGGTATTTGGTAGTTTGATGGAAAGTCTTCAAGTGGCGATAGAAGAGATAATTTAGAAACGATTTACCCAGCTTGATACTACAAAGTATTACCGTTATCAACATATTAATAATTTTTTATGAAATTTAGTACGTCTACGGTAAGGCAACCGTAAAACGTAAAACCCTGTACTTTTAGGTTATCTATCGAAAAAATTTGTTGACGTCTGAGTGTTGAAAATCAGATCTTTTATGATGTGATTTATGTGCTCACACTCAAAAACCAAATATGCAACAAAATCAAACTGATAGGCATCTTTAGATTCAGATTTTCATTCATAGCAAAAAAATCTATTAAAAACACTTCCAAATAACCCACTTTTCATTCACATTATCAATATTACTCATACTATCATTCATATTATCCCATGTTCGAACTGTCTCTCCAGAAAAACAACCTATTTTAAAGCAATTAACAATAGTAAGTAGATATTGTTGGTTGTTTTTTGTACTGAATACAAATCCGTTCTCAAACGTAGCTCATTAAGAGAGGTTTTAGCGTTTCTGTTTGTTTTTGTGTATGAGCGCACATACTATTACAATGAAAAGTAATAGTATGTGCACAATTTTCACAAAGATGAACAATTTTTCACGATAGTCCCCCTGAAACTACACAGTCTTTGGTTTAGTTCGCAGCCCAACTGAAGTTACTAGGTCTTCAGGTTCGCTCGCTGTACGTTTGTAAAAATTGCAAAACATACTTATAAAATTGTGTAATACCTTGATAACCGTAATACTTTTTCTATGAATAAAACTAGTTAAATAAGTTCTAAATTGCTTCTTCTATAATGCTTTAAATATTTTACATCATGCTACCCAGCACACTGTGTACAAAGCGATATTAAGATACTAAATAGCATACTACTCTTTAAATTCCAAATATCACAAAAACTATTAAAAATTGATATACGAAATAGTGAATATAAATTACGAAGAACTTTCAATTAGCAAATAATATACAGGGTGTTCCATTTAAAAATCTCAAGAAAAGGCGATTTAAAAAGGTTTAAAAACTAGTGCATGCTACGATCACCCTGTATAGCGCATCAAATTTTTCATGACATCAGCATCTAGCTATGAGTTTAGTTATGATGTGCCAGAATTTTTAGGACAATATCTGCAAAAATGTAGTATTAACGTAGTTTTTAAGAAAGGCCTGCAATTGCCAATTTTTTGACAAACAATTGAATATCTCAGAAACTATTTACTTTACACAGGTATATCTTACACAGTTGGAAAGACAACTTCCTTAGTACTCATAATATGGCATGATATACAGGGCGTTCCATTAAAAAAAAATACTGACTTTTAGTCTCGCCTAAATGCAACACCCTGTATAATTTTACGTTATAGAAACTAATCAGTCAAACAACTCTTGTATAAAACAATTTTTTCTTTCTCAAACGATTTGATAACTATCCACCGCCGGGATACTAATAACTCACCCTGTATATAAAATTAATAGTTTAGCTGCATGAGATTCTATTTGGTCGAAATCGGTCGTGTCTGAAATAATATAAAACTAGTCAGCCAGGATTTTACAGATATTTTGATACTATTGACAGTAGCTATTATCAAAACATCAGCGTTTGAGACTACCTACTGTTATTAGAATGCAAATATCTGTCAAACTAGTTTTATATTAATGCAGACACGACCGATCTCGATCAAATAGAATTTGTTCATGCAGCTAATTATACCAAAAAATGTCATAGACATAAATTATGCCGAATTTACTCTACTTTAATTTGTTATGTAACTATTTTGACGAAATTGCAGAAATGGCGGCCCATTTGCAAAATCATTGAGAAATGCTAAGAGTAAACCTCCAGTTCCTTTGGACCCTTTTGCACAAAACGCTTTTCAGCTCCAAGTTTGGTCATTTAACATCTAAATATGAAGTTTTGTCCCGATACCTTGATAGCGTCTCCGGAATCGTCGCCACAAAAAGAAAACGGGTACACATACACATACACGCACAGAAATTTTTTTGTACCTTGGTCAAAAATTTTCAAGGGACCCAAGAGGACATATTTCCGCTAAAATCTCAATTTTTTTTTCGACGCGATTACAATTCTTTATCATAGTACGTATGATAAAGTAAGAAAGTAAAAACATTTAATTTCCCCTTTCATGAATAACTTCGCTAGTACGATAATCAGAAACTCGAAATTTTGTATTCTTACATAACCACATACTAAGCCATTTTTATTCTCAGAAAATTCTGTTCGCTAGCTTAAGCTGGGAAATATTCTACTTTTTCATTTACTATGAACGCCATATTGTTTTTTTACAGATTTAAATAAAATATTGAAAATGCTTTACAACCATGTATAACACAAATTATGTGCAACACGTTTATATTTGTAGCGCATTTTCACAAAATTTTTAAATTCATTGTATACGTCAAAATCAACGAAGTAATATTTTCACAAACTTACGTAATTTTACAAAAAAAAATTTCCTGATATTTTCATAATTGTGACGCACACGGTTGTAAACAATTGTCACTATTTTATTTAAATCTCTAATAGTCCAATATGGCACCCATTTTAACTAAAAAAAGTTGAATACCGCCCAGCAAAAACTGGCAAACAGAACAATGTGAAAAACCAAGTTTAGACTTTCCATTTGCCATATTATTGAAGTTATTCACGATAATAGAAATTGATAGTTTTTACTTTTCCCTTCATACCTAGTGATCCAGACAATTTTTTAAAATCTGAGAACTGTTATGTGAGGGGTATTTATATATTAGATATTTATATATTAGATATTTACGCCACTTTCATTTTCGCTTAACCGATGAAGTCGGTTACAAGTACCCTGTATAGGGCGTCAAATTATCAGCTGAGGGGGGAGTATCGTAAGAAAATACTTCGGTCAAGAATATCAACCCAAAAGATACTTAACCACCCCAAAACAAATATACCCAACCCAAAAAAAAAACATCACAACACTTCTGGAGAACGAAAGAGTTTACATGATAACATACGAATGTGGAACGTGCTATCAGGGACGGGACGAGGAATTTAATTGTCAAATATACAGGGGTGATTTACAATGAGGGGAGAATACTTAAAACGTATGTACAAAGGGGTCATCGTAAACCAA
Organism: Aphodius sticticus; assembly: GCA_963966075.1. NCBI lineage: Eukaryota > Metazoa > Arthropoda > Insecta > Coleoptera > Scarabaeidae > Aphodius > Aphodius sticticus. The sequence goes on from OZ014510.1 coordinate 20,701,849, forward strand.
CGTAGCAAATTTCTACCCAACTTGACTACAAAATAAAAACAAACTTAATTAGTTAAACTTACCGAAAAGACGATTTTTTTTTATAGAAAAGATAGTTATTTTTAAACCAAATAAGTTTAGTATGAAACTTTTTTTATTTACCGTCTTTGAAGAAATGGCACGAAAAGTTTAGTATTTTCTGTACCAACTTTAGGTTCTCTTAAATTTTATTAATCGACGTTTTACACTCGTGACTTTTTAGATTTACATCCATGCATCAAACTTTATCCAAACTCTATATATTTTTATTTTAGGATAAACAATCTGAAAAGGTAGGTAAAATATAGAAGAGCTTTTTGTCTGAACAGTCGACTTTTAAAGAATTTTGGGACCTTCGGTGTTTCTAAAATGCGATTTCCTGCTAGAAATAAATTCGCTACAAACACAAGTTCACGTACAAAAATCACAGACACTGCAATATCCTTACTTACAAATTCAGAAAACTCCTTCTGTTACATTGTGATGTTTTTGTCATGTTTTCTTGCCATCTCCGCTGCCTGAATCCATAATATATACCCTCACTTCCATCAATATTCAATTAAGTCCTGCCCTCTGCTCCAAATTTATGTAAGTATGTCAATATTTCGATGCAGTCTGATCTCAACATTAATTATTCTAAAACTATAAAGTAACAAAGAAAGTACTACTCAATTGTCTTTAATAATCACAATTTGATGATAGGTTAAAGACGTTCATAAACATTACCAGTTGTTTACGCAATGCGATTTCTGGAGATTTTAGCTGGTGTAAAACGTACTGGAAATCTGGTTTATGATCCCAGGAAAAAAGATTGTTCAACGCACTGGAAATGGATTATTTGAGACGTAGTGCAGGGATTCCAGACGGGACAGAAATAAAGTGATAAGGATGGGATGGAAGCAGACCAGTCTATAGTGGCAAGGATTCAACACGGGGGCCCTAAGTGGCTTGGCAATTTGCTTCAAATGGATGAGCATATACAGGACGATAAAACATCACATTTTATGACAATAAAAACATGAAGGAAAAAATTTACCGTTCCCGAGATATTACCTCCAGATAATTTATTATATTTTATATGTCATGCGAAATAATTCACAATATAGACAGTAACTTAAAAGATTGTTTGCCGAGATTTTTAGGTTAAGTTGGCACATTTTTGTATAATTTTATATGGTGATTGTGTTTTGTTTATAGATTTACGACCGATGAAGGCTATGTTAAGCCGAAACATGTCTCCTATATAGAATAAATAAATTATTGATGCAAGAATTAAGAGGTTTCTTTTCACCCTTTGACACTGAACAATTAACAATTAACTTGCGATATGGATATTTCCAGAAATACATAAAAGTCTGAAATTACAATGCACTCATTATTACAAGAGAATTAATACAACATTAATATTTTAAAAAAACATTCTATTTATGGAATAGTGGCATTTGAACATTTACATTTTAGAAGAGTAAGTGAGAAGCTCTATATTAAATACAATCAAAGATAGAGTAGTTCCAAACCCTAGAATAGCAAACACATACTGTAGATCCGTCAGATTCAATGGTACTGCGGAATCTGCTGCTGTATATGTGTACTTTGCAATGGTCCCGTAAAACCATTTGGAATCAGATATCCATTTTAATATCATTCCATTTTCATGCAATTGCTTAATACTTTTATCAATTTGATCTAACAAATGAAAGCACGGTTTCGCCACAAAGGATAACAGATACGCCTCAACGGTACTTGTACTATTGTGGATACATAAATAATAGTGATAGCTGAGTATCAGTATAGAAATTTCTGTATTTGACGAATTTTTCTACTAAGGTCAACATCGTATCTGTAGTACTCTGATAGCTGTTTTGTGGTATACTTATATTCTGTATGGTGTTATATTTAGCTACTGACGTACTTCTTAATACGTAGGGGTATTTAGAAGATGCCATGCCTTCCAAAGTCAATATGTGTTCCTCGTATAGTGGCATTGTCGTGTAGCTATTCAACCTACCTTGAATGTATACTGATAAAATCATCGCATACAACATTACGCAACCAGATATAAACCTAAAATTTTTATGAATTTTATATGTTACTGGGACGCTCAAATTCAAACCATATCCAATCAAGAGTAAGCTACCAATATCGGAGTCCTTCTGATCAAAGTAGGTTAACAACCTGATGACTAACACAAATGTAAAGTTTACGATTATAATTAAAATCCAAGCTATACCAGGTAATATGTGCGTTATTTTTTTCCATTCGGAAACTTTACCAGGGCTTGGAAGTAACACAACCAACACATCTCTGAACACATCTCCAGTGTTTTCCACGTCTGGCATTATCTTAGCAATAAATCCTGGTCTGCCAGCAAAGATGTCGCTTATATTGTTTGCAAATTCCACCCCTAATATATTATGAGTGAAAGTATTATCAAACTCTTGAATGTACTTATCACTTAGCTCATTCAAGTGTAATTGCAAATTGTAGCGTTGTCCGATTGTGTTTAGGACGTTGATCATAAAGCCTGGTATTTCTGCTGACGGATTAATGCAGAATGGTGGTGCAACACCCCAGGAAATCCGCATTCGGCAATTTTTTATTTCAAATTTTGGTAATATTTTGTCGCTTGTTGTCGACAGCGAGACATCTCCGCAAGTAAATTTATTGAAGTCTATTGTATGCAGGTTTTCATTGTTTATGACAATGACTTTCTTGATGAAGTACTTCCAGAATACTTCAAAAATCAACTTAATGTCAAATTTGATCTCTAATAGAACAATATGAACTGCTTTGCAGTACGTTTTATTATCTTTGCTCAACTGTACTAACATACCATCAATTTGCCAAACATCAGTAAAATTTATAATGTAGTTTTTAAATGGTTTCTGTAGATTCCCTGAAATAATTATATTCGATTCGTAGATATAAGTTGGTCTCGTTACCGTTGGAATATCATCCGTGAAATCAATTAATGCTGTGCTACCGTACAGTCGACTAAATAGCCTTTTTACATTTGGTCTGTTTAAAGGCATAACCACGGTGTATTGCGAAACAAGCACTAACATTATTCCTAAATATCTACCCATATTGTTGATTTATTCTCTGATAAACTGCTGGAGTATAAAAGGGCTTATATTTACGGCTTTCTCAGTTGCCTTTCTCAAGTAAAATACTCCAGAACACATGAAACAATGAAATACAGCACATTCAAGACTAAAATGAAGATAGTTTTAAAACAGTCACCATAGAAATCGACTTGCCTCCCGGATGAACAAAAAACCCACCAGAGCACCGTTAGAGGAAGGAATCGGCTTATACAAGCATTTTGTAACTTTATATGTACATATGATACATTGTGTGTATTGATTTGTTAAATAAATTATATATTTGCTTCCAAAAGAACATGTTTTGTATGTATGTTATTTATTCATTCGATTGCGGTTGATTGTAATTTTTCTCGCATAGTAAAGTTCGTTACCATTATATTTAGGTTGTACATTAAGCAAACAACAATAAGATCTAAAGATTACAAAGGTTTATTATATATTATTTTATTATATAATGGTGTATTTTGTGACATATTATTAAGCTTAGTGATCACTGACTAAAAAATTCGCCATGAAATGCTTGCATCAACATCTTCGAAAATATTAAGCTTAGCAAAAGCTTATTAAAGATGAAATTTTGATGAAGATTTGAGTACATGATTTACTTCAAGATTTACTTTAAAATACTGAAAGACATAGATTTGGGAGATGGTAAAAAACTGTCTAGTCATCTGTCATGAACAAACTCTGTATTCTTGATGGCTTTGGGGAGCTAGGTTTGCAATAAAACTCTTACCTTTTAAGCTGACGTTTCGGCTATATTTTTTCAGCCTTATTCATAGCTACAAAACAACAAGGAATATATGAGTACATAAACAATCAATTATATGAAAAAATGACCATAAAAGTATGTCAAAAATTCACATTAAAATAACACAACAACATGCATCGGCAGACAGACAGTTACCAGAACAATTTTGGAATACAACGTGTCTAAATCTATGAACAGGTTCTTTTTTGGGGATCTCTGATAAAGTAGTTGCATAGTCTCCGGGTTCAATGCGGCAAGATGGAAATTACATTCGAATATATGTTGCTCAGATTATCTGTGTCGGTTCTTAGGTTTACGGTGTTTTGAGTCATTTTTATAAAGAGCATTTCCATAATACATCTTTTCCTATAATGAGCTTCTCTTCTCAAAATCTCAGCACCATCAAAGTTAAATGTGTGGCCATTCGACAACGCATGTAAGGCAAGGGCCTACCTAGCTCCCCAAAGCCATCAAGAATACTTATAATTAACCTTTTGGAGCGAGAAAAGTGAACAAAAACTCTGTATGTTTTGACAGAATAGATATTGACATAATATTTCAGTACTGAAAACTCGTTTTTAACCGTCTGCCAATACTACATCTTTTAAAAAAATAAATGAATTGGATGGCTCGCCCCTGTAGGACTGCCACCGCATTCATCTGATTTAATGTCGCTTGATTTTTACTTTATCATACGCAGTATGTAAAGTATTGTAATCATGCCAAAAAGAATTTTTGAGATTTTAGCGGAAATATGTCTTTTTGGGTCCCCTGAACATTTTTGACCAAGGTACAAAAAAATGTCTGTGTGTGTGTGTGTATGTGTGTGTTTGTGTGTATGTGTATGTGTATGTGTGTGTGTATGTGTGTGTGTGTGTACCCGTTTTTGTGGCGACGATTCCGGAGAAACTACTAAAGGTATCGGGACAAAACTTCATATTTAGAAGTTTTATAACCAAACTTAGAGCTGAAAAGCTTTCTGTTGAAAAGGGTGCAAAGGAACTGGTGGTTTACTCTTAGCATTTTTCGAAGATTTTGTAAATAAGCCGCTATTTGTGTAATGTCGTCAAAATAGTTAAATAATAAATTAAAGGAGAGGAAATTTTCTATAATTTATGTATATGACATTTTTTGGTAGAATTTACAGTTTAGCTGCATGAGCAAATTCTATTTCATCGAGATCGGTCGTACTGCTTTAAAACTAGTAGCCAGGATATGTCAGATTTTTTGATTCTAATGACAGTAGCTAGTGTCAAACGCTAATGTTTTGAAAATACTACTGTCAATATAGGCTGCGTTCGGATATTGAACACCGTTTCACTTTTTACACCCACTAACACGTACGTGTCATTTGGACGGTGTACCCGGTGTCAACGGAGTACAATATCCGAACGCAGCTTTAATCGAGATATCTGTCTAGTTCTACTAGTTTTATTTTAATACAGACATAGCCGATCTCGATCAAATAGAATCTCATGCAGCTAAACTATTAATTTTATATATATTATGATAAAGTCATGTGCCTGGCCACATCAGATTTTTTTTTCTGGGGGGTTATTTAAGAGAGAAGGTGTATGCCAATAATTTTAATGATGATGTAGACTGTAGACATTCTAAAATTAAAAATTAGAGAAGCAATAGATACGGTATATCAGGAGGTTAGAAGAAATTGGAAAAATGCGTAGCTGTAGGAGACCAACTAGTGGAGTAGTTTTGTTAAATTAGTTAGTTAAAAATAAACAAAATATTTATTATTTATGATTATTTATTTATAACTTAGAATACAACATTGAAATGATATCTGGGCATAAAATTTTATCTAAGACAACGTTCCCCTACAACTTTTTTGTATTTTATGTGAAAAACTGACACTTTACTATACTGGGAGCTAAATAACTATCCTGGCCAAAAACAAACAAGTGACAACCGATTCTGGCATCGCTTCTTCCATAGAACCTGAATCTGAAAATAGAATTTCTGAATTGAGTTTAGTTTTTGAGAAGAGAAAATGATGCGTTTATTTGCACTGCATTCTCAAAAAACCTTGCTCATTCATTGAAGTTAAAAATAAAAATGATTAAAATAATGCATATATTTTCTAAATAACAAATTTAGTTTCTTTTTCACAGCCTTTCTTAAATAAAAACTAGAACAGCTTGAATTAAGCGATTGCTTAAAGCTAGGTTTTTATCTGTTTAACTTCAATTCGTTTCTATTGGGTGTTGACATTTAATTAAGATATAAGTTCACTTAGCAGTACACAGAGTTTATATACAACATATATTGATATTCCAATGATGTAGTCAGACGCTAATAACATCACGTACCCGTTCCCGACGTACAGTACAGAAACATAGTAAATTTTATATTAGCGAGCTTGTTTATGTGTCGGACGATAGTAGTTGGTCGGTGTCTGGAAGAAAAATTGTTAAATTATGCAAGTGAAGTGCCATTACGTAAACGAAGGAAGTTTGAAGAGAGCTGGGAACTTTGTGAAATTAGATAATGTAGACATTCTAAAATTAATAATTAGAGAAGCAATAGACGAAATAAGTGAAGAAGCAATTGATATGGTATATCGGGAGTTTAGAAAAAGATTGGAAAAATGCGTAGCTGTAGCAGAGCAATTTGTGGAGTAGTTTTGTGAAATTACTTGTTTAAAAATAAACAAAATACTTATTATTTATTTATAACTTACAGTACAACATTGAAATGATATCTGGGCATAACATTGAATCTAAGACAACGTTCTCGTACATTTTTTTTTTTAATTTCACATGAAAAACTGATACTTTAGTATACTGGGAGCTAAATCAATATCCTGGTCAAAAAGAACCACGTGAAAACCGATTCTGTTATGGCTTCTTCCATCGAATCTGAATCTTATAATAGAATTTCTGAATAAGTTTAGTTTTTGAGATGAAAAAAATTGTGTTTTTTTATATTGATGCGTTTATTTGCACTTTATTCTCATAAACCTTACTTACTCGTTGAAGCTAAAAAATAAAAATGTCTAAAATAATGCATATATTTTCTAAATATCAAATTTCGTTTCTTTTTCACAGCCTTTCTTGAATAAAAAACTAGAACAGTTTGAATTAAGCGATTACTTAAATCTAGGTTTTTATCTGTTTAACTTCAATTCGTTTCTATTGGGTGTTACATTTAATTAAGATATGTAAGTTCACTTAGCAGTACACAGACTTTGTATACAACATATATTGATATTCCAATAATGTAGTCAGACGCTAATAACAGCACGTACCCGTTCCCGACATACAGTACAGAAACATAATAAATTGTATATTATCGAGCTTGTTTATGTGTCGGACGATGGTAGTTGGCCGAAATAAATGAAGAAGCAATTGATATGGTATATCGGGAGTTTAGAAGAAGATTGGAAAAATGCGTAGCTGTAGCAGAGCAACTTGTGGAGTAGTTTTGTGAAATTACTTTGTTAAAAATAAACAAAATACTTATTATTTATTATTATTTACTTATAACTTAGAGTACAACAATGAAATGATATCTGGGCATAAAATTGAATCTAAGACAACGCTCCCCTATAACTTTTTAATTTCATGTGAAAAACTGAAACTTTACTATAGTGGGAGCTAAATGACTATCCTGGCAAAAAACAAACAAGTGATAACCGTTTCTAGTATGGCTTCTTCCACAGAATCTGACTCTGATAATAGAATTTATGAACAGAGTTTAGTTTTTGAGTAGAAAAATCGCTTTTTTTGTATTGATGCGTTTATTTGAACTGTCGTCTCAAAAACCTCGCTCACTAAATATCAAATTTAGTTTCTTTTTTACAGCTTTTGTTGAATAAAAACTAGAACAGTTCGAATTAAGCGATTGCTTAAATCTTATCTGCTTATCTGTTAACTTCAATTCGTTTCTATTGGGTGTTGACATTTAATTAAGATATGTAAGTTCACTTAGCAGTACACAGAATTTGTATACAACATATTGATATTCCAATGATGTAGTCAGACGCTAATAACGTCACGTACCCGTTCCCGACGTACAGTACAGAAACATAATAAATTTTATATTATCGAGCTTGTTTATGTGTCGGACGATGGTAGTTGGTCGGTGTCTGGAAGAAAAATTGTCAAATTATGCAAGTGGAGTGCCATTACGTAGACGAAGGAAGTTTGAAGAGTGCTGGGAACTTTGTGAAATTAGAGAGGACCCCCGCGACACCCTCGGCAATTCCACTGGGGTGATTTAATCAAATTTACCGGTGCGAGCGGACCAACTCCGGTACACGCCGCTCCTGGTACATTTCTTCGTAGCCAGTGTCCTCAATTCGCGGGAATAACGACTCTTGCGTAGGAACTTCCCGCGAAAAAATAAGCGACGCGCGCTGAAGTGTGCAGAATTTATTATCTCATATCCGACCGAAGTATTCCAAGCGTTCCAGGTGACCCAGAGGATCATTTTATTGGATATGAAATTTTATATTTTACAGTAGTTTGGCGAGTTGACGACTTGAAGTGTCCTCATTGCGGAACTGTGGTTATTTTTGTGTCCTGAACCCAAAGCTCTTGAGACATGATAAAAATGACAATGTATGCATACCGGGTGACCCACGCCATAGGTACTCCCGTTTTTTTTTTTTTATAAAGCTGGACCATCGAAATTTGGGAAAGTGTTAATAGACAAAAAATGCCATTATTTGGGATACTCTTGAGGTTAATATGACTTCCGGTTTTTCCGGAAATGACGTCAACATTGAAATTTTAAACGGCACCCTATATTATTTGTGTTATATTTTCAATCAGGATGACATTCTGAACACAAAAACATATCGATCGTCAATTTTTATCATCAAGGCAACGCAAAAATAACTTTTTTGTGCATTAATCTAATAAACACTAACTAAATCGATTTTGGCCGACATTGCATTACTGGCGCCCTCTAGCGTGATTTAATTGATTTTTGGCTCGTGAGTCATTTTTTTCACGGGTACCCAATGGCCACACCGTGATTATTCGATAGGAAACATCTTTTCGATTACAATGATACCAAATACTTGATATTTTGTTGAAATTCGTAGCGCACAAATGTTGTTAGAAGGAAGGAAATGGAACAAAAATTTCAATGATGACGTCATTTCCGGAAAAACCGGAAGTCATATTAGCCTCAAGAGTATCCCAAAGAATTGCATTTTTTTGTCTATTAACATTATCCCAAATTTCATTCGTCCAGCGTTATAAACAATGAAAATAAACGGGAGTACCTATGTCGTGGGTCACCCGGTATTTAATAGTGATGAACTGAAACTAACTGCTGCCATAATTATAAACGCAAAAGAAGCATGTTGGTATAATATAGTAATAGTAATACGTCTTCATTTATTGTCCAGACAACAATCATAATGTATTATTTACAATTTTACAAGTGTTCTTCCCGAAGGCAACCTCAAGGGGCTACCTTGGAGATTTGTTAATGCAAATGGCAATACAAACCATTTAAAGTTCTTATATAAAGTGGTTGCTGACCATTCGATTGGTCTGAACCTAAAACTAACCGTAATTGGTTATTTTATAGTAGAAAGTAGTAGAAGAAGTCACAATAGTTTTTTAAAGGCGTATGTCAACTTTTGTCTTTCAAATGGGACAGTATGTTTTCCTCCAGAATTTATTAGAAGCATTTGTGTGCAATTTAAGATTTTGAAATTACTGCAACACAATGAACAAACTTCCACGATATCAGGTAAAAGTACCTACAAAGTTTCAGTACAAAATTATTAATTATACAACGGGAATCAAGTCTATTGATCTGAAGATGTGTCGTTATACTTCAAGATATTGCCGTGTATAAGATATAAGGATGTATTAACCATTATTTGGTTTAACCATATTTATGGCATATTCTCACCAAACATGAACCTGTTATTTTCAATAAAATCACCAAAAAAGTTGGAAAATAATAAAAATTAAAGTTGCGGTATTTGGGTATAGGGAAACGTGATGAAAATCGATGTATTCCGATGCGTGGAAACAAAAAATTAAATAAAAATTAAATGGCTCTATTTTTTCCATGGTCCCACGTCTGTGGTCAAGCCATGTCCACCAAATATGGGGAAATAATAACAAAACAACGTAGAAAGAGTACATATAATACCCATTATACCGATAATAATAAAAAAGAAACAGGAAATTCATATAAATATAGTACCTGAATTTTTCACATTCTCAAGTTTTACTTGGATTAAATTGTTTTTTTACCGTCTTGATTCTTCCTACGTCTTGCACTAATCATAGGTATATTTTCGATTAAACGACTGTAACTTTTGAAAAAATTTAAAAATCAAATGATAAGACGAAACGACAGCGTGTGCTTACGTTTGCTCATTGTTTTCACTTTAAGTGACATTAAATGTGTAAAAAAATATAAAGTAAACTGTGCAGTTATCTAACCAATATAAATAAACACCTAACGCTAACACGATGGACATGACGATTATAAAGGATCATTATAAATTATTGTAGTCGAAGTAGGCCAAGATATAAAACGTAAAAATTTCTGGTTGCCGCTCTATTAGAATGGAATGCCACTGTTCTACACGCAAAAGTTAGATTGGTTGCATAACCTATTTCAAGTTTGAGAGTTGTTAGTGTATAGCGGCAAAAATTGTCTACCATAGGTGTGGCCTACTTCGACTACAATCAGGACCCTGTATAATTTATATAATACTTCTAATACTGCTAAGTTCATTATGGTAGGACGCTGGATAAAAAACATTTATACAGATGTTCCTTATTATATTTCAATGATATACTAAGTGATGATGCATACAGTGTGTCCACGAAAGTCCGCACCATATGGAAAAATTTTTTATTGTTTATTTCTCAGAAAATTTTATTCTTGATAAAAGCTGGCGGCTCGTATGAAACCAAAACTGCAACCGTCAAATATGTTAATTTCGGTGCCATATACCAAGCGATTCAGAATATATGAATTTGTGATAAGAGTAAAGTACCTGTATTTTCATTATTATCGATAAACTTTATTTGGAAATGTTGTTTAGAAGTAAAAATTATATTCAAATATGAAGTCAGAGCCACCCACCTTGAAAAAAAATATTTTCAGCTTTTTTCTTAATTATTACTTTTGTGGCAAATATTAGTAAATGCCAGTGATACTACAAGGTTCTTTTTAATCTATTTATTAAAAATTTGAATACATTTTTATATTTTTTGTTATTTTGGTATGATAACTAATGTTTATTTAGAACTAACGCAAAATTACTTATTTTCTTGGTGCGAAGTTGATATTTCACCCTGTAGATATTAATATATCATACAATAACTAATTCAGGAACGTGACTTACCTTTTATTCAGTTAATATTATTGACTGTGGATAGGTTTATAATAGTAGTTATCCATCTACACCGAGCGATTCTCAAGTGGTGGTACGCGTGGTGCTACCACTTATGAAATTTTATTTTCACTGCTAATATTTTAATAAACATAACTGAAACCTCAATGAATTGTGTCTTAAATCAATTATTTTATGCAAGAATGTATCTTCTTATGTACAGCAGCACAAAACGCACCAATAACCACCTAAGTATAGGTTCTTGTATAGGCAACCCAATGATACAAAAAAGAAAGAATATGAAACAAACAGTTTATTTTCTTTATGCAACATTGTTTAAATTTTAAAATAGGCATACACCAGTTATCTCAGGTGGATATGAAAAACAAAAGCATTATCCAGACATTATCCATTTAATCGTACTCACTGCAGTTTACGTTAGTTTATGTGAATAGCTTCAAGAAACCCCACAAAAATATGTTGACAAAATGAGGAAACATGTTTGCCAGTGTTGCAAGAAGTAATCGAGCATAAAACGACTTCTGTTCGACAAATTGCTTCACACAGCCAATGCAGTAAATCAAGAGTACATAAAATAATAAAATTAAACAAGTATCACCCTTATAAACCAAAATTTATAAGTACACTAAAAGAAAGAGACTTTGACATCAGGTATGACTATACCATCTGGTTTGAGTTGAAAATGAAAGAGAAAATAGTTTTTTTAAAAATATTCTTTGTACAGATGCGGCAACATTTACGTCAAATGGGACTGCTTCTTCAGAAAATTGCCGGTGGCGGGCACATGAAAACCCGAACTTTACAGTAGAATGCCGAGATCAGTACCATTTTAAGACTAATGTGCTGTGCGGTATTTTGAATAATCAAATATTTGGGGCATTTTTTTCGTCAAAATTTAAATGGGGAATTATATCTTCAGTTCCTGAACAGAGAGTTGTCACCTTTTTTGCCGTTAATTCAACGGGAGTTAATTTGGTTCCTGCTTGATGGTGCGCCCATATACACAATATAAACTCTGTCTAGAACTTTTTAAATCATAAATTTGGCCATCGCTGGATAGGCAGAAATTCGGAATCAAGATCCTGGCCACCTAGATCCCCCGCCTTTACCCCGTGTTTTTGTGGGTTTACGTATACGTATACAAACACCGACCATTTAGCGATATAAATCATTTAGAGGAATCTATCCAACATTTTAAGTAGTAGAAATAAAAGAAGTTCATAGACAATAAATTAGCATTATTAACATATTCATAATAGTTATTAACTTAATAACGGGTAAATGAGTCATAATTAATTCTAGAAACAATAGATGTTTGATGCTTTAGTTATTTTTATTAAAATATTATCAGTGAAAATAAAATTTCGTAAGTGGTAGTACCGCGCGTCTCACCACTTGAGAATCGCTCGCTGTAGATGGATAACTACTATTATAAACCTATCTACAGTCATTAATATTAACTGAATAAAAGCTAAGACACGCTGCTGAATTAGTTATTGTATGATATATTAATATCTACAGGGTGAAATATCAACTTCGCACCAAGAAAATGAGTAATTTTGTGCTAGTTCTAAATAAACATTAGTTATCATACCAAAATAACAAAAAATATAAAAAATATATTCAACTTTCCAAAAAGTAGATTAAAAGGAACCTTTTAATACCATTGGCATTTGCTAATATTGGTCACAAGAGTAATAATTAAGGAAAAAACTGAAAATATTTTTTTTTCAATGTAGGTGGCCCTGATTTCATATTTGAATATAATTTTTACTTCTAAACAACATTTCTAAATAAAGTTTATCGATAATAATGAAAATAAAGGTACTTTACTCTTATCACAAATTCATATATTCTGAATCGCTTGGTATATGGCAAGGAAATTTACATATTTGATGGTTGCAGTTTTGGTTTCATATGAGCCGCCAACTTTTAGAAAGAATAAAATTTTCTGAGAAATACACAATAAAATATTTTTCCATATGGTGCGGACTTTCGTGGACACACTGTATATAAATAGTAGACCAACTTTTGTCAAGAAAAGAAAATCAAGAATTATGCTCGTTGTATCTCAATAAAAACCTGCACTGCAAAATTTTAAATTAGCCAACCCCCACCATCGTCAACTTTCGGAAGAATACATACTTGCGGGCGGGGATAAACCAAACCCACGAGGCAGCTCTTTGAAACCAGCTTTTGAAAACACTGGCTTGGAATTCCAAATTAGAGAAAGACTGCCGGTTAAATCGGCTTTCAAAGTTTCTCAGACAATAGAAATATAAAGCAAAACAATTTATATATATATATATATATATATATATATATATATATATATATATATATATATATATATATATATATATATATATATATATATATTTTTATACTTGCAACTACACACCTGTAGCTTAAAACTGTTACAATATATAATAAATTATAGATACTCCATACAAAAGATATGCTTACATAAACAAAGCTAAAATTGAGATATATCATTTAAAGCTAAACATCTAATGTCCTGTAAACGATTACTTACTATTGTATTTGTTCCAGATAAAAAATTCAATAGAACAAATCGTCTATCGAAGATTTTTGCTCTCTTTTTGGCTGTCACAAATAATGACTTTTCTGCGTTCCGTTAATTCCATAATGTTCCATAATGTTCAGGTTTTTCATTCCATTGTCTTGATAATTATAGTTTTTAACCATATCGCTAGTTTGCCATGTACATTGGCACAACACAGTCAAAAGTAGGTAAATTTTACAGGAAAATTATTTGAAAACATTAGTGAGTATAGCTGAATATTTATAAATAAAACACGGTAATTGGTTTTTACTAATAAAGTTAAACTTAAGAGAAAAGGCAAATATGTCCCCCGATATCATATTTGTAGATACGGCACTTTACCACTGGACGGCAGTATAATACACAGTATTATCTAATAACTATTTCAATCAACATAGTAAGCTACACTGCCAATATTTAAATTTGCCAAGTCACCCCCACTATCGTCAAGTTTCGTCAGCATACATACTTGCAGGCTGGGATAAACCAAACCCACAAGGCAGCTCTTTTATGTTTTGCTTTCCTACGAAGGTTTATACAAAAACCAGATTTTGAAAAACTCTGTTTTCGAATTCCAAATTAAAAAAAAAGCGGCCTGTTAAATCGGGTTTCAAAGTTTTTCAGACAATATTGTGTTCCAGATAAAAAATTCAATAGACCAAATCAGTCCATCAACGATTTTTTGCTCTCTTATTGGCTGTCACCAAAAATGAAATTTTCTGCGTTCATTAATTCCATAATGTTTCATAATGTTCAGGTTTTTTATCTCATTGTCTTGATAATTATAGTTTTTAACCATATCGCTAGTTTGCTATGTACATTGGCACAACACAATCAAAAGTAGGTAAATTTACAGGAAAATTATTTGAAAACATTAGTGAATATAGCTAAATATATTTATAAATTAATATATAAATTAATAAATATTTATTTATAAGTAAAACACAGTAATTTGTTTTTACTAATAAAATTAAACTTAAGTGAAAAGGCAAATATGTCCACCGCATATTTGTAGATACGGCACTTTACCACTGGACAGCAGTATAATCAGTATTATCTAATAATTATGTCAATCAATATAGTAATGAGTTTAATCAAATAAGTTCATTATTCCAGTTTTCATTATCCCATTAAGTCCAGTTTCTAAAACCGGGTTGTTCAAATTTAATAACCGTTTTCAAATGTCACAAAAAAAGGTTGAAAACCTGGTTTAAGAATAAGCCGATAAACCCTAACTACTACTCATTGAACCTTAGATTCACATCCATTATTTGTCGGTATTAAAAGTCAATGAATAAAATTCCTGTGTGGTTTTAATGACATATGTATACTTACTTTTCCCCATCTATCATTAATGATGGTGTTAATGTCATTAAATATTGAAAAATAAAATTAGTTCAGCAAAAATTAAAAGTCGACCAATCCCTTTATTTGCAATACATAATACTAACTACCATACAATTATAAATAATTATATCCTTCAAACATTAGCATCTCTGTCTAATATTTCATGGAAAAGCTGAACTTCCAGCTTCCCATTTTTTGTCCGTTGTATAAATTCATTATGGAATGTAGAAATGGTGGAACTCGTCATGGTTACAGGTGCTATTCTAAAATTACTACTCTTAATTATTAATAAAACAAATTAATATTATAGTAATACTCACTCGAACAGAAGAGAAAATTAGATATAAAATCAAGCTCACTAGAATAAACATTCTGTCTGTCGTGTTATCTAACTGAACTGACACCGCTCTGAGTCTATTGGACAGTTTTATCACCAAATAAATGAAATTGTTAAATACCACCAATTAACATATTACATTACTCGTGTTCATTTAGCACATTATTTATATAGAACAACTTCCGCTCTGAAGCTGCATAATGTGACCAATTACAGCTTACTTGGCGAACTGGAACTTAGATGGCCATGAAATGATAACTGCCGTTCTTTTGTTTGAGCCAGTGTACACCATTTTCGTGTGGCTTTAATAAATAATGTAATGGATATTATATAAGAATAAATTGCGGTCGCGATATTTGACCAGATGTTGTATACTATTGATCAAACAAATATATTCACATTGAATATGCAGGTATACAATAAAATAAATAACGTTAAATAACTATCTGTCCTATGCAGGGTTGCCAGAGTTATAAAATCTCTGATTTAGTTGATTATTTATTCAAGTATTGAGTTTGTTTAATGTTATGCAATTGTTTATGGGAGAAATATTAAAACTTAAATAAGATATTTTACAGTTGTGTCAAATTTCTTAATATTATTCGTTTTAATTGCGTTGTTTTAACACCATTTAAAAAAATGTAACAAGCCAAAACACATTGTTAGAAGTAAAACCCTCCTAGCCACTACATTTTTGGCAGCCGTCTGTCAATTTTTGCTTTTCAATTGATACTAGTGGTTTCTTCTAAAAAAATTAGAAAATTTCCGAAAAAAGGACCACTAAAAATTACAAATATTGATAAATTTGAATTGCGTTTTGTGAATGGAAAGTGTTTTGTGAATAATGCGTTTTAATAGATTCCTTTGCGCTGAATATGAAACCGGACTCAAAGTCAATGTATAGTTTTCCAAAAAGTTGAGGACAAAATGTTATAAATTGTTGTTTTGGCCTTTTTGTGAATTCATAATGCCCTAGAAATCTTAAAAGGGTCTCAAAGAAAACCTGAAACATTTTTATTTTATCTATTCAATGAAAATTTGCTCATGGCATTGAGTCAGGGCATCAGCTAAAAATCCACAAGTTTTCCAAAATCACAATTTTGACTTCAACTTATTCGAAAACCTTACGTGATAGGACACTTTTGAGTTCGGATTCGTATTCGGCGTAAGAAGTCTATCGAAAACAATCTATATTATACAATTTTCAGTTGTCTCTTTCACAAGAGTTTTCTTATAGCTATTCTATTTGAACATTATTGAATTTAGAAATAGATCTCAAAGATGTCAATCGATCCGTTGACGTGGTATCTCAAAAAATTACTTGAATTAATTATACTAAATTAACCGTTCATTTTCTCGTATGAGTTTCCGAATCCTTTGAAAATGATGAAAAAAATGAGATTTGAGCAATGAAGGAATAAAGTCTGATAGCCACAATTCTTCGCTGTTTTTTTATTAATTGTAAATTTTCCTATTAACTTGGATTCTAAACATTTTCATTCGTTTCTAACATGGCCATAAACTATCGATCCACATAGATCCCTATCAATCTGTTTCATCGACAGCATTTGATCTTTATATGCGCAAATTAGAATGACTGGACTAAAAATACAGTATTCGATTGAAGTTAACAATAGTGTTCTATAAAATTAAAGCCCAGATACAATTAGTAAAGAAATAAGCCTGGATGGTTTTTACGTAACACGAACGAACTTTTTATTGACGTAATTTAGCATATTTGGCATCGCAGGACTTTTCATACGACAGTTTTTCGACTAAGCCTTTCTAGATATACAGTATGTAACATAATACTGTATCATATTTCTTTCATGGACTTTTCAGGTCATCAGAATGATAACAACAATAGAAGAAAGAAAGGTATGCTTCCCTATATTCCTGGATGTCATAGTCTTTCGACAAAGTTTGACACGAGGGCATAGTCCATAAGTTGGAAGAGCTACTAGGTACCCTGCGAGTATAACCAACTCCTAAACTCACATCATTCTGATAGATACTTCCGTATAAAACAAGAGTACTCAACTTTTAAAAGCATTAAAGTTGGAATACACAAGGTAGTGTACTTGGCCCAATCCTATACTTTCTTGCAACCTGTAGTGTATGAAGGGTAAAGCATCAGCTTATAAACTAAATTTAAGTTAAACCAATGGGGAACATGTTTTATACTTATGTGGGATAAACATACCTACATTTAGACTGCTCTACCTATAACGGACGTAATTTTAAATTTCTCGAGAAAAAACCATTCTTTATAAAGAGTTTTGAATGTCCTAAAAAGTCGAAAGCCATTGTTAATATTTTGATTTAATATACAGGATAGTTAGATGGGATGGTTAGAAAACACGAAGATCTTAAATTGTCCGAAGAGTAAACTATCGCTTTTTCGGAATTAGATCAAAAATGTTATAGGTAAAAGTTAGTTTGAATTGATTTTGTGCTCAAATATCAAACTTGAATGTTCTATTTCAAATTTTACATCTCGGACCAGTGAGAAAACATTACATAAAGGTGAACAAAAAATTTAGTGACCACAATTTATGATTGATCAGTTGACAGTAGTAACAGAGTATCCAAGCAATTTCTTGATAGAAGCTGATTGAAAGTATGTTGACTTTAGAGCAAAGGGTTTATTTAGTTCTTTCTTACGGCATAGGTGAGGTATCGTACCGCCGTGCTATTGAAGTTTTTAACAGAGAATACCCTGAGGTATACGTGTCTGTCAATTGTGTTCGTGAATTAGTTAAAGAATTTCATGCAACACATTTCATCCTTATAAACCAGTACTGATACACACTTTAGTAGAAGGAGATGATGCTCGTCGATTAGAATTTTGCCTATTAATGGGAGAACGAATTATGGTCGATTGATTTTTCTACAGAAAAATTATTTTGTATATGAAAACTAATACCTGAGGGTGAAGACAAACGTTGAAGAGATACTGTGTGATCAACAAAGGACAATAAAACAGTGGTGAGAAGGTGATGAGGGAAACTGACAAATTAAGTACATAACACTAAGAGTACGGGAAGCACGCACCAAAAGAAAATTACTAAATGCATATTGAAAACACGAGGTTGAGAAGGTGTAGGTAGGTACTTACTTGTTCGGGTAGCAAAACTGAAATTCAAGAGTGATTCAGCAGGATACGACGAAATAGTTTGTAAATTGTAGTTGTGACTAATTCCAATCGCGCCATTCAAATAATCTCTTAGATAAATCGTTAGATAAGTTACCTAAAATATAATAGAAGAAAAAAAATATTACGAAAAGGCTCCAAATTGATACACCAGCCAAAAAAAAATAAACACTACACGAGTATAATGTGTCTAAACCAAATCTAAACCATAACCATTTAATTGAAGTCAGCAGGGCAGAAAGACCATGGTCGACGTTTTTTATTCACAACAACACTATAGGCACGGCCAATTAAGGCAAAAAACAGACGATTAATTACGGTGACATCTAATAGCACTGAAAAGATATTATGCAACCGACATGACCATATCGTATTCATTATTAACAACATAAGTAGTAAACAGGAAGGTAATGCATTTTAAAAATAATTATTGTATCTTCACTTACTGGTATATAACAACATCACTCCAACATTCCGGACCAAACGAACTAAAATGTTTACCAAACTAGCAGTCGTCTCAATATTTTGCGTGGTGTTCGCTGCAAAGGTATGTATGTATATGTAAGTAGCTTCATACACTGTGGCCTCTATAAAGTCAGCTTTATATAAGATACATTAGTATTATCCATTTCATTATTACCGAAAAATTGTATCTGGAAGGTTGTTTAGATATTTAAATTGATAAAGACAGATAAAGAAACGTTCAAGAGCTGTTTCTTTATTCCAGGTCATATATTTAATGTTTCAATATGGTTTTAGGATACCAGAAAACCAATGGATTTCATGGAATTTGCCAAACCATGCGCGGAAGAATTGAAACTAAAGGAATCCGATATTGAAGATTTCACCGACAAAGATAAACTTATTGATGTTGTTCTTGGCCTCAAAGAACTGGATCACAATGGAAAATGCTTACTGAAATGCATGTCTGAGAAAGAAGGATATGTGGTTAAAGGACAAATTGATGTTGAAACAATGAAGAAACATGCCCCAGAAGGTGTCACCATTGACTATACAAAATGTAAATCAATAACAGATGGCGATGCATGTGTACAAGCCTACAAGCAGTCTGTATGCATCACAACACAAATCAAGGATATCATTTTAGAGGATGACTAAAATTACTCAATAGTTATTGATTATTGGTTTATCTGTTATGTTTGTAGAACTCAAGTGGATTTTTAATGGGAAATAATATAGAAAATAATATAAACATAATTATTTTAAACGTGTTTTATTACGTTTACAGGGTTTTCGAATAAAAAGATTTGTTTATAAAACTTACTTACAATTAATTTAAAGTTGTAGTATTTACTTATTTGTGACACTTTACAGAATTCAGATGTATTAATGCGACCTACTTAGCTTTGTGATTACATCAGTACTGCTGATAATAATGTCGTGTATAAGGGACTTTCAGTGACTTTCAACCGGTTTTCCTGCACAGTATTAAAGGCCTTTGATTCGTAATTGTTTTTACTTTGTGAACTCTACATCAAAGGGAATTCGCATTTGTTTTATCACCCTCCATCTTGCGTTCAGCGTGAACGCCTTTCTTAGACATTCAATAATATTTATCTGTTGGAAAGATTAGATTTTCTTTTGATTTCTATATTTTAAAGACAAATAAAATTCTTACAGTAAAAAGGAATAATGTTTTACTTGGAGACTTTTTGCTTTTTTTTAAACTGTATTTCAATATATTTTATGTTATGAATAAATCTTGAATAATATAATATAAATAATAATATTTCCTTAACTCTTCACATACATCCAGAGATTATGGCCAATACAAAAAATGTTGAAAACTGATAAGAGTCTGAGTACGTACTTGAAATTCTGACCAAGAATATTAATTTATCCACAGGGGGTCTCAAACTTGCACCAGACACCATTTTGCATAATATAATATAAATAATAATGTTTCCTTAACTCTTCACAATCATCCAGAGATGGGTGCCAATACAAAAAATGTTGAAAACTGATAAGAGTCTGAGTACGTACTTGAAATTCTGACCAAGAATATTAATTTATCCACAGGGGGTCTCAAACTTGCACCAGGCACCATTTTGCATATCCAGTAGGGATGTGCAAATAGTATCAATTCGTTACTTCGTATTCGTTACTTTCAAATATTGCAAGTAACGAATACTTATTTAAAAAGTATTCGCTACATCAGGTCAGGTATTAATCACAACAAGCACAACGAATGAAACATCAATTCCAGTATCATGTATAAACTACAATGTAAGTAATTAAATAAAATGCATATTAAGTTGGAAATAAATATGATTATAAAATTGAATAATAAATAGAACACGTGTAATCGCCACTAAACGTAACTCAATAATAATTCCGCCAACGGAATTGTGAACCAATGTCGTTATCCCTAAAAAATTAGTTAGTGCCGGCAAATCACTCTGGTATCACAAGTACAGTACAATTAAATACAGTAAATTATTGAAACACATTTGGATATTGGAACACATTGAAATCCTAAGGAGTAAACTGGGTTGAGATTGAATGGTTTCGCTAGTATCTTTCAAATAGAGCAATGCATTTCGGCATTTTATCAAATACCATTTGGTCAAAGCTGCTCATTTTTAGGTATTGTTGTCGATGAGAACCTACACTGGGGTAGTCAGAGTGACTCTATTTGCAGTTGCTTATCCAGTCTGTTTTGCGATATATCCACTATAAAAGTCATGTAGTCTATATGTTCTCAGAACGTTTTCCTTCGCATGTTTTCAATCAAACATGGGCTATGGTTTGATCCCTTTGGGTCTGTGTTCTGATGTAAACCGTGTTTTCGTCAGACAAACAATAGCAATAAGGGCTATGTATGATTTAAGTTATCGAGAGTACTGCAGGCAAGTGCTAAAACTTATGGTTTTATGTTACCTCATGCTCATAGGGGAGGTTTTCCAGAGAAGTTTGAATTATATGGGTTGAAAATTGTGAGAATTGTGAAATTCAGAGCCTTGAAGAGCACACGTATATTTAAGGATACCTTAAACGAATTCGTATTTTCTGTAAATTCTATTAGTATCACTGAATTTTTTACAGAATGCCAAAATTACTTATGATTTTACTTTTTATGTTTGACTTGTTTCAGATTTATATTGTTGTTTTCCGACTTAAATTCTGAAATAAAACCATTTTCTATTCTGTTAGTATGACATTTAGATAAAAGAAAAATTACTTGGACGAAGAAATAAAATGTATCTATTTGCTTTTTGAGCTGAGAATATCAAATATGGTATTTGCAATGCAATCGCATATGGCATTCTCAGTGCATAATAATAATATTGCTAAATTTTATCACATTCTTTACATCAGGTAGTTTTTATTAAAATCAACCTTTCTGTAAAACGTAAAAACAAAAAATACAAATATGATTCAAAAATAAAGTAAAAAATTGACACCTTGTATAGGGCAAGAAACAAATATGTAAAGGTTTTTAATTTATTTAACTTAATTGAATGTCGGTTTCGTATGATATGAATGTAGTGTATACTTTATTAAATAACCCCTCTTTTTGTGGTCCGGACTACAGGCGTGTCATGGGCCCGACAATTTCTCGCGGCGACCCTGATGATGTGTTTAGCTACATACATTTAAGGTAAGAGTCCCACTTGAAATGGACTCAACTCGAAATCGTTGAATCCACTCGAAACCGTCATGGATACACATATAAATTATAAATGACAAACATATCTAAATTATAAATGAATTACCTTATCATTCATCGTATTAGCAGCCAACTTTCCCTATTCTGTCCCCTAACGAAAGCATAATGGATAATACTATTCATACCTTATCCGGCTTATCCATTTTCAGCATGACCTGGAATGGATACTCTCATTCCAAACATTGGAATTACCATGACTTAGCTTGCCAATAAAGCACTCATGGTTTAAATTATAAATGTACCCGAAAAGTTTGAACCGTTCACTTCACAATTGTTTAAACACTTGCCAAATGCAAACCCTTATCATACGATAATAAACTGCAACATACATATACCTACTACTAAATACTAACTACTACTAAACGAAGTTCAATAACTGTACACCGCCGATCTAAAATCTATCGCGTGAACTGACAAAATAAAACAACAGCCTACGTGTGAGATGTTTTTGCGAAGACGTTTGTACGCCAGCCAAGCCAGCCGGTCGAAGACGGGTACCTGCAAACCGCACCAAAACTTATTAGGATAAACTGGTATTGCATGTTTAGAAATATTGTATACGACCGATTCATGTATCGAATATAATTTAATTTTAAAATATTATCATATTATTAAACTTTACTGCTTTATCGTAAATATAAATTCTATATAATAATAATAAAATTATAATTTAATTAAGAGATAAAACAAAGGAAATGGCTAAACAAAGCTTATGTAATCCTATGGAATCCTATGGATAACTTACATAAAAAACAGAAGTTTTATGTTAATTTACATTCTTCAATATTAGGAAATTGTTAAAGCTAAATATTTACAGAAACGGTGTTTCACTGAGCATTTTTTAATTCAGAACAACTTTTCTTAGTTACGTTTTGCCGAATCTTCGGAAATTCGATTTTTGCGTCATCTCAGTAGGCTGATATATTAATCTCAAATTGATGTGACACAAAATAGGGTGCCTCGGGGCGTTGTACAACACCAAAATAATTGAAATCAAACCCCTAAAAGATAATAAGATTGGAGTTGAGTCTCCTTACATGAGACATCATACTGTATAATAATAATAATAAAAATAATATGGGATTTTTAAATATTTACTGCATTTTGAAGATGGGAAATTTTGTTTTGCGGATCTTTGTATGCTGCACTCAATCATTGAATAAGAAAATTCACACTTTTAACATTGTCAGAGGTTTCTTATTTGTACCCCTGTTTTACCCCTGTCGTTGGGGCCATGATCAAATGCTCTTTTTGCCCGTAGGATAGTTTATTGCAGTGTGGTGCAGTATGTTAGGTTGCATACACTCAGCATAATCAATGGTATTACTTTGTCATACAAATACCCAGACTCCATAATGTATAGATTATAGAACATAAGAAAGGATGCACATTAAAAATTTTTATATTTATTTAATTGGCACGGAGCCAAAACATAATGAAATGAACATAACTAACGTATTACTGCTGACATTATTAAACAAAGGTTGTTCATGTCACAAAAGATACATGATACAAATCCCACGGTTTTGTGTTGCAAAAATGCATTTCCTAAACTTTTTGCAGTAGGTATATGGACAAGGAGACGGTAGAATCTGCTTCCCGTATGACAAAGTACGCCACATTGAGTTTATAGGGAAATGCCTTCGATTTTGGATTAACTAGATAGCAAATACACTGTTGCTCACCGTCAAAGGCATTGAAAAGCGAGCACAAAGCTCAAAGAGTAGGTACCTGCAGCATTTCACGTTGAATATTACAGAGGGAGAGCACTTTCCATCGGATTATTTGCCATGTCAAAGTAGAGCGAGGGTTTCAGCGGCCGATCCTATATCAGTATGCGAACATTTCAGATTTACTAAGCGATAGTTTTGTTGTTTGTGTTTGTTCCATTAATAACACGTTTGGCGATAGTTTGACGATAGATTCAACACAACAATTATTCTAAATTTAAGTGATTAAGGAGAATACAAAATCAGAAGTTTACATTGGCTGGTTTCAAAAGAATAATAAAAACAGAACGGAATCCAACACGTACAAGTAATTATACGTGCTGGGATATATTGAAACTCGGTCTGGAAAATACCATAAATCTACAAGTACCAATCAAGCATACCACTCAAATAGAAAATAGAACCATTTGATTAATGATAGATATACAGAAATCCGCTTGGAAATCCACACCTATAATTCCAAGAAAAGCGAAAAGTAATAATTACCCAAAAGGAATCATGGAAAGAAGAAAAATAAAAAAAAAACGTTGGCAAAAGCTACAACGGACCCAGCAGACAATACTAAATTAATTTTGTTAAATCACCACTTTTCAAGACATTAAGCAATCAATCAATTAAAGCCGAAAAGTAATGACAAATTGTGTGAGCACAGTTTATTCGGCATGGATGGCGCTAAACGGCTTAAGACACCAATCACTCAAATTCCGCCAATAAAAAGACCGGATGGAACCTGGGTTTCAAATGACAAAGATAAACCAGTAGTCTTTGCAGAGTACTTGGAACAATATTTCATTCCAACTAAAGACAAAACATTGAAAAAATTATCAATTTTGCTAAACCAAGGTAATCGTATTACACCAATATTGGTAATAGATAAAATAAAAAGTATGATAGCAGAAAGGGTACTAGGTACCTGCTTTGATTTGATAAATGGTGTGATGTTAAAAAAAACCTAAGAAACGCCACAATTAAATGCCCTTAACATCAGAGAGGATATTTATTCATTCGCCATCCATATTCGGAACATATAATATATATATATATATATATATATATATATATATATATATATATATATATATATATATAATTACAAGCCGATTCTCAAACCTTTGTCGATCTATGGTATCCAACTGTGGAGATGCACTGTCCCAAGCTATATCACAATCATTCAATGCTTCCAAAATAAGGTGCAAAAACATTGCGGGTGTTTGGTATACTAGAAGTGGCAATCTCCTAATAGATCTTGAGGTGCAATTAGTAACACGAAATTGGAAAGTTTGCAAAGAAACATCAGAAGAGACATTCTCAGCACACGAATGTCTAAATTTAACTTTGCGTTGAAGGTGAAGTGGTGTGACCAAAGTTGCGCAGAGTGTAATGTCGGTGATAATAATTAATCAAAGAAGAGCAACGTGCAGTATTAACTTTAATGCGTCATCATAAGAACTAAATTTAAGTTAAACCAATGGGAACACTTAGGGTGGATATATCAATGCAAGGTTAAAAAGTAACTACGGGTTTAATTTAGGTTAACTCCTAACTATGGGTTTACCGGTTCATCAATGGCCGGGTTACCCCTAACTACCACTTAAATCGTGGCAGAATTTTTGATAGTTATAACGCTAACTCCTAGTTTACTGCGTCGCGCGCATACAGTGATGCGCGTAGAATGGCGCTGTGAATATTCTAACCTAACGGTATATATGTTGTGAGATTTTATTTATTTACTATAGACATGAATCTTTTGGATGATCCTTGTCGATTCGATGATGTTGAAGAAATCAGCGATTTCGACTATCAAAAGAAACTTTGCTTGGTTTTACCTCGATTGATGGGAGTATACAATGTCCATCATATATGTAAGTTCAGTTTTTATTTGTATGTTTTTGTGTGTTAAATGGTGTATCTTTTTTAGAAATCATGCTGTTTTCCCTCTTAGAAATTTCTGCTAACTCTCCGAGTCTACACTACAGTGGGTTTTAAGTAGCAGTTCCTCGTGTGATAGGGACAATAGGCCATACCAACAAAGATACACAATCTCCAGGTGTGCAATACAACAGGTAAATACTGGTAAATACAGGTAAATAATTTTTACTTTTATTAAACTACATTTATTATAGGAACTCACAAAGTTGAGATTTTTAGAAACGGTAGCTTTATCTCGCTAAACGTCCCGACTGTGCCTTGCCCTAACCTAAATCCAAACAAAATGATTACCAAACAAGAATTTGCGTTGTACTATTGTCCTACGGGGTGTTAAAATACAAATCTCCTGTTTTGCATTGAGCTTACGCCTGATACTACAAACTTGGTAGTAGCTCTTGCAACATCGGTTGGGCATAACATTGCCTGCGACAAAATGAAGAAGTTTCTCCGCAAGATCTGTATGTTGCTGTTATACCAGATGAAGCGGAGTGGGCTGGCATAGTACCTATACGAAATAATTATTGCAATGCTAGGGCACAGATGTCGGCCACTAACTATAAGTAACCTTCTACGGTAAGTATTTGGTACGCAATGTGTTCTTATCTACCACTTAATTGATATCCAACAGTATTGAACACAGTTTACTAACAGTGAGTATTAATTGCAAATACAGAAGACTTTTGAATCCGGACTAATCCGGACTAACCTGTAGTCTAACTAATCCAAAATTTTATTTTTCAAAGATCTTTCACCAATTCTTATTGTGGTTAGTAATGTTAGATCAAAATAAACACAAGGTTAGGTATATTTTTTTAATGAACATAATATAGTTATAAGTATATAACTTATCAAATGACATATAATACAATCACATGTGCGTAATAGTCTATAGAAAATAAGATGTATAGAAAACAACATAATATGTAAATTCGTAAACAAAGAAAATGTCGTAGCTTTGAAACTCAAACAGAAATGCGGTAACCGATGCGTGACGATGCACAGCTGACGGCGAAGCGCTATATATCACCAGAAGATTACTAAGATCTTATTTTTCTAAGGTTGGCGACATTGCTTCTCCATTGCCAACCTCTCCTTAACCCGTAGTCGCCTAACTAGAAGTTTAGAATGCATTGAAAGACCCGACATTTTCGTAACTAGGAGTTAACGTAAACTACCAGTTTGTTAACTACAAGATTTAACCTTGCATTGATAGATCCACCCTTAATATCGTTTTTATAGTTTAACTAACAATTAATTATGTTAGAATGATATAGCTAGATAGTCATCAGACTGTGTTATACAAGTAGCTATGAGGTGCTCTGTTAATAACTAAATAAAAAAGGTTTGTAAGCCAAGTACAAAATCCTAAGTAAGTTTTGGTTGAAAACGTCTAACTCTAATGATTAAAGAAAAACAAATCTATAAATGTATGAATATCTTTGTTTTCAACAAAAGAAGACCACCATTAAATGAGATTCCCATAATTCTGGTCGAAGAACGGACACGCAATGTAACATACGTTCATCAATAGCGTTTCAAGTCGATGCTATTCGTTTGAGTTCAGAAGGAAAAACTTCAAATAACTAAGTACTGTTTACACCAACTTTCTTTCCATTTTCTGCTTTGGCATGTTTACGAAGGCAAAATAGATATAATTTGTTGTTGCATGTGACCTTTCTCACTCGACAAATCTGGTACAACAACGTCGTGTGATTTTATAACCTTCAATGGAGTAGGTGTAATTAATTACGGTACCTATGTGTAGTTAGAACTTCACAGTTATTTATACCGGGTTGGAGCCCTTAATTGGTAATATTTCATACGTACCACACGTTATGTGTTTTGTTAGGGAAGCCAACATCTGGAAATCATTAGTTCGGTCAACTAGTTGCGTAATTCGATTTCGTACCTACACGTAATGGCAATTAGTTTGGCTATTTATCAAAGAGCGCTGTAGTTATGTTCCCGCACCAATTTGAATTGGTAAACATTTGTATACGTTGTAAGACATGAGCTAACATAAGTTGCGGAGACTGCTTCTGCAGAAAGGTTTATGTCATAACATTTAGGCTGATATTTGACGTGTGATATTGTAGTACCTATTCATTGTTTCTGATTGCCATTGTTACAACAGCCTGTAGGCGAGGATATACAATTTGAAAAATCGAACTGACAGGCCGTAATTAAAAAGTAACAAATAATTGTTATATCATTTTAATAAGTCATAAGTCATAAATGTAAATAAAATTACAAAATAAATGTATTCTGTACGCTTACCTTAACTTCACTTGTTTGTTTGCTATGTATAAATCTTGTAATCGATATTTTACCTACTTCCCATTGTCCAATCGAGTTCAATTTTTGCATGTAGACGATTTCTGGTGACAATGCATGAAACATTAAAAAAATATGGAACATTTGTAATTTTTAGTACATTTTGTTAAAGCGTAGTTTTTTGAAAATGTATTTTTTACATGAATTTATTAATGTAACTGTACCAATTTATGTAAAGTAAATAAGAAATCCGTTTTATTCCCTAAATTCTTTTACGATTTCATCAAGTTTCTGAATAAATTTTCTTTTTATACTTTTTTTCCTTTAGCACAATATTTTTTTAAAACAATGACAAAAACATTTCTGGAACAGCACCCCCACTAGTATTAGCTACGAGCCGCCACTGCTAATCACATTAAAAAGAGCCAGCGCGATCGGCTATTTACCAGGGTCGGCCCCGATTTTTCCAATACAATTTAGTTAGTAGATACTTAAAACTTTGAAAGAGATTATAGGTCTTTTGACGAAACTTGCCTCTCTATCGTTGGTGGATATACTCTTTCACGGTTAGCCGTTATTTCTTAAACATCCTGTATATTTAATGTTTAACAAATCTCAGTTCTTGTTGGCTTTGTTAAGTTAGTAGTATCGTTAGATCGGGTGTCTATTGACATAATATAGTCCTCAATTAAACATTAATATAAGTAATTTAAGTACCTACATACAAACAAAAGTATTCTTAGAATTCTCAATATTATTATTTTAAGAAATCAAAAATAATTCTAATAAATTGTTTTATACCAACTATATTATCTCACTAGACTTAGCAAATTAGACTCCGAGATTGATATTTTATAAATAAGTCAACGCTTGAAAATACCTAGTATAAAACTGTTATATCGATTCAAAACAACGCTCACGGAGAAAACACGTATCAAGTTCTCGAACCGCTGCGGCCGGCAGGACAATGAACGTGATGTTTTATGGCTCTATGTTTTATGTTGCTAGACTATTTGAGCAAAACAAACTGATACCGTTAATGCTCCACAGAAAAATACATCTTTCTGGTGAAAAAATTGTTATTGGATCAGTACGATGTTTTTTATGTTTCTGTTTGGACGAGAAAATAATGTCTTGGTATATAATATGCCCGAGTTTGTATTTGTTCCATTACTAACGCGTCTCGCAAAATAAAATAATATGGAATGATTAAGGACTTTATTGGTCGATAATAACTAGTTAGATAGAGTATGTTATTAAATTTAAATATAAAATAAAAACGTGGAGACGTTAATCATCAAAATACACATTTTCATATCAAATTAAATTTCTGATATATAATTTTTTCGACTTATCACGTCATCGATTTTTTTAAAAATGATATCCCCCTATAGTTCTTACCGACCTTTAGATCTTTTAGTGATGAAAAGCCTAGTAAAATAGTAATTTCACTTCAGAAACATAAAACCTAGCTGGAATTTTGTAAATCGTAAAGTGGGGTGAGTTTGATCATTTTGAACTTATGAATAACTCTTTTACCTTTAGAGTGAAATAAACCTTATTTGGCAGGTCTTTGATACAGATGTAGTTCTATCGGAATAGAAAATATTAGACCAAACAATTCAGAAATAACCACAAAAATAAATAAAAACTGGGTAATCAATCTCACCCCTGAATATGGGGTGTGATTGATCACCCCATTTTAACAATGGAGAATGGCTTTATATTGTTGTAGTAACAATCAGTACCAATTTCAACAAAATCGACCAAGCCAATTTGTTGGAATTGGTATAAGTTAGTAGCAAGGTGATATATGAACACCCGTTATATTCACCAGTAAGATAACAAACTAAAAAAATCTGATGTGGCCAGGCACATGACTTTATCATACTATATATAAAATTAATAGTTTAGCTGCATGAGATTCTATTTGAGCGAGATCGGCTATGTCTGCATTAAAATAAAACTAGTAGAACTAGACAGATATCTCGATTAAAGCTGCGTTCGGATATTGTACTCCGTTGACACCGGGTACACCGTCCAAATGACACTTACGTGTTAGTGGGTGTAAAAACTGTAACGGTGTTCAATATCCGAACGCAGCCCATATTGACAGTAGTATTTTAAAACATTAGCGTTTGACACTAGCTACTGTCATTAGAATCAAAAAATCTGACATATCCTGGCTACTAGTTTTAAAGCAGTACGACCGATCTCGATGAAATAGAATTTGCTCATGCAGCTAAACTATAAATTCTACCAAAAAGTGTCATATACATAAATTATAGAAAATGTCTTCTCCTTTAATTTATTATTTAACTATTTTGACGACATTACTCAAATAGCGGCTCATTTACAAAATCTTCGAAAATTGCTAAGAGTAAACCACCAGTTCCTTTGGACCCTTTTCAACAGAAAGCTTTTCAGCTCTAAGTTTGGTTATGAAACTTATAAATATTAAGTTTTGTCCCGATACCTTCAGTAGTTTCTCCGGAATCGTCTCCACAAAAACGGGTACACACACACACACATACACACACACACAGACATTTTTTTGTACCTTGGTCAAAAATGTTCAGGGGACCCAAAAAGACATATTTCCGCTAAAATCTCAAAAAATTTTTTTGGCATGATTACAATACTTTACATACTGCGTATGATAAAGTAAAAAATCTGATGTGGCCAGGCACATGACTTTATCATACTATATATAAAATTAATAGTTTAGCTGCATGAGATTCTACTTGATCGAGATCGGCTATGTCTGCATTAAAATAAAACTAGTAGAACTAGACAAATATCTCTATTAAAGCTGCGTTCGGATATTGTACTCCGTTGACAGCGGGTACACCGTCCAAATGACACTTACGTGTTATTGGGTGTAAAAAGTGTAACGGTGTTCAATATCCGAACGCAGCCTATATTGACAGTAGCATTTTCAAGACATTATCGTTTGACACTAGCTACTGTCATTAGAATCAAAATAATCTGACATATCCTGGCTACTAGTTTTAAAGCAGTACGCCCGATCTCGATGAAATAGAATTTGCTCATGCGGCTAAACTATAAATTCTACCAAAAAATATCATATACATAAATTATGGAAAATTTCCTTTCCTTTAATTTATTATTTAACTATTTTGACGACATTACACAAATAGCGGCTCATTTGCAAAATCTTCGAAAAATGCTATGAGTAAACCACCAGTTCCTTTGGACCCTTTTCAACAGAAAGCTTTTCAGCTCTAAGTTTGGTTATAAAACTTCTAAATATGAAGTTTCGTCCCGATACCATTAGTAGTTTCTCCGGAATCGTCTCCACAAAAACGGGTACACACACACACACATACACACACACACACACACACACACACACACACACACACAGACATTTTTTTGTTCCTTGGTCAAAAATGTTCAGGGGACCCAAAAAGACATATTTCCGCTAAAATCTCAAAAAATTTTTTTGGCATGATTACAATACTTTACATACTGCGTATGATAAAGTAAAAAGTACATACAATAACAACTCTAAAAATAAATTTTTTTAATAAATATTTAGGTATTTATTTAAGAACTACGGAAAAGTCCAATTATTTTTACTGATCATTATTTCCATGTTTCTTATTTATGCATTGTCACCGGCAATTGCCAATATGCAAAATTTCAACTTAATGGGACATTTTAGAAATTTTTTAAATTTGTCCAGATATTGCATGTGTTGTCATCGGAAATATGTGCACATGCAAATTTTCAACTCGATTGGACAAGTTTGAAAAATTCTTCCAAATTTTGTAAAATTTTCCAATTTTTTACTGATTCATGCATTGTCACTGGAAATCTGTGCACACGCAAAATTTCATCTCGATTGGAAAATTTTAAAAATTTTTCCAAATTTTGTATAATTCTACAATTTTGTAAAATTTTCCAATTTTGTATTGATTCATGAGCTGTCATCGGAAATCTGTGTACATGCAAAATTTCAACTCGATTGGGCAAATTTAAAAAATTTTGAAAATTTTTCAAATTTTGTAAAATTCTCCAATTTTGTAAAATTTTCCAATTTTTTATTGATTCATGCATTGTCACTGGAAATCTGTGCACATGCAAAACTTCAACTCAATTGGACAAATTTTAAAAATGTCGAGTTTTTCCAAATTTGGAAAATTTTCCAATTTTATATTAATTCATGCATTGTCACCGCGAATCTGTGCACATGCAAAATTTCAACTCGATTGGACAATTTTACCAAATTTTGAAATGTTTCCAAATTTTGGAAAATTTTAAAGCTTTTTTGTTTATTCATGCATTGTCACCGGTAATCTGTCCACATGCAACTTTTCACTTCGATTGGACATTGGTAAGTATGTAAAATGTCGATCACAAAATTTGAACGTAACACGCAAACAAATAAACAATTAAAATTCTTGCGTCTATTTAAACCTCTGAAATTTTTTGAGAATTTTGTGTTGATAACCTGTAGCAATAAAGCAATCCATCTATTTTATAAAATTAAATTCATCATCTACTGTAAACCGGGGTGAGATTGATCACACCAAGAACGAGGTGATCAATCTCACCCCGTTGTATTTCGAAGGTCAGTACGATCCAATAAAAACATATACGAATCTCCAGTTTGGGCAATAACCTTCCCAAGGAATGAATGTACAGTTTCGTCTTATATATAGTTTTGAATATAGATCATTAGTGGTCCAGTAACTAAAAGTTTGAGGCGTATAGAAATTGGCTCTTTTTCATGGTTTATTTTCAGTCACAAAAAATGACACCTCCTATCTGTGTGCGGTTCAATGATGTACTGATTCGAAACAACATATATTAGCACAATCAAACACCTGAAAATGGCGGTTTAAGGTGTTAAAATGGGGCGATAATTTAAATTTGTTTAGGAATACAACGAGTGATCAATCTCACCCCGTGAAGTCAATCTCCCACCGTTTTACGGTACACCTTTAGGTCAGCATTTCAAATAGGTAACTTGTAAAAAGCCAAACAAAACTGACCGAATTGGGTTTATAATATTATCTTTCTATTTATCGGACGACAATAAGTGTGTTTGTTTGTTTGATCATTAAAGATTGATCGAACACTTTATAAGATTTTGTCATGTTTCTATAATTTATGCGCTCACTATATATAGTTTTGAGATGATCCACCATTCTTCTTTCTTTCGTCTCTATATATTTTTGCGGGTGTGTTTTCACATATAAATTTTAGAACTTTCTCGATATTAAATTCGTCTGTTCTACCAAGGATACCGAAAGACAGTCAATCAAAAAAATAAAATCTGTCAAAACCGATTTTATTTAAAAAAATCTGATGTGGCCAGGCACATGACTTTATCATACTATATATAAAATTAATAGTTTAGCTGCATGAGATTCTATTTGATCGAGATTGGCTATGTCTGCATTAAAATAAAAATAGTAGAACTACACAGATATCTCGATTAAAGCTGCGTTCGGATGTTGTACTCATAGAATACCTTCTTATATAGAACGCCATCTTATGGGTTAAATGTCTAGCCAACTAGCGATCTCAGCGACGCAAAGCCTCGGACCCCAGAACTAAAAATCTAGCGGGAAATTTGAACTCAACCTTCCGTATTCTTTCCCATTCAGATTATGATATACTAATCATTTTGTGTCTTGAACAATAGATCTGTTCGCGAGGCATATTAGGAATGTGTTCGGAACCTTTTATTTTGGACCAATGCTGGAATTCTTCATTGACTTACACATGGCCCATAATACATTATTTCCGAACAAATTCAGAACTTGCACGAACACACCTATTATGTATATAAAAGGCACGACATGTATGAGCACCGTACATGATGGTACTGAACACTTTCTCACACGCATTATAAAGAAAAAATGTTGCAAACGTTGCAAAATACTTGTATTATGCCGTTTGATAACTGTCATAACATGACATGAATGACATAAATTAAGTAGTCCGTAGTAGTCAGTAGTTACCACGGGCTACTTAATACATGTCATGTTATGACAGATTCATAACTTGAAGTTTCCCGCCGAAGCGCGAACCGCGCCATCTGTCGAATCTTATGTTGGTTTACGGTAGTGAAATAGATATCGCTAAAATAGACTGTTTGCGCCATCCCTCGTAGGATACAAGAACTATAATTATTGGCTACGCATGTCCCGTATGCTTGGACCCCCTTGATTGTACTCCGTTGAAACCGGGTACACCGTCCAAATGACACCTACGTGCTATTGGGTGTAAAAAGTGTAACAGGGTTCAATATCCGAACGCAGCCTATATTGACAGTAGTATTTTCAAAACATTAGCGTTTGACACTAGCTACTGTCATTAGAATAAAAAAATCTGACATATCCTGGCTACTAGTTTTAAAGCAGTACGACCGATCTCGATGAAATAGAATTTGCTCATGCAGCTAAACTATAAATTCTACCAAAAAATGTCATATACATAAA